>JAYESA010000002.1:46295914-47017000 GCA_036927795.1 Iris macrosiphon
TCAGAATCCAAATACCTCATGTAACAAGGGTCATCAATGCGGTACCCTTCTCGAGAAGGGTCATGACCCATTGGAAAAGACTTAGTGGGATGCCTAGCTATGTTGTACTGGAGATCATGGATAGTGTTGCTAAGAGCAAACATTTAAAGAGTAGTTCGATAATCCATCTAAGTATAGCGATCGTCTTCCAACTGAAAGTGGTCTCGCAACATATCTCGAATATACTCCAAGGTGGTAGGGTTCAACTTGAGAAGCCTCAGAGTCAGATGAGGTTTCCTCAGTTAAAGCTGGAGGTAAAGTAGCAGGAGCAATCCAACGAGCTTTAGATAGATAGACATAAGAACTAATGAACTGACAGTCTTCTAGAGGAATGTTGAAGGCAGGAAATATCATGGGTAGGTACATGGCATAAACAAATGCCCTATTCTTCTTTCATGTACGGATCATACTATCCATCATTGTGCGTAAAAAGTTGAACGAAATAGTAAAAAAGAGATGATAAAGAGGAGATATCTCAAGATAGTTAACCTCATCGAAAGATCCTGCCTTTGGCAAGATGGAGGAAAATATAATACGATAAAGTTTATAGAAATATTGGTTGAGATACCTAGTACGAAGGCGATTAGGAGGACGACGAGGATGAGGTTCACATATCATGTCCTTGAAACTTTCTAGGGTGACTGTATCAACAAACATGAATTCGTGAGCATCGACAAGGCTTTCCCAAGTATTGGGTTCAGGAAGTTGTAAATATTCTGCCCAGTCAAAATCATCGAATTCAATGTTAGCGACTTTAGAATAAATTTTACGGTCAGCATATGTAAGATTACAATAAAATATCTTGATGGTATTAAGATGCATTCTATTATAGGTGGAAATAAGGTCATCTAAACAAAGATCTCTAAAAATAGAGACAAATTCAGAAAAGATAGTAAAGTGGACAAGATTTTTCGAACAAACACTACGTGCACAAAAATCATCATACCGCTCTTTAGATGCTTCTAAAGAACAAAAATATGAGCATTATAAGTGTTGTCATTGGGTGAAGGTAGAGGATTTAACAAAGGATGGGGTGGATCCTCATTGGGTGGAGGATTGGATGAAGAGGCCTTTTTTCTGATTTTTCTCTAGAAAATAATCTAGGTGCCATGGAAAAAAAATTAAGAAGAGAAAAGAGAAATACAGAGATATACCTCAAGAAAAGAGTATGGATAATGGAGAAGGGCCTTGATTAACCTTCAAAACATGAGTTTAGGAGAGAATGACCAAAAAAATTCAAAATCTACGGTTAGGGTTTTGATAAAAATAATATGGAGGAAAGAAGAAGATGAATAAAGGGGTCAAAATTTGGGTTATAGCAGTTTTAGGGTCGGCTACTATGATAAAAGGCATGTTGATCAAGTCATAATCGGGTAGCTCTCATTCGCTAAAGGTTCTGGAATGAACATGATCGAGTTTGGTCCGAGTTCGGTCCTAAAGCGAGTTTGGGCCGAGATCAGTCCCTGTGGGTCCAGTACTCCAGTGAGTTTAAGCCAGAAGATAGAAGGTCCAGAATAAAGATATAAGAAAATGAATGATTGAGACAGATAGTCAAAATTTGTGAATTTGAAATATGAACACAACTGTAATAAAAAAATATGCAAAACGTTTATTCAGCATATGAATAATTATCTCAGGTTAGCTGTAGGGGTCAGTTCCCAGCTAGCGGTGGTTTGAAGACACTTAAATACCATATCGCTTAAGGCTATTTATGCCTATGCGACAGAAGGACCCTTGGCTTGTACCCAAAACAATATAGAATATGTGAATAATGAGGTTACAAATATTTATGCAAATAAAATATATTTAATTTTATTTTCATCCAAAATTTCCAACTCTCGACGAAGAAAGTTAAAGCGATATTCGGCCAGTAGCTTAGTAAATATGTCTGCTAGCTGATGTTCAATGTTAATGAATTCTAAATTAATACTCTGTGTGACTGATGATCTCTTAAAAGGTGGTGTCTTATTTCTATATGATTAGTAAGTGAGTGACTTACTGGGTTCTTAGTCAGATTGATAGTGCTGGTGTTGTCACAGAATATAGGGATATGTTATAATTTAAATTATATCTGCTAGGGTTTACTTCATCTATAAAAATTGGGCACAGTAACGTCCTGCAAAAATATATTAAGCTTCAGTAGTGGATAGTGCAACAAAATTTTGTTTCTTGCTAAATCAAGAGACTATAGCTTTACCTAAGAGATGACATGTGCCGCTAGTACTTTATGGTCGACTTAGCATCCATAAAAATCATCATCCGAATAACCGATGAGGTCAAAGGACATGGTTTTAGAATACCACAAGCCCACTGTTAAAGTTCCCTTAAGGTATCAAAAGATATGCTTAACTATGCTTATATGTGATTCCTTAAGGTTAGCTTGATAACGAGCACACAAGAAATACTAAACATTATATCAGGGCGACTGACAGTCAAATAAAGTAAGCTACCAATCATACCTCGATACTTACGTTGGTCGACTAGTTTGCCGCTTTTATCAAGACAAATTTAGTTGAAGTAGCCATCAGAGTGCCGATTGGTTTGATTTTTTCTAGATTAAATTTCGTCAGCAAGTCCTTTGTATACTTTGATTGGTTGATGAAGGTTCCTTGTGAGTTTTGTCCGATCCTTTTGATTCCTCACCTATCACCAAATTCTCTGGATGGTCTATTGTGAAGCGCAACCTTTTTGGTAAGCTTCCTAGATAACTTATTCTAGATGTTGTATCATCTGGGGTAGGAGATACTGGCTTGATATGTACATCATTATTATCCTCAGCATCATCTTCAGGGGCTGTTGCATATCCTTCTTGAATGTGATTTCTGGTAGCCCTCTTACCAACTTCTTGGTTAAAATTCTGGATATGGTATCCATGTTTGCATGTCCTAGACGCATATGCCATAGTAATCTTTCATCCTTATCAGAATAGAGGCATCTTCCTGCATGGTTAGTATCTTGCGAAAGATAAAAGATATATATGTTATCTTTCCTTATCCCTTCAAAAATGATGTATGCAGATGATATATCATATATATAGAGCATTTATTTTTCACAAAGTTAATACCATATATGTTGTCCGCAACATGACTGATGATGAGTAGATTATGCTTTCACTCGGTTACTAAATAAAAATTCTTAATTACAAGAGAGGGAGGATAACCTATTATACTATTATGTATAATATATCCTTTCAGATTGGTATCGAAGGATACATATCCTTCCTTTTTCATCGATAGTGTTGCAAAAAAGATTAGCATCTACAGTCATGTGTCACTAGTACCCACCAACAAAATTCGTAGTTGACTTCTCGACAGTAGCAGCAACCTATCCATCGTCGACTGAAGGCTACACTAAAGCCGCACCCCGACGCGACGCCATACATAGCGTCGGCTTTCCCTGCTACCTGAGCAGCAGCAGTTCTTGATCAAACTCGAGCAGAGGCATATTCGAACAAAAGTTCAAATTAAACTCCAAAGTAAGTTCGTGATCACTGTGTTGTCTTCAAATATTGAGGTTTACTTGTTTCTGACTTGATTTGTGATCATCAATGCTAAAGACACAGAGGCTTCGGCTCCAATGCTAAAGAGGCTTTGGCTCCAATGCTAAAGACACAAGTTCTACGTATGAGGTCCTTTGATAGTAATTTGGGGTAAAATCCCTCAAGTACAAATGATACGTCACATCCACTTCTGAGTGATATTTCAATTTATGATATTTCACACACGGACACTTAATTTTTGTGCCATCCATGTACCAAAGAAAATCTTTACCGAACTGTAGGAATTATTCCATTCCCTATATAAATTTATCTCGTACACCGTATATGTCATCAGGATAACGGTTATACATCTATGAACGATGATATAGGTAGTAATTCAGATCTATTTTTAGATACTTCTGAAAAGATAAATAGACATCGTTCAATTATATTATCTAAATGGATGCAAAGATGGATACACATGTTCATCAAAGTAATTAATAACTCCTATTGATATGTGAGTATTCAAGTTGTGGTGTGTGAGTAGTCATATAATGGTTCATGAGTATCCGATTTATAATTCTTGACTATCCAAATACTAGTAGACATGTTGACAACTCTAATTTCAAACCCTATTAAATAGGTATCGTCACGTGTTCATTGTCTTGGTACCCATACCTTGCACCCTTGACACATTTCCATACTTAACATTCCTTTGACCCAATCCCTAGCATCTAGGTATCCATATTTATGATACCCACACTTGGACACACACATGTACAATACACACTCAATACACTAGCACTCACCTATAGAAAGATCACCCACAACTTACTATACATACACTACCCTATCCATGTATTACATGATACATATCATCTCACTCACCATTCTACACACAAATACATACTTATTGTGTGCATTGCTTGCTGCCACTGTTCTACTGCACTTGAAGTGCTGGCAACCCTGTAATCTACAATATTACCCAGTATAGTACGTGTACTTTATATTGTTGTTGCACACTCAACTACAACATCCTCCTGTAGCGCACTAAAGATGTTGTTGCAAAGGCTTCTATAGTAATGCAGTTACTCAACTGAGCACAACACTGACCTTAGCTCACCCCCTTAGAGCATGAATACAAACCAAGCTCTCCACCTTCCAAGTCACTACCACAGGCCTACAATAAAACCCTAAAATAGGACATATTTGAAGAACCCTCTGTAGCTCTGGAACCAAGCACCAGAACAGCTGCAAGCTCTTAAAAACTGCAGGATACTGCAACTTGTAGCTGCAGAGTGCAACAACACATTTGTTGTCTCTGCTGGGAAAATACCTATTGTTTCCATCATACAACATGTACAACTATTGTGTGATCCTTTCTCAAAATCTGTCATACACACTCATGAACACACAACTAAGTGCACACTCTTAAACTCTCTCTCACATACACAATACTCTAGTACCAACACAACACATACCAACTCTACACACTAACACTAGCATACACAATATTAACATCCTCACATGTCAATTGATACACAACTTCTTGATAACAAATATCATAACCATAACTGCCATAATACTCTTATGATTCTCATTTCCATGTCGTGTTAGTGATATATCATGTTAGTGTATGTGTCTGTGTTGTATCCCATGTCATGTCTATATTTGTGTCTATATTGTATCCTCTATCAAATATTGTGTTCATATCTGTAAGAGAGAGAGAGAGAGAGAGATAGGGTTAGGGTTTACCTAGAGGAGGATGAGAAGCTCGAGATCATCGGAGGAGAGGAGACACGCAAGGGGACCAGCCACGCCGGAGGGGAGGATTCTCCTTCGCTTCTTGCTTTCCAGTCCAACATTGATTCCTTCGGATGTGTCAATTGGACAATAGTCATTTAAAAGCTGTCATTAGTTTTCCAAGAATGTTGAGCCACGACCGGAGGGAGGACCAATACATCTTTTTCTCACCACGCCAGCCACCTTTCACCTAGTGGGAAGTTATGAGGCTAGTCACCCTCGGGGTCGGTCAACGTGACCATCAATGCTTTTGAACTGGGCATGCATGGGTTTTCCATTAGCTCAGACAGGTTTGGCATAGCTTCCCTTCGCATCTGTTGTTACCGGCTGTGAACGAACTATAATAGTAGATGTCTTTTTGAGTTAGGATTACGAGCAAATCACCCTTTCCCCTTGGCTTCTTCGCTTGGACCTAGCTAAGCCTATTGGTTCGTGACTCAAAGCCAGGTTTGGTACGATTTGTTATAAGTGGCCCGCCCGAGCTCTTCAATTACTTCAAGCGCGTTTCGTTGCGGAAAGGAAAAATAATTTCATGTTCTTCCTTTCATGAAGTATTCTACTTGGTTCTTAAGGTTTTTAGAAATGTCTTATGCTGATTATTTATTTATACATAAAATATACACCAACACGAGGGCAGCAACGAAAGAGGACAAGGAAGTGATAGTGAGGCGAATGTAGTAAGAAGGCGACCGTGCTGAGAGGTGACAACTTTCTCCATTTTTAGAAAAGGGGATGAATATCTCTTGATAATGAATAATTAATTACCGCAAAAGCCGGATACAGGGCGCATGATCTGGTAGGAGATAGAATACGGTATGACCTAGAAAGTCTGAAGTGATCACAGAGGGGGTGGCATAACGGCTATTCCATACTTGTTGTCTAGGGTTCAAGGCTACATTGCCGAGGGTAATTACTGAAAGGCCTGATTGGGGAGATAACTGTAACCTCCGTATCCTGAAATTCTAGCTTAAATTTATTTTTAAGTTAATTTGGGGCTATTGAAATTTTTCCATAATTTTTAGTTAATTAAAAACTAGTAACCCTAATTTCCTAGAACTTTTAAGAATTTATTTTAGAGTTAAACTTAATTAAAAATATCCCAAATATATTTCAGATTCTAAATAGTCCAATATATTTTCTAGAATTTTTTGGGAATTTTTTGAATAATTTTAGTATTTATTGGGAGTTATTTAGGCTAATAACTAATTTTTATGACATGTAGAATTTATTGTGTAATCCCAGGAATATAGAATAGACCCACATTATTTTCTAGGATTTATAATATTATTATATATTTTCTAGAATTATTTCAGAATTTTTGGAATAATTTTATTATTTATTTTTAGTTATATGGTAAAACTAATTTTTAGAGCTTCTCCTAAATATAGTAGTAAACCTATGAATATATAATTATCCCAAATATTTTTCTAGGGTTTTTCGGTTCAAAATATATTTTCTGTAATTTTTCCAGATTTTTATGATTATTTTTAATGTTTATTTTCAGTTATTTAGATTTAAAACGACTTAAATAATGTTTTGATAAAGACAAAGCAAAAACAAATAATATAACCAAAACCATCCAATCAAATCATGAAACTTGTCACCCTATCAACTTTCATTCAATCGCCCAACATCACTATATATATATATTATTATAACCCTAATTATCCCATTATTTTAGAGAGAGAGATTTTGGAGAATTGCCATCTAGGGTTCCTTCATCTTCCAGAAGCTATTGCGCATAGCTTTGGACTCCAAACGAGGCCTAGTTTCTTGCGTTAGAAAGATATTGAGGTTGGATCTCTGATTATATAAAAATTTTCACGAAATTATGAGTATTAAATTCTGTAAAATTCGTAGAGCATAGCATGTCCGAAAATAGACGTGTTTCAATGTTTTTACGATTTCGGGAGAACCAGAAATCAGAATCATGAACCGTTTAAACTTTCAGAAAGCTAATGTCGATATAATTGACACACATTTTTCCCAGACTTTAATTCTAAGTATTTATATACTGTTAATTCTGTAGAACTTCTAGGTTAGAATTTAACCAACGGTGCACAATAGGAAATTTGTTTGTGCCATAATTCCCAATCAAATCTGAATTCGGATGAGCCATAAATTCTAGCATGTTTTTGACACTGAAATCTATAGGAAATCATGCATGAAAGTTGAGTTTTTGTCGGTTGACTTTTTGGTCAACAGATCGCCTTGATTTGCGTGCCATGAATCTCGAGTTGATAAAATTTAGTTTCTTTGGACAAAATTAGGATTAACCTAAAAATCAGAATAATAAGATTAAAATAGGATTTTAGAGTAATTATTCTAGAATTAAATAAATTAAAATAAATTATCTTTTGACATGGTAAGTTTGTAATACATAGGCTATTTGGACTGTGACTTGGACTCTGATTCATACCAACAGCAGGACCCCAGGCGAGTACATTCTCTGACAGTTTCTATTATGTTGATTATCTCTATAACTCATGTTGTATAGCGTACATGACCCTGACACTATTCTTTACACGAGTTGGCATCATTGAGACCTGTTACGAGGAGTCGTGATTGGAATCCATCGTGCTGGCTGGGGAAATGGAGAAATATTAGTAGCTTATGTGATCATACCCAACTTTACATGCATCATAGCTCAACCACACCTCAGGTCGGTGCAGCCTGACCCTTACATGCCTTATCACTGTTACATATGGTTAGCTGGACTTGTTGGGGATGATCGCTAATCAATGTAATGACTCATATAGTCCTAAGCCGATCACATGATCTACTGATGTTTCATACACTTAGTTAGATGTTCTTGACATGCATCTCTAGTATATTGATCTAGCATCTTTACATGTTCTAGTTGTTGTTCTTGTATACATTTATATACCAGTTCATTGTTCTTGCGTGTACTTGTATTTCTATTTCATGGCTAGATGTACATTGATGATGACATGCTTTAGTATTCCATTTATTCTAATATTTCTATTTTTAGTATATCCATGCTCGTTAGTAATTCTTATTGCCAGTTATCCATATCTGTCTTATATTTCTTTACACATTGTTATAGTTTTTGTCAATATGCATGGAACTACTGTTGGAGGTGTATTTCGTTCCAATCCTGACTGGATATTTTTCTAGACTGTGACATAGAGGACTTGTTTCCCAGCATACTTGGAGATTGGATGTTATTGATTGCAGGTTAGACTATTATTGTTGTTAGACTTGTCTTGTATTTTATTGCTTGCTTTGATATCTCATCGTGCTTTAACTTATGTGATTGAGTATATTCCATATTATATTGATATCTGTGTCTCCTTATGGAGTTAGATATTCATGTGAGATTGATTAGATAGTATCATGACCTAGACAGCGTTCTACCGCCGATGCTGCGACGTAGGCTGGACGTACCCACGCTCTCGTGCCCCTATCCCGGGTGCGGGTCGTGACACATTTTTAGTGGTGGCCCATACAGGTTAGACTTCGCAAGTTGTGCGATATTATGGTAGTGCGACATCTTAGTTGTACTACTGTGTGCCTGCTATAGAATATAGGACATATGATACTAGGATGATAGAGGATACTCAATCAAAAAATTCTTGAGAGGTTCCTGGGATGACCCTTAAGAATCTTATTATAATTTCTAATTTAAATCTTTTCCCTTGTCCCGTCCGTTCTAGCTTGTTGTTATTGAACTTGATTCTTGTTGGTCAATTATTAAATTAAAATTTTGGTATCATTGTTGAGTTTGATTCTTGTTGACCAGTTGTTAAATTTAATTCTTGGTATCGTTGTTGAGTTGATTTCATATCGAGATAAATTTTATGGGCTAAAATTTATGGTATCATCTGATGACATATATTAATGAGGACAGTGCGAAAGGTAAAACATCTACTTTGGTTATGGGGCCTAGAGTTTATCGCAGCTACATTAGCTATCGTGACGAGAACGTAGGACCCTGACTTAGATGTACATACTTTAGTTATGAAACTTAGAGTCTCTCGCAGCCATACTGGTTGGCGTGGCAAAGATTCTAGATGACATGATTATAGAGTTGCATATCTTAGTTACGGAACCTATCGTTTATCGCATTTATGCTTACTGGTGTGGCGAGGATTCTGAGTGTCATCATTTCTGACAGACGTGTATGATTATCAGGTTGTATCTTAAATTAGTTCTTAAAGTATCATCTCAAGACTTATCTATTTTTGTTATTGCAGGACTTTGTTCCATCGCTTCTTTTTCTTTACTAGCAGTAGAGATACCTTCAGTCCTTAATCTAGTTCCTTTTTGAGCTTCTTTTCTTTGAGGATTCCTTGTTAGTATGATAATTAGTGACTTACAATTTTGTTTGTGTCTTGTTTTAGTGTTGAATGAGTGTGACTTATGAGTTTATAAGTGTTTATTAGTTGGACATGTGAGCAGTAGGCATTAATCTAGAGATACCCATAGCATAGTACCTTGTAGCAATAGTTCTATGATAGATGTTATTATAATTAGTATTGGTACTATAGAAAGAGGAGTAAGAGTATCAGTGAAGGTTCCAAGAGTAAGTATCAGAATCAGCATGCCAGTCCTGAATAGTCATTAAATTATGTAATTGGATAATCTATGTAAATAATTAAGTATCAAGGAATTGCGTTAAAGATTAATGGAGCATGATGTTCAATTTGATGATTGATATTGGGTGTATCAAGAGTAAAAAAAATGTATATGCATAAAGGGTTTTAATGAGATGCCATGAGTAGAGAAATATCAAGATTGGTAATGAAAGTTGTGAAATGTATCATAGATTAGTTTAACAGGCTATAAAAGGTTTAAGAGATATGCTTATACATCAATCGAGATATGAAACCATATGTCTACCCTTGAGATTGAAGTAAAGCATGGGTGTTATAGAAAGTGTAAGTGATCGTGAGTTCTAATAAGTTTGATGAGATGATCTAATGATGGAGCTAGTGTTACCATACCAATAGTGCTAGTATTTTTATATCAAGGATTAGTTGAGAATTGTGCTAGTAACAGTAAGTACTTTATGTGATGATAATTAGATTGGTGTATCAATTAATATAGATAGAAAATCATTGGAGAAAATACGTGTGATGATAACTTTGATTATTTGGAAGTAATAGTGCAAGTAATTCGGGCAGTACAAGTTTCAGTACACAGTTGACAGTTGTAGACCATGGGTGTATTTGAGTACACCTTGAGTATTAGAGAGTGTGAGTATTTATATGTATACTTGTGGATTTAAATTTATAAATTGAAGAGTGGAAATGAATTTACATTTTTAAGAATTTTGAGGAGTTGAGATTTTATGTTATTAAAATTTTTTGAGGATTCAAATTCAATTCAATAAACATAGTCAGAGCTATAAAGATTTTGGAAGTGATTAAAATTTTATTTTGATATTGAGCATTTGACTTTTGAGTAAAGTATAAGCATTTTATTTTAAATTTTTCGAGAAGTTAAATTTTGATGATTTTATTTTGAGGATAAAATTTTATGGTGGGTAAGAAATGTATAACAGTATATGAGTGGTTGATGTGCATGTGTAGGGATCTATTGGTTTGAGAATGCTTGGGATGGCACTGCAAATTGACTTAGGTGTCCATCTAGAGTTGTATTAGAGTGAGCAGTACTTAGTATGGTGTGTTGTACTTGGTGTGCACTTGAGTGAGAAGAACAACTAGTATAAACAGTTGTAGTAGGTAAGAGAGCTAGCAGTGAGTATGCTTGTAGTAGAAATAGTAGTACCTAAAGAGATAGAGGTATCAAACTTTGGATGTATTATTTAACCTATGATTGTGTTAGAGGTCCTTGGTATCATATTTTGGTATTAAATAGACAGATGTGTGTAATGTGGATGTATCCATGGATATCTTGTGGACTAGAGATTAGTTGATATGGGTAACAGTGTATAGGGACAGGAATTTATGAATAAATGTGCCAGAGTTAAGTGTATGATAGAGGCTGAAGATGTCCAAGTAATGGGTTAGAAGTCTTGTTCTGTTCTTTCCTCATATTCCTTTTCCATCTGTTTGTTTGATTGATTGATTCCTTAGTACCATAGCTTGTATCAATAATTTTCTTGTTAGAATATAGTTAGTAGTACATCTCGACAGAGACTGCAATATTATGACAAAAGAGACTATGATCATGCATGTTTCATCTAGATTGCATATTTTATCTAGATTGCGTGTTGTATTGTATGTTGTATGATTGTAGTTAGGATTTTTCTTAGACTTCGATTGATGGAGGATTGACTGTAGTGAAGAATTAATGAAGGGGTTATGATTTGAAAAAGAGAGATAATGTGCCTTAAATTTTGAGGATAAATATTTATTTAAATAAAGAGTTAAGAATTTAATATGGTAGAATTGACGATTTTGTTAAATCATTAATTTTTATGAAGATTACGATATGATTGAATTTGTCATTAAAATTCGAGGAAAGTAAGGAGATTATCATTATATTTATTTGATTACAAGATATGAAATTAAAAATTATTTTGAATATTGCATTTGAAGATCTTGTAAGTATTATATTGTTTGAGTATGATGTGGAAAAAAGAATCAAGGAGTAAGATCATTAATGGATTAGTGTTTGAATTCAAATTTTGGGATGGGAATTTAAATTTATAAATATACATTGATTGGATTTAAAAAATTAGAGGATTGGATATTAAGTTTTGTATTTAGTGATTAGCATAAAATTTTTGAGGAGATTTTGATAAGAATGGAATTTGATTTTTAATTTTAAAGGTTTGCGGGAATATGATACTTATAGAATTTGGAATTTTTTTTTTGGGAAATAGCAATATGGATTCACTTCATGATTATGAGATTCGATGAATTTAATTTTGATTGTAAAATAATATAAATGAATACATACAACTATTGAGGATTTTAAATTTCGAGGACGAAATTTTTTTTAGGTGGGTAGACTTGTAACCTCCGTATCCTGAAATTCTAGCTTAAATTTATTTTTAGGTTAATTTGGGGCTATTGAAAATTTTCCATAATTTTTAGTTAATTAAAAACTAGTAACCCTAATTTCCTAGGACTTTCAAAAATTTATTTTAGAGTTAAACTTAATTAAAAATATCCCAAAATTTTATTTTATATTCTAACTAGTCCAATATATTTTCTAGAATTATTTGAGAATTTTTTGAATATTTTTAGTATTTATTGGGAGTTATTTAGGCTAATAACTAATTTTTAGGACTTGTAGAATTTATTGTGCAAGCCCAGGAATATAGAATAGACCCACGTTATTTTCTGGATTTATAATATTATTATATATTTTCTGAAATTATTTCAGAATTGTTGGAATAATTTTTTTATTTATTTTTAGTTATATGGTAAAACTAATTTTTAGAGCTTCTCCAAATTCTAGTAGTAAACCTATGAATATATAATTATCCCAAATATTTTTCTAGGATTTTTCGGTTCAAAATATATTTTCTGTAATTTTTCCAGATTTTTATGATTATTTTTAATGTTTATTTTGAGTTATTTAGATTTAAAATAACTTAAATAATGTTTTGATAAAGGCAAAGCAAAAACAAATAATATAACCAAAACTATCCAATCAAATCATGACACGTGTCACCCTATCAACTTTTATTCAGTCGCCCAACAACACTATATATATATATATTATTATAACCCTAATTATCCCATTATTTTAGAGAGAGAGATTTTGGAGAATTGCCATCTAGGGTTCCTTCATCTTCCAGAAGCTATTGCGCATAGCTCCGGACTCCAAACGAGGCCTAGTTTCTTGTGTTAGAAAGATATTGAGGTTGGCTCTCTGATTATATAAAATTTTTCATGAAATTATGAGTATTAAATTCTGCAAAATTCGTAGAGCACAGCATGTCCAAAAATAGACGTGTTTCAATATTTTTACAATTTTTGGAGAACCAGGAATTAGAATCATGAACCGTTTAAATTTTCAGAAAGCTAATGTCGAGATAATTGACACATATTTTTCCTAGAATTTAATTCGAAGTATTTATATACTGTTAATTCTGTAGAACTTCTAGGTTAGAATTTAACCATCGGTGCACAATAGGAAATTTGTATGTGCCATAATTTCCAAACGAATTTGAATTCGGACGAGCCATAAATTCCAGCATGTTTTTGACGCTGAAATCTACAGGAAATCATGCATGAAAGTTGAGTTTGTGTCGGTTGACTTTTCGGTCAATAGATTGCCTAGATTTGCGTGCCATGAATCTCGAGTTGATAAAATTCAGTTTCTTTGGACAAAATTAGGATTAACCTAAAAATCAGAATAATAAGATTAAAATAGGATTTTAGAGTAATTATTCCAGAATTAAATAAATTAAAATAAATTATCTTTTGATATGGTAAGTTTGTAATACATAGGCTATTTGGACTTTGACTTGGACTCTGATTCATACCAGCAGCAGGACCCCAGGCGAGTATATTCTCTGACAGTTTCTATTATGTTGATTATCTCTATAACTCTTGTTGTATAGCGTACATGACCCTGACACTGTTCTTTACACGAGTTGGTATCATTGAGACCTGTCACGAAGAATCGTGATTGGAATCCATCGTGCTAGCTGGGGAAATGGGGAAATATTAGTAGCTTATGTGATCATACCCAACTTTACATGCATCATAGCTCACCCACACCTCACGTCGGTGCAGCCTGACCCATACATGCCTCATCACTGTTACATATGGTTAGCCGGACTTGTTGGGGATGATCGCTAATCAATGTAATGAGTCATATAGTCCCAAGCCGATCACATGATCTACTGATGTTTCATACACTTAGTTAGATGTTCTTGACATGCATCTCTAGTATATTGATCTAGCATCTTTACATGTTCTAGTTGTTATTCTTGTACACATTTATATACCAGTTCATTGTTCTTGCGTGTACTTGTATTTCTATTTCATGGCTAGATGTACATTGATGATGACATGCTCCAGTATTCTATTTATTCTAATATTTCTATTTTTAGTATATCCATGCTCGTCAGTAATTCTTATTGCCAGTTATCTATATCTGTCTTATATTTCTTTACACAGTGTTATAGTTTTTGTCAATATGCATGGAACTACTGTTGGAGGTGTATTTCGTTCCAATCATGACTGGATATTTTTTCCAGACTGTGACATAGAGGACTTGTTTCCCAGCATACTTGGAGATTGGATGTTATTGATTGCAGGTTAGACTATTATTGTTGTTAGACTTGTCTTGTATTTCATTGCTTGCTTCGATAACTCATCGTGCTTTAACTTATGTGATTGAGTATATTTCATATTATATTGATATCTGTGTCTCCATATGCAGTTAGATATTCATGTGAGATTGATTAGATAGTATCATGACCTAGACAGCGTTCTACCGCCGATGCTGCGGCGTAGGCTGGACGTACCCACGCTCTCGTGCCCCTATACCGGGTACGGGTCGTGACAATAACCAATTATCAAACATGCCTTCAATGGGGAGGTTGTGGGTGGGATGTTGGAAGATGGCAGTGTAACTCCAGATAAAAGAAGCTAGTTCACTATGAACAAACAAATGATTGGTATAAGCCGGTCGGTACGAGTCAAGTCGAAGCGCGTGTCATGGCTGCTTCACTCCGCAGCGGTCTCTTGAACTTTGCCTTCCCGCGCGTGAAGCGAATGGGTGCTGCTCCAGTCCTAATTATGCCTGATCCGAAGCGGAAAGCCAAGCAAGCGTGAAAGAAGGAACTTCTTTGAGACTCGCTGCTCATAAACACCCAGTCCGACCTTGACTCCACGGGAACTTCAGAACTTAAACCCAGTCGGACCTTGACTCCACGGGAACTTCAGAACTTACACGTAGACTTCACAGAAAAAGAAATGAATAACGCCCGCAGGAACGGTACTAGCAAAAGTAAAAATAATATTACCACTAGGTCACACTTGCAGACGAAAAGTCGGGAATGAGTGAAGGCTGGTATGCTTAATGAGTCTTGGTTGCAAGTAATCGTCCGTAAATGGGATCAAAGCCAAACACTTAGCATAAGTTGTTCACTACTTCTCATCTTAACTTGGTTAACTTCTTTAGAAAACCCCTCTGGGTTCGTTAAAGCTCTCGACAATAACTTGGTAATGAAAAAGATGGTCAAAGATTATATTATGCGGAATCAAGTTCTGGAGGGTGGCTCTTCACTTGGTGTTTACTATTCTTTTGTATTGGCACTAACAATGGCACCAAAGTTTACTAAAAACTTGACTGTTGGCGGCCCATTACGGTCACTGCAGAGTGGGTTTGTTCGCCTTCGGGCGTGAGCTCATTCACTTGAGTGCTCTTCCTCCTCTTGCGATTAACCCTAACCCATATAGTTGACGCTTGGTTGGCCAAATGGTTGAGTGATCCATTTACCACCTTTCCTTTTGAGCCCCTGGTCTCTACCCGTACCTCTGGGAAGGTCTATTGTCTTGGCTTGATCTCCCTTTGGGAGGGGCGGACCGGAGTCTAATGAGGGAGCAAAGCGACCAAGCAAACACAACTATTTTGCCGGAGGTGGGGAGGGGGGACATCACCAGAGGGAGGAGGTCGCCCGAAGGGGGGGAGGACTAAGACGAAGGGGGGCTTTCAAAATTTTTGGTAAGAATTCGAGAGAATTGGGGGAAATAAAATTCTGAACCCTAAATGAAATACTTTAGCAACGTCTAAAATAGACATCGCTAAATGTCACTAATATATTAATATATATGCACTTGAATACAAAACGTTGCTTTAATTAAAATATTAGCGACGTTTGGCCACTCTTCAACGACATCATTTTTCATTTTACTAAAATAAGTCGCTAAACGTTTCTATTAGCGACTACCAGCGATATTTTATATTAACGTCACTAAATTAAAAAAAATAGTGATATTTTATAATAATGTCGCTAAAAGCGTCGCTAATCCTATAATTTTTAGTAGTGCATGATTACGACCTGTGGGCATCGCAAGGTGAACTTTATGTGAAAAGATACTCTGCTTTTGTTGTGGATGTTGCTACGAATGTTGCCATTGAAGATGATGTAGACTATGTTGAATATGGAGACTACAACTTGGCATGAGATATGGTGTACGATGCGGCAGGGCCTAATTTTAATTTGGAGGATCCGAATCCCGATGCAAAGGAGTTTTATGATATGTTTTAGGATACAGATACTCCTATATATCATGGTTGTGAGACTCATTCAGTATTGTCGGTAGTGATGCACTTGTTGAACATAAAGTTTGATTTTAACTTACCATAAGCTTGCAATGATCGGATCGCACATTTAGTCAAAGAGGTGTTACCGAAAGAATCGAAAGAGGTTACTAAAAGATTCTATAAATTAAAGATGATGGTCAGAAAGCTCGGACTGGGGTACAAAAAGATAGATTGTTGTCGTAACGGATGCATGTTGTACTATAAGGAGAATGAGGTCAAAAAATAATGCAGTTTCTGCCACACAGATCGTTACAAGCTAGTTCTGGAAAAAGAAAAGTCAACTATGATAAAACGATGTCCGTATAAGTACATGCATTACTTGTCGATCATGGAAGGCTTCCAGAGGATGTATATGTCCCTTAATACAGCAGAACACATGACACGGCATAACGAGGAACGTACAAAGGATTATGGAGAATTGTCACATCCTTCAATGGAGAGGCATAAAAGCATTTTAACCGGTGGTATCTGAATTTTGTTGCGGACCCTAGAAATATTCGATTTGTACTTTATTTTGATGGCTTCTCTCCTTTCAGACAGTCGAGATCTCAATACTCCTGTTGGACGATGATTCTCACCCCTTACAATCTACCACCATGGTTGTGTATAAAGACTCCTTATATATTCTTGACCGTTAATATACTCGGCCCCAGAAATCCGACTAAGAATATCTATATATATTTGCAGGCGTTGGTGGATGAACTAAAATAGCTGTGGGAGTTGGGTGTCATGACCTACAATATTTAAAAAAAATAGAACTTTCAGATGAGAGCTTCACTTATGTGAGATTCACTTGTAATTAGCCTTGTCCATGATCAGGAAGACGTCTATGCAGAAGAAGAAAAAGAGGATGAAGATGAAGATAAAGAAAAGCTTGATGAGGATGATGACAATGATAAGGATGATAATGATTACGATGATGATGATGGCGATTATTAGATTATCTATGTTGTCTATATGATGTACCTAGAGATGGAGTTTGATTTTGTTACTAAAAATACTTATATCTCTTACTGAAAATACTTTTACCTCAGTTTTTATAGCTGTTTTGTTGGTTAGTTCTATTTATTTGATGTCTATCTTGTTGCTTAGGTCTATTTATTAGATGACTATTAAGTTATTTTGTTCTATTTATTAGATGTCTATATATGTGAATCGTGATCATAGACGGCTGGTGGTTGTAGTCGTGACCGTGGTGATAGTGGTCATGGATGTGATCGAGGTGGTCATGATCTTATTCTACCCGGGGATGGATTATCTCCTTGATCACGTGATCCAGATACCCCCTTGTCGGCCACAGGAACCTCCACTCTGTCATCGACTACAAGTACAAACACTTCTCTATTTGTCGCATACTTCCCCGATGCTCCATCATCGACATTTATGCCTCCGTTATCACCTGATGCAGATCCCGCTACCCCATTGTTAGTTCGTCCACCAGATAATCTGACAGTTGTACGATGGTTGCCAGAGTATCCAAACTTAGAGTATGATTCTAGTGGTCGTTATATTTTCCGGTCGGGTGGTCCTCCGACACAACCATAGAGAGCGGAGGGGCAGTTCAGAAAAGAGCTTTGACCCGTAACCAAAGAGATGTAAGTAAATTTATATGTTTCATCTGATGTAGTTAATTTCATATGTTTCATTTATTTATTTAACTAAATCATAAGTTATTATTCTTTATAGATTTTTTTCCTACAATGCTACTCCAGTACTTGGGGAAATCATTAAGGGAAACTACCACGGCCCCTACCTTAAAATCTTCGATGTGCCTCCCGACATGCAGTATATATGGCTTGACCATATGAAGCCATATGCGATCTTTTCTGTTGTTCTATTAATTATTTTTTAATTTATTTATATTAATTTTAATTGAATTTGTATATCAGAAAATCTACTGGTGGCTCGAGCATCGTGATAAGGAGATAAGAAAGATATATCGTGGCGCCTCTAGTAAGAAGTTGCGGGATGCGAAGGATAATTTACAAAAAGGGTCAATACTGGAAAGGACAGGAAACCCTAGATCCGTGATGATTTTTGGGAGAAGATGCAGAAGGAACTTGATACTCCTGAGTTCAACAAGAGCTCCGAGCATGGGAAGAAGGCACGATATCATGGGACTCTGCATATTGGTGGATCGATCCCCTTCGCTATGCACCATCAAACCTATTAAGATAATTCAAAGTACTTAAATATTTTTATTATATAGTTAAATAACATTATTTATCAAGCTAATATGTTTTCTTAATATTTTGTACATAGACGAAGAAGCTGGCGAAGGATGGGGAAGATCCTTCTAGTATCAGTTTCGTCGATGTTTTTGAGTATCCGCACAAGAGAAGGAAGGACGGGAGCTACGTGGACGAGAAGGCCAGCAAGACTGTTGTAAGTGTTTTAATTTATATCATGAGTTATAATAATATGAGGTATTAGAATTTATATTATATCACTCCCCAGTACCGGAATACGGAGACGGACATGGCCAGTTATCCCGTACAAAGTACTATACGTCGTACGACGGTCACGGCTGTATAAGATAAGGGGGTGCATGCTACAATCAAGTCTTCTATGGTCCAAAACTTTTATGTCTCAATCATTCAAACAAGAAAGAGTAACTATAGAGCATATATGATAAAGCAATAAGGCATCACAAATACTTTATCAAAATATTCTGGAGACCAGTTGTATAAAATAAGAAGCTGGAAGAGTAACAAAAGTACATAACAATGATCAACTGCAGTCTGATTTAATATAATCATGTAAGAAAACTAATATCCAGATGATCTAGATAAAAGGTGTTGATGGCTAAACGCCCAAAAGAAGTAAATGAGTAATGGTGAGCAGGAAAGAAGAAAACCCACTTGCTATCCCCTGCGACCATGTTTCTGGTACGCATCATGAGTTAGGGGAAGGTATGCTGGATCCTCGGATGCTGGCTCAAAACCTGGCTATACAAAACCAGTGGGTTTAGACCTCAAATAGAAAGTACCACGAAGGAAGCACGAAATAGAGAAACAAAAATCCAATAAAAATACATAATAATAAATAGGTTGAGTGCCATAACTTAGTTCCATGGCATATTTTAGCGCAACGGCCCAACCCTATAACCAAACAAGGACAAGGGTTGAACCATCACACTATGATAGTCCATTTTCCTAAGCTACTAACCGAATAATACAATCACAACCAAGTACTTCTTCTTAAATCGGCCAATCATTTGTATGCCTCGCTATTTTTGTGGAGCCTAAGGTTATCTTATAAATAATGCATAATAAGTATCCTCAAATCATACAAGTATCGAATATGAGCTAACCTAACCAATAGATAAATAAAATAGGCACTTATAGGATACACCAGTTCCCCGTAGGGCTACTGCGCTAAAAATATTGTATTAGCGGTTCCGGTGTTCGAGTCAAAAAGTGTCTCGACATAATAATAGGTCAGATATTGTACTCTACTAAGGCAGATGATATATAGTATATGTTGTGGCCAGCCCACAACGCACTTAGAATGAATCTCTGTGGAAAGGTTCGTTGGCATGATCTCGGGATACCATTCCCTACAAGGTTACTAACACTTTTGGTTACCTAATTAGCCCTATGTTGTGTTTGAAATATCAAGGCGTGGTCACATGAGAATTATCCTTCAGATGTCGTATAAGTTATGGGCTCGCTAGATACGAATCCATAGAACTCAAATTTGGATTTAACCGAGCGTGTATGCAATATTAAGATATCTATATCCTAGCAATGCTTTGGTAGATGACTCACTTATTATGACCGTGTTGGAGAAATAATATATATATTTATAATATCATGCATTTAGATATTTGGATGCATTCCTGAGGCACAACCCAAATATAATCACTTAACACGTAACACGTTATGTCGCACCTCAGCGCACATTAAATTATGAGAAATTATAAGGCAATAGTGGTATCAGCACAGATACAATATTTGAGTCCAATTACCAATTAAGCATTGGGTCACATGAATCAAAAAAATATTCTATCAAAACAAGAAAGGCCGCAGGGTCTCCAGGCAGCATGGAAAGTCAGCCAGCATGATAATCCTGGCCGCATAAGAAGTCAGGCCGCATATGAATTCAGTATCGCATATAAATCCTGGCTGCATATGAATCCTGGCCGCATATGAAGTCAGGCCGCATGAATTACTTGGCCGCATGACAAGTCTTGGCCGCTTATGAAGTCAAGCCGCCTGAACCACCTGGCCGCATGCTCAGGTTCAATGTCTACTCCTTGGGACAAGTGATAAAGTAAAGGGCAAGAAATAAAGGGTCAGTGATGTGACATCAAGTGACTGATATGATAAGCCATAAATTATGTTAGGAAGAAAAGGCAAAATTATATAAATAAGTGCCAATGATTTAGAGCCATGCATCCAAGAAAAATAGTGGCCGTATACTCTCCAGGCCGTATGGAGTTTGATGCTGCATGGAGGTCTCTTGGACTTAGCTAATTTCTTATTCGTTTAGCAGTGAAAACACATGGTGTTCAAGGATACTTGTGTAAATCAGCAGTCATGCACCGAATAAGATTGATGCATGTTGTCAGTATGCGCTAAGAATTTAGACCGTATAGCCCTCTAAAGTGATAGGTCACTCTCAGTCTCATATCTCACTGGCTTCATACGAACTTCGTCTTCTCCAACAGCAGGTTCGGCCATGGTAAAAAAGCTCCAAAAACTGAAATCTTGTTTTGTTTATAAAATCTTCATTTTTAATCCATATCGAGTGAACCAAAAGCAAAAATGCTTGAAATTAAAAGATCTATCATGTATAAAAAATTATTTTTCAAAGAAAAGTTTAATCGATAAAATCAACTCATAAAACCCATAAAAACCTTAAGTTTAGAAAAGTAGATCTATACTAAACCACCTATCAAAATAGAAAACTCCTAGAACTAAAAGTTCTTAAAAACACATAACAAATATAGTGGAACAATAATATGGAGGGTTTCTCTATTTTTCCTACAAGGTGTACTTGCCTATGGAAAATAGGGAGAGAAAACTAAAGAGAGAGTCAGAAAATAAAGAAGTGAAGAGAGAGAAAATATTGGGTTATATATGGTAGGGTTGAGGGTTGAATCAAGGGATCTCATGACTTGAACCAACCTACAAAATAAATAATGAGCAAGGTTAAACCAAATAATGGGTCTAGTCTCCATACACATGCAACCGTGCTAAAATAAAAATATGTTCCAAATACATATATCCGGAATGAGGAGTGACATCTCTATCCACCTTAGAAAATTTTTATCCTCGGAATTTGAATCCTAGCAATAGCTAGAGAATTCAGGACAAGCATGATACAGATCTACTAGCAACTACACATGTAAGCAATATCATCACAACATACAAGTGATCACCTGATCACAGAATTCAAGATATGAATGCGTAAGAAAGAATATACCTTCTGAATTGAATATATGAGGTTACCGGGAACGAATATCATTCTCACTCTCCCACGTCGATTACCCTAGAGAGTGATGGTCCCAAGCAACCCGGACAAGTAAAATAGTCCGATTCTTGAGCACCTTCTCCCTACGGTCCAATATGGATATGTGTTTCTCCTTGTAAGATAAGTTAGTACCAACGACTAATTCAGTGTGATCGAGGATATGACTAAGATCTGGAATATACCTATGTAACTGAGACACATGAAATACATGTACCTCACATAGCGAAGGAGTAAAGGAATGATGAAAAGCAACATCGCCTACCAGCTCAAGAATATCGAACTGACCTACGTATTTGAGACTAAGCTTCCCGTGAACCCCAAATCTAATGACTCCACGGGTAGGCAAAATTCGCAAAACTACGTGGTCGTAGACATAAAACTCTAAAGGTCTACGATGATGATCTGCCCAATGATGATGCCTATCTTGTGCAACCCAAAGTCACTCTCTAATCTTCTTAACAACCTCTACTGTCTGTGTAATTATTTTAGGGCTAAATATCTTTTGCTTACCAATGTCGTCCTAAGCCAACAGTGACCTACACTTCCTGCCGTATAGTGCCTCGAAAGGTTTTATCTGAATACTAGCCTGATAATTGTTATTGTACGAGAATTCTACCAAGTGAAGGTAATTCTTCCAAGATCTACCAAGATCTAAGGTATAGGCTAATAGCATATCTTCTAAGGTATGTAAGATTTTCTCTGATTGTCCGTCTGTCTGGGGATGGTAAGCCATGCTGAATCTTAACTTGGTGTCCAAACTCTAATGCAAACTTTTCCAAAAAATAAGAAATGAATCAAGTACTTAATCTGACACGATACTTTCTGGGAAACCATGTTGTCTCACTATCTGTCGTATATATATTTCGGCCAATTGTTCTGTAGACTATCTTACTCAAAAAGGAAGAAAGTGAGCTACTTTTGTTAGACGATCTACTATCACCTAAACGGCATCTCGACCAGTCGGTGATCTAGGTAAACTAATCATAAAGTCCATTGCGATGTGTTTCTACTTCCACTCTAGAATAGGAAGCAACTGCAATAATCATGCCGGTCTATGTTATTTTGCCTTCACTTGCTAACATATCAGACATCGTAATACGAAGCATGCTATTTCCCTCTTTGTTCTATTCCACCAAAAGTATTGCTTGATATCTTGGTAAATATTCGTACCCCCCCGGATGAATGAAATACTGTGAACTATGTGCTTCAATCATAACTTCTTGCCAAATATCCCCGCTTGGTACGCATAGACTATTCACAAACCTTAGTATTCCATCCGCATGTATTGTCAACCCCTTCAGAAGGCTTGAATCACATTCTTCTCGTAGCTTTTGAATCTTTGGGTCCTCTACCTGAGCTAACTTGATTCTATCTACCAAAGTTGACTGAATCTCTAGGCTAGCCTGAACTCCTATACTCTGTGGAAGTACTATCTCGATATCTATCTCTCGTAAGTCTTCTAGAAAATAATTCTGAGTAGTCAACATAAATTTCCCATATCTTCTGCCAAGTACATCAGCTACTACATTAGACTTACCTGGATGGTACTAAAGTTCTATGTCATAATCTTTCAATAACTCTAGCCACCTTCTCTGTCTCATATTCAGGTCCTTCTGTGTGAACACATACTTCAGTCTCTTATGGTACATGAATATTTCTACTCGATCGCCATATAAGTAGTGCCTCAATAGTTTAAGTGCAAACACTACTGTTGCTAACTCCAAATCATGAGTTGGATAGTTCTTCTCGTGATCTCTGAGCTGCCGAGAAGCATACACTATCACTCTTTCATGTTGCATCAAAACACATCCAAGTCCCTTGCAAGATGAATCATAGTACACTGTGAATCCTCCGGATCCTGCAGGAAGAGTAAGGATTGGTGTAGAGATTAACTTCTTCTTTAACTCTTTAAAGGCTATCTAAAATTATTTTGACTACACAAATTAAACTTTTTTGTGCATCAACTGAGTCAATGGTGCTGAGATCTTTGAAAAATCTGATACAAATCTCATATAGTATCCTTCCAAGCCCAGAAAACTAAGTACTTCTGCTACTGTCTTCGAAGCAGGCATATTCTCTACTGCATCTACCTTATTGGGATCAACTGACACTCATGCTCCAAAAATAATATGCTCAAGAAAGGATATGCAATCCAGCCAAAACTAATACTTACTAAGCTTTGCATATAACTAGTGCTCTCTAAAAGTTTGCAACACTATCCTAAGATGTTCTTTATGCTCCTCCTCATTATGAGAATACACCAAGATGTCATCGATAAATACTACCATAAATTGGTCTAAGTAAGGAATAAAAATACTGTTAATCAAGTCCATGAATACAGCTGGAGCATTAGTCTGTCCGAATGGCATAAAGAAGAATTCGTAATGCCCATATTGTGACTTAAATATTGTCTTTAGTATATCATGCTCCCGGACTCGCACCTAATAATATCCTGATTATAAATCTATCTTAGAGAAGACTCTTGCTCCACTTAATTGGTCAAGCAAATCATCAATCCTTGGTAATGGGTACTTGTTCTTTATGGTCACGGTATTCAATCGCTTATAATTCATAAATAGCCGCATCGATCCACCCTTCTTCTTCACCAACACCGTTGGTGCTCCACACGGGGATCTACTGGTTCGAATAAACTTTTTCTTCTTCAGTTCTTTTACGTGTCGATATAACTGATTAAGCTCTGATGGTGATATTCGGTATACCTTCTGGGATACTTGTTCTACTCCTGGAATCAACTCTAGACAGAACTCTATTCCTCTAACTATGGGTAATCCAGAAAGGTCATTGGAAAAGACGTCCATGAACTCTTCAACTATCTTGGGCAGCAGATCTTCTCTCCTTGCTACTGTTGTGACTCCTTCCTTATGCTGGTCTCTTGCTATTATGATAAGGACAAACTCTTCTAGACCAAAAATTCTAAAAAATACTCTACCCTCATAACAGTCTATCATTGCATGACTATCTCTCAACCAGTTAATGCCTAAGATAATGTCAAAGTTATCCATAGGGAACTCGATCAACTTTGTAGGTAATAAATGTCCATATACTACGACTGGACATGCAAGGCATACCCTACTAATTTCTACGATCCTATTGCCAGTAAGTATATTCAGCCTCGCTGGCAATGCCTCAAACTTCAATCTAATACGTATTGCATATTGTGCGAATATAAATGAGTGCGAAGCTCCATAATCAATTAAAGCTATGAAAGGAAAGGTTGCAATAAAAATGTTACCTGCCACTACGTCGCCCGACGCCATAGCTTCCTCTAAAGACAAGATAAGTTCTTGCCCTTGGCCTTGTTGAGCTCCCTGCTGCTGTCTTCCTTGTTGCTGTAGTTATGGCCCCTGATGATTCTGCTGTTGCTGCATAAAAAGCTGGGCTTGCATCGGTAACGGACGCTGAGTGAATGGCCGTACTGCTACTGCTGGTCCTTCTTGCTGTACTGCCCTCGGAGCTCGTAATGCAGAAAATTATTCTACTGGCCCTCCTGGAGTTTATATTAATAGGCATGTAGCAACCTAGTGATTAGGGCTCCCACATCTCAACATAGTCGGTTTGCTGCCCAACAAATATTCCGGGTATGACCTCGCTTGCCACAGTAGGTACAACCTGTCGACGCTCACCATCATTGTTGCTGCTGCTGCTTTTGCTGCCTCGACTATTGTTGCCGAGTTGGTACCATTACTGTTGAGGTTATTGGCCTCCTTTGTGTCACATCATGGATATGAATGCCAGGGGATGGTGCTAACATTCGCGGTACTGGTCCTTCTTTATTATTTTATCCATGAGGTCTCTTCCGATCTACTCTTATGGATGCCATCCTCTAGAAAGTAAGCTCAACCCTCTTTGCTACTATCAATATTGTCTCGAATATCTGATAGTCGTGAACCTCTACCATGTGTATAATTTCTATGTATAGTCCTTGCTGGAACTTCATTGCTCTCTCTAACTCTGTTGCTACCATGGTTGGAGCAAATCTGCTTAGTCGGCTAAAATTCTTTCGCATAGCCGTCTACTATCCTTCCAGCTTGCTTAAGATTAATGAACCTCTGCTATAACTCACACTAAGCCACAATCCTGAAGTACTTTGCCTTGAACTGGGCCATAAAATCCTCCAATAAAATAGGACTCCTCAATCCTATCTCCATCGTGGCCCACTAATCTCTTGCCAGATCTTGGAGTTGTAGGCGAACAAGGTCAACTTGTTCCTCGATCAAAACTTTAGTTGCTGTCAGAATGGTCTCAATATCCTTGAGCCAATTGTCTACCGTGATTACATCCTCCGTGCTATCGAAGTATCTAGGGTTCAGTCTGTAAAATCTAACAGATGCCCCAGAATCTGTTCTCCCGCCTCGTTCTAGGGCTACTGCAATCCTTGGTTCAATAGGATATTATATTCCTGTTGCTAGAACTGTTGTTGCTGATGTTGTTGTTGTTGCACCACCATCTGGTATTGTTAGACAGCTAATAATCTACGGATAATCTCTAGTAAGGCCGGGTTATCGAGTACTGTCGATACTGTAGGAGGCACGAGAACACCTGGAACATGCTGCTCTGTCCTATTCATCGTGGGCTCAAATCGAATCCTTGGCTGGTGTTCCACAGGATTTTGTTCCACTAGCAACTATGCCTCTCTTGTTGCTGCAGCATCGGAGGAAGGAGAAGCCCTACAGAAGACACAAGAAACATTAAGTATAGGATAATAAGGAACACGGAAGAAATTAATCTGGAAGAATTCAAGTTGAGTATCAAAAAGGACGAATTTATAATTTCAAGAAGGATCATGTTTGATTGAGACTCCTATGACCAAGATACCCCACAAGTCTGAACAGCAGACATACGTGGGCCACTACTAAAACCTTGTCATGAACCAGTACTGGAATATAGAGATGGACAAGGCCAGCAATCCCGTACAAGGTGCTATACGTCGTACGACGATCAGGGTTGTATAAGACAAAGGGGTGCATGCTAAAATCAAGTTTCCTATGGTCAAAAACTTCTATTTCTTAATCATTCTAACTAGAAATAGTAAGTATAGAGCATATATGATAAAGCAATAAGTTATCCCAAAATGCTTTCTCAAATATTCTGGAGACCAGCTGTGCAAAATAAGAAGCTGTAAGAGTAACAAAAGTACATAAAAGTAATCAGCTGTAGTCTGATTTAATACAATCATGTAAAAAAATATTGTTCAGACGAGCCGGCTAACAAGTGCTGGTGACTTAACGCCAAAAAGAAGTAAATATACAATGAAGAGCAGGGACGAAGAAAACCCACTCGCTATCCCCTGCGACCATGTTCCTGGTGCGCGCCATAAGTTCGGGGAAGGTACGCTGGATCCTCGGGTGCTATCTCAAAACCTGGCCATGCAAAACCAGTTGGGTTAGACCCCAAATAGCAAGTACCACAAAGAAAGAAGAAATAGAGAAACAAAAATCTAAGAAAAATAAATAATAATACATAGGTTCATTGTCATAAATTTGGTCCATGGCATATCCTAGTGCAAATGCCTAACCCTACAACCAAATAAGGAAATGGGTTAAACTATCACACTATGATAGTCCATTTCCCTAGACTACTAACCAAATTATACAATCATAACAAAGTCTAGTTTCTTAAATTGGTCAATCATTTGTACGAATTGCTATTTTTGTGGAGTCTGAAGTTATCTCAAAAATAATGCATTAATAAGTATTCTCAGATCACTCCAGTGCCGAACATGAGCTAACTGAACTAACAGATAAATAAAATAGGCACTTACAGGATGCGCAACTCCCTCGTAGGGCCACTTCGCTAAAAATACGGTATTAACAGTTCTATTGTTCCTATAGTAAAATAGTGGCTCGGCATAATAATATGTCAGATACTGTAGTCCACTAAGGCAGATGATAGACAGTATCTGTTGTGGCCAGCCCACAATGCCCTTAGAATGAATCTTTGTGGGAAGGCTCATTGACATGATCTCGGGATACCATTCCCTCCAAGGTTGCTACCACTTTTAGTTACCTAATTAGCCCTATGTTGGGTTTGAAATCTTAAGACGTGGTCACATAAGAATTTTTCTTAGGATGTCATACAAGGTACGAGCACGCTAGATACGAATCCATGGAGGTCAAATCTGGATTCACCCGAGCGTATATGCAATATTCAGATAATCAATATCTTAGCCACACTTTGGTAGATGACTCGCTTATTATGCCCATGGTGGGGAAATAATATTTATATTTATAATATTACACGTTCAGGAATTTGGAGGCATTCTCGATGCACAACCCAAATATAACCACTTAACACCTGACATGATGTATCGCACATCGGTACACATTAAATCATGAAAAATTATCAGGCAATAGTGGTATCAGTACGGATGCAATATTTGAGTCCAATTACAAATTAAATATTGGGTCACATGAATCAAGATAATTTTCAATCAAAACTAGCAAGACCGCATGGTTCTCTAGGCTGCATGGAAAGTCAGGCCGCATGACAATCCTGGCCGGATATAAAGTCAAGCCACATTGAAGTCAGGGCCGTATATGAATCCTGGCCACATATGAATCATGTAAGCATATAAAGTCAGGATGCAAGAACCACTTAGCCGCATGACAACTTCTGGCCGCATATGAAGTCAGGTTGCATAAACCAATTGGCCGTATGACAAGTCCTGGCCGTATATGAAGTCAGGCCGCATGAACCACTTGGCCGCATTCTCATGGTCAAGGTCTACTCCTTGGGACAAGTAATAAAGTGACAGACAAGAAATAAAGTATTAGTGATGTGACAAGCCATAAAATATGTCAAAAAAAGACAAAACCATAGAAATAAGTGCCAACAGTTCAGAGCCATGCGTCTAAGAAAATAGTGGCCACATGCTCTCCAGGCCGCATGGAGTTCAATGCCACATGGAGGTCTTTTGGACTTAGAAAATTTCTTATTCGTTCGACGAGTGAAAATATATGGTGTTCAAGGATACTTGTGCAATTCAGCAGTCATGCGTCCAACATGATGGACTCATGTTGTTAGTATGCGACAAGAGTTTAGGCCGCAAAACCCTCTCAGGCTGCAGGGCACTCTTAGCCGCATATCTCTTTAGCCGAATTTGAACTTTGTCTTCTCCAACAACAGGTTCGGCCATGGCAGAGAAGCTCCAAAAACTGATATCTTATTTTATTCATAAAATTCTCATTTTTAGTCCTAATCGAGTGAACCAAAAGCCAAAACGCTTTAAATTGAAATCTCTATAAAACCAAAAGCCAAACGCCAAAAATTGGTTTTCAAAGATATAAGTTTAATAGATCAAAACCAAGAAAAACTCATAAAATCCATAAAAACTCTAAGTTTAGAAAAATAGATCTATACTAAACTACCCATCAAAACAGAAAACTCTAAGAATTAAAAGTGCTTATAAATACATAACAAATATAATAGAACAATAATATGAAGGATTTCTTTATTTCTCATGCAATATGTACTTGCCTATAGAAAATGGAGAGAGAAAACTAAAGAGAGAGTAAGAAAATAAAGAAGTGAAGAGAGAGAGAGAGAAAATATTGGATTATATTTGGTAGGGTTGAGGGTTGAACAAAGGGTTCTCATGACTTGAACCAACCCACAAAATAAACCATGAGCAAGCTTAAACCAAAGAATGGGTCCAGTCTCAATTTACATGTAACCGGGCTAAAATAAAAATATGTTCCAAATACGTATATCGGGAATGGAGAGTGACATATTATGTCACGCCCCAATCTCCCGCAAGCTCGATTGTCCCTGCTGAACGAGAATTACCACATTGCAGCTCTCCCGCAGGACAATCGTTCCCATCGGGACGTGATGCCGTACGAGCCTGGAGTTGCGCTCGTACAAGGCAATGTTGTTAAACACCAAAGTTATCATCGAAACAACCAAGTTACAGCGGAAGCCAATTTGTGTACCAAGCACACATCAGAATAAAATACAGCGAAGCTCACGATAGGGTCCAAATGAAAATGCCCCGAGGCAATGCCACAAAGGCGATGCCACGGAGACGATAAAATACTCTCGCTCTTTTCTGTAGCCCACAAAGGTACTTACAGTTCATACATCTTGTCCCGTATATCCAAGCAGCGCCACTACGCCTGCGTACCTGAAATATTACCCATAAACGTGGGTCAGTACACAGCCGTACTGGAGAGCGGGGTAACCCACTCGTCTAAGCCGACACTAAGTAAAAATAGTGAATGCACACAGTTATATGGTGATCTTTCTAGTTGAATCCTAGATTCGTTTCATGGCATATGAATGACATGTTAAGGAAAGCTGTAAAGCAGTTTACGCATGCAAGCATTCAATCTTAAACCAAACGACAAGCAGTTATATAAAATCCAACCATCTAACTCAATGCCATCGCTTGCACGATAACATATCGAACCATCAGTCTCGCCTCAATATCCAACCTTAATCAAAGTTTATATATTCCAATCTCAAGTGCACACTCTTACCGAGGCAAGGTGGCCGCGCCTACATGAAAGCCAAACCAATAAAAGAAAAGCAAGCCATCTCTTACGCTATATGAAGTCACTGGCCAAGCCATAAAGGACTTTGGTCGGACTGATCAAATGCGGTTCTATTCGAAACAGCGCTAAGTAGCTAACCCACCTGAATCGTATCCAACCGCTGGCACTGCGCCCAAGACGCGTTACCCAGTTGTCTCCTCCATGGCCGAACGGTCCCGGTGCCCCGGAGCCTTCCCGTTCGAGGAGACCAAACACTGTGCAATACAGGTTGTCCGTGACATACAGACACCAAGTAGGTATGACGAGAGGATCGAACATTCTCGCCCCACCAAGCGATCCTAGACTCGTTCAACCGATATCCAACCAAATATCCATAACCATTCTTCCAACATATCCAACCAAGGAATCCAAATCTCGACCTCAACATATTGCCCAAGGCAGCAAAATATTAAGTGTTTCATATGCACGATGCCTCTTCTCAACACAGAGTCCAAATTGGTACAACACCCATGCTCGAAGCAATCCCATGGCACAATGCCGTTTCAGTGGCACAATGCCCCATTCGTGGCACGATGCCCCATCAAGCGGCACAACACCCTCGCCGATGCAGTTGTTCGGTTTTGAACCACAACTGCTCGCTTTGCAAGACAAAGCGACCAAGTGATACTCGTGCACGGATGCACGCTCGCTCGCCCGAATTCCCGATATTCCCGCTTGCCTCATAGTATCATTCCAACTTGTATAATTCCAACCGTTCAAGTATAATCCCAAGTATCCAACCGACTGCCTCAAATGCATAATCCAACTATCGCTCCAACTATCCAACGCATAAATCATTTTAAGCCAAAATCCTACCAAGCCAACGACGTACACTCTATGCACGCCTCAGTGTAGTAATTTCCAATGTTTCAGCCCAAGTGTTCAAGCCTTTACGTGTTTTCCATATTATTAGGCATGAAGCAGTAGAGGAGAAGGAAAAGAGCCCACTCACAATATTTGATCCCGTTAGGCATCCTGTCCTGCCGATACTGCCAATCCCTTGAACCCGTGGTCCGATGCAAGCACGATCTACTCAACTGGTATGACCGTACAAGCAGGCCGTGCTCTCCAAATCATCCGACCGATGGGACTAAGGAAGACGGCATTATCGCTTCCATCCAGCTATTCAGTACTGTTCTGAACGAATACCTGATTTCCATCGAACCCGCTAGCCATCTGCACATTGAAACCAACTCGATTAATCCTTCTTCCCAAAATCAAACATTTCAAATGTAACCAGCATTTGATTTATTCAATCCGACTCAACGTAACACTCCGAGCGGTTGCGGGGCGTTACATAATATACCACTTAGAATCAGGTTCTGTAATCACCTAAAATTTTAAGAATTTTTTTAAATTTAATTTCTGGAATTAATTAGCATTTTTCTGTAATTTTAAAACAATAAATTAAGGTAGTCTAAATTAAAATGAATTTTTAAAGATGTTAAATAAATATTAAAATGGGATAAAAACTATATTTTCTAGTGTAAAATTAAAAACCAGGCATGGGGTATTTTTTTGGGAATTTATTGGATCCCGGATGAATTTTTAAAGCATTAAAAACTATTGTTAAATTTAACTGATTAATTAAATCAAATTAATTAATAAACCGAACCAACCTGAGAGTGAACCAAACCAGACCGGCCGGTCTGACCAGACCGGACCGCTCGCCTAGCGGGTCGGATCCGGGTCAAACCCGACCCGACCCGTTCCAACCCGAAACCCGCCAAGACTCTTCCCTTCCCCAGTCGTTCAGCGCCCCCTCGCCGCGTAACCGCCGGCCGACCCTTAGGGTTCCGACCGCTCGGTCTCCCTGAAACCTCCGCGACCGCACCGGTTCCCCTCCCGCACCGGACGGCCGTCCCTCTCCCCTAACCCCTATATAAAGCCCTAGATCTCGCCGGAGCCGCACCTTCCCTCTCTGCCGACCCTCTCCCCGCACCGCCGCTGTCCTCCAGAACCTCCCCCAGTTGTGCCTCCTCTCCGACGAGTCAGCCCTCCGTCTCCTCCTTACTTCCCTCCTCTGGCCGCCCGTGCAATTCCCGACCCCCGCGGCCAGAGCCACCCGCTGCTGCTCTCCCCAGCGAGCCCGACCTCGCCTGACCGCCGCCCTCGGGCTTCGCCTGCCGTACTTCGCCACCCTCTCCCGGCCCAGCTCCTCATCTCCTCCTCCGTCTTCCTCGCCGACGGTCTCCCCTAACCCGCAGCTCCTCCAGTGAACCTCCCTTGACCCGAGAGCCGTCGACTGCGAGCTGTGTAGCTCCGGCAGTCCTGACGTCGCCTCCGGCCGCCTGCCAGAGCCTCCGCCTCGAGTCGACGAGCACTAGACAGCCTCCGTCCTGAACAGACACGGACACTGGACAGGACTCGACAAAGAAGACTCGGCCGGACACAGGAACCCCAACCCTAGGCGTGTCGGACACGAGTCTGACACGAGGAAACTCGCTGTTTCAGACCCTGTTCAGGTACCCATAATTTCTTGCTCGTAGCTCTGATTTCAGTTCCGTCAATTGCGTTACGTAGCCTGCATGACCCCCTCGGTGCCCGTGCAAACCGCTCGGGGCATCGCGTTCTGTGGTAATCGCACAACGCGATCCAAAAACAGGAAAAACTTAGCCCTGGTTCACCCCGGAATCGAGTACGCCCCATCAAACGGGATGACTTGGTCAGGTGCGGTCTTCACCGACACATGAGCATCGTAGATACGGACGTGCGGGCTTTCGCAGAAGCTGATTCGGATGTGCGTGCATACCGAAATCAGTGCGTATCCGCGGACAATATCCCGTATCCGACTTTTCTGTAATTCGCTGTAACTTAGTGTATACACGTCAGATCGAGACGAAACTTGCGCCATCAGGCTCGTAGCAATACGCTGGTCCTGTGGGTCAAGTTTGGTTCGATTCTGAGAACGTTGGAAAATCGCGTGTCGTGGGCCCCACAGACTCCACCTGACGGGCGATTTTAAGAACGGCTCATCGGAATCCAATTCTGGAAGTTCCGTTGGGTTCGTATCAACGTTCGTGACTCGTTGACACTAAGTTGGATTAATTTGGAAACCTTTGACCCTGACACGGTTTTCGGTGCAAAGCGGCCCACATTTGGACCCGCTATGGCCCAGAAATGTCGTTTTTGCCCTTGTGTCCAAACTGGACTTAAGGACAGGCATTTCTAGCTATTTTTTATGTTCTGAGACTCTTGGTAATGTTAATTTCAACTTTTGGAGGAGTTATTGTTGAACCCACTGTTACAGGGACCGCTACTGGTTTTCCAATCCCAGGCAAGTGTACCTTGCCATAAATTGCAGTTTATTAGTTTATTTAGTTCTCTTGCTATATTTTCTGTGACTATTGTACATGCTATAACCTAGTTCCGTATGACATACTTAGTGTCCGATTACAGTCGGGTGCCAACTCTGTACGCGGAGTTGTGTATGTCATTTAGTGATGGACATTCGAGACCCTTTATATTCTTGTGCTTGTTTATCAAGTACACCATAACCTAGGACACTTGACACCATACCAAGACAGAATCTTCCTGAGATATTCAAGGTGATTCTGTATAGGATACAGGATGGACATAGTTATTATACTCTTAGATTATGACTGTTGCATTAGCTCTGATCTCACGTGACATGGACATGAGACGTGTGGTTACATTGGGTGGGGAGAGACACACAGGCTACCGGCTGTTCTATATATATACTACTATTGTGAGGTTGTAGACTCTCGAGCAGAGCTAGACCACTACTAGATATTGCTGCTACCGGCTCCCCGACACAGAGCTTGTAGCAGTCTCAGCCTGAGTACTAGTGTTGCTCTCAGTTGCATTTTCACATAGATGGTTATGTAGTTATCCTGCTTATTTTATTTTACTATTTCACTACATTTATTTGGTTTATATTATTTGTACCTTGCTATGTCCCCTGAGGACCTGGATCCGGATGATGTCCCCAGGTTTAGCAGAAGAACATTATCCCGAGGTTTACGGGACAGGAGCTGAAGCTGTACCAGAAGCTGTTGCTGAGGGAGAACCTAACATAGAAGCAGAGGTGATGGCTGAAGACTTTTCATGAGCTTATGATGTTTGTACTCTTCAGATACTTTATTTTGGACTCTTTTGTTCTGGTCTGATGAACCAGTGTTTTAGACTCTTATCGGGTTGTTCCCTGACATACTCTGCTGAGACTGGACTTTGATGTACTTCCTATATTTTGCTGATGTTCTTATTATTCTGTGTGTGGATGAGATTAGTATTTTGACTTATTATTGTAGACCTATATTACAGCTTAAGTATGCCCGATGGATCCATTAAATTGGGATGTCCATCGGTGTGTACTGCTGGCCATTGCCACGTGTCTAGTCCCTCGATATTTTGGGACTGGGGCGTGACAGGTTCGTCCACGAACTGTGCTGGTACTCATCCCTATCACATGTCCCAATCTAATTCCATGGATCTACTCTATGCAACACACATATTCACGATCCTGACTCCGCATCTCGCTCTGCTGAATGCTCGTACAATTTTCATGAATTCCCACATCCTTCTTGCAGCTCAATACGAATTCTTCATATCGCGTAGCAACTGACGGAAACTAAAACGGAGTTGCAAGGCGAGAGAAAACGATACCTGAACAGGGCTCCGTGAACGCTGAATTCCACGTGTCCGAGAGTCAACTTCGTGTCCTGGTCGAGAGTTCCCGCGTCCTCGTGTCCGCAGTGAGTCCGAGCTAGGGCTCTGATCAAGACAGCAGAGGGGGCTTCGCCGGAGGGGGTCGGGCTAGGGCAGCGGCTCCGCACAGTCTGGTCGGAGCGGGTTCAGCCGCTGGCGGAGGCTCGGCGTCGTTGCTGCTGCTGCTCGGGGAGATCGAGGAGCGACGGCGTCGTTCGGGCGCCGCGGGTCTCGAGCGGTGGATGCTGTCGGGGTCGGGGCTGCACACAGCCAGTCGGGGTCGTGGGGAGAAGAGGAGGCTGTCGTGGGGTAAGTCGATAGCCTGGCGGAGAGGAACTCGGCCTGAGCGGAGGTGGGGAGTCGGGCTGGGCGGTCGACGGCCTGGCGGAAGGGTCGACGAGGGGAACTAGGCGGAGATGGCCTGGGGAGTTCGAGCTCCGGCGTGCGGGGAGGTCGCTGGCGGCTAGCTAGGGTTCCGGCCAGGGCGGGGAGCGGCAACTGCAGAGAAAGAGAGAGGCGGCTGCTGCGGGGATCTCGAGGAGGCGGCTGCCTAGGGCACGAACGTCGAGGCGACTTTATTGGTCGCGCCGCCGGGTCAAAAACTCTGTTCCGACAAATAAAATTAGGGTTTGGTTGGATTGCAGATCCGGGTCGGGTTTGGCTCGGATCCGACCCGACCCGACCCAAATGCGGTTCGGTTCAGGTTTGGGTTTGGGTTTGGGTTTGGTTTAACTCATTCCAATAGTTTTTAAGGCTTTAAACGCGTCTCCGGAGTCCAATAAATTTACCAAAAAATACCACATGTTCGTTTTTCTATTTTACACCATAAAATATTATTTTCATAATATTTTAACACCAATAAACTATATTTAAAAAATCCTTAACTCACAATTACCTTGGTTCGTCTTCCCGAAAATACAAAAAAAATTGGGGAAAAATGTTTTAAAAATTATTCTAAAAATCAGGGTGTTTACAATCTACCCCCCTTAAGAGGATTGCGTCCTCGCAATCAAAGAATAAGCTACTAAAGGAAGAACTATAAAAATACAAGGTTGCTTAGTTAATAACTGCATTCTCGAACAAGTGAGGATAACGCTGGCGCATACTATCTTCTCGTTCCCAAGTCGATTCTCCAGGAGAATGATGTTTCCAAGCTACACGAACCAGTCTGATTGTCTGTCCTCTCAATGTCTTCTCACTGACGTCTAGGATGCCCACTGGTTGTTCTTCATATCTCAAGCTAGGGTCCACTGCGATCTCTGAATGATCGACTACGTGACTTGGGTCGGTCACGTACCTTCTCAGCTGTGAGACATGGAATATGTCATGCACTCCTTCTAAGGATGATGGTAATGCAAGACGATAAGCCACCTCACCAATGCGCTCTAGAATATCGAATGGCCCAATATACCTTGGGCTCAACTTGCCTCTACTCTCGAATCTAATGGTACCACGAGTGGGCGAGATTCTCAAGAACATGTGCTCTCCTTCTTTGAACTCTAAGGGACGTCTGTGTGTATCAGCCCAATGCTTCTGTCTGTCCTGAGCTGCACGAAGATGATTCTGAATCTGTTTCACCTTTTCCACTGTCTGCGTTACCAATTCTTGACCCAGTATTTGACGTTCACCAACGTCACTCCAACATATAGGCGATCTGTACTTCCTTCCGTATAATGCCTCGAATGGTGCCATCTGAATGTTGGCCTGATAACTGTTGTTGTAAGAGAACTCTACTAAGTGCAAATAATCTTTCCAAGATCCTCCAAAGTCTAGCATACATGATCGCAACATATCCTCCAAGATCTGAATGGTGCGCTCCGATTGGCCATCTGTCTCTGGGTGGTAAGCCGTGCTGAATTTCAGTCTGGTGCCCAGACTCTCTTGTATGCTTCGCCAGAAATAAGATATAAATCTCGAATCTCGATCCGATACAATACTAACCGGCACTCCATGTAATTTGACGATTTGTCGCATATATATGTCGGCTAGTACCTCTGTGGACTGTCCAACTCTAAATGGCAAGAAGTGTGCCGATTTAGTGAGTCTGTCCACGATAACCCATACCGCATCTCTTTCGCTGGGGCTCCTTGGAAATCCTGTGACAAAATCCATCGTAATATGTTCCCACTTCCATTCTGGTATAGGAAGCGGCTGTAACATACCTGCAGTCCTCTGATGCTCAGCCTTTACTTGCTGGCAGACTAAGCATTTGGCCACGAATCTTGCAATCTCCCTTTTTATTCCATGCCACCAGTAATACTGTCTCAAGTCCCGGTACATCTTGGTTCCTCCTGGGTGAACAGAGTACATAGAGCTATGTGCTTCAGTCATTAACTCCTGTCTCAATTCTCCATTTGGACAATACAGGCGATTTCCAAACCTCAATGTCCCGTCTTCGTGTATGCGAAGTCCTGTCTGCATGCCTGCTTCTGTCCTCTCTTTGAGTTTTCTAAATCTAGCATCGGTGGGCAATGCCTCTTTAATTCTTTCCACAAGTGACGACTTAATTTCAAGATTAGCCAGCAATCTACTTTGTCCTGGTAAAACAACCTCTATCTGAAGCTCCTGTAGATCTCTCAATAACTCGGGCTGCATCGTCAAGAAATAAGCCATAGGCTTCCTGCTGAGGGCGTCTGCTACGACGTTCGCCTTTCCCGGATGATACTGCAGATCTATGTCAAAATCTACCATCAGTTCAAGCCAACGTCTCTGCCTCATGTTAAGCTCCTTCTGAGTATATACATACTTCAGACTCTTGTGATCGGTGAAGATTTCTACCTTCTCCCCATAAAGATAGTGCCTCCATATCTTCAATACAAATATAACTGCTGCTAACTCCAGATCGTGTGTTGGGTAGTTCTTCTCGTGGACCTTCAACTGTCTTCATGCATAAGCAATGACTTTGCCATGTTGCATCAAAACACATCCCAGTCCACTACCCCATGCATTACTGTAAACAACAAAACCTCCTGACCCTGAAGGAAGAGTCAAGACAGGTGCTGTTGTTAATCTTCTCTTTAATTCTTCGAAGGCCTTCTGGCAGTCTTCTGTCCATAAAAACTCCTGGTCTTTGCGTGTCAGCTTCGTCATCGGTTCTGCAATCCTCGAGAAATTTTCTACAAACCTTCGGTAATATCCCGCAAGTCCGAGAAACCTTCTCACCTCTGCAACTGATGTGGGTGTAGGCCAAGTCTCTATTGCCGCAACTTTCTCTGGATCTACTGAAAGTCCTTCTCCTGAGATGATATGTCCCAAGAAAGGCACTTTGTCCATACAAAACTCATACCTACTGAGTTTGGCGTATAACTTCTCCTGTCTCAAGGTCTCTAACACGATTCTGAGATGCTCCTCGTGCTCTTCGTGGCTCTTGGAATATATGAGAATGTCATCAATGAACACCACCACGAATTTATCCAAGAACTGATGAAAGACTCTGTTCATTAAACTCATAAACACTGCTGGCGCGTTGGTTAAACCAAACGGCATCACCAAGAACTCATAATGTCCATACTTGGTCCTGAAAGCTGTCTACGGTACGTCTTTTTTCCTTACTTTGATCTGATGGTAGCCGGACCTCAGGTCAATCTTCGAGAATACCCTTGCACCACTCAATTGATCAAATAGATCATCAATGCGTGGTAAGGGATACCTGTTCTTGATGGTCACAGCATTCAGTGCCCTGTAATCAATGCATAGTCGTACTGTTCCATCCTTCTTTGGCACAAATAATATGGGTGCTCCCCAAGGCAAAACACTGGGCCGAATGAAACCCTTCTCCAGAAGATCATCAACCTGTTCTTTCAACTCCACTAACTCCTTAGGTGCTAGCCGATATACTGATGAAGTAATAAGCTCTGCTCCTAGAGTTAAGTCTATTGTGAATTCTATTTTCCGATCAGGTCGTAAACCTGGAAGATCATCAGGAAATACATCCACAAATTCTGATATGACTCTTAAGTAACCTGTCTTCCCTTCTACAGATAGTACCCTAAGAGTAGGCTGAACTCCTTGCTCTACTGCTCCTCGAAGAAACTCAAATTCTGGATGTCCAGGCGGTCTAAATATAACCCGCCCAAGTCGGCAATCCAGAGTCGCATGGTACTGACTTAACCAGTCCATACCAAGTACGATATCATAATCCGGTATAGAAAATATCAGAAATTAAGCTCGCATCTCTCTTCCACAAACTACTACAGAACATGATCTACAGACGTCACTAACCGGAATAATTCCACCTCCCGTAAGAATTCTCTTCATCTTCGGAAGGGGTACGGTAGCTACTCTATGGGTGGCTACTAAGCTAGCTGCTATAAATGAATGTGATGCTCCAGAATCAAATAATGCTACAGCTGGTAATAAAGCTACTAAAATAGTACCTGCGATGACCTCGCCCACAGTAGCTTCCTGCTCAACAGCTAATGTGAATGCCTGTCCTCGTCCCTGAGCTGGACCTCTCTGCTGCTGCTAAGTCTGCTGAAATAGATCTGCCTGTGGTGCCAGTGGTGGTCTCTGCTGGTAGCCTCTTGTAGCTGGTGGTCTGACTCCTCCAGCTCCTGTCTGCTGCTGCTCCTACTGCTGGATAAGCTGGTCGTGGTTCAGGAATGCTAGTCTCGGTGCTCCATCTTTGCGTTCAAAATAGTCCCTGGAAAAATATTGGTTGGATCCGCAGCTCAGACATAGTCCCAACTTACGCTTGCATTCTTTCTCAATGTGTCCTACCTTGCCGCAGTAGTGACAAGTAGGAAGAGGTCTGTCCCTATGTGCTGTCCTTTCTGGTATACTCCTCTGGGGTCATTTTGCAGAATCCCCCTGTGATAACCTGGATGGAGTTGATGTGATTGGCCTCTTCAGATTCGACTCCTTTCTAGTCACGCGCTCCATGCGTCGTGTTGCTGTAAGGACTTCGGTATAAGATGTAGGTGCGACCGAGCCAATCAATCTCTAGAGCTCGAACTTCAGTCCGTCAAAGAACTTCTCAGCTTTCTTTTTCTCTGTCGAGATCAATGTTGGAGCGAAGCGACTTAGGCGAATAAATTCCGCGTTGTATTTTTCCACTGTCATATTGCCTTGGATAAGGCGGTTGAACTTGTCTCTGAGCTCTGATCGTGCAACTGCTAGAATATACATCTCTTGGATGAGTCTGAAGAACTCTTCCCATGTGACTCGGTCCTGTCCGAGCCTCCTTTCTTCTGTTAACCACCAGTGATGTGCATTTTCAGTTAACTGTATTCTGACTGCAGTCATCCACTTCTCTCTCGGAAGTTCAGCGGCTTCCAACTGATGTTGGATGTTTATGAGCCATTCATGAACTTTTGTTGGCCCTTCTTTACCAGAAAATGTGCGAGGCTTGAGATGACAAAAATCGGTGATAGATCCTGTCACTGTTCGCCTCGTTGGTGGATTTGCCTGCTCCAATACGGATACCAGGCTGGTCCTCAGATACTCTGCCTCCTGGCGATGGGCCTCTTGTTGAATTTGCTGCTGGGCCTATATCATGGCATACATCATCTGGAACATCTGTTGCCCGTCCATGGCTTGTCTGGACGGGAAAACTGGCATCTGGGGAGTGAACTGTGGTGGAGGTGGGAGGTCATCTCTTCGGAACCTTGGATTAGGCTGACCGGTTTGATTGCTCTGCGATATTTGTCCTCCATTCCCTGGGGTCACTCCGTCTACATAAGTAACCACAGCGTCGTATGGCGTATCTAAAGGAATCTCATCTCCGTTCCTGGGATCCATTACTCTGCAACCAAAAGATAAATTGTAAGAACGCTCAGAGGAATCAAACAGGATGCAACCAAGTAACAATTTCGAGTTCGATATAGAGTTCAATAATGGTTTAAATAATGGATGAGATCCTATAACTTATCCTATCCTTAGGGCAGGCTAGTTTGGTCCCTAAGTTAAAACCGAACAATTAAGTCGTAGACCTGCATAGGCCACCACAAAAACCATGTCACGCCCAGTCCCAAAATACCGAGGGACTAGACACGTGGAAATGGCCAGCAGTACGCACCGATGGACAAACCTAATTTAATGGATCCATCAGGGCATACTTAAGCTGTAAAATCAAGTCTACGACAATCATGGCACAACTAATCTCATCTACACAAGATATAAAATATGATCCACAGAATAAATAAGGAATGTAAATCATCAGCTAATCTCAACAAAGTGCTTCGGGGAAACAACCCGATAAATATCTGATACATTGGTTCAACAGACTAGAATAAATGACTCAAATAAATAATAAATACTGAGCATGAAACATGTATGCTCAGGAGAAGTCTTCGGCTAACACCTCATCCTCGGATGGCGGTACAGCTCCTGGATCAGCTCCTGCTCCGGTCCCGTATACCTCGGGATAGATCTCGTCCTCAAATCCTGGGGACATAATCCGGATCCAGGTCCTCATGGGACATAGCAAGGTACAAGAAAGCTCGTGCCAAAATAAATGCAGTATAGAAAATAAATGGAATAAATAGGGCAAGTAAGTAACCATCTAAGTAAAAATGCAAGTGAGAGCAGCACGAATACTCAGGCTGAGCCACTACAAGCTCTGTGTCGGGGAGCCGGTAGTGGTAATAACCAGTAGTGGGTCTATGTCACGCCCCAGTCCCAAAAATACGTAGGACTAGGACACATAAGCATGCCAGTCGCATGGATATGGCAACTCCAATATATGGAAACCAAATCCATACGTACGCTGTAATATGAATATCAAATCCACGAGTGGTATAAAATATATTACAAGTCACAGGGTATAATCTAAATCTCATCCACGAAAATCAAATACAATTAAATAACCAACATCTATGAAACTAGATCTCAATAAGAAGTATCTAAGGATGATAGTTGGGTAGAAACAAATCCACTACCAACTCGAATATAAGAGCAAATACAATATAAGTATAACACAATCAAACCCAATATAAGAATACCAGCTATCAATCATGGCTCGAAGAGAAGACATCCACGAAGCATATAGAACCATCCAAATCTGCGCTCCTGCAAATACTCAAGAACAGATATACCTGGCAGGGAACCAGGTCCTCAGAGGGACATAACAAGATACTTAAACACATGCCAATAAAGTACTGAAATAAATATCCAAAGGGGTCGCCTAACCGTCTAAGTGAATGCAGTTAAAAACAACTTTTCCCACAAGTGAGCTATCTGGCTGAAAACTGGGATTTGGCATGGTTCTCTTTTGAAGATCCAGGGGCCCAAAGGCACGTCATCTTTTGAACGGCGGAGGCCCGCCAATGTACATAATATATATATGGGTCATCACCACCCGTATCTCTGGCGGAGAATCCGGACGCACAAGAAAAGTGCAAAGGAGCTCAAATACGGTACTTGTTGTTCTCCCCACCCCATGCTCTAAGCATGTCACATCCATGACACAATTTGGTCAATAGCCTATCCTTAGTACCCTAGCCCAATCTTGCTTCCAAACAAGGACAAGGATGGGACCAACGTACTACAATAGGCTATGTCCATGGACCTCTAATAACTGCCAAATCTACTAGCATGCAAAGTTTTTAACAGCAGTTATTCCTAACGCACGGCCCACACGTACAGGAGGCCAAACCCTGCACGCTAGTCCGTTATCTATATGAGACTCACAACTCGTGTAACAACTGTGTCACGGCCGATGAACCTAAAGATGCTACATGATGATGGGGTAGTCTCATAAACAAGGTCAATGCAAATACATAAATAAAAATATAACGAGACGACACCGTCGCGCGCATTTTATATAACAGTTAAAATATATGAAAAGACGGAAAATAAAGATGCATGCAACATATGGAATATAAATAACAGTACAATGGCAAGGTATACTTGCCTGGCAAGGAAGCTGTAATGTACCAATAATCTGCTCCAGAAATCGTGCAAAACAATTCTAATATCCTATGTACACATAAATATAATACAATAGAATTATTAGTCTTTACACTAGCACATACACAACCATATTTACACTGGACTCAGGGGGTATACTAGGGGTAACACTAGTCATCTAATACGGTCAATTACGCGTTAAATTACGCGGGTGTCGCGTCTTCAAGTACTGTACGAAATCAGTCAGTCAACTGACAGGTGTCTATGCCAGTACGTTAATGTACGCAAGGCAGACAAACTGACAAGTTCTTAGGGTCAACATGGTCAAGGTAAGTATGGGATAGTCCACGGTGTCCTAGGGTCGTACATTCTGAATATTTAGTCATAATTATTAGTTAGCATTTACTTACATATATATTAATATAACTATATAATAATATAACCATCAATTTATTTTCATAACTATTGGAATACATATAGTAATTACTATATAAATATATATACCAAACTGAATAATATTTGCGTACATGTAAATGTACGAACGTGCGTTGGGTTCTCCGACTCAGGGTCTGATGTAAACTAACCGTAGTGGCTAAATACTAATGTCCTACTAGAACACTGTTAGAGAATGTACTCGTCTGGGGTCCTGTTGCTGGTATGAATCAGAGTCCAAGTCACAGTCCAAATAGCCTATGTATTACAAATTTATCACGTCAAAAAATAATTTATTTTAATTTATTTAATTATGGAATAATTACTCTAAAATCCTATTTTAATCTTATTATTCTGATTTTTATGTTAATTCCTAAATTTTGTCCAAAGAAACTAAATTTTATCAACTCGAGACTCATGGCACGAAAATCGAGGCAATCTGTTGACCGAAAAGTCAACCGACACAAACTCAACTTTCATGCATTATTTTTTGTAGATTTCAGCGTCAAAAACATGTTTGAATTTACGGCTCATCCGAATTCAAATTCGTTTGGGAATTATGGCACATACAAATTTTGTATTGTGCACCGATGGTTAAATTCTATCCTAGAAGTTCTACAGAATTAACAGTATGTAAATACTTCGAATTAAATTCTGGGAAAAATATAGGTCTATGATCTCGACATTAGCTTTCCGAAACTTTAAACGGTTCGTGATTCTAATTCCTGGTTCTCCCGGAATCATGAAAACATCGAAACACGTCTATTTTCAGACATGCTGTGCTCTACGAATTTTCCAGAATTTAATACTAATAATTTCATAAAACAATTTATATAATCAGAAATCTAACCTCAATATCTTTCTAATGCAAGAAACTAGGCCTCGTTTGGAGTCCGGAGCTATGCGCAATGGCCTGTAGAAGATGAAGGAACCCTAGATGATAATTCTCAAAAAATCGGCTGAAGAAAAACCCTAGAAATTAATATCTAAACTATTATATATATAGAGGAGAGAGAGAGTGCAGCCGCGGCTCACAGCGCGCCACGTGGCAGCAATCCAGGGCTGCCCGCTCAGATCGGGCGGTCAGGCACTGACGCGGCTTGGGTCAGCTGAGTCCGAGTCGAACTCTGACTCGGCTCGGCTCGGCTCGGCTCGCACCCACTCAGCGGTCACTGACAGGCAGGCCCGGCACTGTTCGCTGCTGGAGGCTGACAGGTGGGCCCCCCTGTTTGCTGACTGGGCAGAATTAATTATTTTTTGGGTTTTCTTTTTCAGAAATTAGTTTTTAATTCAGTTTTCATAATTAACTCAAAATAAATGCTAAAAATAATCAGAAAATTCCCAAAAAACTCTAGAAAATATATTTTATTATTTAGAACCTAAAATAAAAGTTTGAAATATTTTTAATTAAGTTTGAACATAAAATAAATTCTTCAAAGTCCTAAAAAATTAGTGTTACTAGTTTTTAATTAACTAAAAATTATGAAAAAATCCCAATAATCTAAAATAGCCTAAAAATAATTCTAAATAAATATTTATATAAGTAAATATACTAAAAAAATTATTTTCTAATTAACTAAGAGAATACTCTAAATAAATTCAACATCTATAATAAATATAATAATATAAAATATACACAAAATACCTATTTTGGGTGAGGGAGTTTACAATCTACCCAACTTAAAACAATTTCGTCCTCGAAATTAAAATAAGGCATAATTTGTTAAATCCTTCACATTCGTACATAAGGTACGTCAATCGCAATCTCTTCCAAAAATTTAAATAATAAAATCTATTCAAATCTATCGCGATCACTTCAAAATTAAGATAACCACTGTTTAAATCAAAATTTAACCTATTCTAATCTCTTCTCACTTTTCCAAATCATCAATATCCAAATTTAAATTGAATCCATATAATATCTTCAAGATTTAAATAACCCATATCAAATTTTACCTCACGATCTCCAACTATCATAATCTCCTCTAGAAGTAATTTGAGTCCAATATTATTCCTATTTTCACTTATAAATTTTTGTATTCTTCAACTTTTTAAATTCCATTCACATCCTCAATATTTCAAATAGGTAGTCCAACCATCAAATTTTAATTCTTAATTTAAATTATCAAATTGAAAAATAATTTAAATGCAGTCCACCAATGTTCAAGTCTGAAATTATATATTTATCCTTCAAATTCAAATTGATGATTTTACCTTCAATACTCAAAAATTTAAATTATGTACTTAAGGTATAAATATTGGGTCCTCAATATCAAGATTTTTAAAATTTATTAATCCTCATCATCTTAGTCATTCTTCTAAAATTCTCAAAATTAAAATGACTTGAACCTCTCCCAATCTAATCTTACTCGATCACAATTTAAAAGAAATTCCTCTCGAGTTACTAATGCACTGCTACCCAACTTAGAATTTATCCATCTATCACAGAAGGCTATATACTTTAAGAAAAATATTCCTTAATTTATTTACTCATGTCATTCAATCCTCAAAACTTCAACGCCGATTATATCATATATGATATGTCCTTAATTACGAAAGAATAATCCTCAAGTATGTGATCGACCTATGGGGTATATCTAGTACTCTCTATATATCAAACTTATACCAAGCACGAGGTTTCATTTTTCCGAAATAAGGGAAGACGAAGATCAATAATAAAGGGTTCAAGGGTGAGGTAATAGAATAGAAGTATCGGGATCAAGGCATTTTAAAGAAGTCAAATGGGAATTGTCAAAGCAGTTGTGGATTGAAATCCTATGCTCGTATTAGTACAGTTATGTAGCTGATACGATACGCTCAGACATGTCTAGAGGGCGAGTACATTCGTCTACTAATCACTATATTTCTTAATCCACGTAAAGTAGTTATGCGAAGGGCGAACCAAGAGCACTAAGGTTAGCTAGGCCTTAATACATTGATTCTGAAATATATTAGTGTGTCGACCCACTAATATATATATCATGAACAAGCTCGATAAGGAATAAGCTTACAAAAAAACTAGGCTATTATAGCGGCATAAGTCAAGGTGGTACAACAAATATAAGTACGCTAGATAATGATGAAAAGAGGTACAAGTCAATTCAAGTTCACAAAAACAAAATAAGCAATAATAATAAAAACTCTACAATCTCTACAGTTATCATACAACCTCCTTGTCTATGTCGCTAGTCGACCAAATGGGGGCAAGGACCTCTAATTTCTATTGTCTGAATAAACACTGTCGTCTTTTGCTAATATACAATTAATGTCATCCAATTATACTTCAATAATGGGTCAGAAGACTATGTGATACTAGGGTGTGAGGTATACTACATATCTTATAACAATTGAACTACTATTTGTAATTGTCTTACGGATACCGTAGAAGCTCCTATTAAGGTCTACGAAAAGGGATCTTAGTACTTATTAGGGTATCTTTCTATATTATATAGGTCATGGTCGTCTTAAGCCTTAGTCATAGTGCTTATAGAACAAGTGTCAATAGCAAGAATAGAAAGGTTACTAGTCTCAAAGGAAGGGAATGTGACTTGTATCGAGGTGAGGGTACAAATTACACGATTTAACGCTAAGGGGTAATCATTGGGTCACAGTCTGTAAGAACAACTCAAACTTATCAAACTCTAACTACCAAGCACAAAATGTTTAAATTCAAGACTACACTATACTCCTAGCAAACTATGCGTCCTTAACAAAGAATAAAATTACTTGGCCTATTATCAGAAGTGTCAGGTGGTACGAGTTAAAAGATGAAGAAGAGAAAACATGATTAGTCGTCGCATAAATAACGAGCGCTAGGGTTTCAGAGGAACAAATATATGAAATTAAAATAGAGAGGCTATAGATAATGTCATGGTTTCCTAAGAGGAGATGCTAAGCTACTCTCTGTGTTTGCGGTATGATCAAGAAAATACTATATTCATTGCTCTTGGCTTCCTAAGGTGCTGTCTACTAATAATAAAGACAATGATCTAAGTTTATAGTTCTAATATTATCTAACTATGAAGGTTAGGTTCAGTCCTAATGTTCAATATTGGTTCTCCATTGGTTCCTCAATACTAGGGTCAACATTATGGTAAAATTTCTAACTTTCTCTAGTAGTGTCTATACTACTCAAGTCTTCTAAATACATCAAGGGGTAATGGTATACCAATCTAAAGATAAGGAGTTCTAGGGTTCACTAGATATTCTAAACTTAGTGGTGTGTCTATATTCTCATTATATTCTTAATAGGTGTGCTACTCTAATTATCATCCTAATAACAGGGGTTCCTATATTCTAGCAGAAGGCTATATATACTCAAGGAACTTATTAGGAAAGTACAGGAATCAAGCAGGATACAATTGTTCGAATAGAGCAGAGAGGAGGAAGATGAATCATAGTCAATTATGGATGAGATCCTATACTCTAATCCTAGGTGCAGGCTTGTTCGGTACAGTAATGTAACCGAGACAATATGCTCTCGACCTGCATGGGCCACCACTAAAACATGTCACGCCCCAGTCCCAAAAATACGTAGGACTAGGACACATAAGCATGCCAGCCGCATGGATATGGCAACTCCAATATATGAAAACCAAATCCATACGTACGCTATAATATGAATATCAAATCTACGAGTGGTATAAAATGTATTACAAGTCACAGGGTATAATCTAAATCTCATCCACGAAAATCAAATATAATTAAATAACCAACATCTATGAAACTAGATCTCAATAAGAAGTATCTAAGGATGATAGTTGGGTGGAAACAAATCCACTACCAACTCGAATATAAGAGCAAATATAATATAAGTACAACACAATCAAACCCAATATAAGAATACCAGCTATTAATCACGGCTCGAAGAGAAGACATCCATAAAGCATATAGAACCATCCAAATCTGCGCTCCTGCAAATACTCAAGAATAGATATACCTGGCAGGGAACCAGGTCCTCAGAGGGACATAACAAGATACTTAAACACATGCCAATAAAGTACTGAAATAAATATCCAAAGGGGTCGCCTAACCGTCTAAGTGAATGCAGTTAAGAACAACTTTCCCCACAAGTGAGCTATCTGGCTGAAAACTTGGATTTGGCATGGTTCTCTTTTGAAGATCCATGGGCCCAAAGGTACGTCGTCTTTTGAACGGCGGAGGCCCGCCAATGTACATAATATATATATGGGTCATCACCACCCGTATCTCCGACGGAGAATCCGGGCGCACAGGAAAAGTGCAAAGGAGCTCAAATGCGGTACTTGTGGTTCTCCCCACCCCATGCTCTAAGAATGTCACATCCATGACACAATTTGGTCAATAGCCTATCCTTAGTACCCTAGCCCATTCTTGCTTCCAAATAAGGACAAGGATGGGACCAACGTACTACAATAGGCTATGTCCATGGACCTCTAATAACTACCAAGTCTACTAGCATGCAAAGTTTTTTAACAGCAGTTATTCCTAACGCACGGCCCACACGTACAGGAGGCCAAACCCTGCACGCCAGTCTGTCATCTATATGAGACTCACAACTCGTGTAACAACTGTGTCACGGCCGATTAACCTAAAGATGCTACATGATGATGGGGTAGTCTCATAAACAAGGTCAATGCAAATACATAAATAAAAATATACCGCGATGACACCGTCGCGCGCATTTTATATAACAGTTAAAATATATGAAAAGACAGAAAATAAAGATGCATGCAACATATGGAATATAAATAACAGTATAATGGCAAGGTATACTTGCCTGGCAAGGAAGCTGCAATGTACCAATAATCTGGTCCAGAAATCGCGCAGAACAATTCCAATATCCTATGTACACATAAATATAATACAATAGAATCATTAGTCTTTACACTAGCACATACACAACCACATTTACACTGGACTCAGGGGGTATACTAGGGGTAACACTAGTCATCTAACACGGTCAATTATGCGTTAAATTACGCGGGTGTCACGTCTTCAAGTACTGTACGAAATCAGTCAGTCAACTGACAAGTGTCTATGCCAGTACGTTAATGTACGCAAGGCAGACAAACTGACAAGTTCTTAGGGTCAACATGGTCAAGGTAAGTATGGGATAGTCGACGGTGTCCTAGGGTCGTACAGTCTGAATATTTAGTCATAATTATTAATTAGCATTTACTTACATATATATTCATATAACTATATAATAATATAACCATCAATTTATTTTCATAACTATTGGAATACATATAGTAATTACGTACATAAATATATATACCAAACTGAATAATATTTGCGTACATGTAAATGTACGAACGCGCGTTGGGTTCTCCGACTCAGGGTCTGATGTAAACTAACCGTGGTGGCTAAATACTAATGTCCTACTGAAACACTGTCAGAGAATGTACTCGTCTGGGGTCCTGTTGCTGGTATGAATCAGAGTCCAAGTCACAGTCCAAATAGCCTATGTATTACAAATTTATCACGTCAAAAGATAATTTATTTTAATTTATTTAATTATGGAATAATTACTCTAAAATCCTATTTTAATCTTATTATTCTGATTTTTATGTTAATTCCTAAATTTTGTCCAAAGAAACTAAATTTTATCAACTCGAGACTCATGGCACGCAAATCGAGGCGATCTGTTGACCGAAAAGTCAACCGACACAAACTCAACTTTCATGCATGATTTTCTGTAGATTTCAGCGTCAAAAACATGTTGGAATTCAAATTCGTTTGGGAATTATGGCACATACAAATTTTGTATTGTGCACCGATGGTTAAATTCTAACCTAGAAGTCCTACAGAATTAACAGTATGTAAATACTTCGAATTAAATTCTGGGAAAAATATAGGTCTATGATCTCGACATTAGATTTTCGAAACTTTAAATGGTTCATGATTCTGATTCCTGGTTCTCCTGAAATCGCGAAAACATCAAAACACGTCTATTTTCGTAAAACAATTTTCCAGAATTTAATACTAATAATTTCCAGAATTTAATACTAATAATTTCGTAATTATTACTAATTTAATACTAATACTAATAATTTAATACTAATAATTTAATACTAATAATTTCGTAAAACAATTTATATAATCAGAAAGCTAACCTCAATATCTTTCTAACGCAAGAAACTAGGCCTCGTATGGAGTCCGGAGCTATGCGCAATGGCTTGTGGAAGATGAAGGAACCCTAGATGATAATTCTCCAAAAATTGGCTGAAGAAAAATCCTAGAAATTAATATCTAAACTATTATATATATAGAGGAGAGAGAGAGAGTGCAGCCGCGGATCACAGCGCGCCACGTGGCAGCAATCCAGGGCTGCCCGCTCAGATCGGACGGTCAGGCACTGACGAGGCTTGGCTCAGCTTAGTCCGAGTCGAACTCTGACTCGGCTCGGCTCGAGGTCGGCTCGGCTCGGCTCGCACCCACTCAGCGGTCACTGACAGGCGGGCCCGGCACTGTTCAATGCTGGAGGCTGACAGGTGGGCCCCCCTGTTTGCTGACTGGGCAGAATTAATTACTTTTTGGGTTTTCTTTTTCAGAAATTAGTTTTTAATTCAGTTTTCATAATTAACTCAAAATAAATGCTAAAAATAATCAGAAAATTTCCAAAAAATTCTAGAAAATATATTTTATTATTTAGAACCTAAAATAAAAGTTTGGGATATTTTTAATTAAGTTTGAACATAAAATAAATTCTTCAAAGTCCTAGAAAATTAGTGTTACTAGTTTTTAATTAACTAAAAAATATGAAAAAATCCCAATAATCTAAAATAGCCTAAAAATAATTCAAAATAAATATTTATATAAGTAAATATACTAAAAAAATTATTTTCTAATTAACTAAGAGAATACTCTAAATAAATTCAACATCTATAATAAATATAATAATATAAAATATACACAAAATACCTATTTTGGGTGAGGGAGTTTACAGTATAGCTCTGCTCCAAGAGTCTACGACCTCTCAATAATAGTGGATGTATATATATATGGAACAGCCTGTAGCCTGTGTGTCTCTTTCCACCCAATGTAACCACGCATATCATGACCATAATATCTCATGTCCATGTCAAGCGGGATCATAGCTAATGCAACCAGTCATACTATATCTAAGAATATAATGTCCATGTCCTGTATCCTATACAGAATCACCACGAATATCTCGAGAAAATCCTATCTCATGAATAGTGTCAAGTGTAGTGTACTTGGTAAGTCAAGTACGAGAATATAAAGTGTCACGAATGTCCATATCTAGATGACCGTACCTAACAACGCGTACAGTGTTGGCACCCGACTAATAATCGGACGCTAAGTACGTCACACGGTCCTAGGTTAAGCATGCACAGCAATATAATGAAGCAAGGAAAATATATAACAATACTGTAGAGTTTGGCAAGGTACACTTGCCTGATGTTTGAATATCAACAGTCGTCCCGGTATCAGCGGATCCTGTGGGTACTACTCCGAAAGCTGTAATAAATATCACCAACCGTCTCAGAAGATGTCAAATAGCTAGAAATGCCTGTCCTTACGTCCAATTTGGACACAGGGCAAAAAGGGTATTTCCGGGCCAAAGCGGGTTCCATATGTGGGCCACTTTGCACCGAAAAGCACAACAGTGTCAAAGGTCTCCAAATTCCTCAAACTCAGTGTCTACAAGTCAGGAACGATGATACGAACCCAACGGAACTTCCATAATTGGATTCCGATGTGCCGATCACAAAATCGCCCGTCAAGTGGAGCTTGTGGGGCCCACGATATACGATTTTGTTAACGTTCTCAGAATCGGACCAAACTTCGGTCACAGGACCAGCGTATTGCTACGAGTCCGATGGCACAAGTTTCATCTCGATCCGACATGTATACACAAAGTTACAGTGTGTTCTAGAAAAGTCGAATACAGGGCATTGTCCGCGGATACATACTGATTTCGGTGTGCTCGCACATCCGAATCAGCTTCTGCGAATTCCCGCATGTCCGTATCAACGACGCGCACGTATCGGTGAAGACCGTATGCGACCAAATCGTCCCGTTTGGCGGGGCGTACTCAGTTCCGGGGTGAAACAGGATTTTGTTTTTCTTATTTTTGGATCACGGTATGCGATCACCACAGGACGCGATGCACCGAGCGGGTTGCACGGGCACCGAGAGGGTTATACAGTCTACGCGTAGCAACTGACGAAAACTAAAACGGAGTTGCGAGGCGAGAGAAAACGATACCTGAACAGGGCTCCGTGAACGCTGAATTCCACGTGTCCGAGAGTCAACTTCGTGTCCTGGTCGAGAGTTCCCGCGTACTCGTGTCTGCCGTGAGTCCGAGTTATGGCTCTGATCGAGACAGGAGAGGGGGCTTTGCCGGATGGGGTCGGGCTAGGGCAGTGGCTCGGCACAGTCTGGTCGGAGCGGGTTCAGCCGCTAGCGGAGGCTCGGCGTCGTTAATGCTACTGCTCGGGGAGATCGAGGAGCGACGGCGTCGTTCGGGCGCCGCGGGTCTCGAACGGCGGATGCTGTCGGGGTCGGGGCTGCGCACAGCAAGTCGGGGTCGTGGGGAGAAGAGGAGGCTGCCATGGGGGAAGTCGACGGCCTGGCGGAGAGGAACTCGGCCTGGCAGAGAGGAACTCGGCCTGAGCGGAGGTGGGGAGTCGGGCTGGGCGGTCGACGGCCTGGCGGAAGGGTCGACGAGGGGAACTGGGCGAAGATGGTCTGCGGAATTCGAGCTCCGGCGTGCGGGGAGTTCGCTGGCGGCTAGCTAGGGTTCCGGTCAGGGAGGGGAGCGGCGACTGTAGAGAAAGAGAGAGGCGGCTGTTGCGGGGATCTCGAGGAGGTGGCTGCCTAGGGCACGAACGTCGAGGCGACTTTATACGTCGCGCCGCCGGGTCGGAAACACTGTTCCGACCCAAAATAAAATTAGGGTTCGGTTGGATTGCGGATCCGGGTCGGGTTTGGCTCGGATCCGACCCGACCCGACCCAAATGCGGTTCGGTTCAGGTTTGGGTTTGGGTTTGGGTTTGGGTTTGGGTTTGGGTTTGGTTTAACTCATTCCAATAGTTTTTAAGGCTTTAAACGCGTCTCCGGAGTCCAATAAATTCACCAAAAAATACCACATGTTCGGTTTTCCATTTTACACCATAAAATATTATTTCCATAATATTTTAACACCAATAAACTGCATTTAAAAAATCCTTAACTCACAATTATCTTGGTTCGTCTTCCCGAAAATACCGAAAAATTTGGGGGAAAAATATTTTAAAAATTATTCTGAAAATCAGGGTGTTTACAGTATATATGATGGAAATCTATTATATTTCAAAGGTTTTCATTAATATTAAAGGTCTTGAGTATATTTCATAGAAATCCCTTTTAAGGGTTTCCATGAGTTCTCGCCAACAAGAACCTCTTCCTGTAAAAGGTGCCCCAGTATTATTTCTGCCACGGACACAAGTGGGCCAAACAACAGAGCACAAGGCTTTCTGGGTTATTAGTCCATAGTGCAAACCTTGGTATGTGGAACCCATATCAATGTGTAGCAATAAAAAAGAAGCTACAAATAGGCGGGAAGTCCGACGACAGGAATGGTATTTAATTCAAATCTTATCATTGTTGCCACAAGCCCCCAGCCGGTGGCAAGCTGCATAGAGAGAAGAAATACAGCTAGAACCCTGCATAAAAAAGGATGAATCAGCATGTGACGCATGATATTCAACCTCGTCTATTGGATAAATCCTTGCCGAATTGTCCTCGTCTCCCGGATCAGTACTAGGCGAACCGTCCTCGCCTCCTGGATTAGTTCTTAACGAGAAACCGTCGCATAAGGATGACATTCTCTTTGAACGATGGGTGTTATGATATCCTTCCATGCTCCATCATCAATATCACAAGCGAGGACAGAACCTACAAAAATCATATATGCATCAGTCTTAGCAAAGATAGCATAAAGATTCAGCTGTCGTATATTGCTGCCCCACTACAGCGACGCACGACGGAGTACGCACGTGCAAGCAAAAGGAGGTCTCATCCATGCGTTCGAGACAAAGATAAATCTTTGTGCACATGAAAACAGATGACCCCTCACCCATATGGCCACGCCAAAGCTCGGTGCGCATGTTACAGAGGAGTACTCATCCACATGATAGAACTCTGTAAAGACGTCTGCGCATGCCCAAGACAAGTCTCCTACAGCAAGACGATATACTAGTGCCTCTGTGTCCTTTACATCCAGGAGTGAGAAGGGCGATACTTCCCTACCTTCAAGTATAATATCATGATCAGGAGTCCATGGATCGAGACCACCCCTGATAAACTCTTCGGCGAAGAGAGTCGTAGCCTTTGGCATCCTTCACATAAAAAGGAGGAAACAAAACAAAGGAATGAAGCTCTCTCTCTTCTCCTAGCCGCCTATATATAGGCTCCAAAATCCACTAGAAAAGATCAAGGCAGAGAACAAAAATAGTTATGAAAATGAATCAGACTCCTCAATTCCCGAGATTTATTTTAATCTCCTTGAAAAACTAATGCCTCGAGCCCCATGTCAGAAGACGGCGCAGAATCGCAAGAGATCTGCGCAAAGATCGAACCAAATTTTAACATTCATGAATGACATCCTGGCAGCGTTCGCCCATTTGGTTCAATGTCCACGTGGCCTGAACATACCCCATCTATCGTTCTTATTCAAACTATTTCAAACTGATCATTTTAAAAACTTTAAAGGGGGTCTTATAGAAGCATGAAAAATGAGCATCTATGCGCCCGACGTCCATGCGCCCCAAAATAAAACTCAACCAATATTGGACCACACGGATATCATGCGTCCTAGAAAAAGGACACCCAAGCAGTCCGAACGAGTGTCCCAACAACTGGCAGCAGGTCGACCTGACATGACGTTCTGGCAATAAAGATTGTCACGACCCGCACCCGGTTTAGGGGCACGAGTGCGTGGGTACGTCCAGCCTACGCCGCAGCATCGGCGGTAAAACGCTGTCTAGGTCAAGTACTATCTAAACAAATCTCACGCTAGTATCCAACTCCATAAGGAGACTAGGATAACACAAAATTTTTTACAATATACTCAATCACAACTACAGCACGATAGGAATTTGAAGAAATAAAGAATACAACACAAGTCTAATAACGAAATAATCATACCTGCAATCTGTAACATCCAATCCCCAAGTGTATCAGAAACCAGTCTACTAAGGTCACAGTCTGGAAAAATATTTTTCAGTCAGGAAGGAGCAAAGTACATCTCTAAATAGCAGTTCTATATTAATGACATAAACTATGTAGCAGTTCTAGATGGAAATATACCAGATGCATGTATAGGTACGAGAAATGTACAATAAAAGAAATACTGGAAATACTGTAAGTAAATACAGGAAAAGAACAATATGTCAATGAGCAAGAAACCTATGACTAGTGTGTGAGTACTAGCTTTAACATGTGATCGGCTTGGAAACTTGATCAGGCTGGTTACATGTGATTAGCTATGATTCATGGAAGGTCAGGCTAACCGTTGGTTAGCTATGATGCATGTAGAGGTCAGGCAAATCATACGTAACAGCTATGAAGCATGGAGATGGTCAGGCCGCACCCGACGTGAGATGTGGGGTGAGCTATGATGCATGGAAAGTTGGGTATGATCACATATCTACACTAAAATACTCCCCAAACCCCCGACTGGTATAGTAGATCAAATCATGGTATGCTATGGCACGAGATTCCCTAGGGAGATAGCAAATCTCCCCGGAAATCAGTGTCTGTACATGCACAAGATAACAAGGAAACAAGTCTTGTACAAGCTACACCATAAAAAAGGAATAACATCTCATGACGAGATTCGTCTACACCAATCCGTGTAACCAGCGTGTCAAGAACATGGATATTTACACTAGATACAGGGAACATAGGAGATATCATAAATTAGAAACTAATCAGAGAATGTACTCGCCTTGGGTCCTTAGCTGTCAATACTAATGTCCTGTCCCAGAGTCTCGTCTGGAGAATCCGACAGTCCTATAAACATATAATAGTATCACTTGTATCAGATGCTACACTAACACACAATAAAAATACACTGGCCTCAGGGCTATGCCAGGCATGGCACTAGTCAGCTAGGGTCATCTAGTAGGGATACGTATATAATACACATTTACACTTAAGTATATACCAATAAAAATGTATATAATATATATATAAGTGTCTATTAGTAATTGTACAAAATACGTATTTGTGTATATACTCTAAATAGATGTATATAAATATATATATTTATACACCAAATACATATTTGTATATATATATATATCAATCAAATATTTTTATATATGTATATTAACATCAAAGAATGTACATAATGCCACACTTCTCAAGGTGATCCCAAATGAAGAAGCAGTTAGTTCCAATGGGTCCGGAGCAGTCCAAATAGCTAGAAACTATATAAAGAAGTTCAAGATCGGGGTTCGGCACGAAAATCGAGATAAGGATACCAGGCTAATAAGATAAAGGGTCGTTTGTTTGTTATTAAGGTAACATCTTAATTTATGAAAATCATTTTGAAATCATTTTGAACAATAATTGTTAAAACTTTCTTTCGAACATAATTACAATTAAAAGTTTATTTATAAACTTTTAGAATTTACGTAAAAGCCAACATATTTTATATCTATAGTAAAATCGGTCACCAGTCTAAAAACAAAATTTTTATTATTGGAACTATTTCTTAATTAATAATGTAACCCAAAAATTATTATATTTCCGCATAATCAAAAACCCTTTTAAATTTTTACAACTAAACTAATTACATGAAATAAACTAATTGATTATGAAATTAATTAACTGATTAATTACTTAATCAAATGATTAAGAATAATTAACTAATCTAATTATAACTTAACTAAACTAATATAAATTAACTAACTAATCACATCTCTACAGCCGCTGAAATGAAGAAAGGGAAAGAGGGAAAGAGGGAACTCACGTCGGGGAGGGGCTTCCGGCGTCGACGGAGGAGAAGTCCGCCGGGGTCGGACCGGCAGGGCGTCGGCGGACTGCTCGTTCTTTTGTGGCGGCGGCCGGGTGCTCGTATCGAGGAGGCGGGTGCTCGGCTCCAGGCGGCGGGTGCTCGGTTCGAGGCGGCGACGGTGCTCGGTTCCAGGCGGCGGTCGACGGCTCGACGAGGGTGAGGAGGTCCCAGTCGCCGGCGGCAGTGGAACTCGAGAGTGGCGGCGGATCTGCTCGTCTCATCGGCCACGGGTGCTCGACGCCGAGGAGAAGATCTCAGTCGCCGGACACGATGTACTGCACAGTGGGGTGGACGTGTCCGGGTGTTGGACACAGGGTTGGGTGTTTGCTGTGGTGGAGGTGGATGTGTCCGGGTGTGTCGGACACGAAAATCTGGTTGTAATGTTATAAATCTGGACACAGGAAATGAATGGATACGGTAGGACACCCGGGGTCGGACCCGAGGCCAACACGGCTGACACGGTAAAGCTGGATACACGGACACGAGCACACAAAAATGGTGATGGCTTGTTGGCTTGTGGAAATTTGTGAGGGCTAGCTAGGGTTTCTTGGGAATGGTGATGAGAGACTTAAATAGGGAGAGAGGGTGCGGGATAAAGGGTGAGGATTGGCCCAAATAATGAATGGCCCAGATTAAACATGAATAAGTTCTTCATGTGGGAATGAGGGTGTGTGGCTAGTTAATGGGAAATGGCAAACTTGTAGAATTTTAAAAAGAAGAAATTATAATTTCAGAAAATATTTTAGGAAAGCTAACTGATTCCCAATTAGCTACTAATTAATCCATTTTGCAAAATCATAGAAAGTATGAAATTTATTTGTTTACTATCCCAATAAAAATTATTTATATTTTATCCACTAGTCCTTCGAATAAAATTTTATTTAAAACAATAATTTTATGATTTAAGCCAATAAATATTCGAAGCTAGACTATTATATTTACATCATTATTTATTTATTTATAAGAAAGCGACATTTAGGAAAAATAATTTTTATAAAAGATTTTAAATCACCTTCTAAATCAAACATTGTTCAAAATCAAATACAAGAATTCAAGGAGAAATTATTTTAAAAAAAAAACTTGGTATTTAAAATAAATTAAAAATCTAATTATTTCAGAAATTTGGAAATCGGAGGTTACAAGTCTACCCACCTTAGAAAAATTTCGTCCTCGAAATTTAGGATCCTCAATAATTGTCTTTACTCATCATATTATTTCTATCAAAATTTAAATTTCAACCAAATAATCATGAAGTAATTCCATATCGTTATTTCACAACCTTTCAAAATTCTATAACATCATATTCCTGAAAATCTTCGATTTTAAAAATCAAATCCCCTTTTTTTTTGTCATAATCTCCTCCAAAAATTTTAAGTTCGTATCTAAATATTCCAGGATTTTAAGATCCAATCCTCCAATTGAAATCCAATCCATGCATATTTATAAAAATCGAATCCCAAAATTTAAATTTTTATCCACTAATCCATCATCATCTTACTCCTCTAACTCAAATTCAACTGATGCTCATTCAAATCTAAATTCTCCTCCCGAGTGTCACTACCACATTCTGAAAACAGGGGTATTTTTGAATTTTTACAATATTTAATATTATGTTATTTACAATTAATTAATTGCATGATAGTGTATTTGATTTAAATAATTTTGTGCGATGTGTAATTAAATATATAATTATATGCAGTGTTAATTATTTTATTTTAGCTAGCAGACTAGACCTAGAAGCCCAGTAGACGAACCTCTGTCCGAATTATAGAATTCTGGATTTTATTAGTTATTTAGAATTTAATATTTGGAGATTGTAATTAAATACTGTATTTTATTTAATATTTTTGCGCATTGCCTTTGCTTCGATATTTGGAGCACTATCCTAACTTTTGTCTTCCAACAAATTTTACCATCTTGCTCTAGACATGCCCGCCTTCAATTCTGCTATTTTTGCAACTCATAATTTTGCTCCCTGTGCATTGTTTCTGGCCGCACAAAAATCGTCGCGGACGTTTATTTTTAAAATCCTATTTTGTATCATTGTGCGTTCCAATCGAAAATTGGAGGCCATCTTGACCTATTTTTCGTGCGACTCAAATTAGGGTAATATTCTGTTCCGAGTCTTCTTCAATATTGGTATTGATGACTTGATCTGATTTTGACCCCAAGTACTCCTAATTAATTGTTGAACACAACTTGCATTTATTTCTATTTAAATTGAGGATACCATTTTATCTGATTCTAAAATCCCCAATTAATTCCAGTGTCCTGCAAATTTAGCCCATACCCATCTTACCGTGCCCCCTGACCCTACAAAACATCGGACCCCAAATCGTCCGCCCAATTTTCGTCATTTTATGTGTTTGTGTAATTTCCCAAATTTAAGGGGGTCAAATTGCAAATTGGCATTTTGTGGCCTCACCCAATTATTTTAATCAATGAGGGAGCCTATTAATTTTAATTAAGAACCCTCATCCCCCATGAATAATTTTCTCATGTTCAATCCTAGCCATTCATTTGAAATTGGCCCATCACCACCCTTCATCAACACCCTCTCTCCCTTATTTAATATCATGTCCCATCCTAAACCCTAATCCCTAGGCAACCTAGAAAACACCACCCTCACAAGCCTCCTCCTTCCTCAACGTATGTAATTCTTCTCCTTCTCCTTTCTTTTCTCTTTTCTTCTTCTCTTCCTTTCTTCTTCTCCTTCTTCTTCCTTTTCTTCTTCTTCTCTTTAACTATTTGAATTTTTGAACTAAAGGAGAAAGGGGGGGGAAACCGAATACTGTTCATCCCCCTTATTTTGCTCCGGCCCGAGCCTACTGTGCATCCCCGGCGGCTCTCACATCTCCGGCGCTCAGCCGCTGCAGTCCGGCGGATCCCCCTCACATCTCCGGCCGGCATTCTCCAACGCCGACTGATCTCGACCACCTCCCTCTGCTTCTCCCAGGCGGCGGCCCCTGTCACTCCGACCCCCGGCTCCCGCTGCACCGGCCTGCCCGACCCAGAACTTCGGCGGATCCCCGACTTCCCTGCTGACCGGCGCTCCGGCCGAGTCCCCCTCTGCTGCACCCCGCTGCTCCAGCCGGCCTAGCCCAGTCCGGCGACCCCCCACTGCTCCCTCTGGTCGACTCCAGCCCGGCGACTGCTCAGCCCGGCGACTGCTCAGCCCGGCGGCCGTACTCCGGCAGCCCCTTTCACAGTAAGCCTCTCTCCCCTTCCCTCTTTATATATATATATATATCTATATATATATATCTAATATATACATATATATGATTGTATATATATAATTAATCAATGTGGATGTATATATAATTAATGTAAAGTTTATCTATTTAATTAATGTATGTAAGTGTGGTATTAAATTTAACTAGTATAAATGCATATATTTTATGTGTATAATTATTTTGATATATATATATGTATAGATATTTTGTATAAAACCTTAGCATATTTTAATATATGTAAAAATATATTTTGTATATGTATTTAATTTGAGATATGTTGTATGTGCATACAGGTATTAGTTTTATTTAAAGTGTATATATTTTACTTATATCTATTATTGTAATTAAGGGATATATATATAGTTGGCCTATCTAGTAGATGACCCCTACCGTACCAGCGTAGCCCTAAGGCCAGTGTATTTCTATTGTGTGTTAGGACAGCTTCTGATACAAATGTCATATTGTGATGTGTTTATAGGACTGTTGGTTTACCAGGGGATACTCTGGAACAGGACATCCATAATTACCAGCTAAGGACCCGAGGCAAGTACATTCTCTGATAATTTCCAATTTTTGATAATTGCTATAAGTTCAATGATCTTAAAATGTTACAACTGAATCTTTGACACTGTGTTACACGGACTAGTATAGCTTGGATCTGCAGTCATGAGATGTTACCTTGATTATCGTATTGACATTGTACACGACATGTATATTTAGACATCGTACATGATAGACTTGACTTGCTCGTGTATCGTGACGTGTCATGATTGGATCCACAGTGCTAGTTGGGGGCGGGGAAATTGCTAGTGAGAAATGTGATCAAATACCTATCGTACAAGTTTATATTATTGGTGTTAATCATTCGCCTCACGCATGATTAGCCAGGCCATGTAGCAATCGTACAAGTCCCAAGCCGATCACATTTCGAAACTACAATTTCAAACACTTAGAATAGTTACAGTTCTCTATTTTAGATCATATACTACATCACCCGTATATGATACTGTTCCTTGTTCTTTTATTTCCATACATGCACTGACTGTATCATATTGCCTGTTGCCTGTCTCTTTACATTGCCTGCTTCTATTAAATTGTTATTGCATTTATTTCACTGTCTTCTCAGTAGCTAGCATGACATATTTTATTGTATTATAGACATTATCAATTAATGGAACTGTTATTTGAGAGTGTTGCTTTGCTCCTTCCTGACTGGAAAATATTTTTCCAGACTATGCCTTAGAGGACCGCTGTGCGACACTTTATGGACCATATGGTGAGTAGCTGCAGACTTGGTAGTTAGTTGTGATTCTGGAAGTTCTAGCCGGAGTTATTATTTATTGTTAGTTCTTTAAGTAGACTATTTGGTACCGAATTTGTCTCCGGCCTTTTGATGATTCTTGGATATTGTTAAGATAAGTTATTTCTTGTGGACTTGTGTTGTGTTTAATTTAGTTTTATTATTCGAGATCTTATCGTGCTGTAATCCTGTGATTGAGTATGTGTTCATCTTATTTGTGTCATCCGTTCCTCCTAATGGAGATTGGATGCTTGCGTGACAGTAGTTAGATAGTATCAAGACCTTGACAGCGTTCTACCGCCGATGCTGCGGCGTAGGCTGGACGTACCCACGCACTCGTGCCCCTAAATCGGGTTCGGGTCATGACACGTTTTTAGTGGTGGCCCATGCAGGTCAGACTTCGCATTTAGAGCGATGTCGTAGTAGTGTGGCATCTTTGTTACACTATTGCGTGCCTGCTATAGAATATAGGACATAGGATACTAGGATGAGAGAGGATACTCAATCACAAATTCTTGAAAGATTTCCTGGGATGACCCCATGAGAATCTTATTTTCAATTTAAATCTTTCCTTGTTTCCGTCCGTCCTCACTTATTGATATTGAGTTTAATTCTTGTTGACCAGTTGTTAATTTTAATTCTTGATATCGTTGTGGAGTTTTGATTTCATATCGAGGTGAATTTTATGGGCTAAAATTTATGGTATCATCTGATGACGTATATTGATGAGGACAGTGAGAAAGGTAAAACGTCTACTTTGATTATGGAACCTAGAATTTATCGCAGCCATATTAGCTGTCGTAACGAGAACGTAGGAACCTAACTTGGATGTACATACTTTAGTTATGATATTTAGAGTTTCTCGCAGCCATACCTGTTGGCGTGGCGAGGATTCTAGATGACATGATTATAGGGTTGCATACCTTAGTTATGGAACCTGTCGTTTATCGCATCTATGCTTACTGGCGTGGCGAGGATTCTGTGTGTCATGATTTCTGACAGACGTGTATGATTATCAGGTTGTATCTTAAATTGGTTCTTAAAGTGTCATCTCAAGACTTATCCATTTTGTTATTCCAGGACTTTGTTCCATCGCTTCTTTTCTTTACTAGCAGTAAAGATACCTTCCGTCCTTGATCCAATTCCTTTTTGAGATTATTTTCTTTGAGGATTCCTTGTTAGTGTGATAATTAGTGACTTGCAATTTTGGTTGTGTCTTGTATTAGTTTGACTGAGTGTGACTTGTGAGTTTGTAAGTGCTTCTTAGTTGGACCTGGGAGCATTAGGCATTAATCTAGAGATACCCATAGCATAGTACCTTGTAGCAATAGTTCTATGATAGGTGTTATTATAATTAGTATTGGTATTATAGAAAGAGGAGTAAGAGTATCAGTGATGATGATCATTTGGAAGCAATAGTGCAAATAATTCGGGCAGTACAATTTTCGTACACAGCTGAGAGTTGTAAATAAATTAGTGTATTAGTGTGCACCTTAAGTATTAGAGACTGTGAGTAGTATATGTATACTTGTGGATTAAATTATAATTGGTAGAGTGGAAATGAATTTTGATTTTTAAGAATTTTTTTGAGGAGATGAGATTTTATGTTATTAAATTTTGAGTATTCGAATTCAATTCAATAAACATAGTCGAGGCTATAAGTATTTTAAAAGTGATTAAATTTTTCGATATTTGAGTATCTGATTTTGAAGAGGTATATGCAATTTATTTTTAAGTTGATCGAGGAGTTAAACCTTGACGATTATTTCGAGGATTAACTTTATGGTAGATAAGAGATGAATATTAATATATGAGTAGATGATATACATGTGTAAGGATCTGATGACTTGAGTATGATTGAGATATCACTGCCCACTGACTTGGGTGTCCATCTAAGATTGTATTAGAGAGAGCAGTACTTTGTATAGAGTGTTGAAATTGATATGCATTCGAGTGATAAGAATACTAGTAGCGATTGCAGTAGGTAAGGAAGCTAGCAGTGAGTATGCTTGTAGTAGAGTGTGGTACCTAAGAGATAGAGGTATCAAACTTTACATGCATCATTGATCTATGATTATGTTAGAGATAGAAGATATTGCAAGTGATATGTTAGCAGGTTCTTTCTTTCCTCATGTTCCTTTTTGTCTTCTGATTGATTGATACCTTAGCACCGTAGTTGTATGCATGATTTCTTGTTATAAATGTAGTTAGTAGTACCCCTGATACAGAGACTGCAATACCATGACAAGACACCATGATCGTACATATTTCCCTTAGGTTGCATGTTGTAATGGTTGTAGGTAGATTCTCTTAGACTTTGATTGTTGAGGATTTAACGGTAGTAAAGATTAACGAAGAGGTTATGACTTGACAAAGAGAGACAAGGTACTTTAAATTTTGAGGAAAAATATTAAATTAAATAAAGAGTTGGGAATTTAATATGGCATAATTGAAGTTTTGTTAAATCATTGATTTTTAAGAAGATTATGAAATGATTGAATTTATCATTGAATTTAATGAATTTAATAAGGCCATCGATATATTTATTGGACTGCAAGTTGTGAACTTATATTTTGAATATTGTATTGGAGGTTTCATAAGTATTACATCGTTGCATATTATGTGGAAAAAAAAATCGAGGAATAAGAACACAAATGGATTAGTGTTGAATTCAAATTTTGGGATGAGATTCAATTTTAGAAATATGCACTGATCGGATTTCAATTAGAGGATGAATATTAAATTCTTGTATTTCGTTATTAACTTAAATTTTGGAGGATAAGAATGGGATTTGATTTTATATTTGAAGATTTTTAGGGATATGATATTTATAGAATTTTGGAAAAAAAAAATATTGTGAAATAACAATATGGAGTAGTTCATGATTATATGATTTGATGAATTTAATTTTGATGGTAGTAAATAAATAAATAAAACAATCGAGGATTTAAAAATTCGAGGATAAACATTGATTTAAATAGAGGGTTAAGAATTTAACATGGCAGAAATTATGACTTATTAATTCCAGGAAGATTATGACATGATTAAATGGGTTATAAAAATTTGGAAAATTGGGGGATTATCAATATATTTAATTGATTGCAAGTTATGAATTTTAAAATATTATATTTGGATGTGGCATTGTTGAGTATTTTGAGGAAAGAGGAAATCAAGGAATAAAATCATTTATGGATTTATGTTTAAATTCAAATCTTATGGGACGAGATTACATTATATATATCTGTGCATTGATTAAATCAAATTTGAGGAGTGGATATTAAATTCTGAGTGTTGAAGTATTAACTAAAAACTTTCAGGAAATTTTTGATAAAAAATAGACTTTGATTTTATTTGGAGGATTTTTAGGAATGCAAATAATTTCAGATTTTTGCAATTGTGAAAAGACCCTGTGGATTATTCGTGGTTGATGAATTTAATTGAGGGAATAATAGTGTGTATGATTTAAACACTAGTATGAGGATTTTAAATTTCGAGGACGAAATTCTTTTAAGGTGGGTAGACTTGTCACTACCACATTCTAAAAACAGGGGTATTTTTGAATTTTTACAATATTTAATATTATGTTATTTATAATTAATTAATTGCATGATAGTGTATTTGATTTAAATAATTTTGTGCGATGTGTAATTAAATATATAATTATATGCAGTGTTAATTATTTTATTTTAGCTAGCAGACTAGACCTAGAAGCCCAGTAGACGAACCTCTGTCCGAATTATAGAATTCTGGATTTTATTAGTTATTTAGAATTTAATATTTGGAGATTGTAATTAAATACTGTATTTTATTTAATATTTTTGCGCATTGCCTTTGCTTTGATATTTGGAGCACTATCCTAACTTTTGTCTTCCAACAAATTTTACCATCTTGCTCTAGACATGCCCGCCTTCAATTCTGCTATTTTTGCAACTCATAATTTTGCTCCTTGTGCATTGTTTCTGGCCGCACAAAAATCGTCGCGGACGTTTATTTTTAAAATCCTTTTTTGTATCGTTGTGCGTTCCAATCGAAAATTGGAGGCCATCTTGACCTATTTTTCGTGCGACTCAAATTAGGGTAATATTCTGTTCCGAGTCTTCTTCAATATTGGTATTGATGACTTGATCTGATTTTGACCCCAAGTACTCTTAATTAATTGTTGAACACAACTTGCATTTATTTCTATTTAAATTGAGGATACCATTTTATCTGATTCTAAAATCCCCAATTAATTCCAGTGTCCTGCAAATTCAGCCCATACCCATCTTACCGTGCCCCCTGACCCTACAAAACATCGGACCCCAAATCGCCCGCCCAATTTTTGTCATTTTATGTGTTTGTGCAATTTCCCAAATTTAAGGGGGTCAAATTGCAAATTGGCATTTTGTGGCCTCACCCAATTATTTTAATCAATGAGGGAGCCTATTAATTTTAATTAAGAACCCTCATCCCCCATGAATAATTTTCTCATGTTCAATCCTAGCCATTCATTTGAAATTGGCCCATCACCACCCTTCATCAACACCCTCTCTCCCTTATTTAATATCATGTCCCATCCTAAACCCTAATCCCTAGGCAACCTAGAAAACACCACCCTCACAAGCCTCCTCCTTCCTCAACGTATGTAATTCTTCTCCTTCTCCTTTCTTTTCTCTTTTCTTCTTCTTTTCCTTTCTTCTTCTCCTTCTTCTTCCTTTTCTTCTTCTTCTCTTTAACTATTTGAATTTTTGAACTAAAGGAGAAAGGGGGGGAAACCGAATACTGTTCATCCCCCTTATTTTGCTCCGGCCCGAGCCTACTGTGCATCCCCGGCGGCTCTCACATCTCCGGCGCTCAGCCGCTGCAGTCCGGCGGATCCCCCTCACATCTCCGGCCGGCATTCTCCAACGCCGACTGATCTCGACCACCTCCCTCTGCTTCTCCCAGGCGGCGGCCCCTGTCACTCCGACCCCCGGCTCCCGCTGCACCGGCCTGCCCGACCCAGAACTCCGGCGGATCCCCGACTTCCCTGCTGACCGGCGCTCCGGCCGAGTCCCCCTCTGCTGCACCCCGCTGCTCCAGCCGGCCTAGCCCAGTCCGGCGACCCCCCACTGCTCCCTCTGGTCGACTCCAGCCCGGCGACTGCTCAGCCCGGCGACTGCTCAGCCCGGCGGCCGTACTCCGGCAGCCCCTTTCACAGTAAGCCTCTCTCCCCTTCCCTCTTTATATATATATATATATATCTATATATATATATCTAATGTATACATATATATGATTGTATATATATAATTAATCAATGTGGATGTATATATAATTAATGTAAAGTTTATCTATTTAATTAATGTATGTAAGTGTGGTATTAAATTTAACTAGTATAAATGCATATATTTTATGTGTATAATTATTTTGATATATATATATGTATAGATATTTTGTATAAAACCTTAGCATATTTTAATATATGTAAAAATATATTTTGTATATGTATTTAATTTGAGATATGTTGTATGTGCATACAGGTATTAGTTTTATTTAAAGTGTATATATTTTACTTATATCTATTATTGTAATTAAGGGATATATATATAGTTGGCCTATCTAGTAGATGACCCCTACCGTACCAGCGTAGCCCTAAGGCCAGTGTATTTCTATTGTGTGTTAGGACAGCTTCTGATACAAATGTCATATTGTGATGTGTTTATAGGACTGTTGGTTTACCAGGGGATACTCTGGAACAGGACATCCATAATTACCAGCTAAGGGCCCGAGGCAAGTACATTCTCTGATAATTTCCAATTCTTGATAATTGCTATAAGTTCAATGATCTTGAAATGTTACAACTGAATCTTTGACACTGTGTTACACGGACTAGTATAGCTTGGATCTGCAGTCATGAGATGTTACCTTGATTATCGTATTGACATTGTACACGACATGTATATTTAGACATCGTACATGATAGACTTGACTTGCTCATGTATCGTGACGTGTCATGATTGGATCCACAGTGCTAGTTGGGGGCGGAGAAATTGCTAGTGAGAAATGTGATCAAATACCTATCGTACAAGTTTATATTATTGGTGTTAATCATTCGCCTCACGCATGATTAGCCAGGCCATGTAGCAATCGTACAAGTCCCAAGCCGATCACATTTCGAAACTACAATTTCAAACACTTAGAATAGTTACAGTTCTCTATTTTAGATCATATACTACATCACCCGTATATGATACTGTTCCTTGTTCTTTTATTTCCATACATGCACTGACTGTATCATATTGCCTGTTGCCTGTCTCTTTACATTGCCTGCTTCTATTAAATTGTTATTGCATTTATTTCACTGTCTTCTCAGTAGCTAGCATGACATGTTTTATTGTATTATAGACATTATCAATTAATGGAACTGTTATTTGAGAGTGTTGCTTTGCTCCTTCCTGACTGGAAAATATTTTTCCAGACTATGCCTTAGAGGACCGCTGTCCGACACTTTATGGACCATATGGTGAGTAGCTGCAGACTTGGTAGTTAGTTGTGATTCTGGAAGTTCTAGCCGGAGTTATTATTTATTGTTAGTTCTTTAAGTAGACTATTTGGTACCGGATTTGTCTCCGGCCTTTTGATGATTCTTGGATATTGTTAAGATAAGTTATTTCTTGTGGACTTGTGTTGTGTTTAATTTAGTTTTATTATTCGAGATCTTATCGTGCTGTAATCCTGTGATTGAGTATGTGTTCATCTTATTTGTGTCATCCGTGCCTCCTAATGGAGATTGGATGCTTGCGTGACAGTAGTTAGATAGTATCAAGACCTTGACAGCGTTCTACCGCCGATGCTGCGGCATAGGCTGGACGTACCCACGCACTCGTGCCCCTAAACCGGGTGCGGGTCGTGACACCGAGAATGGAATTCGACACCATTCCATTAACGATTTTATTTCCCGATTTTCTTTTTCCTCAATTACTCAACGATGCGATACTTTCAGAATCTTCAATGCAACATTCATATTATAAAATTTCAAATTTCTATCTTGCATTCAAATAGATATAATGATAATTCCTTAAATTTCTCAAATTTTTAATAGTTAATTCAATCATATCAAGACCTTCCTAAAATTAATAAATCCTCAAATTTTGCCCTGTGAATTTCTTAACTCTCTATTTAAGTTAATGTTTATCCTCGAATTCCAATCATACTTTGATTTTCGCAAAATTAATGATCCATCAATTCTGTCATATTACTCATTAACTCTTTATTTAAATGAATGCTTATCCTTAAATTTTTAAATCTTCTTGTCCCTTTCGTCCAGTCATAATCTTCTTAAAATCTTTGCTATGGTCTAAACCTCAATGATCGTGGTTTAAGAAAATTCTACCTACAGCCATGCAATTTAAGAAAGAATATATATAGGTCATGCATCTTTTGTCATGGTACTCAGTCTCTGTTAAGGTATACTACTAGTTATATCCCAACAAGAAAATCATGAATACGAACTACAGTATTAGAAAAATCAATCAATTAAGAGATGGAAACATTAGGAAAAAGAAGAACCTGCTACCATATTACTTGTAGTATCTCCTATCTCTAACATACTCTTAACTCTAGCACATTTACTAACTAACTCCTATTCCTGTACACTGATATCCATATCAACTAATCATTAGTCCACATGACATCCATGATTACATCCTCATTGCATACACCTGTGTATTAATACTTAAATGTGATACCAAGATTCTCTAATATAACCATGGTTCAACAATGCATCCAAGTTTGATACCTCTATCTCTTTAGTACCACACTCTCTGTCGGTTCTCGTTCCTACTACAATTGTCCATATTATTTGTTCTCATCACTCCAGTGCACACCAAGTGTAACACATCATACTAATTACTGTTCTTTCCAATACAACTTTAGATGGATACCCAAGTCAGTCTGCAGTGCCATCTCGATCATGCTCAAGTCATCAGATCCTTACACATGTATATCATCTACTCATATATTAATATTCATATTTCTCATCTACCATAAAATTAATCTTCAAAATAATCGTCAAGGTTTAACTTCTCGATCAACTTTAAAATAAATTGCATATACCTCCTCAAAGTCAGATACTCAACATCGGAATAAATTTTAATCACTTCTAAAATCTTTGTAGCCTTGACCATGTTTATTAAATCAGTATTTGAAATCCTCAAAAAAAAATTTAATGACACAATCTCATCTCCTCAATAATTCTCAAAGTTTAAAATTCATTTCCACTCTTTTAATTTATAAATCCACAAATTTACATATAAGTGCTCACGGTCTCTAATACTCGAGGTGCACTCAATACCTCTATTGTCTACAACTGTGTACTAAGTTTGTACTGCCCGAATCACTTGCACTATTACCTCCAATGATCAAAGTTATCATCACTTGTATTTTCTTTCATGATTTTTAATTTATCTCAACTGGTATATCATCTAATTATCATCACACAGAGTGCTTACTGTCATTAACGTCATTCTCGACTAATCCTTGATGTAGAATCATTAGCACTCTTGGTATTATATCGCGAGCTTCATTATTGGATCATCTCCTCAAACTTATTAGAACTCATGATTAGTTGTACGTTTTACAACACTCATATTTCTTATTTTCATGGGCATGTATATGGTTCCTCATCTTGATGGTTGTATAGGTATTTTCCTTTAATCCTTTAAAGCCTATTAAACTAATCCGTGATACGCTTCACCACTTTCATTACAAATCCTGATATTTCTCTACTTATGATATCTCATTAAACCCTTTATGCATATACATTCCTTTACTCTTTATACACCCGGTATCAATCATCAAATTGAACATCATGCTCCATTAATCTTTAACACAATTCCTTGGTACTTAATTATTTACATAGATCACCCAATTACATAATTTATTGACTATCCGGGACGGGTATATTGGCTCTTATACTAACTCTGAGAACTATCACTGATACTCTATACTCTCCTTAACTCTTAGTCTCTAATGACACTTCTCCTAGAACCATTGTTACAAGGTACTATGCTAAGGGCTAACTCTAGATTAAATCCTACTGCTCACATGTCCAACTAGGAAGCACTTACAACTCACAAGCAACACTCAGTCAAACTAATACAAGATACAACCAAAATTGCAAGTTACTAATTATCATACCAACAAGGAATCCTCAAAGAAAATAAGCTCAAAAATGAACTGGATCAAGGACGGAAGGTATCTTTACTGCTAGTAAAGAAAAGAAGCGATGGAACAAAGTCCTGGAATAACATAAATAGATAAGTCTTGAGATGATACTTTAAGAACCAATTTAAGGTACAACCTGATAATCATACACGTCTGTCAGAAATCATGACACACAGAATCCTCGCCACGCCAGTAAGCATAGATACGATAAACGACAGGTTCCGTAATTAAGGTATGCAACTCTATAATCATGTCATCTAGAATCCTCGTCACGCCAACCGGTATGGCTGCGAGTAACTCTAAATCCCATAACTAAAGTATGTACATCCAAGTTAGGTTCCTACGTTCTCGTTACGACAGCTAATATGGCTGCGATAAACTCTAGGTTCCATAACCAAAGTAGACGTTTTACCTTTCTCACTGTCCTCATCAATATATGTCATCAGATGATACCATAAATCCTAGTCCGTAAAATTTATCTCAATATGAAATCAACTCAACAACGAAACCAAGAATTAAATTTAACAACTGGTCAACAAGAATCAAACTCAACAATGATACCAAGATTTTAATTTTAATAACTGATCAACAAGAATTAAGTTCAATAACAACAAGCGAGAGCGGACGGAAACAAGGAAAGATTTAAATTGTAAATTATAATAAGATTCTCAAGGGGTCATCCCAGGAATCTCTCAAGAATTTGTGATTGAGTATCCTCTCTCATCCTAGTATCCTATATCCTATATTCAATAGCAGGTACGCAGTAGTACAACTATGACGTCGCACTACTACGACATCGCACAACTAGCGAAGTCTGACCTGCATGGGCCACCACTAAAAACGTGTCATGACCCGCACCCGGTTTAGGGGCACGAGTGCGTGGGTACGTCCAGCCTACGCCGCAGCATCGGCGGTAGAACGCTGTCTAGGTCAAGTACTATCTAAACAAATCTCACGCTAGTATCCAACTCCATAAGGAGACTCGGATAACACAAATTTTTTTACAACATACTCAATCACAACTACAGCACGATAGGAATTTGAAGAAATAAAGAATACAACACAAGTCTAATAGCGAAATAATCATACCTGCAATCTGTAACATCCAATCCCCAAGTGTATCAGAAACCAGTCTACTAAGGTCACAGTCTGGAAAAATATTTTCCAGTCAGGAAGGAGCAAAGTACATCTCTAAATAGCAGTTCTATATTAATGACATAAACTATGTAGCAGTTCTAGATGGAAATATACCAGATGCATGTATAGGTACGAGAAATGTACAATGAAAGAAATACTGGAAATACTGTAAGTAAATGCAGGAAAAGAACAATATGTCAATGAGCAAGAAACCTATGACTAGTGTGTGAGTACTAGCTTTAACATGTGATCGGCTTGGAAACTTGATCAGGCTGGTTACATGTGATTAGCTATGATTCATGGAAGGTCAGGCTAACCGTTGGTTAGCTATGATGCATGTAGAGGTCAGGCAAATCGCACGTAACAGCTATGAAGCATGGAGATGGTCAGGCCGCACCCGACGTGAGATGTGGGGTGAGCTATGATGCATGGAAAGTTGGGTATGATCACATATCTACACTAAAATACTTCCCAAACCCCCGACTGGTATAGTAGATCAAATCATGGTACGCTATGGCACGGGATTCCCTAGGGAGGTAGCAAATCTCCCCAGAAATCAGTGTCTGTACATGCACAAGATAACAAGGAAACAAGTCTTGTACAAGCTATACCATGAAAAAGGAATAACATCTCATGACGAGATCCGTCTACACCAATTCGTGTAACCAGCGTGTCAAGAACATGGATATTTACACTAGATACAGGGAACATAAGAGATATCATAAATTAGAAACTAATCAGAGAATGTACTCGCCTTGGGTCCTTAGCTGTCAATACCAATGTCCTGTCCCAGAGTCTCGTCTGGAGAATCCGACAGTCCTATAAACATATAATAGTATCACTTGTATCAGATGCTACACTAACACACAATAAAAATACACTGGCCTCAGGGCTATGCCAGGCATGGCACTAGTCAGCTAGGGTCATCTAGTAGGGATACGTATATAATACACATTTACACTCAAGTATATACCAATAAAAACGTATATAATATATATATAAGTGTCTATTAGTAATTGTACAAAATACGTATTTGTGTATATACTCTAAATAGATGTATATAAATATATATATTTATACACCAAATACATATTTGTGTATATATATATATCAATCAAATATTTTTATATATGTATATTAACATCAAAGAATGTACATAATGCCACACTTCTCAAGGTGATCCCAAATGAAGAAGCAGTTAGTTCCAATGGGTCCGGAGCAGTCCAAATAGCTAGAAACTATATAAAGAAGTTCAAGATCGGGGTTCGGCACGAAAATCGAGATAAGGATACCAGGCTAATAAGATAAAGGGTCGTTTGTTTGTTATTAAGGTAACATCTTAATTTATGAAAATTATTTTGAAATCATTTTGAACAATAATTGTTAAAACTTTCTTTCGAACATAATTACAATTAAAAGTTTATTTATAAACTTTTAGAATTTACGTAAAAGCCAACATATTTTATATCTATAGTAAAATCGGTCACCAGTCTAAAAACAAAATTTTGATTATTGGAACTATTTCTTAATTAATAATGTAACCCAAAAATTATTATATTTCCGCATAATCAAAAACCCTTTTAAATTTTTACAACTAAACTAATTACATGAAATAAACTAATTGATTATGAAATTAATTAACTGATTAATTACTTAATCAAATGATTAAGAATAATTAACTAATCTAATTATAACTTAACTAAACTAATATAAATTAACTAACTAATCACATCTCTACAGCCGCTGAAACGAAGAAAGGGAAAGAGGGAAAGAGGGAACTCACGTCGGGGAGGGGCTTCCGGCTTCGACGGAGGAGAAGTCCGCCGGGGTCGGACCGGCAGGGCGTCGGCGGACTGCTCGTTCTTTTGTGGCGGCGGCCGGGTGCTCGTATCGAGGAGGCGGGTGCTCGGCTCCAGGCGGCGGGTGCTCGGTTCGAGGCGGCGGCGGTGCTCGGTTCCAGGCGGCGGTCGACGGCTCGACGAGGGTGAGGAGGTCCCAGTCGTCGGCGGCAGTGGAACTCGAGGGTGGCGGCGGATCTGCTCGTCTCGTCGGCCACGGGTGCTCGACACCGAGGAGAAGATCTCAGTCGCCGGCGGCGGATCTGAACTAAGGTTAGGGTCAAGTTTCTGTGTCGGGGTGGATCGTGTCCGAGGCTGGACACGATGGTTGATGTACTGCACAGTGGGGTGGACGTGTCCGGGTATTGGACACAGGGTTGGGTGTTTGCTGTGGTGGAGGTGGATGTGTCCGGGTGTGTCGGACATGAAAATCTGGTTGTAATGTTATAAATCTGGACACAGGAAATGAATGGATACGGTAGGACACCTGGGGTCGGACCCGAGGCCAACACGGCTGACACGGTAAAGCTGGACACACGGACACGAGCACACAAAAATGGTGATGGCTTGTTGGCTTGTGGAAATTTATGAGGGCTAGCTAGGGTTTCTTGGGAATGGTGATGAGAGACTTAAATAGGGAGAGAGGGTGTGGAATAAAGGGTGAGGATTGGCCCAAATAATGAATGGCCCAGATTAAACATGAATAAGTTCTTCATGTGGGAATGAGGATGTGTGGCTAGTTAATGGGAAATGGCAAACTTGTAGAATTTTAAAAAAAAGAAATTATAATTTCAGAAAATATTTTAGGAAAGCTAACTGATTCCCAATTAGCTACTAATTAATCCATTTTGCAAAATCATAGAAAGTATGAAATTTATTTGTTTACTATCCCAATAAAAATTATTTATATTTTATCCACTAGTCCTTCGAATAAAATTTTATTTAAAACAATAATTTTATGATTTAAGCCAATAAATATTCGAAGCTAGAGTATTATATTTACATCATTATTTATTTATTTATAAGAAAGCGACATTTAGGAAAAATAATTTTTATAAAAGATTTTAAATCACCTTCTAAATCAAACATTGTTCAAAATCAAATACAAGAATTCAAGGAGAAATTATTTTAAAAAAAAACTTGGTATTTAAAATAAATTAAAAATCTAATTATTTCGGAAATTTAGAAATCGGAGGTTACAAAGATGGCACCTGACACAAAATTCTGATAAAAAGGATTTTTCTAATCACCTCGAAGGACGAGAATATACTAAGAGGCAGAAGTTCCAGGGATAGTGCAGAGCGACACGGACAACACGACAAAAAGATCCCATGCGACTCTGTCCCATACGTCCTAGACTCCATGCATCTCTGGCCCATCTATCCCAAATTTTATGCATCCCATGCGACTATGGCCCATGCATTCAAGACTCCATGCGGTCCATGCATCTCTGGCCCTATATGTTCCAGACTCCATACGTCGCTTGCATCTTTAATTACATGTGTCCCAGATTCCATATCAACCAAATCTTGTTGTTACAACTGAGTGATTCTCTCTAACCAAATAGCGGCCACGTGTAATTTTACCTAGCCGCGCCTACAACAGATAAGAACCATCCAGATATTTAGCAAATAGGAAAATTTTAACAAATATCCATGTGACAGCTGAATCCCGGATTCTTGTGCGCAGTTATAACTCATTTCTGTTAGGAGAAGACATGGGACAACTTCCAACGTCCAAGCGGCCCAAAATCTATGCTGCCACCGAACAACTATAAATGATAGGGTATTACCCTCACAAAAAAAGGCTGGATATCTGCAGATTTACACTAGAGCAAGAGAGAAGAGCTTCTGTCTCGCATCGTCCATGGAGTAAAGAGAGTTGCTACACTCCTAACCTTCCATTACTCCTAACCTTCCATTGTCACCCTCCAGAAAACAACTATGTACTTAGATTGTCTTCAAGGACCTTTCTTTGCACTTTCTTTAGTTTATTCAATTGAATAAAGTTCTTTCTAACTTTCGTATTTAATAGAAAATAGCCCAATTTGGACACCGGAGCAAAAAGGGTAATTTTGGGTCAAAGCGATGTCTAAAGGGGCCCACCTTGAACCAAAATATGTGTAAGGGATAAAAGTCTCTAAATAGGATAGATTATAGGTCAAATAAATCCTAAACGATGATATGCACTCAACGGTATATCCAATTTTGGATTTTGGTGAGCCGATCGCAATTTCGTCCGTCAAGTCAACCGTGGGGATCGCGAATAGGCGGCTCAGTCAACTATCTCAGAATTGCGTAAAATTTGGTTCTCAAGACCAGCGTGATATCAGGAATCCAATGGTGCAAGTTTTATTGTGTTCCGACGAGTGTGTGCCAACTAATGGGAAAATTATAAAATATTGATATGGGGGTACTTTTTATGGATACGGGTTGATTCTGACACGTACACACGTCCAAATCAACTTCAGCGAAAGCCCTCACGTAAGGATATACCATATGCTCCTTTCAGTGTAATTGGTATATGATGTGGGGTCCGTTTTGTTGGGACGCACTCCATATCTCAAGTTTCTAAGTTCTTGAAAAACTATTTTTTATGATTTTAAATCTAAATTTAGTACAGAATTAATGATCCAAAGTACATAAATAATAGGTCGTTGCGATCCTGGTTATATAGATTAGCTATCAGAAAAATAATATCATATTTAAGTAAGTTCGGTTAGAAGAAAATCGCTTTCCAAAATAGCATGTTGGTTTAAAAAATAATCAATTCACATATATCTAAAATGGTAATTTTTTGGAGAGTTTCGAAAAAACTTACATCAGAAATATAGTGGTTCAAATAAAACTACTTGAAGACATTAGGAGATGTTCATGTTATGGTTGAATCTAAAAAACTGAATCAAAATTTGGTTGTGTATGTAGAAAGAAATTTAAGGGGAAAGATGGGTACCTTGCGTTCATTTCTATCATGGTTTTGACGCACGCGTGTACCGGTCAGCAGCGTTGGCGGTAGTGCTCCGGCGTTCGACGGTTGAGCAACGACGACAGTGGTGAGGGGGAAGGTCTGGGGTGACTTCTCATTGGTTAGGGTTAGGCTTGTCATTTTTTTACGTACATATATATATATATATATATATATATATATATATATATATATAGCCGAGAGTTACCTGGGTCGGATCACATATAGAGGAAGGTCGGGTCATTGGTTAACCATGGAAAAATAAAGTTGGCTGTTGTTGTTGTTGTTGTTGTTTATAGTATAAGTGGTATTATTATATTTTCTTAATTAAATATTATTATTATTATTATGATTATGATTATTATGATTATTATTATTATATTCTTTTCTTTTCTTTTTTTCCTTTTATTTTATAAAACATTCTTATTAGTTATAATTACTATTATTTCTATAAAACAATTATTAGTTTTATTTTAATTTATTATAATTTATTGGTATGATATTGTTATACGCATTATTGTCCTATTATTAGACAAAAAATCCTATAAAATTAGGGGAGGTTACATTCTACCCACCTTGTAAAAAATTTATCCTCGAAATTAAAGCTAACAGCTAATAGGGAACAAGAATATTATATGGTAGAAAAGAAGAAATTAAAATTATAACATGATCTTCGAACAAATATAAAAAATATTTGCGCATGTCATCCTCGCGCTCCCAAGAGGATTCTCTTGGCGAGTGATGTCTCCATGCCATGCGGACCAAGGGATTAGACTGATTCCTCAATACCTTCTCCCGACTTTTAAGAATCTCCACGGGTTGCTCTTGATATGACAAGCTCGGCCCAATGGTGATCTCTGAGTGATCAAAAACATGACATCTATCTTCCATATATTGCCTGAGTTACGACACATGGAATACATCATGCACTCCCTTAAGCGAAAGTGGTAGTGCCAGTTGATATGCAACTTCTCTAACTCGCTTTAACACATCAAACGGTCCAATATACCTTAGAATCAACTTGCCTTGTCCCCCAAATGGAATAGTTCCTCTAGTGGATGATATCCTCGAGAAGACATGAACGCCTTCCTTGAACTCCAAAGGACGACGATAAAGATCTGACCACTGCTTCTGTCTGTCTAGCGCTGCTCGCAAGTGCCCCTATATTTCTCTTTACTTTCTCTGCAATAATAACAAACAACTCTGGCCCCAAGATCTGACATTCTCCTATGTCACTCCATGGGAGACCTACACTTTCTCCAAAAGAAAGCTTTAAACGGAGCCATTTGGATGCTCGTTTGATAGCGATTATTGTAGGAAATCTCCATAAGGTATAGGTGGTCCTCCCATGATCCCGTAAAGTCTAGTATGCATGCTCTTAATATATCCTCCAATATTTGAATAGTACGCTCAGACTGCCCATATGTGTACAGATGATAAAATATGTTGAACTTCAGACGAGTCCTTAGATTCTTCTACATGCTCCTCCAAAAGTGAGATATAAAATGCGAGTCCCTGTCTGACATAATAATAATCAGAATGTCATGTAATATCATGATCTGCCTCAGATATAAGTCAGCCAAAGCATCTGTAAACTGGCCAACTTGAAAAGGCAAAAAGTAAGTGAATGTGGTAAGCCGGTCTACTATACCCATACTGTATCTCGCCTACTTTGACTATTCGAAAAGCCAGTGACGAAGACCATGGAGATGTGCTCCCACTTTTATTCAGGAATCAAAAGTGGTTGATGTAGACCTATTTTTCTCTGATGTTCAGTCTTGACCTGCTGGCACATTAGATATTTGGCCACAAAGCGAGCTATCTCCCTTTTCATCCCATGCCACCAGAAGTTCTTTCATAAGTTATGGTACATCTTGGTGCCTCAAGGATTAATAGAATATATAGAGCTATGAGCCTCTGCCATTAGCTCATGCCGAAGCTGTCCATTGGGAACATATAGGCGATCACTACATCATAATGTCCTATCATCATGAATATATAGTCCTATCTACTCTTCAGCCTCGGTCCTTTCTCTCAACCTCCTGAATCTAGCATCTGTAGGCAAAGCTGCCCTAATCCTCTCTACTACCGATGACTGCACTTTCAAGTTGGCTAGTTATAAAACCCCCTTTCTAAAAATCGTATATACCCTTTTATTTTTTAATTATTAATTAAATTGTAGTAATTAGGTCTAAATAGGAGAAATAGATTTTTAATAATTTTTATTTTAGGTGTTCGGGCACTTAGATGTCTTATGGGACCATCAGGAATTTTTCGGAATTTATTCCATGTAGGAGACCCCTTGAGCAGTTGCTAGCCTAATGGTGTGCATTACCCTAATCTATAAATTTTCTTATGAGAATATATATAATATATATGTATACACAAATATATATATATATATGTATATATATATTAAGAAAAGAAAAGATTAAGAAAAGAAGTATTAAATAAGAATTTAATAATAACTAATAATAATAATATAATAATAATAACTACTTTACTATCAGCAAGCCTTTTCCCAACCTTCAGCAACTTACCACCTTTGCTTAAGACTTCCCCCTTCAGCAAACGAGCTTGCTGTGACCCGCCTATGCAACTCCTTAGTTTGCTAACTCATATAGGACCGCCCATCCTTAGCAAAATATATCCAGACCCGACCCCCTTCACTCCTAAGAACCGAACATATTCCCTTCTCTCCCCTATTATATATATATATATATATATATATATATATATATATATATATATATATATATATATATATATATATATATATATATATATATATATATATATATAGTTATCTTTCAAAAACCCTAACCTAAATCTCCAAACCTCCTCTTCCCATCTAGAGCCGTCACCGCAGCCAGAGAAGCCCCGCCAAGCCATCCAACTATCCCGGCGACTCCGACCTCGCGCCCTGCAGATTCCTACTCGAAGCACCTTCGCTCCGGAGTGATTTTCTGTCGACTCGCTCAACCAAACACTGTTCCGTCTTCACCGGTATGATCACCCCTTAACCCTCTTCCATATTTGTTTTATAGACAACCTCGGAAAACGTGTACCCCTAGGTGAAAAACAGCGTCCAAAGTGGGCGGGACAGACCCAATTCTGGGATCGCAGAAAACTGCGATGACCACCCATATTGTCGAGTTCGTATCTCCCACCACAGAGATCTGAATTCGATGATTCTTTTTGATACCTATAGAATACTTGATCTAGTTTATTTTCTGTTAAATAACCCTATGCTATTAGTTGCTGTGGACAAAATTATATTCGTCACAAAACTGCGCGCATCCACTTTTTCAAATTTCCAAAAGTTGGAAAACGGAGCGCGCCCCGCCAAACGGGACCGCCGCGCCATGTACCAAGTGTACCGAATGGTGCACGCAGCGTAACCGGACATGTGAAAATTCGTAGAGACTGATTCGGACGCGTGTGCGCGCCGGAATCAGGCCGTATCCGCGGACACACTTCGTGTCGCAAATTTTGTGGAACTCGCGGGTATTTTATGCACGCTAGTCAGATTGCGACGAAACTTGCGCCACTGGACTCGTGGTAACGCGCTGGTCCTGTGACCCAATTTTCACGCAATTCTGAGACGGTTGACCAAATCGCCAATTGGCGGGTCCCACAGTTGACTTTTTGGACAAAATTGTGTTCGGCTCATCGGAATCCACATTTGGACATACCGTTGGGTTCGTATTGACATTTAGAGTTGTTTGACCTATAGTTTGTCCCATTTAGAGACTGTTACCCTCGGTACGCTTTTCGGTGCAAAGTGGGCCACACGTGGACCCCACTTTTGCCCAAAATTACCGTTTTGCCCCTGTGTCCAAATTGGACAAAAGGGATGTGCTTTTTAGCTATTTTCCTCATTCCGGAAATATTGCTGATGTTTATTTCAGCATCCGGAGACGTTTGTTCGGAGTCCTTAGTTCCAGGTTCTGTGTCCTTGACATTTGGGCGCGTACACTTTATAGATTTCTTGCCAGGCAAGTATACCTTGCCATTGTACTGTTTTTACATTCCATATGAGGCATGCATGTTTATTTTCTGTTTATTTAGTTTATTTATTTTAACTGCTATATAAACTGCACGTCCAAGGAAACTTGGGTGCAACGACGGTGTCATCGTACTATGTTTTTATTTATATATATGCATTGGACCTATTTTATGAGACTACCCCATCTTCATGAGGCATTTATGTTTCATTAGCCATGAAACTATTCTTACACGAGTGTGAGTCACATGTAGGACACGGACTTGCGTACTCGGCTGGCCACTGGTACGTTTGGGTCGTGCGACGGATAGGGATAACTGCCAATAGAAACTTTGCATGCTAGTAGACCTGGCGGTTATTAGAGGTTTATCGTATCATGGACATGACATACTTAGAGCATTGGGTGGGAAGAACAACAAGTACCGCATTTGAGCTCCTTTGCACTTTTTCTGTGACGCCCGGATTCTCCGCTGGAGATACGGGTGGTGATGACCCATATATATATATTATGTACATTGGCGGGCCTCCGCCGTTCAAAAGATGACGTGCCTTTGGGCCCCTGGATCTTCAAAAGAAAACCATGCCAAATCCTAATTTTCAGCCAGATAGCTCACTTGTGGGGAAATGTGTTCTTAACTGCATTCACTTAGACGGTTAGGCGACCACAATGGATGTTTATTTTCAGTACTTTATTGGCACGTGCTTTTTGTATCTTGTTACGTCCCTCTGAGGACTTGGTCCCTTTCCAGATATAGATGAGCAGGAGTACCCGCAGGAGTATGGACCTGGACCTGACGCTACCTATCAGTCTGAGACGATCTTACCTTCTGATTATATGTGATTCATTGCAGCTGTTTAGAGATTTTAGTTGCTATTCTTTTCTAGACATTTACTCTTATATTAGAGTTTATTCTCTTCTCTCTTTAGTAGTTTATTATAGTCTAATTGCAGTGGATTTGTTTCCACCCGACTATCACACTTTGAGATTACTATTTGAGACTGCTTCTTTGATATTCAGTTATTGATTTCCATTTATCCCTTATTTGTGCTGTGGATGAGATATAGAACTGCATGTGACTTGTTGTGACATATATTACCACTGTGGATTGGATATTCATGTACAGCGTACGTGTGTATATAGTTTCATACATTGGAGTTCGTATATATACGACTGGCGTGTTACGTATTCCTATTCCTACGTATTTTGGGACTGGGGCGTGACATGTTTTTGTGGTGGCCCATGCAGGTCTAGAATATATTGTCTCGGTTACGTAACTGTACCGAACAAGCCTGCGTATAGGAATAGAGTATAAGGATCTCATCCACGCTTGATTGAAATTCATCCTTCCTATTTAATACTTGCATCCTGTTTGATTCCTGTACTTTTCTAATCGTTCCGTACATCACCTGCATAGAGATAGATTTGCAAAATGGATGTACTGCCGCCGATGGCGACGCAACTTCTGGAGTCAATGGTCAGACTCAAGGAGGGACCCCAACGATTCCTAGGCTTCCGGGGCCAGATGGACAGACTCACACTCCAGTTCCATCTGATCTTCCCGCTTCACCTATTGGGAACCTTCCACCTGCCCTAGTACCGCAAGATGGCCAAGCGCAGATGTTCCAATTCTTTCAGATGATGATACAGGAACAGAGGCAGCAGGCAGCCGAGCAGAGGCAAGAATTTTTGGCAGCACTAGAGAGGATGGCTGCACAGGCTACTGTACTGGCCCAAGCACTAGCTCCAGTACCTCAAGCTAGGGTTGGATCAGTAATGGATTTTGTTCAGATGGGTGCAAGGCAGTACAAGGGCACTGAGAGCCCGGAGGAGACTACCAACTGGATCACTCACACGCAGAAGCTACTGGAGGCATCACAGTTACCGACGGACCTATGGAAGACGGGTGTACGGACGCTTCTAGATGGTAATGCTCATCACTGGTGGGAATCTATGGAGCGCCAGTTGGGTACTTACCAGACTTGGGAGCAGTTCTTGGAGTGCTTTGAAGGAAAGTATTTCCCGGACACTGTCAGGGACACCTTGTATGATCAGTTTCTTCACTTGGAGCAGGGGAACCGAACCGTGGACGAGTATGATGCCGAGTTTAGTCGACTCAGCAAATATAGCGCTGCTTTGATACCAAATGACTTGGCTAAGGCTAAGAGATTTCTTCGAGGACTAACCCAGGAGCTACAATATTATACAAGCTCGCAGTCCCGAGTCTCTTATGCTGAACTACTGACAGAGGCCAGATTTCAGGAAACCATTAACAGAGGAAAAGGAGGTCAGCTGAGGACACAACAAGGATCAGCAAGGATACAGCAGGGACCAGCCAGGACACAACAGGGGGAACCTATCAGACGTCACTGGCACAACAGCATCAGCAATACCGAGCAGCACCGTACCAGATTCCGGAGAAACCCCAATATAATTATTGTGGGAGGATCGGACATGTTGCGAGAGATTGTCGGACCCGCTTGGGCCAGTGTAGGAGATGTGGCTCTGGACAGCACATAGTGAAAGACTGCCACATACAGCAGATACTTCCACCGCCAGTTCAGAGATTAGCGCTTCCAGCACCGAAGTCAGCCCAGCAGATGACCGGACCGGGAGCACCTCGACCCCCAGCAGCAGGAGAATTTCAGAGAGGACCACCGCTACCTACTCAGGAGGAGCAGTACATGAGGATTGGACATGGACAGCCACAGAGGAACGGACGAGCTTTTGCATTGGAGGTAGATGACATGGATCATGAGGTGGATGTCATAGCAGGTATTACCCTTGCTTTTACTTTTCCTGCTGTGACATTATTTGATACGGGAGCCACCCACTCATTCATATCATCTAGTTTTATTGCCAAACACAACATAGCTTCTACACCATTATCTAGTTGTGTTAGAATTCTAACCGGAGGAGGAGTTGTACCAGTTACTCGAGTTTATAGATCAGGCCCTATAGTGATACGTGGCAGAGAGATGAATGCCCAACTCTTAGTCCTTCCTATGCCAACTTTTGATATTGTGCTTGGAATGGACTGGCTGAGCAAGAACCACGCTTTCTTCGATTGCTTTGGAGGAAGCATTCTTTTTAAGGTACCAGGCCAGCCTGAACTTGAGTTTGTCCGAGGATCCACAGAAATCCTTGATGGTATGCAGCTCGCAATGGACGATGTTGTCTATCACCCTATTATTTCAGAATTTCTAGACGTCTTTCCAGAGGATTTCCCAGCACTACCCCCAGACAGAGACGTAGAGTTTTCAATTAAACTAGCACCCGGAGCAGCACCTATAGCATCGCATGTTTACAGACTGGCGAAGAAGGAGATGGACGAGCTGAAGGCACAGTTAAAAGAGCTAGAGGAGAAAGGTTTCATCCGACCGAGTGCATCACCCTGGGGAGCACCAGTGTTGTTTGTACCCAAGAAGGATGGGTCAGTGCGTATGTGCATTGACTACAGAGCCTTGAATGTAGTGACAGTGAAGAACAAATATCCATTGCCACGCATTGATGACCTGTTTGATCAACTCAGTGGAGCTAAAGTATTCTCGAAGATAGATTTGAGATCGGGATATCACCAAGTGAAGGTACGGAAGCAGGACATTTCGAAGACCGCATTCAGAACAAGATATGGGCACTACGAGTTTTTGGTCATGCCATTTGGATTGACCAATGCTCCAGCGATCTTCATGGACTTGATGAATCGAGTCTTCCGCCAGTACTTGGACCAGTTTGTGGTCGTCTTCATAGATGATATACTTGTCTATTCGAAGAGCCACAAGGAGCACGAGGAGCACCTGCAGATTGTTCTAGAGACTTTGAGGAGAGAGCAGTTATATGCTAAACTCAGCAAATGTGAGTTCTTCTTGGACAGAGTTTCATTTCTTGGACATGTTGTTACAGGAGATGGTATTTCTGTTGATCCAGAGAAGATCTCAGCAGTTGAGACATGGCCTGTTCCTAAATCAGCAGCAGAGGTGAGGAGTTTCCTTGGACTTGCGGGATATTATCGACGGTTCGTGGAAAACTTCTCAAGGATAGCGGCACCTATGACTCGTTTGACTTGTAAGGATCAAGAATTTATATGGACTGACGAGTGTCAAGCAGCCTTCGAAGAGTTGAAGAAGGGACTGACTACAGCACCAGTATTGACGATTCCGTCAAGATCAGGAGGTTATGTGATCTACAGTGACGCATCAGGAAAAGGCTTGGGATGCGTGTTGATGCAGCATGGCAAGGTGATTGCATATGCATCTAGGCAGTTACGAGTACATGAGAAGAATTATCCGACTCATGACTTGGAACTTGCAGCTGTTGTATTTGCTCTGAAGCTATGGAGACATTACTTATATGGGGAACGAGTGGAGATCTATACAGACCACAAAAGCCTCAAGTACGTCTTCACGCAGAAGGAGTTAAATATGAGGCAACGTCGATGGCTCGAGTTGATGAAAGATTTCGAGATAGAGCTACATTATCATCCAGGCAAGGCTAACGTGGTAGCAGACGCGTTAAGCCGGAAGCCAGCAGCTTACTTCTTGACAGCACAGAGGGAACTATTGGAGGACTTGCAAGAGCTTGGCATTGAAGTGATATTACCCGGAGCAGATGGGACACTGGCCAACTTGCAAGTTCAATCATCATTGGTAGAGAGGATTAAGGCAGCTTTGCCTACAGATGCCAGATTCAGGAGACTGAAGAAAAGGACAGAGGCCGGAGAGCAGACCGGATTGCGTATTCATGTGGATGGGACATTACGATGTGGTGATCGTCTTTATGTTCCAAATGGAGAGATTCGACAGGAGCTGATGGCAGAGGCTCATAGTTCGATTTATTCTATTCATCCTGGAGGCATCAAGATGTATCGTGACTTACAATAACACTTTTGGTGGCATGGGATGAAGAGAGAGATAGCTCGCTTTGTAGCTAAATGTCTGGTATGTCAACAAGTGAAGGCGGAGCACCAGAGGACAGCAGGATTTTTTTAACCACTTCCGATTCCAGAGTGGAAGTGGGAGCACATCACTATGGACTTCGTCACGGGTTTTCCCAAGAGTCAAAGTGGGAGAGATGCAGTATGGGTAATAGTGGACCGACTCACCAAGTCAGCCCATTTTATACCTTTTAGAGTGGGTCAGTCTACATAAGCTTTGGCTGACTTATATATGAGGCAGATCGTGAGATTACACGGCATACCAGTCAGCATTGTATCGGACAGAGATTCGCGCTTCACATCGCACTTTTGGAGGAGCATGCAAGAGAGCCTGGGCACTCGTCTGAAGTTTAGTACATCTTACCACCCGCAGACAGATGGGCAGTCGGAGCATACTATTCAGACCTTGTAAGATATGTTGAGGGCTTGCATATTAGACTTCGGAGGATCATGGGAGGACCACCTACATCTTGTAGAGTTTTCTTACAACAATAGCTATCAAGCGAGTATTCAGATGGCTCCGTTTGAAGCATTGTATGGAAGAAAATGTAGGTCTACTGTGTGTTGGAGTGACGTGGGAGAACGTCAGGTTTTGGGACCCGAGTTGGTGGTCAACACTGTAGAGACAGTCAAGAAGATTCAGGGACACTTGCGAGCAGCGCAAGACAGGCAGAAGCAGTGGGCAGACCTTCATCGTCGTCCCTTGGAGTTCAAAGAGGGCGATCACGTCTTCTTGAGGATATCACCGACCAGAGGCACCATCCGATTCGGAGGACGTGGCAAGTTGAGTCCAAGGTATATTGGACCATTTGACGTGCTCGAGAGAGTCGGAGAGGTGGCATATCGACTTGCGCTACCACCTTCACTGGAGGGAGTACATGACGTATTCTATGTGTCGCAGCTCAGACGATATGTGGCAGACAGCAGTCATGTTCTTGACCATTCAGAGATCACCATTGGGCCGAGCATGTCATACCAAGAGCAACCCGTGGGAATCCTTGATCGTCGAGAGAAAGTGTTGAGGAACCAGTCTATTCCCTTGGTTCGCGTAGCATGGAGGCATGGCGCACCAGGAGAATCAACTTGGGAGCGCGAGGACGACATGCGCAAGTATTTTCCGAACCTATTCGCAGACCAAGGTATGAATTTATATTGTTAATTTATATCTTATACCATTCTTGCATTCTATCATGGCTTAATTTTAATTTCGAGGACGAAATTTTTACAAGTTGGGTAGAATGTAAAACCCCCTTCCTAAAAATCGTATATACCCTTTTATTTATTAATTATTAATTAAATTATAGTAATTAGGTATAAATAGAAGAAATAGATTTTTAATAATTTTTATTTTAGGTGTTCGGGCACTTAGATGTCTTATGGGACCATCAGGAATTTTTCGGAATTTATTCCATGTAGGAGACCCCTTGAGCAGTTGCTAGCCTAATGGTGTGCATTACCCTAATCTATAAATTTTCTTATGGGAATATATATAATATATATGTATACACAAATATATATATATATATGTATATATATATTAAGAAAAGAAAAGATTAAGAAAAGAAGTATTAAATAAGAATTTAATAATAACTAATAATAATAATATAATAATAATAATAACTACTTTACTATCAGCAAGCCTTTTCCCAACCTTCAGCAACTTACCACCTTTGCTTAAGACTTCCCCCTTCAGCAAACGAGCTTGCTGTGACCCGCCTATGCAACTCCTTAGTTTGTTAACTCATATAGGACCGCCCATCCTTAGCAAAATATATCCAGACCCGACCCCCTTCACTCCTAAGAACCGAACCTATTCCCTTCTCTCCCCTATTATATATATATATATATATATATATATATAGTTATCTTTCAAAAACCCTAACCTAAATCTCCAGACCTCCTCTTCCCATCTAGAGCCGTCACCGCAGCCAGAGAAGCCCCGCCAAGCCATCCAACCATCCCGACGACTCCGACCTCGCGCCCTGCAGATTCCCACTCGAAGCACCTTCGCTCCGGAGTGATTTTCTGTCGACTCGCTCAACCAAACGCTGTTCCGTCTTTACCGATATGATCACCCCTTAACCCTCTTCCATATTTGTTTTATAGCCAACCTCAGAAAACGTGTGTCCCTTGGTGAAAAACAGCGTCCAAAGTGGGCGGGACAGACCCAATTTTGGGATCGTAGAAAACTGCAGTGACCACCCATATTGTCGAGTTCGTATCTCCCACCACAGAGATCCGAATTTGGTGATTCTTTTTTATACCTGTAGAATACTTGATCTAGTTTATTTTCTGTTAAATAATCCTATGCTATTAGTTGCTGTGGACAAAATTATATTCGTCACAAAACTGCGCGCACCCACTTTTTTATATTTCCAAAAGTTGGAAAACGGAGCGCGCCCCGCCAAACGGGACCGCCCCGCCGTGTACCAAGTGTACCGAATGGTGCACGCAGCGTAACCGGACACATAAAAATTCGTGGGGACTAATTCGGACGCGTGTGCGCGCCGGAATCAGGCCGTATCCGCGGACACACTCCGTGTCGCAACTTTTGTGGAACTCGCGGGTATTTTGTGCATGCTAGTCAGATTGTGACGAAACTTGCGCCACTGGACTCGTGGTAACGCGCTGGTCCTGTGACCCAATTTTTACGCAATTCTGCGACGGTTGACCAAATCGCCAATTGGCGGGCCCTACAGTTGACTTTTTGGACAAAATTGTGTTCGGCTCATCGGAATCAACATTTGGACATACCGTTGGGTTCGTATTGACATTTAGAGTTGTTTGACCTATAATTTGTCCCATTTAGAGACTGTTACCCTCAGCACGCTTTTCGGTGCAAAGTGGGCCACACGTGGACCCCACTTTTGCCCGAAATTACCATTTTGCCCCTGTGTCCAAATTGGACGAAAGGGATGTGCTTTTTAGCTATTTTGCTCATTCCGAAAATGTTGGTGATGTTTATTTCAGCATCCGGAGACGTTTGTTCGGAGTCCTTAGTTCCAGGTTCTGTGTCCTTGACATTTGGGTGCGTACACTTTACAGATTTCTTGCCAGACAAGTATACCTTGCCATTGTACTATTTTTAAATTCCATATGAGGCATGCATATTTATTTTCTGTTTATTTAGTTCATTTATTTTAACTGCTATATAAACTGCGCGTCCAAGGAAACTTGGGTGCAACGACGGTGTCGTCGTACTATGTTTTTATTTATATATATGCATTGGACCTATTTTATGAGACTACCCCATCTTCATGAGGCATTTATGTTTCATTGGCCATGACACTATTCTTATACGAGTGTGAGTCACATGTAGGACACGGACTTGCGTACTCGGCTGGCCACTGGTACGTATGGGTCGTACGACGGATAGGGATAACTGCCAATAGAAACTTTGCATGCTAGTAGACCTGGCGGTTATTAGAGGTTTATCGTGTCATGGACATGACATGCTTAGAGCATTGGGTGGGGAGAACAACAAGTACCGTATTTGAGCTCCTTTGCACTTTTTCTGTGACGCCCGGATTCTCCGCTGGAGATACGGGTGGTGATGACCCATATATATATATATTATGTACATTGGCGGGCCTCCGCCGTTCAAAAGACGACGTGCCTTTGGGCCCCTAGATCTTCAAAAGAGAACCATGTCAAATCCTAGTTTTCAGCCAGATAGCTCACTTGTGGGGAAAGGTGTTCTTAACTGCATTCACTTAGACGGTTAGACGACCCCAATGGATGTTTATTTTCAGTACTTTATTGGCATGTACTTTTTGTATCTTGTTACGTCCCTCTGAGGACCTGGTCCCTTTCCAGATATAGATGAGCAGGAGTACCCGCAGGAGTATGGACCTGGACCTGACGCTACCTATCAGTCTGAGACGATCTTACCTTCTGATTATATGTGATTCATTGCAGCTGTTTAGAGATTTTAGTTGCTATTCTTTTCTAGACATTTATTCTTATATTAGAGTTTATTCTCTTCTCTCTTTAGTAGTTTATTATAGTCGAATTGCAGTGGATTTGTTTCCACCCGACTATCACACTTTGAGATTACTATTTGAGACTGCTTCTTTGATATTCAGTTATTGATTTCTATTTATCCCTTATTTGTGCTGTGGATGAGATATAGAACTGCGTGTGACTTGTTGTGACATATATTACCACTGTGGATTGGATATTCATGTACAGCGTACGTGTGTATATGGTTTCCATACATTGGAGTTCGTATACATACGGCTGGCGTGTTACGTATTCCTAGTCCTACGTATTTTGGGACTGGGGCGTGACACTAGTATCTCGTCTAATCCGGGTAATACAACCTCTATACCAAGCTCTTACAAGTCCTCCAGTAACTCCCTCTGCGTCATCAAGAATAGCATCGTAGGATTTTGGCTTAAAGCATCTGCTACCATGTTTGCCTTGCCTGGGTGATAATGCATCTCTATCTCGAAGTCCTTAATCACCTCAAGCCACCGGTGTTGCCTTATATTGAGCTTCTTTTGCATGAAGACATACTTGACGCTCTTATGGTAGTATAGATCTACACTCGTTTCCTATATAAATAATATCTCCATAGCTTCAAGGCAAAAATAATGGCAGCAAGTTCCAATTCATGAGTTGAATAATTCTTCTTATGTACTTTCAACTTTCTAGATGCATAAATAATTACCTTGCCATGCTGCATCAATATGTATCCCTAGCCTTTTCTTGATAAATCGCTATAGATCATGTAACCTCATGATCTTGATAAAATGATCAACACTAGTGTTGTGGTCATTCGCTTCTTCAACTCCTCAAAAATGGCTTGATACTCACCCGTCCATATGAACTCTCGGTCCTTGCCTGTCAACCAAGTAATAGGCTCTACTATCCTCGAGAAGTTTTCCATGAACCGACAGAAATATCCTACTAGTCCAAGTAAGCTCCTCATCTTCGATGCCTACTTAGGATTGGGCCATGTCTCAACTGTCGAGATTTTCTTCGGATCTACTGAAATACTATCTACAGTGATGACATGCCCAAGGAAAGAGACCTTATCCAAGAAGAATTCATATTTGCTGAGCTTTGTGTACAACCGTTCTATCCTCAATGTCTCTAAGATAATCCGTAGGTGCTTCTCAAGCCCCTCATGACTCTTCGAATAGACAAGGATGTCATCTATGCAGACAACCATGAACTGGTCCAAATACTAATGGAAGACTCGATTCATTAAGTCCATAAAGATAGCTGGAGCATTGATCAATCCAAATGGCATGACCAAAAACTTGTAGTATCCATATCTCATCCTGAATGAGGTCTTCGGAATGTCCTGCTTCCGCACCTTCACCTGGTGATATCCTGATCTCAAGTCTATCTTTGAAAATACCTTGGATCCACTAAGATGATCAAATAAGTCATTAATGCATGGCAAAGGATACTTATTCTTTACTGTCACAACATTCAATACCATGTAGTCAATGCACATCCGCACTAACCCATCCTTCTTGGGTACAAATAACACTGGGTCTCCCCAGGGTGATGCACTTGATCGGATGAAGCCTTTCTCTCCTAACTCCTTCAACTATCCCTTCAGCTCATCCATTCCTTAGTAAAAGCATGTCCAGTCCTTTGAGGTAGTCCCGGTTGAAGTTACGTGTAGGCAACTCTAAAGGAGGGTAAATAGAGTTATGTGTCAATAATAACCAATTAAAATTGATTAAGATTAAGTCTAATAAGAAACTACTAACAAGGGAAATAATCAGAGAATAATAATTCAGAAAGTAAATAGAGTAAGGAAGAGCAAACACAAACACAACGATATATCCTGATTTTCCTTGTGGAGGACTAGTCCAGGCCCGAGAACTATAGCTCGGAGTTTGAATCCACTATCAGTGAATGACAAGCTTTGATCTGAAGACTGGCCACTTCTTTACAGATATGGGCTTTTGATCCGAAGCTCTATATTACTTCAACTTTGCAGAGGCAAAACTTAGAATTTTCCAAGTGAGAACACTTTACAACTTTTGCACAACTTCTAGTTGAATTACACTGCGACACCTTAAGGGATTGGAAAGTTATGGCTAAGGAGATTTGGAAGAATATGACTTAGAAGAGTAGAGCTTAGAAGATTAAGATCTTGAAAGATAAGGGATGATTTGAAATTAGAGAAATCATGCTCTATTTATACTAGTCTAGGTAGGCAGAGTTCGGTCAGAGTTCTTTTCCCTAACGTTCAAAAATTTGAACGTTGGACCACTCGTTACAAGGTGGAACAAATATTAGGTTGTTGATTTTAAGGGCACCGAGTTCTGCCCGAGTTTCGACAGGGACCAAGATCGGCCTGAGTTTGGTCTGCCTCAGACCAGAAGCTCTATAACTGAGTTTGAGTAGGTTTGGTTTTGGTTTTGGTTTTGGTTAGGTTCCAGACTTGTTGTTTGTTTGGTGGAGCTATAGAAAATATATTGAGGGTTGATATGCCATAGTGCGACACAACATACATGTTTCCTATACTCAAACAAAATAGAAAAATTATAGACTCTGAAACATAATAAAAATGATGTAGCAGTAGTCTGATGAAGTTTGCTTATGTCTCATCTAGTAATCGATGTGTCATAATTGAGTCATGACTAATATCGTAGTATTAATTATCTAAATCAGGTTGACTGTAATCCAGTTTGGGTCAACAATCTCCTCCATTTTGATAATTGACAAACTGATTTGGTATGTCTCAATTTTCATACCTGGACACATGTTGAAGGAGGTAGTGAGATATTAGCAAAGTTTGACGTAGCTCCCCCGCAAATGAATATCTACGTCCAAGTAATGAATGTCCACATCCAAGATATTTTAGACAGAATTTAACCAAGCACATTATTTCCAAAATATTATATCCAAAAAAATTTCATATGCATAGTTATTCTAACAAATGTTATTTGTCTATTTACTAAATATTAATCCATAGATAGATATGTTATTTCTCTCCCTTTGTCATTTAGCAAAACACAATAAGTAGCTCCCTTGGAAAGGAGTAAACATAGACAAAGTGAAACAACAAACTGAAGATTAAACTAACAAATGGTCTTTTAAAAGTTAAAGATCAGTCATCCAAAGTTAAACTACATAATGCATAAAAAAATCTATCAGCAGCATCCAGAATTAAACGACACAGCCATCAAGCAGTAGAATCAGCAGGAAGATAGGATGGACCAGCATGAGTAGAACCAGATAGATTGTTCGTAGAACAACAAGAGTCGAAGAAAACAGCATCAGAATCCAAATATCTCATGTAATAAGGGTCATCAATGCGGTATCCTTTTCGAGAAGGGTCATGACCCATTGGAAAAGACTTAGTGGGATGCCTAGCTATGTTGTACTGGAGATCATGGATAGTGTTGCTAAGAGCAAACATTTAAAGAGTAGTTCGATAATCCATCTAAGTATAGCGATCGTCTAACAACTGAAAGCGGTCTCGCAACATATCTCGAATAGACTCCAAGGTGGTAGGTTTCAACTTGAGCAGCCTCAGAGTCAGATGAGGCTTCCTCAGTTAAAGCTGGAGGTAAAGTAGCAGGAGCAATCCAACGAGCTTTAGATAGATAGACATAAGAACTAATGAACTGACAGTCTTCTAGAGGAATGTTGAAGGCAGGAAATATCATGGGTAGGTACATGGCATAAACAAATGCCCTATTCTTCTTTCATGTACGAAGCATACTATCCATCATTGTGCTTAAAAAGTTAAACGAAATAGTAAAAAAAAGATGATAAAGAAGAGATATCTCAAGATAGTTAACCTCATCGAAAGATCCAGCCTTGGCAAGATGGAGGAAAATATAATACGATAAAGTTCATAGAAATATTGGTTGAGATACCTAGTACCAAGGCGATTAGGAGGACGAGGATGAGGTTCACATATGATGTCCTTAAAACTTTCAAGGGTGACTATATCAACAAACATGAATCATGAGCATCAACAAGGCTTTCCCAAGTATTGGGCTCAGGAAGTTGTAAATATTCTGCCAAGTCAAAATCATCGAATTTAATGTTAGCAACTCTAGAATAAATTTTACGGTCAGCATATATAAGATTACAATAAAATATCTTGATGGTATTAAGATGCATTCTATTATAGGTGGAAATAAGGTCATCTAAACAAAGATCTCTAAAAATAGAGACAAATTCAGAAAAGATAGTGAAGTTGACAAGATTTTTCGAACAAACACTACGTGCACAAAAATCATCATACCGCTCTTTAGATGCTTCTAAAGAAACAAAAATATGTGCATTATAAGTTTTGTCATTGGGTGAAGGTAGAGGATTTAACAAAGGATGGGGTGGATTCTTATTGGGTGGAGGATTGGATGAAGAGGCCTTATTTCTTCCTTTTTCTCTAGAAAGTAATCTAGGTGCCATGGAAAAAAAATTAAGAAGAGAAAAGAGAAATAAAGAGATATACCTCAAGAAAAGAGTATGGATAATGGAGAAGGGCCTTGATTAACCTTCAAAACATGAGTTTAGGAGAGAATGACCATAAAAATTCAAAATCTAGGGTTAGGGTTTTGATAAAACTAATATGGAGGAATGAAGAAGATGAATAAAGGGGTCAAAATTTGGGTTATAGCAGTTTTAGGGTCGGCTGCTATGATAAAAGGCATGTTGATCAAGTCATAATCGGGTAGCTCTCATTCGCTAAAGGTTCTGGAATGAACATGATCGAGTTCGGTCCGAGTTCGGTCCTAAAGCGAGTTTGGGCCAAGATCAGTCCATGTGGGTCCAGTACACCAGTGAGTTTAAGCCAGAAGATAAAAGGTCCAGAATAAAGATATAAGAAAATGAATGATTAAGACAGATAGTCAAAGATTTGTGAATTTGAAATATGAACACAACTGTAATAGAAAAATATGCGAAATGTTTATTCAGCATATGAATAATTATCTCAGGTTAGCTGTAGGGGTCGGTTCCCAGCTAGCGGTGGTCTGAAGACACTTAAATACTATATCGCTTAAGGCTATTTATGCCTATGAGACAGAAGGACCCTTAGCTTGTACCCAAAACAATATAGAATATGTGAATAATGAGGTTAAAGTGATATTACATATGAAGACATATTTTATTTTATTTTATTTTCATCCAAAATTTCCAACTCTCGACGAAGAAAGTTAAAGCGATATTCGGCTAGTAGCTTAGTAAATATGTCTGCTAGCTGATGTTCAGTGTTAATGAATTCTAAATTAATACTCTGTGTGACTGATGATCTCTTAAAAGGTGGTGTCTTATTTCTATATTATTAGTAAGTGAGTGACTTACTGGGTTCTTAGTCAGATTGATAGTGCTGGTGTTGTCATAAAATATAGGGATGTGTTATAAGTTAAATTATATCTGCTAGGGTTTGTTTCATTTATAAAAATTGGGCACATTAACGTCCTACAAAAATATATTAAGCTTCAATAGTGGATAGTGCAACAAAATTTTGTTTCTTGCTAAATCAAGAGACTATAGCTTTACCTAAGAGATGACATGTGTCGCTAGTACTTTTATGGTCGACTTAGCATCCATAAAAATCATCATCCGAATAACCGATGAGGTCAAAGGACATGGTTTTAGAATACCACAAGCCCATTGTTAAAGTGCCCTTAAGGTATCAAAAGATATGCTTAACTATGCTTATATGTGATTCCTTAAGGTTAGCATGATAACGAGCACATAAGAAATACTAAACATTATATCAGGGCGACTGACAGTCAAATAAAGTAAGCTATCAATCATACCTCGATACTTACGTTGGTCGACTAGTTTGCCGCTTTCATCAAGATCAAATTTAGTTGAAGTAGCCATCAGAGTGCCGATTGGTTTGATTTTTTCAAGTCCTTTGTATACTTTGATTGGTTGATGAAGGTTCCTTGTGAGTTTTGTCCGATCCTTTTGATTCCTCACCTATCACCAAATTCTCTGGATGGTCTATTGTGAAGCGCAACCTGTTTGGTAAGCTTTTTAGATAACTTATTCCAGATGTTGTATCATCTGGGGTAGGAGATACTGGCTTGATATGTACATCATTATTATCCTCAGCATCATCTTCAGGGGCTGTTGCATATCCTTCTTGAATGTGATTTCTGGTAGCCCTCTTACCAACTTCTTGGTTAAAATTCTGGATATGGTATCCATGTTTGCATTTCCTAGACGCATATGCCATAGTAATCTTTCATCCTTGTCAGAATAGAGGCATCTTCCTGCATGGTTAGTATCTTGCGAAAGATAAAAGATATATATGTTATCTTTCCTTATTCCTTCAAAAATGATGTCTCCAGATGATCTATCATATATAGAGCATTTATTTTTCACAAAGTTAATACCATATACGTTGTCAGCAACATGACTGATGCTGAGTAGATTATGCTTTAACTCGGTTACTAAACAAAAAGTCTTAATTATAGGAGAGGGAGGATAACCTATTATACTGTTATGTATAATATATCCTTTCAGATTGGTATCGAAGGATACATATCCTTCCTTTTTCATCGATAGTGATGCAAAAAAGATTAGCATCTACTGTCATGTGTTACGAGCACCCACCAATGAAATTCGTCGTTGACTTCTCGGTAGTAGCAGCAACCTATCCATCGTCGACTGAAGGCTACACAAAAGCCGCACCCCGACGCGATGCCACACATAGCGTCGGCGTTCCCTGCGACCAGAGCAGCAGCAGTTCTTGATCAAACTCGAGCAGAGGCATATTCGAACTCAAGTTCAAATTAAACTCCAAAGTAAGGTCGTGATCACTGTGTTGTCTTCAAATATTGAGGTTTACTTGTTTCTGACTTGATTTTTGATCATCAAAACTTCAAGGGCAACCTATGAAACGTCTCTTTGCTATCGCATACCAACTGCTTGTCTAAATACCTGAACCAATATTTTTTGTGTCAAACTAGGCAAGTTGGGTTCGTATCGAACGTGTAGTATCATAGATTTTCAAAATTCTATAGTTCATATTTGCTCCCTTACTTAATTTCCTTCTTGAATAATATTTTGGTTGGGTATAAGTGTTCTTGAAACTGATAATGCACTGACACTAGTTAAGGTTATATCTGGAGAGAGAGCTCGAGCAGACAATTCATCTTATGTGTCGCTGGTGATCCAAAGCTCGTACAAGCTTGACACGGAGTAAGTTGTGTCGGGTTCGAGGACCCTGAGTCCAAAACGAAATCGTTTTTGGTTTATCCAGTTCAAAATTAAATTTAAACTAGAGTTAACTGTTGCTTCAAATATTTAAGTTAAACTGTGGGGAGATTGAGTATGTATGGGATGGAATAGTAGTCAATTATGAGGTTCTGGGGTTTATCCAGTTGAACTTATTATATAATTTTTGCTGGTAGCAGGAGTAACTTGGATCCCTAAGACTTGGGTTCAACTTTGAATCCAACTGACAGTTGTAAAAAGGTTGGTACAGTAGGGTTCTTAAGAAATTAATAGTAATTAGTTGGAAGTAGTAATAATTGTTAAACTAGTTAGCATCAGATTAATTAGTTTGTAGAGAGTTTATTAAAAGTAAAATTAGCAAAAAGGGCTATTTAGATAAGTATAGGATTATGAATTCTAAGATTTAAATAGCTAAAAGGGTATTTATGTCTTTAACAAATATCTAGGGTTTGGACATCGTCACTTTTGAGGATCCAGACAAGTACACTATGATTGTCCCTTTACTTTGTATTTCTGTTTTGCATTGACTTCATATTGGACACTTGATGGACACAAAATTTTTATATTGATTACATTGTGTCAATGGGAATGGGGAAATATTTAGGCTAGGTGTGACCAAACCCCTGTAGTATAATATTATGGATAGTTTAGGCACACATCGCTCACTTGTTTCTAAGCCGGACTGTATCTTATTATGCTATTGTGCTATTATGCTACTAATATTGTACTCCCAGCCGGTCACACACTAGACAAATATTTTATTCACTATTGTATTATCGTATTTTTATTGTTTAAGTGATTACATAGTGTCCATTACTGCAGGTTAGTCATTTTATTTACCTGTTGTATTGCATTTCAGTTTTAGTTGGTATTGAGTTCATTGGTAGGGTTGTACTTTGCACCTTTCCTGATTTGATCAGTTGCAGGTGATGAGGACTTTTATCCTACCTATTATGGCCCATAGGGGATAGACGTTATTCTGGACCAGGAGTTTGTCATGGAGACTTGAGGACTAGTCATAGGGCTTTACTTTATATTGTTGTACTTTATGTTGTATTGTGAGGGCTATGTTGGTTGATTGTACATATTGGAGCGAGAGAGAGTCGATATATTTTCTTTATCTTTTACTGGGTTTGTTCTCGGATATTTATTGTAAAAGGTGTAATAAGGAGTAGTAAAATATGGTGGTGTATTGTGATTGCTTACACGAAATCGATCTTAGATGTTGTGATAAAAATTGATAAACGTTTTGAGAGATTACTAAGGTGTAGACAGCTTACTACCGCTGTCAATGACAGCGTAGGCTGGGCATGTTCAACCCGTACCCAATTATTCGGGAGCAAGGTGTGACACTACCTCTCCAACGTCATCACCAACTTCTGTTGCTACTACCTCTAATACATCCAGCATACCACCTTCTACTCCACCACCTGATACACAACTTGATCAAATTTTACCTACTCCTCCAACACCACCTCCCCTACAAACTTGCAGTACCAAACAATCCACAACATCTAATATTAATACTCATCAAATGCAAACTCGTGCTAAAGATGGTATATTCAAACCAAAATATCTTCTACTCAATACTTACCCCATTCCTCAATGTCTACTAGCTATTGCCACACCACTTTTGCCTACTTGTGTTTCATAGGCACAAAAAGACCCTCTATGGTGCAAGGACATGGCCACTGAAATTATTACAATTCTTCAAGCTGCAACCTGGATCATAATTCCTCCTCCTCCCCAATAAATAATTGTTGGTTGTAAATGGGTATTTTGCATCAAATAGAAACACAATGGCACTATTAACAGATACAAGGCACGTCTTATCGCCAAGGGATTTTATCAACGTCTTGGCGTTGACTTCGATGAAAGTTTAGCCCTGTTGCCAAAGCTACTATAATAAGAATAATCTTTGCTCTTGCAGTCACCTTCAATTGGCCACTCAAACAGATCAATGTAAAAAATGCCTTTTTATCTGGATATCTAGATGAACTAGTCTATATGATCCAACCACGAAGCTTTATTGATCAAACTCGGCCTACACATGTATGCAAATTATCTATATCACTTTATAGGTTGAAATAAGCCCCATGAGCCTAGTATGAACGTCTCAAGCATGCTCTACTTGATTTGAGCTTCCAAACCTCTGCGTCCGATAGTTCCCCCTTTGTTCACTCCTCAGGCAACTCTATCACTATTATCCTCATCTATGTTGATGAGATTCTTCTTACGGGGAACTAGATGACCCACTGCACCAATCTCATTCAAACCCTTAATAATTTGTTTCTGATCAAAGACCTTAGAAATGACAACGATTTTCTTGGTCTGGAATTTGGTGCGCACCAACATGGGGCTCTACATCTCTCAATCAAAGTATATCATGTATCTTCTCGCTCATGCAAAAATAGGTTCGCCAAGACATCCTCTAGCCCTATTTCCTGAAGTGTCAGGCTCGGTCAAGCCTCTGGTGATCCTCTAGATGATACTATATTCTACCGATCCATCGTAGGAGGTCTCCAATACTTAACATGTACACGATCGGATATAATCTATGTGGTTAATCAAGCTTGCCAGTTCCTGCACATACCAAAAATATCTCTTTTTGTTGTGGTCAAATGTATCTTAAGATATCTCAAGGGCACCATCTCTCTTAGCCTTTACTATCGACAGGGCCCGATTCAACTTACAGCCTACTGTGATACCGACTAGGCTGGCTGGCCCGATGACCGTTGCTCCACAACAGGTTAATGTGTTCTTCTCAGGCCAAATCCATCTCCTGGAGTACCAAGAAACAATAAACTATTGCTCACAGCTCGACCAAAGCAGAGTATCGAAGTCTAGCACATATAGCTGTAGAATTATATTTGATTTAATACCTCTTCATAGATAATCACATACCTATAACTATACCTACTCTTCTCACTGTGACAACATTGGAGTCCTCGCCCTCGCCTCCAGCCCAATTTTTCATGCTCGTACCAAACATGTAAAAATTGACTACAATTTTATTCATGAAATAATCAGTCTTAAACAACTAAGTGTCTTTTACATCTTCTCTGTAGACCAACCTGCTGACATCTTTACCGAAGGTCTTTCCATATCTCGATTTCATGCTCTTATATCCAAACTCTCGCTTGCTGCATGTCCGTTCAGTTTGAAGGGGGCTATTAGAGAACAAAACAACATTCTTCTTTATAAGGAAACACCAGCCAAGTAACAATCTCTGACCTGAATGATCCATCTTGTCATGCCCAGTCCCAAAATATACGAGACCAGGCCACATGGCAATGGCTAGCTAATACGACTGTATGGGATTATCCAATTTAATGGATCCGATGAAATATACTACATTATCCTAAAATACTAACAAGTCCAATACTAACAAATAATAGGTAATGTCTAATCTCATCCACAATATAAACAAGAAGTACTGAAATAAATACTGGAAAAATAAGTGCAAGTCTGAAATGTCATAGTACAATCCAAAATATGTCTGGTAGGAATAAACCCACTACTATGACAAAATAAAAGTACTGAAAGATAGATAAAAGAGTAATGACTAGAGCATCGGCTGACTAGATAAGGATGCTCCAGTCCTAGGCGGAAGGCCTACCAGCGATCAAGGATACTCTAACAAAAATACCTCTAGCTCCTCCTCGGATGCGTACCTCGTCTCCTGTCTGGGTCCATAAACTGTAGGATAATATGTCTCGTCCAAATCTGGAAGGAAACCAGGTCCTCAGAGGGACGTAACAAGATACAAAAATACATGTCATATATAAATACTGAATAAGATAAAGGGGTGTACTAACCATCTATGTGAATACAATATGAGGACAACCTTGGTACGTATGGGTAGGTATAGGCATAACGTCCAATACTCCGAAGAGCGTGGTATCTGTACAAGTAACGTCCATCATTCCAAAGAATGAGGTATCTACAAATATATACGTCTGTATCGCTCCGAAGAATGCGGTATCTGTATAAAAGAAGTCATTAGATCCGTGGCTCCTCCGGATACTACGATTTTCAATGTGTGTATCATATACACCTACTAGTTGTCCTCTTCGCCCAATGCAGATATACAAGTCAACTTTACGACGTACAAACCACGTAACTACATGCCAAGTCTCAACTAATAAGATAACCTTGATTACGTATTAAATCGTGATGCATGTCATATGTAGCGATAGCTAGTCGGGTACGCGAACCCGTATCCCAACATGAGTTTGTCATCGTGATGCATGTATAAGTGTCAGGGTCTAAGAAGATATCAGAATATTCTCACAATGGTGGGTGAGTCTGCTACTGATTATGTCAATTATACTACACATTGACGTACTGGTCGACTGCACCCGAGTCAATCTCGGACGCGCATAATTATATAAAATAATGCAACAAGATATCATACAATATTTCATAATTTAAATTAAACAGTAAATATGGCAAGGTATCTCGAATGGGTCCTTAAAATGTGAGTGCCAATAACCTGCTCTTGAAGTCTCTCCTGAATGCTCCAGCGACCCAATACATATAATATAATATAGCAATACAATCATCAATCACTAAAGCAATACGCATAGAAATACTACGCTGCTCTTAGCCACTGACGCAAGGGGTCACAACTGGTCAACTACAAGGGTCGCATGTGCACGCAACTAAGACATACACGTGTCCTGTCCTCACTTACTGTGTACCTCAAGGCAATGAATTACCAAAGTTATGATACGAAACTATTTACGTTTTATACAGAAATACTTGTCCTAACTATCATGTTAGGAAGTACATGGTCAATATCTAGATTTTTAGGTCAACACAGTATTTATATTAACAAGTCATTTATTGGAGTAATTATTTAACATAAATTTCTAATTTATCATAACCACGCATACGCACATTGCACTTGGGAATTTCCGTTACTCATTTCCGTTCCACGATACGTCGATAACTCGACTTATGAAGAAGAAGGATGCAATACACATGTACCTAGTTATGGCTGAACGGGGGGGGGGGTTTGTTCTAGTCAACGTCCTGTTCTCTGGCAAGGAGGAGCTCCGGTGTGGCACGGGAGAACTGCAGCAGCAACAATGGCAGCCTCGGCAGCAGTTGCAGCAGCGGCAGTATCGGCAATAGTTGTAGCAGCGGCGGTTGGCGGGTGCTGGCGGTGGGGCTGGTCATGGGGGAGATGACGGTCAGGGTGGCTGTGGTCGGGCTATGGATGGGTGAAGAGGAGAGTGGCGGTGGAGTTGGGTTGTTGATGTTATGGGGTTGGGGACGGTTGATGGTGTTGATGACGATGAAGATGGAGGATGAGGGGGCTGATGGTCGAGGGTGCAGGCGGTAGAAGAAGGTCGAGGATGGTGGCTGAGGTGGTAGAAGTGGTCGAGGATGGTGGCTGAGTGATCGGAGATGGAGAAAGGCGATCAGGTTGAAGGGGAAGTCGGGTTTTGCTAGGGTTCGGCTATTGTAGGTTTTAGGGTTTGGAGAGTGAGTGAGTTATATTTATATAGGAGAGAGATAAAGGGGGTCCTACAAGGGAATTGAGACGGCTAGGGCTTCTTGGGATGGGGGACATATTGACATAAAGGAATGTAGGATGTAGATGGGCTAGGTTGGGTCTAGTTTTGGGTGAGGTTGGGTCCTTACACTTATTTTATCAAAATTAGTGTAAGTAATGCTCTTTAATTAATTAAAAATATATAGGGGTAAAATTTGGTGGGACATAAGTATCATGGATGTAGCAGACTCAGAATATAATAATATCAATATTTGGGTTGAATAAAATGGGTCAAGGTTGGGCAACTACGCAAGGTTGGATTTATTGGGATTTAAAACTGGGAGGTTGTAACAATTATTGTGCAACTAAAATGAAGCACAATATAGAGTATTTAAGGGTTACACAAATATTATAATGAAAGAGTGGCTTGTCTAGGAAAAGTATATGGAATTTGATTGCCGATAATAGCTTGCGTAGTGCTCTACATATCGAAGCAACGGTATAGTGTACTAAGTGATAAATATTGCACAATAATATAAAATACTGTAATCAAATTCTAATTGGCTCCAAATTAACCCTAGTCTCTCTATCTAAGCTAAGTAGACCTAAATTTGGTCGAGGGGGTTTACAATCTACCCTCCTTAGAGCATTTCATCCTCGAAATTAAAACAGACAGATGGTAAGAACTACTGACTGAAATTAAATGCTACTACATACTTAGGCCTTCGAAAAGATGGGGGTAACGCTATCGAACCTCATTCTCTCATTCCCAGGTCGATTTGCCTGGTGCATGATGCCTCCTTGCGACACGAACTAGAGGGATAGTCTGACCTTGCAATACCTTTTCGCTTCTGTCCAGAATCTCTACATGCTCCTCTTGATATGATAAACTCGGCCCGACTGTGATCTCTGAATGGTCAAGCACATAACTTAAATTTGGCATGTACCTCCTTAGCTGAGATACATGAAAGATGTCATAAACTCCTTCTAATGTCTGTGGTAAGGCTAATCTGTAAGCAACCTCTTCGATGCATTTTAACACATCGAATGGTCTGATGTACCTCGGACTCAGCTTCCCTCTGCCTCCAAACTTGATGGTTCCTCGGGTAGGTAAGATCTTCAGAAACACATGATCTATAACCTAGAACTCTAGGGATCGTCGATGCACGTTTGGACAATGATTATGTCTATCTTGTGCTGCTCGTAGGTGCCCTTGGATCTGCTTTACCTTCTCTACTGTATGAACAACCAACTCTGGCCCAAGAATCTGCCTCTCGCCCATATTGCTCCAACATACTGGAGAATGATACTTTCTGCCATACAATGCTTCATAAGGGGCCATTTGAATGCTTGCTTGATAGTTATTGTTGTAGAAAAATTTGACCAAATATAAATGGTCCTCCTATGATTTGCTAAAATCAAACATGCACGCCCTCAACATGTCTTTCAGCGTCTGAATGGTGCGATCGGACTGGCCATCTGTCTGCGGGTGATACGATGTACTAAACTTCTAGCGGGTACCGAGACTCTCTTGTATACTCTACCAAAAGTAAGATGTGAACCTCGTATCCCTGTTTGACACTATACTGACTGGCACTCCATGTAGTCACACGATCTCCCTCATATACATATCTGCTAAGACTTTCGTAGACTGCCCAACTCTGAAAGGTAAAAAGTGACCTGACTTGGTTAGTCTATCCACGATTACCCATACTGTATTACGACCACTAGGACTCCTCGGAAAGCCCATAACAACGTCCATAGTATTGTTCTCCCATTTTAACCCAAGTATCGGAAGAGGCTGAAGTAAACCTGATGACCTCTAATGCTCAGCCTTGACCTGCTTATACACCAGGCACTTTGCCACAAAGCGGGCTATCTCTCTCTTCATTCCATACAACCAATAGTACTACCTCAAGTCTCTATACATCTTCGTGCCTCCTGGATGAATAGAGTAAGTTGAACTGTGCACCTCTGATATCAGCTCTGGACGAAGTTCTCCATTCGAAACATAGAGACGATATCCATATCTCAAAGTCCCATCCTCGTGTATGTGCAATCCTGTCTATATTCCTGCCTCTGTCCTCTATCGAAGCCTCTGGAATCTTGCATTTGTTGGCAAGACAGCCTTGATTCTATCAACTAATATCGATTGCAACTGGAAACTCGACAACTGGCCGTCTATTCCGGTCATAATGACCTCTATACCCATCTTCTCTAGAACTCTTAATAGATATTGCTGGGTAGTCAAAAAGAATGCCATAGGTCTTCTTCTTAATGCATCAGTTACTACGTTGGCCTTTCCAGGATGGTACTGCAGCTTAATCTCAAAGTCTGTCATTACTTTGAGCCAACATCTTTGTCTCTGGTTCAGGTCCTTCTGAGTATAGACGTATAGGTAGTGCCTCCAAAGCTTAATCTTCACTCGTTCTCCATATAGGTAGTGCCTCCAAAGCTTCATGGCAAAGATCACTACGGCAAGCTCCAAGTCATGAGTGGGATAGTTCTTTTCATGGGTCCTCAACTGCCTAGAGGCATAGTCCACAACCTTTCTATGCTGCATCAAGACACATCCTAATCCTTTCTCGGACGTATCGCTGTAGATCACGAATCCTCCGGGTCTAAAAGGTATAGTCAAGATAGGTGCCATAGTCAGACGCTTCTTCAGCTCATCGAACATTGTCTGACACTTCTCTGTCCAGGTAAACTCCTGCTTCTTGCGAGTCAAGTGGGTCATTGATTCTGCGATCCTTGCGAAGTTCTCTACGAACCTCCGATAATATCCGACAAGTCCTAAAAAACTTCTCACCTCTGAGACATTGGTAGGGTCGGCCATGTCTCTACTAACGAAATCTTTGCTGGATCTATCGAAATACTATCTCCTGAGATAACGTATCGGAGGAAAAATATACGATCTAGGAGAAACTCACACTTGCTCAACTTTGCATAGAGTCTCTAACACCTCAGCGTTTCTAACACTAATCTCAAGTGCTCTCCTTGCTCCTCGTAGCTTTTTTAATATAGCAAGATGTCGTCGATGAAGACTACCATAAACTAGTCAAGATATTGGTGGAAGACCCTGTTCATCAGGTTCATAAATACAGCAGGCGCATTCGTTAGTCCAAAAGGCATCACCAAGAAATCGTAGTGACCATAACGAGTCCTGAATGCTGTCTTTGGAATGTCTTCTCTTCGCACCTTTACCTGATGATAACCTGATCTCAAATTGATCTTCGTGAATACCACTGTTCCTGTCAGCTGGTCGAATAAATCATCAATCTGTGGCAGTACTTATTCTTGATAGTCAAAGCAATAAGGGCTCTATAATTAATGCACATATGTACTGTCTCATCCTTTTTGGTACAAACAACACTGGTGCTTCCCAGTGTGATACACTAGGATGGACAAATTCCTTGATCTGCAACTTCTCTAACTATATTTTTAGCTCATCTAGTTCTTTCTTTGCCAATCGGTACACATTTGAAGATACCGGTGCTGCTCTAGGTACTAACTCAATAATGAACTCCACGTCTCTATCCGGTGGTAAGCCTGGCAACTCCTCCGAAGGAACATCCTTGAATTCTACAACTATCGGTATGGGTGTCGTCTCTATAGCCATGTAAGCTCCAGTTGTCTGTCCTACTCCTTGCTCGATGATGTCCCGTATGTACTCGAACTCCGGGTGATCTGGCGGTCTAAAAATGATGCTACCTCTCCGGCAATCCAGTACGGCCTTATACTGGCTTAACCAGTCCATGCCTAACATGACGTCAAAGGTTGGCATCGGGAATACCAAAAATTATGCTTTCATCTTTCTACCACACACGACTATCGAGCACGTTCTAATAGTGCTGATAACCAGTACGATACCTCCTCCGATAAGAATCTTCCAACTCTTCGGCAAGGAAGAAGTACCTACTCTATGCATAGCTATGAAACTACTAGATATGAAAGATAGCATAGCACCAGAATCAAACAATGCAGTCACAGGTAATGATGCAAATAAAATATACCTGTGATAGCTTCCCCTTCTGTTTCTTCCTCAGTTACTGCTAGTGCAAAGGCCTGTCCGTGCCTCTGCCCTTCGGTTTGTTGTCTGGCTCGATCAAACTGTGCCTCCTGGCGGGGGTAGTATCCTTAGGGCTGGTACTGCTGGCCTTTGTCCTGTCTGTGGTTCTGCATCTCTGCGCTATGAGAAATCTCTGGCAAGGTGCTGACTTGCTCTACATATTATGCATAATTCAAGCTTCTTTCGGCAATCTCTGACAATGTGTCCCTTCTTGCCATAATGTGACAAGTCGGAAGCTCCTTGAGCTGGTATGGCACTTTGTTTGATGATAAACAAAAGAAATTGAAACTAGGTTTATACCAAACCCTTTCTTTGTTTACAAACAAAAAGAAGAAGTACAATTAATCCTATACGAGGATGTTAAGTAAAAAAAAATAATTCTGGGAAATATTGCTATAGGAGTCTGATCTATGGTTGATCACTTGGTCCCTTGGAACACACGATGACGAAGAAGTGCTATAGAATAAGGAGAAGAAGCTTCTAGAATGCGGGAGGGATTGAACTCTCGTTGCCAAAGTTGTCAATTAATACTCTCTGTATGTGCTCTTTCTCTGATCTCTTCTGATTTCGATCTCTCGTTTCTCTCCACCGATCTTGACCTTGACCTCTTTTCTCGACCTTTCGAACCCTGTGACCGAAAGTCTCTATTTATAGAGCTCGGTCACAGTAACTGACCAGTCGACGTAGAAACCGAACAGCGGAGAGAGTTGTACCTTTTAAGCGGCGGTTATAATAACTGCTACCCACGTGTGAATGATCTCTTGAATCTGCGTGTGAAGCATGTCCCATTATGAGGTAACGCGTATAATCGCTCAGCAAAGATCACGGCATACAAGCCACGTAGGTAACTGCCCCTCGCGTAGAGATGGTTGGCATAATAACCAAATAACTGTCTCGTTGGCGTAAAAGCTAAATAGTTATCTTGTTGGCGTAAAAGCTAAATAGCTGTCTTGTTGGCATAAAAGCCAAATAGCCGTCTTGTTGGCATAAAAGCCAAAGTCTACGTCTTATTGGCGTAAAAGTCAAGTTGCTGTCTTGTTGGCGTAAAAGCCAAATAGTTGTCTTATTGGCATAAAAGCCAAATAGCCGTCATATTGGCGTAAAAGCCAAATTCTGCGTCTTGGTGGCATAAAAGCCAAGTTTTGCGTAAAGCTGGATGCTGCATGGTTTGGTAACCAACGTAAAGATAGCCAATTATCCTTCCTTGACTGAGGTCTTGAGCGTATTCAGGGCCAAATTACTTTATCACGTACCTTTGCAAATATAGCCTGAGTTGGCATATTTTGAGGAGATAGCATATGGCGTACTCCTATAGTTAAAAATAGCCAGGTCGGCGTATTTCGAGAAGATAGCATACGGCGTGCTTCTATAGTTGAAAATAGCCGGGTTGGCGTAAAATGCCAAGATGGTGACGTGAGTGTATTAGCTCTAATTTTAGCTCTCCCAGTCATTAAAAGTAGAACCAAATCTCGTACATTAAATGCAGAGTTCTGCCCCCATCTCGCGCATTAACTGCAGAGACGTGCCACGAGTTCTGTATGAAGAACATATTTTGATGTGGCATCTGGTTTCGTCTCATCTTGAGCGTAAAACTCATCTCTGCCTGTGTAGAATAGGCTGCGTATTCCTTGAATGTGTAAACAATGTCTTATATCAAAGATTATGCCACTAAACAACAACCGGGGTCTTTGTGCAGAATTATCATTATAGTCGTCCTCTCGATCGTCGTGTAGTACTCTTTGTCAGGAGTCAGGTTCACTGTTTTGTCTGACAGGTTCATTCGAGGAATACGAAGAGTTCCTCGTATAACTGTACGCTGCATTAAAAGTGTCACGACCCGCACCCGAGGTAAGGGTACTAGTCGGAAACAACGCCCAGCCTACGCCGCAGAATCGGCGGTAGAACGCTGTCTAGAAAGTCTATCTAATATAATGAACCACCAAAAGATAGTGTACTCAATCACAGAACTAAGATAGAATGAACATGAATCAGATAAGAATAGAATAGTCACAATACAACTCATGAGTCTAAAATAATACATCAATGAGTCTGAAGAAAGAACAGAAATAAGCTGGAGACAAATCCAGTACAAAGAATACTACAAAACTATAAAGCTACAACTCCAGGGTCAACTGTCTCAGTTGGGATAAGTCCCTCTTGAGCCAGGGTCTCAGAATCTAAACCCACAACATCCTGGGGTCCATAATAGGTAGGGTACTCCTCAGTGTCATCTGGAAAAATATATCCAGTCAGGAAAGGAGCAGAGTACAACCCTAACAGCAGTTCACAAATAATGATAAAAACAATGTAACAGTAAATAGCTGTGGATAAACAAGATGCATAAATAGATACAAAAAATATATAGACAATAAGGAAGTACTGGAAAGAAATACAATAATGAACAATATGCTGATAGAACAAGAATACTAATGACTAAGTGTGTGAGTACTAGCTTTAACATGTGATCGGCTTGGGAACTTGCACAAGAGTATGATGGCCTGGCTGATTATACGTGCGGTGTATGATCAACACTCACAAGGAACAAGACATGCACAAGGAGGGTATGATCACATATCTACACTAAAATACTCCCCACTCCGACTGGTATAATAGATCCAACCACGGTACGTTATGGCACTAGATTTCCCAAGAAGATAGCTAGTCTCCTCGAGAATCGGTGTCTGTACATGTACAAGATAACCAATGAAACAATACTTGCACAATATACACCATATACCAAGGAATAACATCTCATGACGAGATCCGGATATACCAATCCGTGTAACCATAGTGTCAAGAGAACATGTATATCTACACTAGATACAACGAACATAGAGGATATCATAAATGAGAAACTATCAGAGAATGTACTCGCCTGAAGTCCAATGAACAGTCTCACAAATGTCTGACTCGGTGCCTCGAAGACCTAGATATGGAATACCACATTAATACAAGGTCCCGGAAAGAGAACAAGTCAAACTAGGCAATTTCTAGGTCAATAAGTCAATTCTAAGGTAAAAGTCAACTATGGTCAACTCTAAAGTCCACTAAAGTCAAACATGGTCAAACCCAAAGTCAACCTCACAAGACATCTATAAAATAATATAGAGATAAACTACAATAATTTAGGAATCAAATTAGATTCAAAAAGAACTCACACAAAGTATACTAATAATATAATTAATATATACCTTAAAATAATATATATACAACCCAACATTTATATAAATAACATAATATATTATTACAATTATTATTCCTCACAAAACACATATATATATACATATATATATATATACAATTATAATATATAATATATACATTAAATCTGTCAAAGCGTCATTGAAAAACAGTGAATAAAATAGGATTAAATCAAAATAGTTTAAATAGTGACAGTCGGGACTGTCACCGAAGGACTGTCACCGAAACCCAAATAATAAACTGCCACTGCTTTGGTTTTCGCTGACAGTTAAACTGTCGCGGAAAAGCGTCGCAGAAAAGCTGCTGTTTCCCGCTGCTGAAATTAATGACAGGTTTGTCATTAATTGCCCGAAGGCTACAGCGGCTGCTATTAGTCGGCTAATTAATGACAGTTTTTACTGTCATTAATTCACTGTCACTAAAACAAGTTGTATATATATAATTATATATATAAAAACAGAATATATAAACAATATATATATATATATATATATAAACAGAATATATAAAACAGTATATATATATATATATATAAACCATTAATACAAAAATGCACATATATATATTAATATACACATAAACTTATACCTTCAAATATTTAACAAAGAACATATAATTTACATGGCTAGAAGCACACCTAAAATATTTACATTAATATCCAAATAATTACATAATAATTATAAATAATATAATTACACAATTAAACATACAAATATATTTTATAAAACATTTTATGTATAAATTATATTATTTAACAAGTAGTAACATATATATTTGCATGCAAGAAAGCTACATATTATATCGTACATTATATTAGCACACCCAAAATATAGATCTATGCTACAATAATTACTATAATAAATACACAAAATAAATATTTAATATCCATATATATATACTAATTATAAATGAAGAATTGAACCACAATTAATTAGATCTATACAAAAATACACACAATTGGAGAGTATCTCACCGTATCCCACTAGATCTAGGATACGCATGCGACACGAGTCCAACACACAACTAAATGCACCCCGAAGGACACAAGCAAATCACAAATAATATTTATGAACAAATCAAAGCGTCAAAAGTAGATCTATGTGTCCGTGTCAAAATACGACATGTTCAAAGCCCCGTGTCGGAGGAAAACCCCCAAATGACACGTATCACCAAATAGTTGGGATACGAACCACAAGTATCCCAATATGGACATGACACTAGCCTCAAACACAAATCTCATGTTCAATTGATCTATAGGATCAATTGACACACACAAAAAAATATAAATTCGGAATTCCAACAAAATTGACACAAAAAGCACCATAACTTTCTCCATGGGTCTCCTATGAACACAAAACAAAGTCCTATGGGTACTACATACATATAGGTTGATTTTACATGATTAAATCTCAGATTTAGAAGCTATTTAAATGGGAAAATCTGAATTATACCTATTGGGAGATGGATTCCCAATGAAACCTCCAATTGAGATGAACTTGCTTCCAAATTGTAGATCCTTGCTCCTCTTTGTAGATCCTTGCTTCCTTCTTCTAGATCCTTGCTTTCTTCTTCTCTAATGGTGAATTGGGAAGAATTTGGAATGAATTTGGTAGGGAATTGGATTAGGAATGGAGGGAATTTGGTAGTGGGAGAATTCTAGATCTAGATTTGGAATGAGATGAGAGGAGAGAGAAATTTCCCCCCCTCTTTAATAGGCCGGCCATAGCCCCTCCCCCAAGCAATTGTAAAATGTCCAATGTACCCCTTGGGGCCTCTCATGAAGAAATAATTAAGGAAGGAAGCTTCTAGTCTAATCATTTAATTAATTTAATCCATCTCCTTAACTATGGGCTTTCTAAATGGGCCAAGTCTAACTAATTAATTCATGTTGGTCCATGGGTCCAAACTAAACTAGTTGGGTCCACTAAAATAAGTCCAAAATAATTAAATAACATCCAACAACAATTAAATAATACAACAAAAATTATTTACCATGCACAATATTTATTTAAATAGGAAATTACTAAAATACCCTTTTTCCTAAAATGTGGTAGTGACAAGTCTACCCTCCTTAAAATAATTTCGTCCTCGAAATTCAAAGACGAAAACTACCCCCAGAAAATCACAGAACAGAACTAAAGAATCACAACTAACTAATGAACAGAACATAACAAAGAACAGAACATAACTAAAAATAACATACCTCAAGGTACAAACAAATATGGATAACGCTCTCGCATTTCATCCTCTCTCTCCCAGGTAGACTCCCCCGGAGAGTGATGCCTCCATGCGACTCGCACCAAATGAATAGTCTGGTTCCTCAGCACCTTCTCTCTCCGATCCAGAATTCCAACTGGCTGCTCTGGATAGCTAAGAGTAGGGCCCACCTCTATCTCTGAGTGATCCAATACATGACTAGGATCTGCCACGTATCGTCTCAACTGCGACACATGAAACACGTTGTGCACTCCCTCCAATGCAGGTGGCAAGTCTAGTCTATAAGCAACTGCACCGACCCTCTCTAGAATAGTGAAAGGTCCAATGAATCGCGGACTAAGCTTTCCGCCTCCACCGAAGCGAATCGTGCCTCGTGTCGGAGAAATCCTCAGAAACACCAAACCACCCACCTAGAACAAAATACCACCTTAAGAACTTATCTATAACAAACAACCAAGAACAAGCACACAAAATAAAATCTAAACTATACCTCAAACTCCAAGGGTCTCCGATGGCTATCGGCCCAATGCCGTTGTCTGTCCTGTGCCACTCGAAGTCTGTCTCTGATCAACTGAACCTTCTCTGCTGCATCCACAACCATCTCTGGCCCAAGCAAAACTCTCTCTCCAACATCGTCCCAAGACAAAGGAGTACGACACCTCCGACCATATAGAGCTTCAAAAGGTGACATCTCTATACTGGCCTGGTAACTGTTGTTGTAAGCAAACTCTACCAAATGGAGATGGTCCTCCCAAGAACCCCCGAAATCTAGTACACAAGTGCGCAACATATCCTTGAGAGTCTGAATAGTCCTCTCTGACTGCCCATCTGTCTGGGGATGATATGCAGTACTGAACTTGAGCTGAGTGCCCAAACTCTCCTACAAACTCCTCCAGAAATGAGAAGTGAAACGACTATCCCGATCTGAGACTATGCTGACGGGAACTCCATGTATCCTAACGATCTGCCTCACATACATCTCTGCCAGCTTCTCCGTAGACAAACCCACCTTGAAAGGCAAAGAGTGGGCCGACTTGGTCAATCTATCAACAATGACCCAGATCGCGTCTTTCCCTCCTGGAGATCGTGGTAGTCCGGATACAAAATCCATAGTAATGTGTTCCCACTTCCACTCTGGAATGGGTAATGGCTGAAGTAAACCTCCTGGCCTCTGCCTCTCGGCTTTCACCTGCTGGCACACTAAGCATCTGGATACAAACTGTGCCACTTCCCTCTTCATGCCATACCACCACACACTCTCTCGCATATCCCGATACATCTTGTTAGCACCTGGATATATGGAATACTGAGAGCGATGCGCTTCCTGCAACACCTCCTCGCGCAACTCCCCACTAGGCACACACAATCTAACTCCATGCCTCAAGGATCCATCCTCTGCAATAGTAAAATCATCCTCCAATCCTGCTCTCACCTGAGCTCTGATACTCCTCAAAGATACATCATCATACTGTGCTGCCTTGATCCTGTCCATCAAATCTGAGTGTATCTGCAATCCCCACATCTGCATAGCACACCCAGGAACAATCACCTCAATGCCCAAGCTCTCCAAGTCCTCCAACAAATATTGATCCTGCGTCAAGAACATAGCTACCGGATACCTGCTCAAAACATTGGCAACTACATTGGCTTTCCCAGGATGATATTGCAAAGAGATATCAAAATCCTTCATCAGTTCCAACCACCGACGCTGCCTCATGTTCAACTCCTTCTGCGTGAAAACGTACTTCAAGCTTTTGTGGTCTGTGAAGATCTCCACACGCTCTCCGTACAAATAATGTTTCCACAACTTCAGGGCGAATATGACAGCTGCCAACTCCAAATCATGGGTAGGATAGTTCTTTTCATGAGGACGCAATTGCCTGGATGCATAGGCAATCACTTTCCCATGCTGCTGAAGAACACAACCTAAACCCTTTCCCGATGCATCACTATAAATAGTGAAACCTCCGGACCCTGATGGCAATGTCAAAATAGGAGCAGACGTCAACCTCTTCTTCAACTCCTCAAAAGTGGCCTGGCAATCTTCCGTCCAAACAAACTCCACATCCTTCCTTGTGAGTCTGGTCATCGGCTCGGCAATCCTCGAAAAATTTTGTACAAACTTTCTGTAGTAGCCTGCCAATCCCAAGAAACTCCTGATCTCTGCTACCGAACTCGGAGTCTTCCAAGATTCCACTGCTGAAATCTTCTTCGGATCCACTGAAATACCATCACCAGTCACAACATGCCCCAAGAATTCTACCTTGTCCAAGAAAAACTCACATTTGGACAACTTTCCATACAGCTTCTCCTTCCTCAGCACATCCAACACAATCCTCAAATGCTCCTCATGCTCCTCCGGTGTCCTCGAGTATATGAGTATGTCGTCGATGAACACCACCACGAACTTGTCAAGGTACTGGTGGAACACCTTGTTCATCAAGTTCATAAATACCGCCGGTGCATTAGTCAAACCAAACGGCATCACCATAAACTCGAACTGACCATACCGAGTTCTAAAAGCAGTCTTCGGTATGTCCTCCGGCTTCACCTTCACTTGATGGTAGCCTAATCTCAAATCTATCTTAGAAAACACCTTCGCACCACTCAACTGATCAAACAGATCATCAATTCGTGGCAAAGGATACTTATTCTTGATAGTGAGATTATTCAAAGCCCTGTAATCAATGCACATGCGCACCGATCCATCCTTCTTCGGTACAAACAATACCGGGGATCCCCATGGTGAAGAACTCGATCTGATAAACCCCTTATCCTGCAATTCGTCCACCTGCTTCTTCAACTCGACCAGCTCGCTGTTGTTTACTCTATAGACATGCTGCGAAATCGGTTCTGCACCTGGCACCAAGTCTATAAAAAATTCAACATCTCGATCTGGCGGCAATCCTGGCAATTCTTTAGGAAACACATCCAAAAATTCTGCTATCAACGGATGCGGCAACTCCTTGTCTTCTACCATAGCTCCACAAATAATGCCTTCTCCCTGCTCCGCAGCTCCTCTAGCAAACTCGAACTCTGGCTCTCCTGGCGGACCAAACAAAACTCTACCTCCTCTACAATCTATGCTAGTACGGTGCCTACTCAACCAATCCATCCCGAGTACAATATCGTAGCTCGAAAGTGGCATTACAAGTAGACACGCACTCAACTCCCGGCCTCCCAGAGTAACTCTTCGATCTTTGCAAATATCATTAACCAGGATAATGCCTCCCCCGGTCATGATCTTGCAAGTCCTAAGCAAAGACTCAGCTACCAAACCATGCTTTAGAGCAAAAGAAACAGATACAAAACTATGGAAAGCACCACTATCAAACAAAGCTAAAGCTGGAATGGAATCAAGAAGAATAGAACCTGCGATAATATCTCCGGTGGGTTCCTCTTCTTCGACGGTCATAGCAAACGCTCGTCCCTGCCGAGCACCTCCCTGCTGTTGATGCTGGACAAAACGCTGCTGCTGTGTCGGAAGCGGTCCCCTCGGTTGTGCTGCAGGTGGTCTCATCTGTGCCCTCGGAGCTGGAGCTGCTCCCTGAACTGCACGACGAGGACACTCCCTCAATTGATGCCCTTCCGTACCACAATACAAATAAACTCCTAGCCTCTTTCTGCAAACTTCCCAGATATGGCCGGGCTTCTTGCAGAAGTTGCATAGAGCTTGCTGTAACTGCCTCTGCTGCTGAGGTGCCTGGTGAAAAGGCGCTCTAGCTGGAGTCTGGTTCTGCTGTGGCTGCTGGAAAGGTCTAGACTGGAAATGAGGACGTTTGGCAGATACTGCACTGCCGTTGGCCCCCAGAAAAGAATCACGATCTCTCTTGATCTTCAAACCCAGATCCCGCTCAACCTTGCGTGCCTTCGCAAGTATCTCCGAGTATGTCTCATAAAAAGACGGAATGAGGATCAATATGGCACATGATAAAAGATATTAAGGAAAGGACAGTTTAAGGGATCAAGTATCAACGTCAAAGGAGAATAGTTGAATCAAAAGAATTTTCCTAGATGTGATTGAGTATCTCAGCCTATATCCTATATCCTATATCCTATCGCAGGCTCGCAGTAGTACAACTAAGTTATCGCACTACCACGACATCACATACTTGTGAAGCTAGACCTGCATGGGCAACCACCAAAAACGTGTCACGACCCGCACCCGGGGTAAGGGTACTAGTCGGAAACAACGCCCAGCCTACGCCGCAGAATCGGCGGTAGAACGCTGTCTAGAAAGTCTATCTAATATAATGAACCACCAAAAGATAGTGTACTCAATCACAGAACTAAGATAGAATGAACACGAATCAGATAAGAATAGAATAGTCACAATACAACTCATGAGTCTAAAATAATACATCAATGAGTCTGAAGAAAGAACAGAAATAAGCTGGAGACAAATCCAGTACAAAGAATACTACAAATCTATAAAGCTACAACTCCAGGGTCAATTGTCTCAGTTGGGATAAGTCCCTCTTGAGCCAGGGTCTCAGAATCTAAACCCACAACATCCTGGGGTCCATAATAGGTAGGGTACTCCTCAGTGTCATCTGGAAAAATATATCCAGTCAGGAAAGGAGCAGAGTACAACCCTAACAGCAGTTCTCAAATAATGATAAAAACTATGTAACAGTAAATAGCTGTGGATAAACAAGATGCATAAATAGATACAAGAAATATATAGACAATAAGGAAGTACTGGAAAGAAATACAATAATGAACAATATGCTGATAGAACAAGAATACTAATGACTAAGTGTGTGAGTACTAGCTTTAACATGTGATCGGCTTGGGAACTTGCACAAGCGTATAATGGCCTGGCTGATTATACGTGCGGTGTATGATCAACACTCACAAGGAACAAGACATGCACAAGGAGGGTATGATCACATATCTACACTAAAATACTCCCCACCCCGACTGGTATAATAGATTCAACCACGGTACGTTATGGCACTAGATTTCCCAAGAAGATCGCTAGTCTCCCCGAGAATCGGTGTCTGTACATGTACAAGATAACCAATGAAACAATACTTGCACAATATACACCATATACCAAGGAATAACATCTCATGACGAGATCCGGATATACCAATCCGTGTAACCATAGTGTCAAGAGAATATGTATATCTACACTAGATACAACGAACATAGAGGATATCATAAATGAGAAACTATCAGAGAATGTACTCGCCTGAAGTCCAATGAACAGTCTCACAAATGTCTAACTCGGTGCCTCGAAGACCTAGATATGGAATACCACATTAATACAAGGTCCCGGAAAGAGAACAAGTCAAACTAGGCAATTTCTAGGTCAATAAGTCAATTCTAAGGTAAAAGTCAACTATGGTCAACTCTAAAGTCCACTAAAGTCAAACATGGTCAAACCCAAAGTCAACCTCACAAGACATCTATAAAATAATATAGAGATAAACTACAATAATTTAGGAATCAAATTAGATTCAAAAAGAACTCACACAAAGTATACTAATAATATAATTAATATATACCTTAAAATAATATATATACAACCCAACATTTATATAAATAACATAATATATTATTACAATTATTATTCCTCACAAAACACATATATATATACATATATATATATACAATTATAATATATAATATATACATTAAATCTGTCAAAGCGTCATTGAAAAACAGTGAATAAAATAGGATTAAATCAAAATAGTTTAAATAGTGACAGTCGGGACTGTCACCGAAGGACTGTCACCGAAACCCAAATAATAAACTGCCACTGCTTTGGTTTTCGCTGACAGTTAAACTGTCGCGGAAAAGCATCGCAGAAAAGCTGCTGTTTCCCGCTGCTGAAATTAATGACAGGTTTGTCATTAATTGCCCGAAGGCTACAGCGGCTGCTATTAGTCGGCTAATTAATGACAGTTTTTACTGTCATTAATTCACTGTCACTAAAACAAGTTGTATATATATAATTATATATATAAAAACAGAATATATAAACAATATATATATATATATATATATATATATAAACAGAATATATAAAACAGTATATATATATATATAAACCATTAATACAAAAATGCACATATATATATTAATATACACATAAACTTATACCTTCAAATATTTAACAAAGAACATATAATTTACATGGCTAGAAGCACACCTAAAATATTTACATTAATATCCAAATAATTACATAATAATTATAAATAATATAATTACACAATTAAACATACAAATATATTTTATAAAACATTTTATGTATAAATTATATTATTTAACAAGTAGTAACATATATATTTGCATGCAAGAAAGCTACATATTATATTGTACATTATATTAGCACACCCAAAATATAGATCTATGCTACAATAATTACTATAATAAATACACAAAATAAATATTTAATATTCATATATATATACTAATTATAAATGAAGAATTGAACCACAATTAATTAGATCTATACAAAAATACACACAATTGGAGAGTATCTCACCGTATCCCACTAGATCTAGGATACGCATGCGACACGAGTCCAACACACAACTAAATGCACCCCGAAGGACACAAACAAATCACAAATAATATTTATGAACAAATCAAAGCGTCAAAAGTAGATCTATGTGTCCGTGTCAAAATACGACATGTTCAAAGCCCCGTGTCGGAGGAAAACCCCCAATTGACACGTATCACCAAATAGTTGGGATACGAACCACAAGTATCCCAATATGGACACGACACTAGCCTCAAACACAAATCTCATGTTCAATTGATCTATAGGATCAATTGACACACACAAAAAAATATAAATTCGAAATTCCAACAAAATTGACACAAAAAGTACCATAACTTTCTCCATGGGTCTCCTATGAACACAAAACAAAGTCCTATGGGTACTACATACATATAGGTTGATTTTACATGATTAAATCTCAGATTTAGAAGCTATTTAAATGGGAAAATCTGAATTATACCTATTGGGAGATGGATTTCCAATGAAACCTCCAATTGAGATGAACTTGCTTCCAAATTGTAGATCCTTGCTCCTCTTTGTAGATCCTTGCTTTCTTCTTCTAGATCCTTGCTTTCTTCTTCCCTAATGGTGAATTAGGAAGAATTTGGAATGAATTTGGTAGGGAATTGGATTGGGAATGGAGGGAATTTGGTAGTGGGAGAATTCTAGATCTAGATTTGGAATGAGATGAGAGGAGAGAGAAATTTCCCCCCCTCTTTAATAGGCCGGCCATAGCCCCTCCCCCAAGCAATTGTAAAATGTCCAATGTACCCCTTGGGGCCTCTCATGAAGAAATAATTAAGGAAGGAAGCTTCTAGTCTAATCATTTAATTAATTTAATCCATCTCCTTAACTATGGGCTTTCTAAATGGGCCAAGTCTAACTAATTAATTCATGTTGGTCCATGGGTCCAAACTAAACTAGTTGGGTCCACTAAAATAAGTCCAAAATAATTAAATAACATCCAACAACAATTAAATAATACAACAAAAATTATTTACCATGCACAATATTTATTTAAATAGGAAATTACTAAACTACCCTTTTTCCTAAAATATGGTAGTGACAAAAAGCAGGCATGTTTTTACGCCAGAGTGGCGATGTAGCAACCTTTTTACGCCAAAGCAGTCTGGTAGTACTGCATTACGCGGGTTGTCCTGGAGCTCTGTTTTACGTTGAACAGCGTTGAAGCTCTGTTGTACGCCAATGGCTCTGAAGTCATATCTTACTCCACACAGTGCTGGAGCTGTGTTTTATGCGGGCTTCATGCATGTTGGAGTTTTACACGTATAATTCTCCAGCGTATTTTTCATGCTTCTACAAGATCCCCTTCAAAGTTTTCAAATTTCTCGTAATTTGAAATACTTTGAATGAAGCATGAAACAGTCAAATTTGACTCGTTCTGTGAGGCTGATTTCTTAGCGAATTTTAGGAATTTGTTGGGATTTGGTATGTTCTCTTCTGCCTATATAAAGGCAACTGAGTGAACCTATTTCTCCACACCTCCTTCACCAAAAAAGATGGTTGCCGAGATCCATTGGGCTGACCTGACATGTTCTTCCAGCATGTAAGGAGCCATAAAAAGAGGCATCTTCGAGCAAATGTCCTCTGCAACGATGGATCATGGAAGGATATCATAGCTTTCTTTGCTCGGAATAATCAGCAATTTCATATGACAATTCATCTAGGAGAGGGGAAGGGTCGCATTAGACCACACAGCTTGCTAGCTGTATTTTCTTCCATTATGACGCTGGGCAAAGGTAGGCAGTTTGGCCCTGTCTTTCAATATTGTGTTGGGTCTGAATCCCTAACACAATTCTAGGACGTGTCTACCATGGCGTATGGAGGGTGGGCTTGAATAATTGATACATGTCCAATTCTGTATCCTTCCGCCATTAATTATTTTCTTGTTCATCGGTCGTAGAAGCCGATGAAGTGTCGTAGAAGAAAAAAAAAGATCTACACCAATATGAGAACCTAGCACAACAGATTCTCGGCGTGATCTTAAATGAGAATGAGAAATCCTTTGTAGAAAAAAGATTTCCATCATACGTAATCATGAAAATGAAAAATTCATTGTAAACTTGATTTCCATCATATGTAATCATTATTAATGTATTTGTTTTCTTTTACGCATCTGATGATTTGCCATATTTGCCGTGAGGAAGTCTGATAATCTATAGCTTCAACATGTCTGAGTATATTTTACGCTGACTCTGATAAACGCTTATCCGGTCATGTCCCGTCTTTTACGCGTAACGAAAGATGCGTAAAAAGCTCTTCAGCATTAAGTCGTCTTGAAGATCCAACTATCATGCTGTCTTTGGACGAGGAGTCGCATAAAGATTTTGAACTGTCACTTCTCTGATACGAAGAATTTTTTGTTCAGACCATCATCTTCAAGAATGGTTTCCCAAAAATCCCTTGAAATAGGGCGAGAAATGTTCGTCGAACAGACCATACTTGAACTTTTGTAAAAGATTATGACTGGACTTCGAATGAACTTCCAATGGCCCAAGAAGAAGAGTCATCTTCAATGCTGACCACTGTGAGTTTCAGGCACTTGGAATGTTTTGTAGCCAAAAGGAGCATTTTCTGCGTAAACCCTTATAATTGGCCATCTGTAGCTTTTGAGCGAAGAATCGTAGATTTGTAGCCTCTGAGCGAAAAAGCTTCTGAGCGTAAAACTATAGATTTGTAGCCTCTGAGCGTAAAACCGTAGATTTGTAGCCTCTGAGCGTAAAAACATAGATTTGTAGCCTCTGAGCGTAAAACCATAGATTTGTAGCCTCTGAGCGTAAAAGCTTCTGAGCATAAAACCGTAGATTTATTCTGCGCATACAATCTGGATCCACTGACTGTTCGTCTTCTTTTTTCAAATGATAGGCTGACGTGGTCCCAAATCATAACTGACTATTAAATATCGGATTTGATTAGTGATTCGAAGAGTTATGAGAACTCTATAAATAGCCCAAGGCCTTGAGAGAGAAATCCTTCATCTGTCTTTTATAAAAACCCTTTCGTCTCTTTGAGAACTCTTCGTCTTCGTCTCTTTTCTAAGAACTTTGAGCGTCGACATGGCACCGAAATAGGCTTCCACTACTAAAGCACGAGCAACCCCCCATTAGGCTGAGCGAGCCCCGATCTGAGCGAAGTGCTCCTCCGACGAGCTGCGCTCCGGGTATCACAAGTAAAAAGACTTCGAGAGGATCTTTCGCACACGTTGTACGTGTATGCGAAACAAAATGCCCACATTTTTAATGTGTCAACATAAAAACTCTAATTTTCGCAGTCTGGCATAAAAATTCAAACTGTCGAAATTTGGCATATACTACAAACTCTGAGTTTTATGTGCTGGATATAAATCCCGGCATAAATACTCAAATTTTGGCTGTCTGGCATAAAAACTCAGACTGTTAAATTTTGGTGTATACTGCCAACCTTGAGTTTTACGCACTGAAAATAGATTCTAGCGTAAAAGCTCAAGTTTTTGCTGTCTGGCGTAAAAGCTCAGACTCTTAGTCTTTGGCAAGAGTGTAGCGTCTAGCATAAAAACTGACTTGTTTTCTTGTATTTTGTAGTGGACTTGTAGATCCCTCCTTTGGCTGAAGTGATGGGCTCTGCTGCCGGAATGCTGAACTCCAATTATCTGGAGGATTTGTCCCATGTGACATTCCCCATCTCTGGAGCCAATTATCCTGAAGAAAGGGGGACTCTGATCTCGTCCCAAGGAGAACGTATGCTGCTGAGTATGATCAGTGGGGAGCCCCTGACATATATAGATGGGACTAAGTATAAGAAACCAGGTTTCTTATTCGGGGATATTCTCGACAAACAATCCCAGACTATGCCCAAGAAGGAGGAGTGGGTGTTTATTGCTGAGGGCACGGTCATGTATCTGCCCAGGATGCCCAGAGATTACCCTATCTCGGCATTCTTCCATGTCACTCATCCTAGGAAGATGATGTGGACTCTGACTCCATATTTTTACGGGCGGCCAGGGAAGATCTCATACAAGAAAGTCTTGAACCGATGAGTCTTTGTGAGCAGTCCTTCGGGGCCTGTTATGCCTTTAAGAGGATTACTGCCGGGTAGCGTCCCGAGCAAGGACACTTCGCTAATCCAGCCGGTTCAAATATCGACCTTCTGTAATGACTTTAAGGGGCAGGGAGGATTGTACCCCAAAGTTACACCTCAGACCAGTGGATGGCTTAGCCCGGAGAATCTTCGATGGGCCAGTTTAACTGCCTGGACCCTGAAGCACCTCCAGGTGGAGCTGGAAAATATTGGCTTGTTCGTGGCTGTGAGTGCCACTAGTGTTGGGCTGCCTGTCAACCCTAACTTGTTCTTAGCCTTGATGGAGCGATACAACTCACTTACAGGGACTTTTGCCACTCCGCTAGGTGAGTTGGGCTTAGCCCTTCATAAGATGGCAGAGATTTTAAAGCTGCCAATGGGGGATACTCCTTATGAAGAGTACGTTCCCACAAATAGGGAGCTGAGGGATATAAACCCTCGGGCAGTGGCGGTGTACCAGGAGCTGATGTGCCACTATCCTGCCTGTACCACTTTTTACGAAGAGCCCTCTGATTTGGCTCATATCAACAAGTGGGCAGCCTACCTCTTCTTCCATCAGGCCAGAAATGCTAAGCCGGACAAGGTTGTAGATAGTAGAGATAAGCCCTTGGACCTCCTGAGCATGCTTAGTGCCAATACGGTGGATGACCTCAATGAAGACGCAGGGGCTTCAGATTATATTCTCGATGAGGAGATGGGGGGTTATCCTGCAGGCACTAAAGCCTTCAGTTACATGAGGCATTGTCGCAAGCCTTTGTCAAGGGAAGCTCAACTGGCTGGCTTCCTCTTTGTCTGGCTATGCCGTTGGATAGTGCCTGGCATCGCGTCTACGGATCGCATCCATCGTAATACCGTATGGTCCGCAGTGCGTTTGGTGTTTGGAGCAAGACTGGGCCTGCTTTCTGCCCTGGTATATAGGATACAAGCTGGCTTGAGGGCCCTTACTGATGGGCTGCTAGCTGATGATACACAGTGTAAAGGATATCCCAGAGTGGAATTACCATTTTTGTATCTGATGGGATGGTTAATCCTTCACAACACCAGGGTGATGTCTCCCGGCTTTGCCAGCAGTTCGGGAAATAACTTCTTGTTGAATTACAAGAATTTTCTTTGGAATGTGGCGACCGTCATAGATTGCCGGCGAGCCTTAAATTTTGCCCACGGTTGGAAGCTCTTCTGTACCGTCCCCCCCCCCCGTACATATCAATCAATAGGGGACGAAACTCCAGGATGCAGGCCATGGGAGGACCATTCTTTCTCCTGAAGCCTTTTATTGGTTGGTCTGCATTAGACCTTCCCATTTGCTGTACAAAAGAGAGGACCACTGCTACTTGGAGCCTTATCTGCCCAACCGGTTTGCCAGGCAATTTGGGTACGAACAATTGTATGTGGGGAATCCTATCACCAGCTTTAAGTCCAAAGGTGGACTTATTGATGGAGCCAGAGGATGGCGGTATTTCATCACGGGCTGTACTGGTGCAAGCTTTGCTTTGCCCGCAACTTCTCTCTTCATTGAGTTGCACATTCTTCACTCGTACGCGCAGTTTTATGCGTCTATCAATACCTTCCATCGTGATTTTGATGTGCATGGAAGTTTCCGGATGCCCTCCCATAAGTCCACTAGAAATGCGGAGATACCGTCTATTTTCTCGGATGAAGGTGAAGACACCACCGGGGCAGACGAGTACTTGTTGATAATACCGAGAGGCGTAATAGCTCCGCCAGCAGAGCCTCTCGTCATCTCTAATAAGCAAAAGGCTTCTACTCTGAAAGAGCCTTCCCCCCTCAAGAAGAAGATTGCCAGAGGTCCTAAAAGGGCTTCCACCAAATGGGCCTCTAGCAGTGAGCCTAATGTTTCCCCTGTTGGGGGTGATTCTTTGATCAGAGGTCCTTCGCCTTTTAGAGAGGGAACCTCCATAATTTTGGCTGATAGCGCTGGAGATTCTTTGCTCGCGACTACTGCCTCTACTACCGCTACTGGTAGTGCTTCGAGGTCGCCTTCGAGGCCGAGCATATTAAGAATACCTTTATCCAGACAAATAATGGGAATAACCCCTCCTTCGTCTGTAAGTATGTCCAGCGAGATTCTACCCGATGAACCACGAGTGGATCTGGGAGACGACTGGGATGACTATCCTCCAACGTTAATTGGTGCACCCTCTTCTCCAGGTATGACAGCTTGCTTAGCATCATTAAGAAATGATTTAGTTGTACAGGCTGCAGATGCAACATACATACCATCGGCCATGGGTAAATGTTGTCTTTACGCTTTTTTTAGAAAAATTAACTTCAAATTGAAACTTTCTCTTGTCTTTTCCAGGCGAAGACATATCTAGGGAGGGCAGAGTTGACGCAACCTCTGACTTTGTTGCGGATCCGGCTGATGAAACGGCGGTATTTAACGTCGAAGGGGCATGCTTTGAAGCTTCCAATCTTTCATCCGCAACATCCTCGGATGTCATCCCGCCAGTAGTAGTCCAAATAACATCAGTGGAGGGTGAGCCCATTATCATGACCGTGCCTCCTTCGTTGAGTTTGCCACCAACTTCAACCGTTGCTGGCGTCCTTTCCTTTGTTGCGCCATCCGTTGAAGCAACGGCCGTGGCAACATCTTTGATATGCTAGTTAAACAATATACTAGCATATTCTACCGCACTTTGAATGAGTTGATATCCATGGTGCTAGAGAAGAACCTGTGCTTTGATACTCTGCTGACGTCCTCCCAGCTTACGATAGCGCCGATTAGAAATTTCAACGACGCTGAAAGAGCTGATGCGCTAGATCAAATAGTTATTGGTTTAGAACAACCCATTAACGAATATTTACAACTATCTCGAGGCAGCGTCGACGATATGGTTCAAGCTGAGTATGACTCCTTGACTGTGGAGTTTGCTGAGCAGATGGAATCTCTAAACAAGTCTATCCAGGAACAGCAGCAAGAGATGGATGAAGAGCAGGCTGTCTTGGTGGAGGTTATTCTTCAGCTAGCGAAGTGCCAGGCCGAATATGAGGGAAATGAAACGAGGGTTCGCAAATTGGAAGCTAAACTCGCTCAGACAAGGGAGCAGGCTCTCAAGACGTTGGCAGCTCGAGATGTGCTGAAGGGCCAAATGGATACAACTCAGCAGAACTTGGCACATACGGGTGTCATCCGCGCCGGTTTTGTTAATGCTCGGTCCGAACTATCTCGCTTGAGTGATGACGAGTCACGACTGGAACAGGCTCGCACTAACATCTTGCACTCCATGAATGAGAGGATGGCTGCTTTGGTGCAATAGATTCATGATTTAACTGCTCCTCCCCAATGATGTACCATTTTGCTTCTTTTTTATAATCTGCTATTCCCGGAGATAATAAAGATGCTTCTTCTGACTTTGTGGACCCATCGTTAATTTTTTTGAATATAAATGATAGGCTAGGATGAAAGTGATATCAAAGGTAATATAGACGTGATATACTTTCGGTAAGTTTTAGCTGGATATATCTATTCAGAGGTTATATGGACATGATAGAATATAATCCAACTAAATTTATATACAAAACACTATCAGGGGTAATATGGACGTTATAGATTTTGAAGTTCCAAATTAGTTAAACATATCTATTCAGAGGTCATAAAAACATAATAGAATATGATCCAACCAGTCTTTGTACGTAGTATCGTCAGAATGAGATCTTCACCATACTCCGTTTAAGCAAGGGAGATTAAGCGTAGTACCTCTTCAAGAATTTTCTGTTGATAAAAGCCATTATCAGATCTCTATTAGGCTTGGTTAATCTGTAAGCACCGTTTGAAAACGTCGTTTCAATCACATAAGGGCCCTCCCATTTGGGCTAGAATTTACCCTTACTTTTGTGCGTAATGATCATTGGCCTCTTTACAGCTAAAACTAGCTCACCAACTTTGAACACTCTTTCCTTCACTTTCTTGTTCAAAGCTCTGGAAATGCGTGCCTGGTAGAATGCAATGCGTTGTCGAGCTTGAAGGCGTTTCTCGTCTAATTCTTCTAGCTCTTGAAGCCGTAGTCGATCATTACTTTCTCGAGTCAACTCATTAGCCACTACTATTCTGAGTGATGGAATTTGGATTTCAATGGGGAGAACTGCTTCACACCCGTAGACTAATGAGAATAGGGTACAACCCGTTGATGTTCGTACCGTTGTGCGGTATGCCCAAAGGCATTCTCCCAGATTCTTATTCCAATCACTTTTGTTCGAAAAGATGAACTTCTTCAAGAGTTTGATAATAGTTTTATTGAAGGCTTCCACTAAACCATTAGCAGCAGGATTGTATGCCGTTGAGGCCATATTTTGTATCCGATTCGTATCGCAAAATCGGTGAAATGCTTGGCTGACGAATTGAGGCCCATTGTCATGAATTATCCTTCGGGGTATCCCAAAGTGATAAATTATATGGTGCTTGATAAAGCTGAATACGTTGGATGTCTTTACCTCAGCAAGGGGGAACGCCTTCGCCCATTTAGAGAAATAATCGGTGATATCCAATATGAACCGATGTCCTTTAGAAGATGACGGATGAATAGGACCAATGATATCCATACCCCATGCTTCAAAGGGCCATGATGCAATGGTAGGATGTAAATACTCAGAAGACTGATGTATAAAATCTGTATGAACCTGACAGGCTTTGTATTGTCTTGCATATTTCATGGCATCTGCAATCATAGTAGGCCAGTAGTAGCCCATCCTTCTGATACGATCCTATAACTTAGGACCGGATTGATGTGCTCCACATACACCGTCATGAGCTTCTCGGATAACCCTCTTTGCATCATCATCAGAGAGATATCGTAACAATAGTCCATCATATGTTCGGCGATATAGACATTGTGAAGAAGCATCAAAATAGAAGCGTAATGATCGTCTTTTGATAGATACTGCTTCTTTAGGATCCTCTGGTAAGATTCCGTATGCCACGAAGTCAATAAAGGGACTTCTCCAGTCTCTCTTAGGAGGAACCGCGTTTATAGCGTAGCTGCATTCCATGTGAAAATTATTTTTCACACAGAATAGATCTCTGTTGAGAAGGATCACCGAATTCTGCCTTCTTATAGGAATAGCTAGATCTGTAGCTAGACTGGCCAGAGCATCAGCTTCCAAATTTTAAGATCGAGGTACGTGCTCTAGGAAGAGTCCTTTAAAAGACATGGCTATCTCGATCCTTGCTTGGTGATAAGGAATGAGGTCTGGATTGCGGACTTCATATATTCCTCTGACCTGATTGACGATCATCTGAGAATCACCAAAAGCTTCCAGGTATTCAACATCCAATTCTTTAGCGACTTGAAGCCCGATTAATAGGGCGTTATACTCTTCCACGTTATTCGAGCAGGGTTCGCTAAGAGAATATGATCGATAGATAACGAGTTTATCAAGAGTTATCAGGACAATTCCTACTCCTGAAACCATGTTTCCTTTGGGACCAGTCCTGAAGTAACATCGAAGAATAGCTGCCATGTATCACCTTCCATTGTAGAGTTATATTCTACAACTTCGTCGGAAATGTCCTCGTATAGTTTGGAGGTTTCCGGAATTGGATGAGCAGCTAAGAAGTCAGCCAGGGCCTGACCTTTTATGGACTTCTGAGGGACGTACACCATATCATACGGTGTCAATAACAGCGCCCAAGTCACGAGTCGGGAATTAAGAATGCTCGGCTTGTTCATTAATACCTGAAGATGATTGATTCTGGAGATGATATGAATAGTTTGGCCTATGACATAATGTCACATTTTCTGAATGGCAAATATTAGGGCCAAGCAATCTTTTTTCACTGGATTGTATCGGTGTTCAGCTCTGACCATCATCTTGCTTAGATAGTAGATAGCCTGTTCATGACCCTCATTGTTCTTCTGTGCGAGGAGAGCCCCAAAAGAATGATCCATTGCTCGAACATACAGAAAAAATAGTCTTCCTATGATGGGAGGCACCAGAACTGAAGGATTAGTGAGATAGCATTTGATGTCATTAAACGTTTGCTGACAGGCTTCGTCCCATACGAATGAGACACCTTTCTTCATCAGGCGGAAAAAAGGTTGACATCTCTCAGAAAGGTTGGATATAAATCTCCTGATATAAGCTAGACGACCTTGAAATCCCCTGAGTTCTCTCAGATTACGGGGTGGTCACATTTCTAGGATAGCCTTTACTTTATCAAGGTCAACTTGAATGCCTTTAGCGGTAATGACAAATCCCAGGAATTTGCTACTGGATACACCGAGAAAGGACTTTGTAGGGTTCATTTTGAGTTGATGTTGGTGCATCAACTCGAACATTGTATTCAAGTCTTGGATGTGAGTATCCTTGAGGCAACTTTTGATAGTGATACCGTATATATAACATTCTACCGTTTTGCGTAGATGCTCATGGAATATGTTACTCATAGCTCGCTGATATGTAGCCCAGGCATTCTTCAATCCAAAAGGCATGACTGTGTAGTAATATACCCATAGTGGTGTACGGAAGGCAGTATGCTTCTCATCTTCAGGATGCATCTTAATCTGATTGTATCCTGAAAATCCGTCCATGAAAGACATGCGCTCAAAACTGCACATATTGTCGATCATAACGTCTGTGATGGGAAGAGGGAACTCATCCTTGGGGCAGACCGCAATTAGATCTCGAAAGTCGATACAGATGCGAACTTTCCTGCTTTTCTTTATGACCGGGACAATATTGGTGACCCAATCAGGATATTATTCTTCCCGGATGAACCCGCAGGCTACCAACTTCTTGATTTCAGCTTCAATGGCATCCATCATATCCGGGCGGAACCAGTGTTGGTATTGATTTACAGGCTTGGAATTGGGCAGTATGCTGAGTTTATGGGTAGCCACTTTTGGATCAAGATCTGGCATATCCTCATAATTTCACGCAAAGATATCGATATATTCTTTTATCAGCTGGATCATTTCTTCCCTTTCTTCTTCGGAAAGATTGTTACAGATAAATATCTGCTTTGTTGAAAATTCATCCCCAACATTGACTTGGATAACTTTATCTTCAGTGGGAGGTTCTCTCTGCTCGAACCAGAGTTCCCATTGTGTATCCATTTGCTATGCCCAGGAGTCATTTTCAAACGATTCAGATTCTTGTTCCTCTACTTCGAGAGAATCTGTCAATACCGTATTTACTGACAATACTCGTTCGAGTTCATCACATGAACCAAAGGACGACGAACCATCCTGAGAAGAGAAAAAGGTATCCTCACTTGACTCAGAGTTGTTCAAAGTTGCAAGAGATATAGTATACCCTAACCCAAAATGGGTTCGTTGACAGTAGGGATCACCATGCAACAACATTCGCCTGCCTTTTCCATAGTTGAGGCCTGGCTCTGACTTCAGGTCATAGCCCATGTTTTGCATAATCTTCAAAGCCTGTGGGCTATATCTGTGAATCTGCATTTTCCCAGCATCGAATTCATGTGAATATTCTTGTACAATCGGTATGTTCCATATGCGACCGAAGACGGGATAATAAAGATAGAATCGTCATGTGGCCCATATGTCATGATGATATTAGACGTTGATGCTGCTTCCTACACGTACGGATAATAGGAGTCTATAGCTTCCAAAAATTTTATGCTATAGGCTCTATATCATTATGAGGGGAAGATTCCTGATTTGGAAATTGAGTATTGGTATACTGGAAAAGAGAATCTTTATTATCGTCAGAAACCACGTTCTCAGTTGTATTTATATCAGTCGGCTGCGTGCTGTGCCTAAGGTTGATGACCAAAGGTGGAGACTTCTAGTTCAAAGTGATCACTAGGGGATCACTTCCTCCTCCTGATTTGGTTTTGTCCAAGTGGATAGCCATGGGTTCTATGACTTTTGGATGGGTAGTCCGCCCTTTCTCCTGGATTGACAGAGGTTGCTCAGCAGATAGTCCTCTTGGCTCCCGGTGGGATTCTTCCTCCGTCTTGCCTGATACCTCCTTCATGTAGTCTTGGGTGTACAACATGGCATCGGAATAGTAGGACTCAACTCCTTTGAACGGATTAAGATCAGCAAACTCTGTTTTTACTGTCCCTTGGACGTCTACATATTTGAAGCATTGATGTAGAGTCGAAGGAACAATATTATGATCGTGGATCCATGGTCTGCCCAACAGAATATTGTAAGATACCTTCGAATCAATGACGTAGCAGGTAGCCACTGATCTAAGGTTACCAATCTGGATCCTCAGACGAATCTTCCCCAACGGCTTGCTTTTCCTGGCGTGGAAGGCAACGATTGTAGTGGTGGTGTAAGCCAGTTCGCTTGTAGGAATTCTCAACGGTCTGAGCAGACTATGAGGGATAATGCTGATCGACGATCCCGGATATATGTGAATCCGGTCTACCTCCATGGAGCCGACATATCCGATATAATAGAGGGGGCCTGTCATGCTTGCTATGTTTCAACAACAAGTCCTCCTGAGTGAAAGTGATGTTAGGGACCACTTCTATCATACTATGGCATTGAGGACATGCCACAGGTTCTTTATCCGGGGACTTGAGCTGGGTCAAGCATTCGTCCGCCTGCATTAAAGCTTCATTCAAGTCTTGACGAGTGTCTTTGGATAGCCTAAGTAGCTCAAAAATGGACAATCTGGCTGGAGTATTAGCCAACTGGGCCAAGATATCGAAGTTATATAGTTTCTCTAAACCTTTGTTTTGAATATTCTTCAAAGGTTTATCAAAACGAACTTCTTTTTGCTTGCCTTTGTCCGCCGAAGTTGGTCTAGAAGGACCTGCCTCTAGTATGACAGGTTCGGGCTCTGGAAGTTTGGCAGCTGAAGTGTCTGTCGTTGTTCCTTCCTAATTTTCTCTATAGTCCTTGAGGTAGCTTTTTCCTGAACGGATTCCGGTAGCCAAAGCCTCTTCTTCTGATGTCGGGGATATTGTAACCATATAACATGGTTTGCATCTTGAGTTCTTTTTAGACTTAGCTTTAGCAGCTTGAGTCTCTTCCTCAATCTCTGACACCAGATCAGGATGAACCCACGTAATCTCACCACGCTTGGTAGTTAGAGGTACCAGGTCATGATTTTGACCCCTGGTTGGAGGAAGATTAACAATGTTCATCATTGTCCGGGGAATAGGTACTACACCAACCGGGACTTCCTGAGGGGGCAGATTGTCGAATTAGAGAGAGATCATGTTGGTAGTGACTGTCTTCTCGCTATTACACAGAGTGATGGCCTTGGCGTCGATCAACTCCCGGATTTTCCTTTTTAGTACATAACACGCCTTTGTGGTGTGATGTACGTATCTGTGGAAAATACAGTACTTAGGGTTATTGGTACTGCTGACTTTATTAGGCCGCTTTACCTCTGGGAGAGTAAGCTTGCCAATTTTGAATAGATAATCGAATATGCTCGGAATATCATCGTCGTCAAAAGAATATTCTTCTTTAGGCCTGGAAGTCCCAGGAATCGTTTGCGTAGTCCCTGGAGTATGTTGCCTGGACGTATTGATCGCCAGAGCTTCCTTTCCTTTGGAAGCACGAGGATGGTCACTATTGGAGGATAACCGCTTCCCTCTATCAGAGGTAGAGATCATGATTCCATTGTCATGCGCCTTCTGACTGTTATCTTTAGCGGCTATCGCTGTGATGATAAACGAGGGCCAATTATGGAACTTATATGGTCCCGTGAACACCGAGATCAGTGGGAGAAGATTCTTCATGCAAATATCCACCACGGCTGAATCCGGAACTCCGGGAGGCATCTACAAAGTGGCCTGACAAAAATATCCAATGAAAGTACGAACGTTCTTTTTCTCTTTCTGCTTCACTTCGATGAGCGAGGACATAGACATGTCCATCCCTCCTTCCTAGAATCGAGCAAAGAACAGAGTCTTAAAATCTTCGAAAGAAGTAATGCAGTTGTCCGTAATACTATGGTACCATTGGTAGGCCACTCCAGACAGGCAGCCCTTAAATACTCGAGTGAGAAGGGCGGCATTCCCTTACAACAACACTGTCATCATGCCAAAGTAGTTTATGTACTGGCTTGGTGACGTCTTTCCCTTAAACAAAACCAGAGCCTATGGTTTGTATTTTGGTGGGAAAAGGATCTCGTCCCAGGTAGCTGGGTATGGCTGGTTGATTCCCAACTTCTTGAGCTGATCCTTACGCTTTAAGGTATCAAATTGGGTTTTTAATTCCTGAACTGTCTGTATCGGATCTTCAGCTGGGAAAGGGACTGCAGAGAGGTGAGAGGTCGGTTGTATTGTAACTCCGACAGGAGGCAATACATTCTCCGGATGGAGAGGTTGAGGAGCAGCTGATTCTTGAACAGGCTTCTGGCTTACGTTGGATGGTGGCATATCCACCCCCACACGTAGTTGAGTCGGAGGAACCTATGCTTGAGCTATAGCCACTGCATATTGAGTCACCATCGTCTGGCGTATACTCTCCATCATGGAATGCATCTCAATAAGCGATGCTTCCAATACAGCGATGCATTGCTCAGTACTCCCTGACGAGGAAGCCTCTTCATGTTCATCTCCAATGGCATAAACCCCCATTTCTCTGGATGCTACTGAAGGATTAGTATAAATCTCTGTAGAGATTGAGTCTATACTGTCAGCATCACATTCAGGAAACTGGCGACCCTCAGTGTCGGAATCGGAAGAATATGAAAATGATTATCGCGACCTCGAGCAAGTATTTCGAAAGACACCTGCTTCAATATTCTCCAGGAGTCTGTCAAATCTCCATTGGCTTGGAGTTCTAGAGGGATGACGTCTTGAACATGATCTTCCTCTAGGGATGTGTGAAGCCATGTTTACTGATGCGAATGTCGTCTCTTCTTTCTGTAAGGGCAAAGAGTAGTTCAACCAGTCAAAAACTGACCATTTTTCCTTAGAACAGCAGTAGTTAACTACAACTTTATGACTATTACAACAATGCTCCCTAGGGGGTGTAATAGACATATTAGAAGATCTCGTCTTTGTGCTTCTGGATCAAAAAATCATGCAAATCGGGGGGATTAATAGAAAAAGAAGAAAAAAAAGAAGAAGAAGAAGAAGAAGAAGAAGGCTTATTCTGCCTTTTTACATCAGTTGGGATATGGAGATTGGGAATCATAACTCTCTCTCTGCCATAAGAATACAACAGTTCATCCATGTGAGTAGCATACGATCCATCATCCGTCTGAGGAGCGTATATTCCCGTGAACTGGGTCTTCTTCATGCGGACGGGCTTATCCTGGCGTACTCTGGAGTTTTGCACAGGTTGGCACAAAATAGGGGAAGTCCTCAAACGTCCTCCAGCGTCACGCGTAATCTGAAGAGTGGGAAAGTTCTTCTCTTGATGGCGTACAAGCCTAGAGGTCGGGAGATCTACCACCTGTTTTCCCTTGATGTGATCCAAGGGTCCATCTGCCTCCTTATATGCGGGAGATATATTTTTACACGGAAGGCACGTTTGAAATTTCTTAATTGGTGCTGAGGCATTGTCAAAAATTTTGTCTGCCGTGTTACAGGCGGGAGACAAAGTTTCATACGCAGGGCACGGTCTGACTTCTGGATTGGCACTGAGGCATGCCAGAAGCTTTGTCTACCACGTCACAGACGGGAGACAGATTTTTATGCATAGGGCGCCTTGTAGACTTCTGGATTGGCACTGAGGCATTGCCAGAAGCTTTGTCTACCGTGTCACAGACGGGAGACAGATTTTTATGCACAAGGTGTACAGGTTGTGATATCACAACCTTGTTGGTCGAAGAGAGAGAGAGCCTGTAGGAAGGGTAGAGGATGTCTGGGGCATCCATACTTTACGCAACTTCCTGTTGTCCTAGACAGAGAGGGAATAAGAGCCCCCCCCTATACGAAGCATGTCTTCATAAGCAGATTGGTCGAATTGGACGACCAGAGTCTTCTTCGTTGATCCGATGGATATAGCATCGTGTTGAGTAATGACTTTCTCGTCAGATGAGAAAGCAGTCCCCAGCAGAGTCGCCATCTTATGTTTGATGATAAACAAAAGAAATTAAAACTAGGTTTATACGAAACCCTTTCTTTGTTTACAAACAAGAAAAAGAAGTATAATTAATCCTATACAAGGATGTTAAGTACAAAAAAATGATTCTGGGGAAATATTGCTATAGGAGTCCGATCTGCAGTCGATCACTTTGTCCCTTGGACCACACGATGACAAAGAAGTGCTATAGAAGAAGGAGAAGAAGCTTCAAAGACTGCGGGAGGGATTGAACTCTCATTGCCAAAGTTGTCAATCAATACTCTCTGTATGTGCTCTCTCTCTGATCTCTTCTGATTTCGATCTCTCTTTTCTCTCCACCGACCTTGACCTCTTTTCCCGACCTTTCGACCCCTGTGATCGAAAGTCTCTATTTATAGAGCTCGGTCACAGTAACTGACCAGTCAGCGTAGAAACCAAACAACGGAGAGAGTTGCATCTTTTACGCGGCGGGTATAATAACTGCTACTCACGTCTGAATGATCTCCTGAATCTGCGTGTGACGCGTATCCCATTATGAGGTAATGCGTATAGTAACTCATCGAAGATCACGGCATGCAAGCCACATAGGTAACTGCCCCTCGCGTAGAGATGGTTGGCATAAAAGCCAAATAACTGTCTCGTTGGCATAAAAGCCAAATAGTTATCTTGTTCGTATAAAAGCCAAATAGTTGTCTTGTTGGCGTAAAAGCTAAATAGCCGTCTTGTTAGCATAAAAGCCAAATTCTGTGTCTTGTTGGTGTAAAAGCCAAGTTGCTGTCTTGTTGGCGTAAAAGCCAAATAGTTATCTTGTTGGCATAAAAGCCAAATAGTTGTCTTGTTGGCATAAAAGCCAAATAGCCGTCTTGTTGGCGTAAACGCCAAATTCTGTATCTTGTTGGCGTAAAAGCCAAGTTCTGCGTAAAGCTTGATGCTGCATGGATTGGTAACCAGCGTAAAGATAGCCAATTATCCTTTCTTGACTGAGGTCTTGAGCGTATTCGGGGCCAAATAGCTTTATCACGTACCTTTGCAAATATAGCATGAGTTGGCATATTTTGAGGAGATAGCATATGGCGTACTCCTATAGTTGAAAATAGCGTGGTCGACGTATTTCGAGAAGATAGCATACGGCGTGCTCCTATAGTTGAAAATAGCCGAGTTGGCATAAAATGCGAGGATGGTGATGTGAGCGTATTAGCTCTAATTTTAGCTCTCCCAGTCATTAAAAGTAGAACCAAATATCGTGCATTAAATATAGAGATCTGCCCCCATCTCGTGCATTAACTACAGAGACGTGCGTCGAGTTCTGTACGAAGAACAATTTTTGACGTGGTGTCTGGTTTCGTCTCATCTTGAGCGTAAAACTCATCTCTGCTTGTGTAGAATATGCAGCGTATTCCTTGAATGCGTAAACAACATCTTATATCAAGGATTATGTTACTAAACGACAGCCTGGGTCTCTGTGCAGAATCATCATTACAGTCGTCCTCTTGATCATCGTGCAGTACTCTTTGTCAGGAGTCAGGTTTATTGTTTTGTCTAACAGGTTCATTCGAGGAATACGAAAAGTTCCTCATACAACTGCATGCTGCATTAAAAGCAGGCATGTTTTTACGCCGGAGTGGCTATGTAGCAACCTTTTTATGCCAAAGCAGTTTGGTAGTACTGCATTACGCGGGTTATCCTGGAGCTCTATTTTATGCTGAACAGCGTTGAAGCTCTGTTGTACGCCAATGGCTCAGAAGTCATATTTTACGCCACACAGTACGGGCTTCATGTATGTTGGGGGTTTTACGCGTATAATTCTCCAGCATTTTTTTCATGCTTCTACACATTGTCCTCTGTTGCATCTATGCTCCTGGATGACGAATTGGTCCTCCTACTCCGGGCTGGGCTCTTCCTGGTATGGCCGTGCTGGAACGTCTTGCTCCTCTGCCAATGGCTTCTTGGATTCTCACCTCTGTCAGAACCTCCTCATAAGAAATCATCGTCTGGGTTGTGGTGTACCTCTACAGCTCAAAAGTAAGGACGTGATGGAATCTTTCGGTCTTCTCTAGATCATTGGGTATCAAGGCGGCACCAATCTACTAAGTCGGCTAAACTTTACGTCGTATGCGTCTATGGTCATATTCCCTTGTTCTAGATACAGGAACTGGGAGTACAGGGCATTTCTGACTGTAGCCAAGAAATACTTCATATTGAAGTACTCTAAGAATTGATCCCATATTTGTGTCTTGCCTACACTATGCTCTATGGAATTCCACCAGTGATGGGCATTGCCTTTTAGTTGGGCCCTTACTCCGGTCATCCAAAGGTCTGGATATAGCTGAGAAGCCTCTAGTAGCATCTCTGTATTGGTGACCTAATCGGAGATCTCCTCTGCAGTCTCATTGCCCGAAAAAGTATTCGGGCCCATCTGGCGGAACCCTCGTACAGTACCAACTGTCTGAACTAGTGTCGGTGCTGGTACGGGTTTTGGGTCAAGTATTCTCTCCAGAACTGCCATCAAGCTCTGTCTCAACGTCTCGGTCTGATGCTACTACATCTGTATCATGGTCTGGAAGAACTGAAACATCTGCGTTTGTCCCTCCGGATGTGGCATCTGAGGTGGATAGGGTGGAGGTGGTGGCAATGGGACCTTGGGATGCACGGTAGGTGTCTCCTCAGATATCGGCCTCTCGGGTTGCGGCATCGGTGTAGCCCTCGAAGTCTAGCCTTCGAAGTGCTGCATCAGGATAGTTTGAAAAGTCTGACCCTCGTGCTACTGAGTCGGGTCTTCAGGACAAGTCTGGTTCCTATGTATCAGCGGGGCCTGTGTGATCACCGGGGCCTGTGGTAGTGGCTGCTCTCCGGGTAGTCCCTATGATGTCTCCTCCCTCGGTGCGGTGGTGGATGCACTACGGCACCATATGCCTCACATCTGATGCGCAAGTTTACCTCGCTGCAAGAGATGGAACTACAATAAAAGAGTACATAAATAATAAGCAAGATACAGATATTCAAATAATTAAATGCGAAGGAGGTTCAAAGGTGGTAGTCAAAGTGGATAAGATCTAATAATTTCTATCCTATTGTAGGCTCACTCGGCATGTAACCATACCACAAGCGATAAACATGACCTGCATGGGCCACAACTAAAACTATGTCACGCTCCAGTCCCAAAATATACGGGACCAAGCCAAGTGGCAATGGCCAGCTAATACGACTCCGTGGGATTACCCAATTTAATGGACCCGATAAAACGTACTACGCTGTCCTAAAATACTAACAAGTCCAATACTAACATATAACAGGTAATATCTAATCTCATCCATAATATAAACAAGAAGTACTGAAATAAATACTGGAAAAATAAGTGCAAGTCTGAATATCATAGTACAATTCAAAATATGTCTGGTGGGAACAAACCCACTACTATGACGAAATAAAAGTACTGAAAGATAGATAAAAAAGTAATGACTAGAGAATCGGCTGACTAGATAAGGATGCTCCAATCCTAGGCAAAAGGCCTACCAGCGATCAAGGGTACTCTGACGAAAACACCTTTATCTCCTCCTCGGATATGTACGTCGTCTCCTGCCCGGGTCCGTACACTGTAGGATAAGATGCCTCGTCCAAATTTGGAAGGGAACCAAGTCCTCAGAGGAACGTAATAAGATACAAAAATATATGCCATATATAAATACTGAATAAGATAAAGGGGTATACTAACCATCTATGTGAATGCAATACGAGGACAACCTTGGTACGTATGGGTAGGTGTAGGCATAACGTCAAACACTCTGAAGAGTATGGTATCTGTACATGTAACGTCTATCATTCCGAAGAATAAGGTATCTGCAAATGTATACGTCTGTATCACTCCGAATAATGTGGTATCTGTATAAAGAAAGTCATTGGATCCGTGGCAATGCAGATATACAAGTCAACTTTACGATGTGCATACTACGTAACTACATGCCAAGTCTCAACTAATAAGATAACCTTGATTACGTACTAAACTGTGATGCATGTGACACGTACCGATAGCTAGTCGGGTACGCGAACCTGCATCCCAACATGAGTTTGTCACCGTGATGTGTGTATAAGTGTTAGGGTCTAGGAAGATATCAGAATATCCTCACAACGGTGGATAAGTCTACTAGTGACTATGTCAATTATACTACACATCGACGTACTCGTCGACTACACCCGAGTCAATCTCGAACACGCACAATTATATAAAATAATGCAGCAAGATATCATACACCATTTTATAATTTAAATTAAACAGTAAATATGGCAAGGTATCTTGCCTGGGTCCTCAAACTATGAGTGCCAATAACCTGCTCCTGAAGCCTCTCCTAAATGGTCCAGCGACCCTATATATATAATATAATATAACAATACAATCACCAGTCACTAAAGTAAAATGCATAGAAATACTATGCTGCTCTTAGCCACTGATGCAAGGGGTCACAACTGGTCAACTAAAAGGGTCGCGTGTGCACGCAGCTAAGACGTACACGTGTCCTATCCTCAGTTATCATGTACCTTATGGCAATGAATTACCAAAGTTATGATACGAAACTATTTACGTTTTGTACAGAAATACTTGTCCAAACTATCATGTTAGGGTGTACTAGGTCAATATCTTGATTTTTAGGTCAATACAAGATTTATATTAACAAGTCATTTATTGGAGTAATTACTCAACATAAATTTCTAATTTATCATAACCACACACAAGCACATTGCACTTGGGAATTTTTGTTACTCGTGTTCGTTCCACGTTACGTCAACACCTTGACTTATGATGGAGAAGGATGCAATACACATGTACCTAGTTATGGCTGAGCGGGGGAGGGGTCTGTTCTCGTCAATGTTTTATTCTCCGATGAAGGGCAAAGCTCCGGCGTGGCACGGAGGAACAGCAGCAGCAACTACAACGGCAACAGTTGCAGCAGCGGCAGTCTCGACAGCAGTTACAGAAGCGACGGTTGGCGGGTGCTGGCGGTGGCGCTGGTCGTGGGGGAGGCGGCGGTCAGGGTGGCGATGGTTGGGCTATAGAGGGGTGATTAGGAGGGTGGTGGTGGAGTTGGGTTGTTGATGGTATCGAGTTGGGGATGGTTGATGGTGTTGATGACGACAAAGATGGAGGATGAGTGGGCTGATGGTCGAGGGTGCAGGCGGTAGATGAAGGTCGGGGATGGTGGCTGAGGCGGTAGAGGTGGCCGAGGATGGTGGCTGAGTGATCGAGGATGGAGGGAGGCGATCAGGTTGAAGGTGGAGTCAGATTTTGCTAGGGTTCGGCTATTCTAGATTTTAGGGTTTGGAGAGAGAGTGAGTTGTATTTATATAGGAGAGAGAGAAAGGGGATCCTTCTAAGAAATTGAGCCAGCTAGGACTCCTTGGGATGGGAGACATATTGACATGAAGGAATATAGGGTATAGATTGGCTAGGTTGGGTCTAGTTTTGGGTGAGGTTGGGTCCTTACACTTATTTTATCAAAAATAGTGTAAGTGATGCTCTTTAATTAATTGAAAATACATAAGGGTAAAATTTGGTGGGACACAAGTATCATGGACGTAGCAGACTCATAATATAATAATGTCAATATTTTGGTTGAATAAAATGGGTCTAGGTTTGGTCTCTAATTTTGATTGGAAGAGACAACTTTGCAAGGTTGGATTTATTGGGATTTAAAACTGAGAGGTTGTAACAATTATTGCGCGACTAAAACGAAGCATAATATAGAGTATTTAAGGGTTACATAAATGTTATAATAGAAGGCTGGCTTGTCTAGGAAAAGTGTATAGAATTTATTTACAGATAATAGCTAGCGTAGTGCCCTAAATAGCTAACGAAGCAACGGTATGGTACACTAAGTGATAAATATTGCACAATAATATAAAATACTGTAATTAAATTCTAATTGGCTCCAAATTAACCCTAGTCTCTCTATCTAAGTTAAGTAGACCTTAATTTGGTCGAGGGGGTTTACACATCTAGATTAAGTTAGTTTTAGCATTTGATTTTGTTTATTACAACCAATGGTTGAGTCATTTCCTTATTTTATGCAAAAAAAAAAATTTCAGTAGTAGGACTATTTATGTAGCCATATATCATTCAATAAACATAAAGAAAAGAATAAATTCTCCCCATTATTAACTTCCATTTCTGAGAATTTATTAACTAAGTGAAACAATTATTTTTTTGTATGTAGGCTATGCCCCTTATATAAAGATTAGCCAGTGGAAATTTGTGTATTAGAGCTGAAATAAATTAGAAAGCAATTTCTTGTGCCAATCTCAGAAGCAAAAAGTTCAAAGAATAAATAAGCTATGACTAAAATCATCTCCAACCCTATTGTCTTGTTATGTATTATGATTCCTATGTGTCACACCCCGGCCCCGGAAGGGCTAAACTTCCTCATTGGGCATGATGCCACACGAGCCTAAATTGTGCCCGCGAAAGGCAAGCACCGAAACGGCCGATAAAATTCTAAGACACAGAGTCGCAAAAATAGTCCCAAGCAGAAAAGATGAATAAACACAATGTATGACATGTGACAAAGCTCTTTATTAATGATGACGAAATATTACAAGTGGTATTAGACCGAGAATTACAATCGCTCAAGCACTTTCTCTCATTACAATAAATATGCCTGTAGGATTACAACTTGCTGGATGATGATGTTCCCATACATTACATCTCGTATATGTGACCTTCAGGTCTGTATGCCACGTTCCATGACACCAAGTGTGATCCGGCGTCATAATGCGTTAAGCGATCTCCGTACCGTGCGAGTTACTCCCTGCACCCTGCAAGTAATCTGTTAGGTTATCAGTACATTAAATATACTGGTGGGGAGGCTACTCGCCTACTCAACAAAACCAAATGTGTTCATTAAGTTATGTGCACCAATTGATTATGTTATATTTCTAGTCTTGCCTTGGAATCAGTTTCATGGCATAATAACTGTAATGAATACCCGTATCTCATATTGTGTTTCGCAAAGATTTATGAATATCAACTTACCCATACTTACCATTCATCCTTCCTTGTCCAAATATACACAACAATAATCAAGTATAAATGATGAAACAATTAACGTATATGGAACAAAAAATGACTATGTGAACTTATGTGCCTTGCACATGTATCTGCCTTAAACTTATTGTGCTCAAACTATATAGCTTATCATGCAACAAACTCCTTGTCACAGCTGATTAATCTGCACACGGATTACCGCTAGCATGCTACCTTAATCTATATGAAAGGTATCTAGCTCTGCAAGCCATAATGAACATATTATCTTGGATTGAACGGCTGTCTTCCGAGTTTGGTAGCTAGCCCTTTTGGGATCCCAAACCATCCACGAGTTAGTTATCTTTCCAGGTCGGTAGCTAGCCTTGTTGGACATTTCAAACTCGTCCGTGCTACGGCTGAGACTAGTATTACATAATAGAACTTCATGCTAGCTCAGTCCATCCGGGCCGACATGATTTCGATACCTCAGATGTCGTTCGAGGACACTTGTTTGAAATAAGTTGTCCGTGACCATGCAACTTCTTTATCACTTCTATTCTTGTCGTGTCATGACCCACACCCATAATTTGAACATGAGTCGTGGTTACGTCCAGCCTACGCTGCAGCATCGGTGGTAGAACGTTGTCTAGGTATCTATAATAATAAACATAACTCACAACCTGTCAATGATATCAACTCCATAAGTAGTACAATAAAATATATATCTCTCAGCAGCTCATAATATAAACTCAATCACAGCTATAAGAAATAATGGCACGATGAGATAAAAGATAAGATATACTGACATAAGTCAAGCACAACAACTCAAAATAAAGATAAACTACAGTCTAACTGTCCAACATCAATAGTCTCAACAAGTCTAAAAATAAACTCAACATAACCTCAATATAAGTCTCAAAATAAACTCAAATGCATAAAATAATAGCTGTCTAAATAGCTACATGTAGTGTCTCCTCTAAAGGAAGGGACTCTTCTAAACTCTCTGGTATGTAGTCAGCATCTACACCTGGTCCATAATGTGTAGGATAGAATTCCTCAAGATCCTCTGGAAAAATATATCCAGTCAGGATCAGAGCAAAGTACAAGCACTAACAAAAGTTCCATGTATATTGACAAAAACTATAATATAGTATAAAGAAATACAAGATGGATATAATATTAGAAATAAGAATATTAGAAATAAGAAAATACTGGAATAAGGAAATATTGGAGAACATATCATCATCAATGGTACAACTAGCAATGAACAGAAATACAAGTGCATGCTAGAATAATAAACTAGAAATATAGGAATAAAGTATCTAGCTAAGTGTGTGAAACATCAGTCTATCATGTGATCGGCTTGGGACAGATCAGGCTTGTTACATATGATTAGCTATGATTTATGTAGGTCAGGCTAACCATCCGGCTAGCTATGATGCAAGCAATAGTCATGCTAATCATATATAACAGGCTATGAGGCATGTAATAGTCAGACTGCAGCCAATGTGAGGTGTGGGGTGAGCTATGATGCATGTATAGTGGGGTATGATCTCATAATCTTCTAATATTTCTCCGTCCCCAGCTAGCACGATGGATTCTAATCATGACTCCTCGTGACAGGTCTCGATGATGCTAACCCATATATACATAGTGTCAGAATCTTGTATGCTATACAACTAGATTCATAGAGATGATCAACATAATAAAAACTGTCTTCTGTGGTCCTCTGCTGGCAATACCAATACCCTATTTTCGAAGTCTTGTCTAAATAATCCAACAGTCCTATAGACATAATATAATAATAATATAGCATCAATTGTTACACTAGTACACACACAAACATAATTATACTGAACTCAGAACTACACTAGGGGTGATACTGGTCATCTAGCAGGGTCAAGTGTGCATCTATATGCACGGGCGTCATGTCCTCAAATGCTGTGCATAATTAGACAGTCAACTCACTAACACATGTCTAAGGATCTAAATCCCGTATAACACCAACACATGTCTAAGCCAGTACGTTGGTGTATATAAGGCAGTTAACTTACTAATTCTCAGGGTCATATAGTCATATGCAAATATACGGGATATCCGCAATTAATACCTAGGGTCATACAACAAATATATTACAGTCATACATAGTATTAGCAATTAATTTGTACATAATATATATATGTATATCAATTAGTTATTATACACACACGCACGCACACGCAACTAGTTTTTAGGTTCACCAACATAGGTCTTATTTTAACTAAACTATCATAAAGCAATTTCTAATCCTAATTAATAATCACACATGCACACATACAATCTTGAAGGAGGGCAAATCGAACCTGTGCACGCAGAGGGTATAGTCGACTGAAGATGGTGCTCGACTGCTTGGCTGCTGCCACGGCGGAGGGGCTCGGGCTCTAGCTTCTACTTAGGTGATCGGGTCTGGGTCGTCGAGTGGTCGGGTCAGGATGGTGTAGATAATGATGATAAAATGAGACGGTGGTATCGCTGCTGGGTCGTCAAGGAGGATGACGATGGGGCATTGGCGGTTCAGCGGGTTATCGAGGTGGTGAAGGGAGGAGACGATGGCGGTGTTAATGGTGATAGGGATGGTGGTTTTGGTCCAGGCGGTCGGGATCGGAGATGGTGAAGGAGGAGGGTGGTCCGACGAGGGTGAGATGGGGAGACGCGGTCGGGGAAAGGCGTAGCCGGGGTAGTCGGGTACGGTATCATCCACTACAAGGCTATGGATGATGGGGTGGAGAGTCGGTCGGGATCGTCAGGACTCGTCGGTGGTTGCTGCAGTGCAGCAGGGGGAAGGTGAACGGGGTCTGTAGGAAGGAGGCAGCGGGAATAGAGAAGTCGGTTAGGTTTAGGGTTTGATGGTGGTGGTGATCAAAATAATAGGAGAAAAGTATATATATATATATATATATATGTGAAGAAAATAGGGTATTGTAAGCCTAGGAAGTTGGGCCGCCGGAGTACATCCTTGGGGTTGCGGGGGTTGTTTTTACATGAAAGAATTTGAATGGCTAGGATGGTGTTGGGTTGAAATGATGGCTAAGATGGAGAGGGGAAAATGTTGAGTGTTGCACACTCCAAAATTATGAAAAAAAATTATTTTTGACCGATCAATGAAGAAAAGGGTATTTCTTCATGTGTTGGGTCCAATGGGAAGTGGACACCTCAATGCACTTTTGTATAAAAGTCCCCAACAATTAGAAAATTGCACAAAAGTGAGAATTTGGATTAAATAAGGAAAAATACCATGTTTGGTGTGATGTAGTGGATAAAAAGAGTGTGTGGTGTTTAGTATGAGTCTTGAGGATGTGAATGGGGGTTTGATTTGGTGTTAGATCTAGTTTTGGGTTAAGTTGGATCCTTACACCAATTTAATAAAATTTAATATAAATGGTATTCTAAAATTTATTTGAAGTACATAGGGTGAAAATTATGTGGGACACAAGTGTCATGGACGTAGAAGACTTAGAATAGAATATTGTCAAAATTTGGGTTACATAAAATGGATCAAGATTGTGTTTCCAATTTCGATTAGAACGCACAACGATGCAAAGTTGGATTTATTTCAAAATACAATTAAATGTTTGTGATAAATATTGTGCAGCTTAATGAAGCACAATAGAGCATATTTATAAGTTACATAAGGGTCAGAATAGAAGACTGGCACGTATAGGACAAGGATATAAAATTTGTTGGAAGACAAAAGCTAGCGTAGTGCTCCAAATATCGAAGCAAAGGTAAGGTACAACAATCCAATAAAATCAAAATATTAAATATAATCCCCAATATTAAATCCCAAAAATGCTAATTAAAGTCCATATTCCTATATTTTGGTCAGAGGTTCAACTAGTGGATTTCTTGGTCCAGTCCACTAACTCATGCATTTAAGGAACACTATATATAATATATAAATATCATGCAATATATTAACACATTAAATTAAATAAATAGAAAGATAAAAAGACCCCTATTCTGGAATGTGGTAGTGACAAGTCTACCCTCCTTAAAAAAAATTTGTCCTCAAAATTAAAATAAACTAGCACAAGAACAAACAATCAAACAAATAATTACCTCAAGTCTCGAAGAGATACGAATACTGCTTGCGCATTTTGTCCTCTCTCTCCCAGGTTGACTCGCCTGGAGAGTGATGTCTCCATGCAACATTAACCAAGGGAATAGTCTGGTTCTGTAATACCTTCTCTCTATGATCCAAGATCTCTACGGGTTGTTCGGGATAGCTGAGAGTCAGTCCAACCTCGATCTTCGAGTGATCTAGTACTTGACTAGGATCTGCCATGAACCGTCTCAGCTGCGACACGTGGAATACGTCATGTACTATATCTAGTGCCAGCGGTAAGTCCAGTCTATAGGCCACTACACTGACCCTTGCAAGAATATCGATAGGTCCGATATATCGTAGACTAAGCTTTTTGCCTCTACCAAAATAAATCGTGCCCTATATTGGAGAAATTCGTAGGAACACCAGATCGCCAACCTAGAACAAACAATCTTAACACATAATCTAAAATAAAACAATCACAAACCAAAATAATAAAACCTATACCTGAAACTCTAGGGGTCTACGATGGCTATCGTCTCAATACCTCTGTCTGTCCTGCGCTACCTGCAGTCTGTCTCTGATGAGTTTTATCTTTTCTGTTGCATCCACGACCATTTTTGGTCCTAACAAAGCTCTCTCTCCGACATCAACTCAAGATAACGGTGTACGACACCTTCGTCCATATAAAGCCTCAAATGGTGTCATCTCAATGCTAGCCTAGTAACTGTTGTTGTAAGCAAACTCTACTAGATATAGATGATCCTCCCAAGAACCTCTGAGATCCAAAATGCAAGTGCATAGCATATTTTCAAGAGTCTGAATAGTCCTTTCAGACTGCCCGTCCGTCTGAGTGTGATATACGGTACTGAATTGGATCTAAGTGCCCAAGCTAGCATGCAGACTCCTCCAGAAATGGGAAGTAAATCGACTATCTCGATCTGAGACGATGATCACAGGAATCCTATGTAATCTGACAATCTGCCATAATTACATATATACTAGCCTCTCTGTCGATGTACCTACTTTGAATGGTAGAAAGTGGGCTGATTTGGTCAAACTATCTACGATGACCCAAATCGCGTCATTTTCTTCTAGAGAACATGGAAGCCCTGAAACAAAGTCCATAGTTATGTGCTCACTTCCATTCTAGAATGGGTAAATTTTGAAGCAATCCTCCTGGCCTCTATCAATCTGCATTTACCTGCTGGCACACTAAACATCGGGATACAAAGTGTGCTACCTCACGCTTTATACCATACCACCATACGTGCTCCCTTAGATCTCGATACATCTTGTTTGCACTAGGTTGCATTGAGTACTGAGAGCGATGTGCCTCCTGCAAAACATTTTCGTACAGATATCCACTCGGCACACACATCCTCGTGCCATGTCGTAAATATCCATCTTCCGTAATAGTGAAGTCGTCTGTCAATCCTGTCCGAACTTGTGCCCTGATACTCCTCTGAGTCTTATCATTATAATGTGCAGCTCTAATGTTATCTATCAGCTCTGATTGTATCTGTAATCCCCACATCTGAATCTCAATACCTGGAACTAGCACTTCAATTTCCAAACTCTCAAGATTGTGTCTCCAATTTTGATTGGAACATACAACGATGTAAAGTTGGATTTATTTAGAAATATAATTAAATATTTGTGACGAATATTGTGTGGCTAAAATGAAGCACAATAGAGCATATTTATGAGTTACACAAGGGTCAGAATAGAAGATTGGCACGTCTAGGACAAGGGTATAAAATTTGTTGGAAGACAAAAGCTAGCGTAGTGCTCCAAATATCGAAGTAACGATAAGGTACAATAATCCAATAATAATTAAAATATTAAATATAATCCCTAATATTAAATCCCAAAATTGCTAATTAAAGTTCATAGTCCTATATGTTAGTCAAAGGTTCAACTAGTGGGTTTTTAGGTCCAGTCCACTAACTCATGTATTTAAGGAATACTATATATAATATATAAATATCATGCAATATATTAACATATTAAATAAATAAAATGCCAAAAATACCCCTATTCTGGAATGTGGTAGCGACAGGTCTACCCTACTTAAAAAAAAATTGTTCTCGAAATTAAAATAAACTAGCACAAGAACAAACAATCAGACAAATAACTACCTCAAGTCTCGAAGAGATACGGATACTGCTTGCATATTTTGTCCTCTCTCTCCTAGGTTGACTCGCCTTTAGAGTGATGTCTCCATGCAATACGAACTAAGAGAATAGTTTGGTTCTGCAATACCTTCTCTCTGCGATCCAAGATCTCTATGGGTTGTTCAGGATAGCTGAGAGTCGGTCAAACCTCGATCTTCGAGTAATCTAGTACGTGACTAGGATCTGCCACGTACCATCTCAGTTGCGATACGTGGAACACGTCATATACTCCATCTAGTGCATCCACCCTCTTTGACCGAGAAATCCATCATCAGATCCAATGGTCACAAAGATCGAAGGTCAAACGGTCAAGAGAGAGAGAGAGAGTAGAATCTAGAGCTCAGGCAAAGATATGGGATCGACGACTTTGGCATTGAGCATCCACCCTCTTTGGCAACCTTCGAAGCTGCTTCCTGTCTTCCACGACACTTCTTCAACATCGTGTGGTCCAAGGGCTAAAGTGATCGACTGCAGATCAGACACCTATAGCAATATTTACCCAGATTAAATAAATTATACTTAGACATCCTCGTATAGGATTAAATTTGTACAATCTTGTTTGTAAACATAAAAGAAGGGCGGGTCTTCGTACAAGACCTCATTTTCTGTATATCAAATCTTTTCTTGTTTATCATCCTAAACAAGATGGCGACTCTGCTGGGGACATCTTTCTCTTCTGATGAGGAAGCTATTGCTCAACACGATGCGGTATCCGTGGGATCCGTGAAGAAGACATTGGTCGTCCATTTCGACTAGTCGGCCTATGAAGACATGCTTCGAGCAGGGGGTGGCTCTCACTCCCTCTCCGTCCAAAGCAACAGGAAGCTGCGCAAGGTCTGGATGCCCAAGACATCCTCTACCATTCCTGTGGACTCTCCGATCTCTCCGATCTCTCCGATCTCTCCGACCAATGAGGTTGTAGCTTTGCTTCCTCCGCGCCTTGCGCGTCAAATTCAGTCACCTGTCTCTGGCAGGACCGACAAAACTTCTGGCAAAGCCTCAGCGCTAACCCAGAAGTATAATCCACACCTTGCGCGTAAAATTCAGTCACCTGTCTCTAGCAGGACCGAAAAAACTTCTGGCAAAGCCTCAGCGCTAACCCAGAAGTGTAATCTGCATCGTGCGCGTAAAATTCAGTCGCCTGTCTCTGGCAGGGCCGACAAAACTTATGGCAAAGCCTCAGCGCTAACCCAGAAGTATAATCCGTGCTCTGCGCATAAATTTCAGTCTCCCGTCCCTGGCGGAACAGACGAAACTCCTGACAATGCCTCAGCGCTAGTCCAGGAGCCTAAACCGCGCTCTGCGCGTTAATTTCAGTCTCCCGTCCCTGGCGGAATAGACAAAATTTCTGATGATGCCTCAGCACCAAATCAGGAGTCCCAAACGCGCTCCGCGTGCAAAAGTATATCTGCCTTCTGCGAAAAAGCAGATGATCCCTGCAAACTACGCAAAGGAAAGCAAGCGGCGGACTACTCAACATCTCGGCCTTTACGCCAGCAAGGGAACAATATGCCTGCCCGCCGGATTACGCGAGAAGCTGATGGCCGACTGAGCACATCCTCAGCTTCACGCCAACCAGAGCAGAGCTCCAAATTATGCCAGGAGAAGCCCTTCAGCGTAAAAAAGGCTCAATTTACGGGAAGACACCCTCCTCGGGGATTATCCGCCGCCCAGATGGCCAACCTGTTGTATATAGGTGGCACAGGGAAGACTATGGTTCCCAACATCCGCATACCCCCTGATGTGAACAGAAGGAACAAACCATAATCTTCTTCTTCTGTAAAGACTCCTGACTTATGTGAATTTCTGATCCAGAAATACGCAGACAAGGGTCATGAACAGGCTTCAGTTCCCTAACGGTCAAACGCGGGAAGATTTGGTGGGAAGATGCATCAACATCTAATATCGTCATAACAGATAGACCACGTAAAGATTCCATCTTTATTATTTCTCCAACTCGCGACGACCAGCATCCAATAGTCTTCGGTCGCATACGGAGCAGCCCGATCATACAGGAAGAATTTCGCGAGCCTGAAACTGGCAGAATATAAATCCACAGATATAGCCTGCAGGCGTTGAAAATTATACAAGGCATGGGTTATAATTTGAAGCTGAAACAAGGCCTCAACTATGGAAAGGGTAGACGAACACCGTTGTATGGTAACTCTTACTGTCAACAAGCTCATTTTGGGTTGGGATATGCTGCATCTCTCGCGAAACCCAAATCTTCGAAGTCTAGTCCTCTACAACCAGAGGCAGGTCCTGCTAAATCAGCTCCTATGGACAGATGCCACGGCATGTCTGGGCGTAGCCTACCTCGACAAAATAGGGCGCCATCCAAAGCTGGGGGTAGAATTCTCCCAAGATCTAAAGATGATGCAACGACGACGATCTTTCCAGAAAACCGTAAAATTCAGGCATAAGGAGCCCAAAGACCAAAAGGGACTTTCTCCTTCAATGAAGACGACATCATTGAAATCTTCAATATGCTGATGAAGGAACGCAAGCTTCAGCTACCCAAAATCAGACATCCTGAGAGGGCTGGCAAAGTTGATGACCCAAATTTTTGTCTCTTCCATCGGTACACTCATCACCCCACAAGAGCGTGCTATGTGCTAAAAAAAGAATTCAGGAGTTGATCGAAGCCAAGGTCATCACTTTGCATCTATAAACAAAGGGACGGTCATTACCAATTGGATTTTTACTCTTTTCTATGTGACAATTTTGCTCTCTTCAAGAATGTACCTGAGGAAGAGTCCCTAAAAGTTTCTCCAATGGATTCTTCAGGAAAATTACTCCACAGTGAATTGTCCAGACATAAGTTTATGTTCATCATCCAAGCATTTCGTTCCTTTCCCCAGAAGTTTGTCATGTTCATATTACCTCTGAACAAACTCTCCGAGTTTCTGGCTATCGATTATCATATCGGCTGTCGTCTCAACTTAACGCCCGTACTTAACTCTAAGTACGCCAGTGGTGTTAGGTCCACAAAAACTGCCATGTCCATATTACCTTTGAGCATATATGCGCCTCCATCCCCGATGGAATTGTATCCCAGAAGTTTGTCATGTTCATATTACCTCTGAACAAACTCTCTGAGTTTCTGGCTATCGATTATTATATCGGTTGTCGTCTCAACTTAATGCCCGTACTTAACTCTAAGTACGCCAGTGGTGTTAGGTCCACAAAAACTGCCATGTCCATATTACCTCTGAGTAGATATGCGCCTCCATCCCCGATGGAATTGCATCCCAAAAGTTTGTCATGTTCATATTACCTCTAAACAAACTCTCCGAGTTTCTGGCTATCGATTATCATATCGGTTGTCGTCCCAACTTAACACCCGTACTTAACTCTAAGTACGCCTGTGGTGTTAAGTCCACAAAGACTGCCATGTCCATATTACCTCTGGCAGGTCTTACACCAAACCTATTATTTGCACTCTCGTGCGCAAAGAATAATAGGTCTACCAAAGAACCCGTGGCGTGTCCTCAATGCCATAGTGTCATGGAGGTGATCCCAAACATCACTTTCACTGAAGATGACATGCTGTTAAAACATAATAGACATGACAGACCCATCTATTACACCAGGTACATCGGTTCGATGGAGGTCGACCGGATTCACATATATCCGGGATCATCAATCAGCATCATTCCTCATAGTCTGCTCAGACCGCTGAGGATTCTTACCAGCGAATTGGCTTACACCACCACTACAATCGTGAGTTTCAACGCCGGAAGAAGTAAGCCGTTGGGGAAAATTTGCCTGAGGATCCAGATTGGCAACCTCAGATCAGTGGCTACATGTTACGTCATCGATTCAGAGGTGTCCTATAATATTTTGCTGGATAGACCTTGGATCCACGACCACAATATCGTTTCTTCAACTCTACACCAATGCTTCAAATATGTAGACGCCCGAGGAACAGTACAAATGGAGATTGTTGACTTGAACCCGTTCAAAGGAGTAGAATCCTACTACTCTAATGCCGTGTTGTACTCTCAAGACTACACGGAAGAGGTATCAACCGAAGCAGAGAAGGAATCCCACCGGGAGCCAGAAGAACCCTCTGCCAAGCAAACTCTGTCAATCCAGGTGAAAGGACGGACTACTCATCCAGAAGCCATAAAACCTATGGCTATCCACCTGAACGAGACCAGGTCAGGAAAAGGGGGTGACCTCTAGAGATCACTCTGAACCAGAAGCCTCCACCCTTGGTCATCAACCTCCGGCGCAACAGGCAGCCGATGGATGTAAATGCAACTGGGAACAGAGTTTCAGATGATAATAAACATCCACTTTTCCAGTATATTGATGCCCAAATTCCAAATCAGGAATCCTCCCCCTACGATGATATAGAACCTATAGCGCAAAAATTCTCAGAAGCTATAGATTCCTATCATCCGTATGTATGGGAAGTGGTGTCATCATCCAATGTCACCATGACATATGGACCGCATGAGGAATCTATCTTTATTGTCCCGCCTACTCGAAGCATTCAGCATTCAATAGTCTTCGGCCGCATGTGCAATCAACCGACGGTGCAAGAGGATTCTTCCGACGACGATGCCGGTAAAATGCAGGTTCACAGACACAGCCTGCAAGCTCTGAGGATCATGCAAAATATGGGTTATAACTTGAAGCTAGAACCGGGTCTCAACTACAGGAAAGGCAGTCGAATGCCGCTGCACGGCGATCCCTACTATCAACAAACTCGTTTCGGGTTAGGGTATACCACCTCCCTCGTAACTCCTGAGTCAAGCGAGGATATCTTTTCCTCCTCTCAAAATAGCTCAGTGCCCTATGACTCATCTCATGCTATCGTGCGAACATTATCAGTAAATATGGTAGTGACGGATTCCTTCGAATCAGACAAACAAGAATCTAAACCGTTTGAGAATGACTTGGGCTCAGCAAATGGATACACAATAGGAGTTCCGCTTCGAGTAGAGAGAACCTCCCACTGAAGACAAAGTTATCCAGATTGACGTTGGGGATAAACTTTCGCCAAAGCCGATATTTATCAGTAATAATCTTTTCGAAGTAGAAAGGGAAGAAGTTATCCAGCTGATAAAAGAATATATCGACATCTTTGCGTAGAATTATGAGGACATGCCAGGCCTTTATCCAAAAGTAGCTACTCATAAGCTCAATATATTGCCCGATTCAAAGCCTGTGAAGCAGCCCCAACGCCGGTTCCGCCCGGATATGATGGACGCCATTGAAGCTGAAATCAAGAAGTTGATAGCCTGTGGCTTCATCCGTGAAGAACAACATCCCGACTGGGTCGCCAATGTTGTCCCTTTCATAAAGAAAAATGGGAAAGTACGTGTCTGTATCGATTTTCGAGATCTGAATGCAGCCTGCCCCAAGGATGAGTTTCCTCTTTCCATCACAGACGTCATGATTGACAATACATATGGTTTTGAACGTATGTCTTTCATGGACGGATTTTTAGGATACAATCAGATCAAGATGTATCCTGAAGACGAGAAGCACACTGCCTTCCAGATACAATTGGGGGTATATTGCTATACGGTCATGCCCTTCGGATTGAAGAATGCCGGAGCTACGTACCAACGGGATATGAGTAACATATTCTATGAGCATTTACGCAAGACAGTGGAGTGTTACGTGGACGATGTAGCTGTCAAAAGCCGCCTCAAGGATAATCACATCCAAGACTTGAAGACAGTATTTGACTTGATGCGCCAACATCAACTCAAAATGAATCCCACAAAGTCCTTTCTAGGAGTATCTAGTGGCAAATTTATGGGATTTGTCATAACCGCCAAAGGCATTCAAGTGGACCCTGATAAAGTGAAGGCCATCTTTGAAATGCGACCGCCCCTCAATCTGAGGGAACTCAGGGGATTTCAAGGTCGTCTGGCTTATATCCGGAGATTTATATCAAACCTCTCGGGGAGATGTCAACCATTTTCTCGCCTCATGAAGAAAGGTGTATCCTTCGTATGGGACGAAGCCTGTCAACAAGCGTTCTGTGATATCAAGTGCTACCTCACCAGTCCGCCAGTTTTGGTGCCTCCTGTCATTAGAAGACCATTCGTGCTGTATGTTCGAGCAATAGATCATTCTCTAGGAGCTATTCTCGCACAGAAGAACGAGATGGGTCACGAGCAGGCTATCTACTACCTCAGCAGGATGATGGTCGGAGCCGAACACCGGTACAATCCAGTGGAAAAAGAATGCCTGGCTCTGATGTTCGCTATTCAGAAAATGTGACACTATGTCACAGGCCAAACCATTCACATCATCTCCAGGATCAATCCTTTGCGAGTACTGATGAACAAGCCAAGTGTTCTTAATTCTCGACTCGTGACATGGGCGATGTTATTGACACCGTATGACATGGTGTACGTCCCCCAGAAGTCCATCAAAGGCCAAGCATTGGCTGACTTCCTAGCTGCTCATCCGATCCCGGAGGACTCCAAACTGTACGAGGACATTCCCGACGTAGTTGTAGAATGTAATTCCGCAATGGAAAGTGATGCATGGCAACTGTTCTTCGATGGTGCCTCCAGAACTGGTCCCAGGGGAAACGTGGTCTCGGGAGTAGGAATTGTTCTGGTCACTCCTGATAAGCTCGTCATCTACCGAGCATATTCTCTTAGCGACCCCTATTCCAACAATGTTGAGGAGTACAACGCGCTACTAATCGGTCTCCAAGTCGCTAAAGAATTGGATGTCGAATCTCTGGAAGCTTTCGGTGATTCTCTGCTGATCGTCAATCAAGTCAGAGGAATATATGAAGTCCGAAATCTAGACCTCATCCCCTATCACCGAGCAACGGTCGAGATAGCCATGACATTCAAAGGATTCTTCCTAGAGCATGTGCCTCGATCTCAGAATCTGGAAGCTGATGCCCTAGCCAGTCTGGCTGTAGATTTAGCTACCCCTATAAGAAGGCAGAATTCGGTAATCCTTCTTAACAGAGATTTATTATGTGTAAAAAATAATTTCCACATAGAATGCAGCTACGCGGTGGACGCAGATCCTCCCAGGAGAGACTGGAGAAGTCCCTTTATAGATTTTGTAGCATACGAAATCTTGCCAGAAGATCCTAAAGAAGCAGTATTCGTCAAAAGACGATCATTACGCTTCTATTTCGACGCATCGTCACAATGTCTATATCGTCGGTCTTATGATGGACTATTATTACGATGTCTCTCTGGTGACGAAGCACAGTGTATTATCCGTGAAGCCCACGACGGCGTATGTGGAGCGCATCAACCCGGTCCTAAGCTACAGGATTGCGTCAGGAGAATGGGCTATTACTGGCCTACTATGATCACAGATGCAATAAAGTATGCAAGACACTGCAGAGCCTGTCAGGTCCACGCAGACTTTATCCATCAACCTCCCGAACATCTATATCCTACGGTTGTGTCCTGGCCTTTCGAAGCATGGGGTAGGGATATCATTGGTCCTATTCACCCGTCTTCTTCCAGAGGTCACCGGTTCATACTGGCCATCACGGATTACTTCTCCAAATGGGCAGAGGCGATCCCTCTTGCTGAGGTGAAGGCATCTAATGTGATCAGCTTCATCAAGCATCACGTCATTTATCGCTTCGGGATACCCCGAAGGATAATCCATGACAATGGGCCTCAATTCATCAGCCAAGCGTTTCATCGATTTTGCGATAAAAATTGGATATAAAATGTCGCCTCTACGGCATATAATCCTGCTGCTAATGGTTTGGCGGAAGCTTTCAACAAAACCATTATCAAGCTCTTGAAGAAGTTCATCTCTTCGAACAAAAGGGATTGGATTGAGAAGCTGGGAGGATGTCTCTGGGCATACCGCACAACGGTACGAGCACCGACAGGTTGCACCCCATTCTCATTAGTTTATGGGAGCGAAGCGGTTCTCCCCATCGAGATCCAAATCCCGTCACTCAGGATAGCCGTGGCTAATAGGTTGACTCAAGAAAAGAATAACCTGTTAAGTCTTCAAGAGCTGGAAGGATTAGACAAGAAACGTCTCCAAGCTCAACAGCGCATCGTGCTCTACAAAGCACGCATTTCCAGGGCTTTTAATCAAAAAGTGACGGAAAGGGTGTTCAAAGTCGGCGAGCTAGTTTTAGCCGTAAGAAGGCCGATGATTCTTACTCACAGAAGTAAGGGCAAATTCCAGTCCAAATGGGAAGGCCCTTATGTGATCGAGACGAAGTTCTCAAACGGCGCTAACAGGCTAGCCCAGCCTAATGGAGACCTGTTAATGGCTCCTATCAATGGCAAATTCCTGAAAAGGTACTATGCTTAACCTCCTCTACTCAAGTGGAATATGGCAAAAACCTCATTCTGACAAAACTACTTTCAAAACGAAACTAGTTGGATCGTATTCTATCATGTCCATATAACCTCTGAATAGATATATCCTGCTAAAACTTACCAAGAGTATATCACGTCCATATTACCTCTGATATCACTTTCACCCAAACCTGACATTTACATTCCGAAATGATGGGTCCACAAAGTCAGATGAAAGCCTCTTTATTATTCCCAAAAAGGAGCGGAAGTACATTGAAAAGCAAAAGCAAAAGTACATCATTTTGGGGGAGCAGTCGGGTCGCGAAGCTGCTGCGCCAGTGCGGCCATCCTCTCAGTCCTGGAATCCAAGACATCATGACGAGCCCGCTCCAGTCGTGCCTCATCATTGCTCATGAGGGACAATTCTGCTCTAGCCCGAAGAAAACCAGCACGGGCGACTCCTGTACGCTCCAAGTTCTGTTGTGCTACGCCCATTCGGCTATCCGCCATAACTAGAGCTTCCAACGACTGAGAAGCCCACTCTTTTTTCGGAGCGAGTTTCATTTCTAGCCTGAGGACCCTCGCTATATTCCCTTCGTGCTCGGCCTGGCACTTCGTTCGAAGAGCAATGGTCTCCTCCAGGACGACTTTTCCTTCATCCATCTCCTGCTGATGTGTCTGGATGGATTTATTTACGCCTGCCATCTGTTTGGCAAGTCGTGCAGTCATAGAGTCGTATCTAGCCTGGACTAGATCTTCCACATTATCTCGAGCTAGCTGCAAGTATTCGTTAATTGGTTGCTCCAAACCATTAACTATCTCCTCCAGCGTTTCAGCTAGCCCAATGTCGTTGAATTCTCGGATTAGCATTATTGCGGACTGGGAGGACCTCTTCAGTGACGCAAAGCTCATATTCTTCGTCAACACCCTTGATATTAACATTTTCAAAGTGGTATAAAAGATATCAGTGTACTGCTCGATCAGCACAGCTAGATCCGATTGGACGCTCGGGGTGGCCTCGATATTGGCGAATCCCCCTCCGAGAACAACCGCAGACGATGTTGCCAAGGCCGTCGCCTCAACAGGTGGTACGATAAAAGAAGAAGCGCCAACACCGGACGACGATACCAGTGTACTCACAGGAGGCATTACCGCAATGACAGGCTCGTCCTCCTCTTGAGATATTGGAATCTCATCGACAGGCGAGCCGGCACCCAAAGACGTTTCTTCTTCAAAATTAGCCACCTCCGTATCGCCGCCAAGACCTGACACGGAGCTGAAGGGAGCATCTACACTGCCCTCCCCGAAGAGGTCTTCCCCTGAAAAGAGGACGAAGGGAAGTTAGTATCGAAATGATGTTAACTTTTCTAAAAAGAGGCGTGATGATGACATTTACCCATGGCCGACGGCATATATGTCGCATCAGCGACCTGTATAGCTAAATCATTTCTTAACGATGCTAAGCAAGCTGTCATACCTAGAGAAAGGGGTCTGCTAACTAACGCTGGCAAATAGTCTTCCAGGTCCCCGTCAAATGCCAACCGAGGCTCATCAGCTGGAATCTCGCCAGGTGCGCTAACAGGCACGGTAGGGGTCTCTCCCGGTGCCAATCCACATAAAGATATACTCAGCCCCGAAGGCGACCTCGTTCCACTACCTGAAGCAGTAGCAGCAACGGCGGCCTCCAGCAGAGATTCTCCGGCACCACCAGCCGGAACATTAGAGGGTCCCTCTCTAAAAGCCGAGGAACCCCCAATCAAAGAATCATCCCCAACATGGGGAGATGCAGGCTCACTTCCAGGAGCCTCAATACCAGGAATTCGGAGAGGACGATTAACCATCTTCTTCTTCCTCTTGCGAGGGGAAGTCTCCTTCGGAGTAGGAGCCCTTCGCTTCCCGGAGATTACCAAAGGCCCTGCAGGCAGAGGTACTTCATCCCTCGATACCACAACAGAGGCTCATCTGGATTGACGAACTCCTCACCCTCGTCAGAAGAAACCGAGGGGACTTCGACTCTTCCCCCAGACTTGGAAGAGGGCACCCTAAAACTTCCATGCATGTCAAAATCACGATGGAAGGTGTTCGTTGCCACATAGAACTGGGCATACGAGTACAGAATGTGCAGCTCCGTGGAGAGTGTAATGACCGGCATGGTAAAAATTGCTCCAGTGCAGCCCATGAGTAAAATTGCCATCCTTTCGCTCCATCAATGAGTCCACCCCTGGACCAGAAGCTTGTTACGGTGTTGCCCACGTGCAACTGATCGTACCCAAACTGCCTGGCAAACCGACTAGGCAGGTAGGGCTCCAAGAAGTAATGGTCTTCACTCTTGTACAGTAAATAGGAAGGTCTAATGCAGACCAACCAATTAAAAGCTTTAGGAGAAAGATTGGTCTTCTCTCTGCCTGATTCCTCAAGCCTAATCCCCAATTGATTGCGATGTACAGAAAGGACAGTGCAGAAGAGCTTCCAGCTGTGACTGAAGCCCAGCACCCGCCGACAGTCTAGAACCGTGGCCACATTCCAGGAAGATTTCTGGTAGTTCAGCAAGAAACTTGCCCCCGAACTACTGCCGGAGCCAGGAGACATAACCGTGGGGTTATGAAGAATTAACCATCCCATCAGATACAGGTATGGTAATTCTATCCTGGGAAAGCTATCACGCCGAGTTTCATCGGCGAGCAGCCCGTCAGTCATGGCCCTCAGGCCAGCTTGAATGCGGCACACCATGGCAGGAAGTAAGCCCAGTCTTGTCCCAAACACCAGACGCACTGCCGGCCATAGCGTGTTGCGGTCAATACGGTCCCCAAATGCGACGCCAGGTACCACCACTCGGCACAGCCATATGGAGAGAAACCCAGCCAGTTGAGCTTCCCTGGACAGAGGCCTGCGGCAGCACCTCAAATAACTATAGGCTTTAATGCCTTCAGGATACTGTCCTATCCCTTCGTCGAGGATCAAGTTCGGAGCCCCAGCGTCTACCATGAGATCGTCGACTACCTGAGCATTTAGCGCGCTCAGAGGATTCACAGGCAGATCCTTGCCCTCTAATACCTTCTCCGGCTTAGCAGTCCTGGACCGATGAAAGAAGAGATAGGACGTCCATTTATTGATGTGAGCCAAATCTGAGGGCTCATCATAAAAAGTGGTACAAGCGAGGTAGTGGCACATCAGCTCCTGATACACTTCTACTACCCGAGGATCTGAATCCCCCAGCTTCCGGTTCGTAGGAACATACTCTTCATACGAAGTATCCCCCATCGGCAGTCTCGAGATCTCTGCCATCTCATGAAGGGCCAATCCCAACTCCCCTAGTAGAGTGGCGAAAGTCCCGGTGAGCGAAATATATCGCTCCATCAGTGCTAGAAACAGGTTGGGGTTAGGAGGTAACCCAACACTGGTGGCACTCACAGCTGCAAATAGACCAATGCTCTCTAACTCGGTCTGAAAATGCTTCAGGGCCCAATCAACTAAGCGATCCCATCGAAGGTTTGTAGGGGTGATCCACCTACCGCACCGAGGGTTCACCTTACGGTATACTCCCCCATGTCCCATAAAATCATTATAGAAAGTCGGTAACTGGACCGGCTGGATCACTAAGTTGTCATCACTCGGGACACTACCCGGGTACAGTCCCCTGAACGTCGTCACATTACCGGAAGGGCGGCTAACAAATGACCCCTGGTCACCTCCTTTCAGATGAAAGATCTTCCCCGGCCTGCCGTGAAGATCAGGAGTCAGCGTCCAAGACATCCTCCTGGGATGTGTGGCATGGAAGAACACCAGATGGGATAGTCTCTCGGTATCTTGGGCAGAAACAAAACCAAACTCCCGGCAGGGAAAACCCAGAGTTCTTTCTTGGGCTTCGTCTGGGACTGCTTGTCAATCATGTCCCCGAAGAGGAAAGTCGGATTTATGTATTGGTCCCCGTCTATGTACGTCAGGGGCTCCCCATTGATCATGCTCAGCAACATTCGCTCTCCCTGAGCGGATATCAGAATCTCCCTTCCTTCAGGATACTGCGGCCCGGAGATAGGAAATGTCACGTGTGACAGATCCTCCAGATAGTTGGAGTACAGCATCCCTGCGGCAGAACCCATCAGATTGGCTAGCGGAGATGCATGTAGGTTAACTGCAAGGTGCAAGAAAGACAAGTCAGATCTTATAAACATGTAGCCTAAGCAAAAAATCAACAGTCTGTGCTCTACGCCAAGACCGTAAAAACTTGACCATTACGCTGGAATCCATTTCCTAAAGCGTAAAGTTCAAGACTGGCAGTATACAGTATGTGCTTTATGCCAGACGGGTAAAATTGAGTCATTATGCCAGAATCTTCATCCAGAAGCGTAACGCTCAAATTTTATACGCCAACTTTCGACAGTCAAAGCTTTTACGCCAGACTGCAAATATATGGTATTTTTGCGCTGACACATTAGAAATATGGGCGTAAAATATGAAACGTCTCTGTGCATCATCTTCCTCAAAGAGGCTATCAGCACAGAAGATGACCTAGCGCGGTCACGTACAACGTGTGCAAAGGATTTTCGGTCGTTCTTTTTTGTCCCAAATGCTCTACCTTGGAGACCGGGTGCACTGCTCGTCGGCGGGATACTTCGCTCAGAATGAAGTTCGCCTTGCCCAACCGAAGACACTCTCACCTGAGCAGAAGAACGAGAAGAAGAATCAACCTTCTTTCCCTTAGTGGAGGAGGATTGTTTCGAGGCCATTTCTGGAAACTTTGAAATCTCGGAGAAGAAACGAAGAAGAAACTCGAACAGACGAAGGCTTTTTTCGGAGGAGACGGATGAAAAGTTTTTCTCTCAGAAACTTGGGGTATATATAGAGTTCGGATGGACACCTCGAATCCTGAACCAAATCTCCTAATTAATATCTGGTTATGATTGGGTACTACGTCAGCCTATTTACTCCAAGAAGGCGGACAGTCAGCAAATTCGAAAAGTTTTCGTGCGAGGAAGATTCGCGGTTCTTACGCTAAGGAGCTTTCTACGCTCGACAGCTACAGATCTACGATTTTTACGCTTATAGGCTATAAGTCTATGGTTTGACGCCCGGATACCTTTGTGCTCGGTAGCTTTTACGCTCGAGAGGCTACAAACCTACGACTTCACGCTCAGCAGCTACGAATCTACGATCTCGCGCTTGGTGGCTTTTTACGCTCAGAGGCAACAGATCCACGACTTCACGCTCGGAAGATTTTCTTTTTAGAAGCTACAAATCTACAGTTATGCACCAAGGAGCTTTCTATGCTCGACAGCTACAAATCTACGGTTTTACGTTCAATGGCTACAAGTCTATAGTTTTATGCCCGGATGCCTTTGTGCTCGATAGTTTTTATGCTCGAGAGGCTACAAACCTACGACTTCACGCTCAGGAACTACAAGTCTATGATTTCACGCTCGGTGGCGTTTAGCTTACGCTCAGAGGCAACGAACTTATGATTTTACGCTCCACGACTTTTCTTATATCTGAAAGATGCGCATGCCAGTACAGTACATCGGAACAAATTCTCACGGCAGTCAATTACAGGAGTTCACACAGAAGATACTCCCTCTTGACCACAAGATACCCCAAGTACCCGAAGCATACAGATTTCAACATTAAAAATTACTCCTTTTCATGGGTCGATTCGAAGTTCATCCAGAATCTAGTCTGAATATTTCGTCTGCAAATTCAAGATGGCAGCTCAGTTCTTGAGAGCCATTCCTCGCCCTGTTCCAAGGGATTTTCGAGAAATCACTCTTGAAGACGACGGTCTGAACAAAAATTCTATTTATCAGAAGTAAAAATAGTTCAGAATTCTACGCAGTTCCTAACAGCACGACAGTTCGAACACTCGACTGCTAAAACGGCTTTCTACGCATCCTCAGTTATGCGTAAAAGACAGGACAGGACCTAGCACACTTTCTATACAGAGTCGGCGTAAAGAATCAGACGTGTCGAAGCTACACAAATACAGACTTCATAGCAAAGTATGGCAAGATGATCATATGAAGAAGAAGACGATCTTATTAAAATCACGATTATATATGAGGGAAATCCAGTCTACAAGGGTTTTTCTCAATTTTCGTGGTTACATATGAGGGAAATCCCGTCTACAAAGGGTTTCTCATTTTCATTTAGAGATCACGCCCAGAATCTGTTTCAGCTAGGTTCTCGCATGGGCGGCATCCTTCATCCATCTTCTCCGGCAGTCAGTCAGTAACAGCAAACTGATTGACATATTGGTCAACGGTGGGAGGATACAAAACAAGGCATAGACCCATACCGCCAACAGAAGAAAAGCAGAATAAATCTGCTTTCCTACCTCCAGCGCCATGACAGATTGAGTTGAGATATTTTACTCAACTCAATCCCGGACAGCAGCTAGTTGGTCTACCCTCATCCGCAGGTAACGGGAGAAGGCACCACTTGCAAGTGGCATGGCAAAATGCGATCCTTTTTCTCTCCCGAAGAACCACCATACAAAGTTGCTGGTTATCCCGAGCAAAGGAGGCTATGATATCCTTCAATGATCCATCGTTGCAGAGGACATTTGCTCGAAGATGCCGTCTTTTTTGGCTCCTTACATGCTGGAAGAGCATGATCTCCTTCTTCCTCAAACCGACCCGACGAACTCCGGCCATCATCTCTGTGTGGTGACGGAAGTGTGAGAAGATGGAAAAACTCCTCAGCCTTTTTATAGGCGAAAGAGATCTCACCGATCCCCAATAACTCCGCCATAAAGTCAGCCATGAAAGAACGTGTCAGGCTTGACCGTTTCAGGCTCCATTCAGAGCATTTCGAGTTATGAGGAACGGTTCATGCTTCATTCAAAGTGTTTCAAATTACGAGGAATTTAAAAGCTTTGAAGGGGGTCTTGTAGAAGCATAAAAAATACGTTGGATAGCTATACGCAGTATCTTGATGCAGGGCAGCGTAAACAGAGGACCTCAGAGCCATCAAACGTGCTACAGAGCTTTTTCGCTGAGCACAGCGTAAAAATGTAGGCTCAAGGACCATCCTCGTAATGCAGTATGTCCAGACTGCTTCAACGTAAACAGGGTGCTTCATCGCCTTTATGGCATAAAACTCATCTGCTTTTAATGTAGCATTGAAGTGTACGAGGAACGCTTCATATTCTTTGAAATGAACCTGTCAGATCATGCAATGAACCTGACGTCTGGACTACTGACAAAGAGTACTGCACGATAACCCAAGCGACGGGTATCATGATGGCGCGGCACTGCAACCCAGGCTGTCATTTACTGCTATTTCCTTTGTGTAAACCACTTTTACACATACGAAAGAATACGCTGCCTAGTTTTACACAGGCCGATATGAGCTGTTTACGCTCCACAGAAGACAAACAGCCTGCCACGTCAAAAGCTGCACTTCGTACAGGGCTCGAGGCACGTCTCTGCATTTAATGCATAGGGCGGTGACAGTTTCTCGAGGCACGTCTCTACAATCAAAGCGCTGAATATTGACAGATGCCCAAGGCACGTCTCTCCACCTGATGCACAGAAGGGTGGCAGGCCTTCAAAACACGTCTCCTCATTTAATGCACAGGATAAATAGCGGATCTCCACATTTAATGCTAGAGATCTGATTAAATGTCACCGAACCGTCATTTAGTGACATCCCCTTTACGTAAACTACTCTTACGCATATAAGGGAATATGCCGCCCAGTTTTATACAGGTAGACGAGAGCTTCTTATGCTCCGCAGAAGGCAAACAGACCGCCACATCAGCAGTTACTCTTCGTACAGAATTTGAGGCGCGTATCTGCATTTAATGCGCAGAATGATGGCAAATCTTAAAGATAAGCCTCTGTATTTAATGTGCAGGATGGGGACAGATCTCTGCATTTAATGTAAGAGATTTGAATATATCTCCAAGAGCCGTAATTCCGGCTAAAATGTCCACATAATCTCGGCTTCTACGCCTGCTCGGCCTCTATGCCCACTTGGCTTCTACGCCTACTCGGCCTCTATGAACACTCGGCTTCTACGTCTGCTCGGCTTCCATGCCCACCCGGCTTCTATGACCACTCGGCTTCTACGCCTACTTGGCTTCTACGCCACTCGGCCTCTATGACCACTCGACTTCTACGCCTACTCGGCTTCTATGCCTACTCGGCTTCTACGCCTACTCGGCTTCTATGCCTATTTTGGCTTCTATGCCATGGTGAGAGTCATTGGCTTCTACGCCAACCTCTTCTACACAAGGGATAACTACCTACGTGGCTTCTACGCCGTGATCTTCGCAGCAGATATACGCATTTTGTCCCTTAGTTGGACGTGCGTCACATGCTCACTCAAAAGGTCATCTATACGCAGGCATTGGTTATTTTAAACCGTCATATAAAAGGGTGCTGTACTTTCCACTACTCAGTTTCTACGCCGACTGTGTGGTCACTGTCACTAAAAACTCTATAAATAGAGACCTCTATCAACTGAGGAAAAGGTCAAAAAATTGGAGAAAATAGGTCAGAAATTGACCGAGAAATCCAGTATCAGACCCAACGATCGCAAAGATCGAAGGTCAAACGGTCAAGAGAGAGAGAGAGAGTAGAATCCAGAGCTCAGGCAAAAAGAAGGGATCGACGACTTTGGCATCGAGCATCCACCCTCTTTGCAACCTTCGAAGCTGCTTCTTGTCTTCCACGGCACTTCTTCAACATCGTATGGTCCAAGGGCTAAAGTGATCGACTGCAGATCAGACACCTATAGCAATATTTACCCAGATTAAATAAATTATACTTAGACATCCTCGTATAGGATTAAATTTGTACAATCTTGTTTGTAAACATAAAAGAAGGGCGGGTGTTCGTACAAGACCTCATTTTCCGCATATCAAATCTTTTCTTGTTTATCATCCTAAACAACCATGTCAGCACAATGTCAAATATTTGACTGCCAACGGCCTCGATCTGAAGAATCTCCTAAATTTGTGCAAAGCGCAAGTTTCTCTCTATATCCTCTAGCCATTCGTCAGTGTAGAGTATCCCCTCGGTGTCATTGAACTCTCGAGGCATCCTCCTTTTGAAATCCACTATAGTACCCGGCCTCTGGTGCTGCTGGCCAGGATGTTGTTGGTGTTGTGCTTCTCTCTCAACAGCCTGGAGAGCCACCTAATGAGCATTCTCCAAGCTCTTTCTCATTAGCTATATCAGTGCTTGGTGCGCTTCTGCTTGCACCCTCTGAGCCTCAGCTTAAACATGCTGAGCTTCTGCTGTTACTCTGTGGGCATCTAACATGCCTCGGATCAGTATGAATATTTGTGCCCCATCAAAGGGCATACCTCCGGGAGAAGGAGTCGGTGGTGGTGAAAGATTATCTGTCATAGCTGGGGCAATCCTCTGAACATATGGAGGAGGAGGAACCCCAAAAGTTATAAATACTCCCACATGAACAGGAGATGTAGGAGGAACTCCAGATATCTGTTCGTCTGGTCGAGAGGTGGAGACCTCTCTAAAGCTGTTGCTCCCAGTCTCAAGGACCTCGTCTTCGGCGGCATCCTGACGACAGGCTGAAAAGAATCAAGTAAGGTAATAGATACGATATCATCAAGGAAGGATAATAGAGTTCTAAAGGAAGCATTTATTCATAATAACATTGTAAGATCAGAATTTTCCTAGTTGTGATTTAGCATACTCTCATCCTAAATCCTATTTTCTAACGCAGGCTCGTAGCAATACTCTAAGTGAGCACTACCATAATATCGCTCTAAATGCGAATCTAGAAAGAAGGCAGACCTGCATAGGCCACCAATAAAAATTAATCACAACCCGCACCCAAAATTTGGTCATGAGTCATGGGTACGTCCAGCCTACGCCACAACATCGACGGTAGAACCCTGTCTAAGTCTCTATAATACTAAACATAACTCACAACCTGTCAATGATATCAACTCCATAAGGAGTACAATAAAATATACATCTTTCAATAGCTCATAATATAAACTCAATCACATCTATAAGAAATAATGTCACGATGAGATAAAAGATAAGATGTACTAACATAAGTTAAGCACAACAACTCAAAATAGATATAAACTAGAGTCTAGCTATCCAACATCAATAGTCTCAAAAAGTCTTAAAATAAACTCAATATAACCTTAATATAAGTCTCAACATAAACTCAAATGCATAAAATAATAATTGTCTAAATAGCTGCAGGTAGTGTCTCCTCTAAAGGAAGGGACTCTTCTAAACTGTCTGTTATATAGTCTGCATCTACACCTGGTCCATAATGTGTTGGATAGAAGTCCTCAAGATCCTCTGAAAATATACATCCAGTCAGAATTGGAACGAAGTACAAGCACTAACAGCAGTTCCATGTAAATTGACAAAAACTATAACATAGTGTCAAGAAATACAAGATGGATATAATACTGAAAATAGGAATACTAGAAATAAGGAAATACTAAAATAAGAAAATATTGGAGAACATATCATCATCAACGGTACAACTAGCAATGAACAAAAATACAAGTGCATGCTAGAACAATAAATTGGAAATACAGGAATAAAGTATCTAGCTAAGTGTGTGAAACATCAGTCTATCATGTTATCATCTTGGGACGGATCAGGCTTGTTACATATGATTCGCTATGATTCATATAGGTAAGACTAACCATCCGGCTAGCTATGATGCGAGCAATAGTCAGACTAATCATATATAACAGGCTATGAGGCATATAATGGTCAGGCTGCACCCGACGTGAGGTGTGGGTGACGTATGATGCATGTAGAGTGGGTTATGATCACATAATCTACTAATATTTCCCCGTCCCCAGCTAGCACGATGGATTCTAATCATGACTCCTCATGACAGGTCTCAATGATGCTAACCCATGTATACATAGTGTCAGAATCTTGTACACTATATAACTAGAATCATAGAGATGATCAATATAATAAAAACTGTCAGAGAATATACTAGCATGTGGTCCTCTGCTGACAATACCAATACCCTATTTTCGAAGTCTTGTCTGAATAATGCAATAGTCCTATAGACATAATATAATAATAATATAGCATCAGTTGTTACACTAGCACACACACAAACATAATTATACTAAACTCAGAACTGCGTTAGGGTTGATACTGGTCATCTAGCAGGGTAAAGTGTGTGTCTATATGTACGGACGTCATGTCCTCAAATATTGTGCATAATCAGACAGTCAACTCACTAAAACATGTCTAAGGATCTAAATCTCGTATAACACCAACACATGTCTAAGCCAGTACGTTGGTGTATACAAGGCAGTCAATTCTCTAATTCTCAGGGTCATATAGTCATATGCAAATATACGGGATATCAGCAGTTAATACCTAGGGTCATACAGCAAATATATTACAGTCATACCTAGTACTAGCAATTAATTTCCACATAATATATATATATATATATTAATTAGTTACTATACACACACGCACGGACACGCAACTGGTTTCTAGGTTCACCAACACAGGTTTTATGTTGACTAAACTGTCATGAAGCAATTTCTAACCCTAATTAATATTCATATATGCACACACAGAATCATGAAGAAGGGAAAATCAAATATGTGTGCGCACGGGGCCGAGGGTGTAGTCGACTGGAGATGGTGCTAGGCTGCTCGGCTGTAGCCACGACGAAGGGGCTCATGGTTCGGCTGTTGCTCTGGCGATCGGGTCAAGGTCATCGAGTGGTCGGGTCGGGATGGTATAGATAATGATGATGAAAGGAGGCGGTGGTATCGCTGCTGTATCGTCCACGAGGCTGACGACGTGGCATTGGCGGTTCAGCGGGTTATCGAGGTCATAAAGGGAGGAGACGATGGAGGTGTTAATGGTGATGGGGATGGTATTGTTGCTCCATGTAGTCGAGATCGAAGATGGCGAAGGAGGAGGATGGTACGACAAGGGTGAGATGGGATAATGCAGTTGCGGAAAGGCGTGGCCATGGAAGTCGGGTACGGTGTCGTCCACTACACGGCTGTGAATGATGGGGTGGGGAGTCGGTCGGGATCGTCGGGACTCGTCGGTAGTTACGGCGGTACAGCGGGGGGATACTGAACGGGGTTTGTGGGAATAAGGCAGCGGGAATGGAGAAGTCGGCTAGGTTTAGGGTTTGATGGTGGTGGTGATCAAAATAATAGGAGAAAAGTATATATATATATATATGTATGTGGAGAAAATAGGGTGTTATAAACCTAGGAAGTTGGGCCGCCCAAGTACATCCTTGGGGTTGGGGTTATTATTTTTATATGAAAGAATTTGAATGGCTAGGATGGTGTTGGGTTGAAAGGATGGCTAAGATGGAGAGGGGAAAATATTGAGTGTTGCACACTCCAAAAATATGGAGAAAAATCATATGTGACCGGTCAATAAAGAAAAGGGTGTTTCTTCATGTGTTGGGTCCAATGGGAAGTGGATACCTCAATGCACTTTTGCAATAAAGTCCCCAATAATTAGAAAATTGCACAAAAGTGGAAATTTGGATTAAATGAGGGAAAATACCATGTTTCGTATGATGTAGTAGATAAAAAGGGTGTGTGGTGTTTAGTATGAGTCTTGAGGATGTGAATGGGGGTTTGGTTTGGTGTTGGATCTAGTTTTGGGTTAAGTTGGGTCCTTACACCAATTTAATTAAATTTAATATAAATGGTGTTCCAAAATTTATTGGAAGTACATAGGGTTAAAATTAGGTAGGACGCAAGTATCATGGACATAGAAGACTCATAATAGAGTATTATCAAAATTTAGGTTGCACAAAATGGATCAAGATTTTGTCTCCAATTTCGATTGGAACGCACACTGATACAAAGTTAGATTTATTTGGAAATACAATTAAATGCTTGCGATAAATATTGTGTGGCTAAAATGAAGCATAATAGAGCATATTTATGAGTTACACAAGGGTCAGAATAGAAGACTGGCACGTATAGGACAAGGATATAAAATTTGTTGGAAGACAAAAGCTAGCGTAGTGCTCCAAATATCGAAGCAACGGTAAGGTACAACAATCCAATAAAATCAAAATATTAAATATAATCCCCAATATTAAATATCAAATATGCTAATTAAAGTCCGTAGTCCTATATATTGGTCAGAGGTTCAACTAGTGGGTTTCTAGGTCCAGTCCACTAACTCATGCATTTAAGGAACACTATATATAATATATAATTATCATGTAATATATTAACACATTAAATTAAATAAATGAAAAGGCAAAAATACTCCTATTCTGGAATATGGTAGTGACATGTCACGACCCGCACCCTAGATATGGACATGAGTCATTGGTACGTCCAGCCAATGCCACAGTGTTGGTGGTAGAACGATGTATAATAAGCTACAAGTATATTCTACAACTCACGACATATATACATCTCCACACTATACTCAATAACAGGCAATAGATTAAATGAATACACCAAAATAATAATAAAATAATAGTCTTGATGTGGGTTCAAGGTATCTCGCAAAAAACTAAATATCCAAAGTACAATATTCAAAATACTTTAGAAAAAATGCCAGAGAACAATCCGGTCCAAAATAACTAGCAAAATTAACTACTACTAAACTACTTCATTGTAGACGGTATCTAGGTTGCTAACTCTCCCTGATCCTCCGGAAGGGCAAGATCGGGCTCTATTATGTTGCTAGCATACGGTCCATAAAGTGTAGGGATTGTATCCTTATTATAGTCACCTAAAATATGGTTATCCAGAATAGTTCCAACACATGGCAGAAAGTATAAGACAATAAATAGTAACGATGTATGATAGCAACAAAACAGAAATCCTAATAAGGCAAATAGAATAAATAGATGCTAAAGTTCCATCATGGCAGCATATCATACAATATCTCTGAGCAACAAAGAAAATAACTTTAATGTATGAAAGAACAAATAGGAATAACTACTCTATGTGATTTGAAATACCTTGTTGACATATGAACCACTAAGGGGTAAAAATCGGCAAACCACACGTGTCGTGCATAGCTGCTATTATTCCAGTAAGATCATGGGATGGAAATGGTAGTTCACACTTTCACTAAGTATTTTTCCTCCTCACGAGTACAACATGGATTTTGAACCAGTCTCGAAGAAATAATAATAATCCAGAACAGTCAAGTATCTCATAATAAGAATCTATCATACTAATCCGTGTAGCAAGTGTCAAGAATCTAATAATAAACACTAAGCATGCATTATAGAGACTATCAAGCACTTAAAGTAATCACGGAAATGTACTCGCTTGTGGTCCTTAGCTGGTATGAGTCAGAATCCAAATCACAGTCCAAATAGCCTATGTATTACAATCTATCATGCCAAAAGATAAGTTATTTTAATTTATTTAATTCTTGAATAACTACTCTAAAATCTTATTTTAATCTTATTATTATGATTTTTAGATTAATTTCTAAATTTTTTCCAAAGGAACTAAATTTTATCAACTCGAGACTCATGGCATGCAAATCGAGACGATCAGTTGACCAAAAAGTCATCGAATATAAACTAAACTTTTATGCATGGTTTCCTGTAGATTTCAGTGTCACAAATATGCTAGAATTTATGGCTCATCCGGATTTAAGTTCGTTTGGAAATTATTGCACATAAAAAATTATATTATGCAACGGTGGTTGATTGCTAACCTAGAAGTCCTACAGAATTAGCAGCATAGAAATATTTTAAATTAAATTTTAGGAAAAATATATATCAATGACCTTGACATTATCTTTCCTAAACTTTAAACAGTTCATGATTCTAATTTCTGGTTCTCCCAGAATCGCAAAAATATCGAGACACCAATATATTAGGACATCATGTGTCCTACGAATTTTTTAGAATTTAATAATCATAATTTCGTAAAAAAGTTTACATATTTAAAAAATTAACCTCAATACGGTTCTAATGCAACAAACTAGGCTAAATTTATAGTTTGGAGATATGAGTAATGGCTTCTACAGGATGAAGGAAACCCTAGATGACAATTCCCCAAAATCGGCTAAAAGAAAACCTTAGAAATTACAAACTAAATACTATATATATATATATATATATATATATATATATATATATAGGAGAGAGAGAGCAGCTGCGGCTAAGAGTGTGCCATGTGGCAGCCATCCGTTGATGCCCGCTCAGATTGAACGGCCAGGGTTCAACCCAGCTTGGCTCGGCCGAGTCCGAGTCGGATTAGGACTCGGCTCGGCTCGAGGTCGGCTCGGTGACCCGATTCGACTCACACTCGCACTCGCCCTCGCCCTCGTCCTCGCCCTCTCTCACTGATAGCTGGGCCCCGCTGACTGGGCCACGTTAGCTGACACGCAGGCCAGGCTGGCTGCTGACTGGGCGGGTTGGTTTTATTAGTTTTTTTCTAAAAATTAGTTTTTAATTCAGTTTTTCATAATTAACTCAAAATAAATGCTAAACATAATCAAAAAAATTAAGAAAATATATTTGATTATTTAGCACCTAAAATAAAAGTTTAGAATATTTTTAATTATATTTGAACTGAAAATAAATTCTTGAAAATCCTAGAAAATTTGTGTTACTAGTTTTTAATTAACTAAAAATTATAAAAAAATCCCAATAGGCCCAAATTAACCTAATAACAATATTTAAGCTAAAATTTCATGATACGGATGTTACAATTCTATCTGAGAGCTTCATGCTCGGTTTTTACTAACTGAAGGCTTCACTCGGTTTCCTTTCATCTATGTGCAACTCCCGGACTGGAGATTGTCTCGGTGATCTGAGTATCCTAAGAACTTCCTTTCCTTCTTTCGACTCGGGATGACTACTGGATAGTCTTCCTGCCTATATATGCACAAGACTCCACTTCTTCTCTTTGTCAAACTTTGTGCGATGCGGTGCATCGATGTGTAAACAATAACTACTTTGTGGCATAACTAAGAAACTACTTCATATGAGTCAATGCACTAGGTTATGCAGATATCAAAAAAAAATTCTATATTCTTTAAAAATGGTAAAGCGGGATTAATCTCTTAGCTATGTGTGTTCGTCTTTTTTATTAGCATTCAAATGTTATTGCCTAGAAACTAGCATGTATTATTCCTTTTTATAAAATGTGCAAACTAAGTAGAGACAGGTTCATCGGAGACTCCCGTCTTAGGGATAAATTGCATCGGCCGAGTGAGACTCCGAGCGCCTCTAAAATATCTAAGTTTGAACTCCTCCGAAGGCCAAGTCTGAAAGCTTTTTCATCAAGCGAGTCATCTCGCTGAGCTAATTGAGATGGGTCGCTACACTTGCGTCTGATTGAATCCGCTCTCTGGGTTGAGCAGAGCGGGTCATTACATAATACACAACTCAGAACAAGTCTTGTCTTCGATACTTTCTTGAGAGCAAGTTGTCCTATTGCATAACTTTAAGTCAAACTCATATATGCCTCAGCTGACTTCCAAAATTGTTGGAAGACTACTTTTATTCATCCTTATTTTGCGCTACGCGCTCACTAGCCAGTATCATTGAATGACTTTATCATTCAATGCCATCGATCTATACTCAACTTAATTATCTCATACAGTAACTCAATCTCTACTACGCCTAGCGCATGGCTGCACTACTCAAATATGGGATATTCTATAACTCAGCGCACACGGGAAAACTTAGGGCTAGGGCAAACTCGACCAAGTGAGGCTACTCAATCCTCATAAATCCCAAAAAGTTACCAAATCAACTACTCGATGTCGTATGATCGAAACCAAGTATTACGCCTATACCAAATCTCAATAATTCTTAAAACTTCAAGTTTGAATCTCAACCGATCTTCAAACTCGACAAAGTCCAAGTATAAATCCAATCGTATGTTGTTACAAAATCCCCTATCCTGAGCCATCGCTTAATCCCGCTAAAAAACTTTTGCTATCATCCAAAGTCATCGCTCGAGTCTCATACGTTCTATCTTTTGAAATATTTCCAAGTCTATGAAACAAATAATCTACCAAAACCTGAATCGCGTACTCATGCATACTTCAATTACACTCTTCCAAACATGAACTCAATTCTAATGACAACCTTTAAATCAGCCCATCTTAAATCCATTTATGTTCAATCCTCAAAAGCTAATCTCAATCCATCCATCGCTTTGCACCTATCACCTTATGTTCGTTCTCTTTCATTCACAATCTTCTCATAACACAACTTAATACAATCCAAATCAATTTAATCCATCCTTATCTATCTTCCTAGCAATCTTGCATATGCGATCATCATATTACATCGAGCGAGTTTATTATAAATCCGAGTCAAATTATATCTAATTCAAACCCAAGTGTTTAAATAGATCAAGTATGTCTTCCAATCAATGATTTAATTCATTTTCCCAACTTTACTTAAGTATCATCAATTCTGATTATAAGCATTCCATTTGACAATCTTCGAAATTGTCTCGTAACTTCAATCGCACGATCTATCCAATTTCTAGAAACTAACATCCAAGTTCATCGTCCACTATATTCGTGTCAAACACCAATCTTTTCTAACGTACACCTCCATTCCATGTCCTAACTCTAAGTCTTTCTGCCCCCAGCTCTATAAGCCTATCATGACCATGCTAGGTCTACTCAGAAAGTTCTCTAAGGTCGATCATACTGGTTCGTCTACCTAACTACTAGGTATGTCACGTCCTAGTACCGAAATTCGAAGACGGATATGGACAGCTGCCCCGTACATGGTATAGAATATCATACGACGGTCATGATTGTAACATGGACAAGGGGGTACTTACTACAAGCAAGTCTTTTAGGGCTACGTAGAATATCTATTATCTCAATCAGTCAAGTAAGGACAATAAATACAAAACATATATAACAAAGAATTAGGGTATCCCAAATGCTCTGCCAAAATATTCTGGAAATAGCTGTACAAAATGAGAAGCTGGCGTAGTATCAAAAGTACATGATCCTGATCAGCTGCAGTCTAATTAATTACAATAATGTAATGAAACTAAATGTTCATATTTATGGCTATCAAGTGTCGGTGGCTAAACGCCCAAAAAAGAAAATTGTACAATAACGAGCAGTGATTAAGAAATCCACTCGTGTCCCCTAGTGGCCATCCGTTTGGTGTGTGTCATTGTTCATGGAGAAGTAAGTTGGATCCTTGGGTGCTGGCTCTAAACCTGGCCATGCAAAATCAGTGGTGTTAGACCTCTAATAGTAAGTACCACAAATGAAGCACGAATGAAGAAACAAAAAGAGTATAATTATTTAACTTTGTCTCATAGTTTTTGTCCATAGCCTATGGTGATATGACAATCTAACACCACAACCAAACAAGGACAAGAGTTAGACCATCACTTAATGATAGTCCATGTCCCTAAACTATTTATCAGAAGATACAATACATAATCAAGTTCGGTTACATAATTGGTCAATCACTTGTACCGCTTACTCGATGGAGTCTGGGTTATCCCAGAGGCATTATGTATATAATAGAAATCCTCAGATCTAACCAGGTACTAGCAGGGCTAGCGGAGCCATGAATCGCCGAATAGCACATAGTATTTATGTACCGGTCCTTTGTAAGGCTACCATGCTAAGATTGCTTAGAGTAAATAGTACAATATAATAGTCGGACATTGCCATTCACTAATGAGGATTTAAATAATATCTATGGGGGCCAGCCTGCAAATCTCGTGACGCAGAATTCTTTGAAGACAAGTTTGCTAGGCACAAGAATATTGTTCTCGCGGATGTCCCAGAGAATACTGCTAGCACAGACTAGGCAAGTATGTCACCTTCACTTTTTCATTCAAGTGTAGTTTGGTAATTAACATTGGCATGTATGTCACCTTCACTTTTTTATTGTTTGGAGGTGGCTAGTTAAGCACGATCTCGGAATTTTGTCCCTCCCATTGCTATATTTGTTTTACTTTCCTAGTTAACCCTACTATTACTAAAATCTCATGGCATGGTCACATAATATTTCTCTTATATGTTGCACTATAGTACAGACATGCTAGATACAAAAGTACTTTGTCACTTGGCAGTCCAATTTGGATTCACCCCAGCATGATACATTAATCAAACAAGTCCTAGACTCGCATGGAAATTAACTAAACCATTTTGTCCATGCTTGGAGGAATCGTATTATATCACATGTCGCATAGCACGTAGGTATACCTCAGTGTAAATATGTAATATAATCACGTAGGAATACTTAACATATAGGAATACTTAGCACGTAGTAAGTGTATCAGCACGGATACAAGTGGTCGAGTCAAGTCACCAATCACAGTAAATCATATGAGTTCTATCACATTGCAACAAATAAGTCAAGTCATTCACATAGGTGGTATAGTAATTTGGCTCATGGTCGAACTATACACATTGTCGGGTTAGGCGCATAGATGGGTCAGGCACACAGGTGGGTCTAATACTCTCAAAGTTATCAAGATTACACATATAAATCAAAAGTCCAATGGAACATTCAAGCCAAATCAATTCAATAAAATATGCAGGAATTGATGCAAGTATGAAGATCATAGCAACATGGTGGATCAGGGTATATGATAATCGGGGGCGCATAGAATATGGTGAACATAAAAAGGCAAAGTCCACTTATCGGGGCAAGTGCTAAGTGACGGGCAATAAATACAAGTCAAAGAAGTGACTAATGTGACTTGATGTGACAATAAAAAAGTATCAAAAAGATAAGACAAAAGCATAAAAATCTATGCAGAGTCACAAAAGTCGTGTAGAGACATGAAGAAGAGATGAATGCTTTTGGCCGCATAGTCTCCTAGCCGCATGGGCGCATGGAGTCTAACCTTAGTGAATTTTTATGCATTCAAGGTACTATGCGTCCGACTTTAGAATGCATGAAAGAAGAAAACATGCATCCAATAAGATGGGTGCATGTTGGAGGGACGTATGTTGCTGGGCCGCATGGTATTCCATCATCTAAGAACAACAAGTTCGGCTATAAAAAAGCTCCAAGAACCCAAAAATATGTTCCCTTCATAAAAACTTCATTTTAACTCCAAATCAAGTGAACCAAAAGCCAAAACACCTAAAATGGAATGCTCTATCATATAGAAAAACTAGGTTTCTAAAATACCATATTTTAATTGATCAAAACCAAAAAAAACTTAAGGAAGCTATGAAAATCCTTAACTAAAAAATGTAGATCTAGCCTAATCCATCCATCAAAACTGAAAAATCCAAGTATTAAAAGTGCTTAGAATCATAATCTATACATATTAGACTAATAAAATACAAGTAAAGAACAAGAATTAAAATCTAAGGTGTACTTGCCTAAATGAAAGAAAGAGGAGAAAATGAAGAATAAGGGAAGATAGAGAAAATTTTTGGTTATATAGCTTGGTTTTGAGGTTTGGACCATGGGTTCAACTTATGACCAAACCAACCAAACAATTAAACTATCAGCCAAATGAACCAAAGAATGGGTCTAGTCTCTATGACGTACATCCTAATTACAATGCAAGCAAGAATAACATTAGTAGAAAAATAATTTGTTTCAAATACGTATTCGGAAACGGGGAGTGACATCTCTACCCACCTTAGAAAATTGTCCTCAAAATTTAACCCCAAGGCTAGCCAGAGAAACCAGAATAAGCACTTTACTAACTACAAGCACATCTATACATGCAATCAAATTCAAGCAGATAATGAAGAAAAATAATATCACATAGCATGGGTAAATGAATCACGGGATTCGAGATAAGAAGGCATAATAACAAATATACCTTTCGAAATAAATATGTGCCGATACCGAGACCGGTTATCATCCTCGTGCTCCCACATTGCCTCTCTCAAAGGGTTATGACCCAAGCAACTCGAACAAAATAAATAGTTCTATTCTTGAGCATCTTTCTTCTTTTGGTCCAATATGGATGGGGGTTGCTCCTTGTAAGATAAATCGATACAAACGACAATCTTGGGATGGTCGAGGATATGACTCAGATCTGGGTCATACCTATACAACTGAGACACATGAAATACATTGTGCACATCATGTAGCAATGGAGGAAGTGCAAGACGATAAGCAATATCGCTCACCCGCTCGAGGATATTGAACGGACTGACGAATTGCAGACTAATCTTCTTACGAACCACGAATATAATAACTCTATGGGTCAAAAAAATTTGCAAGACCACGTGATCGCAGATACGAAACTCTAAAGGCCTATGATGCTAATCTGCCCAATGATGATGCCTATCCTGCGCAACCCGAAGTCGCTTTCTGATCTGCATGATAATATTTACTGTCTACAAGATTATCTCGGGGCCTAACATCTTTCGTTCATTGATATTATCCCATACCAAGGATGACCTATATTTCCTCCCATATAATGATTCAAAAGGTACCATATGGATACTTGCTTGATTACTTTTTTTATATGAGAACTCGACGAGATGAATATGATCTTCCAAAGACTCTCCAAACTCCATGGTATAAGCTCGCAACATATCCTTCAATGTTTGGATGGTTCTCTATTGTTGTTCATCCGTTTGAGGATGGTAAGCAGTATTGAATCTCAACTAGGTGTCCAAACTCAGATACAAGTTCTTCCAAAAGTTTGAAGTGAACCGAGTATCTTGATCTGATACGATATGCACTGGGATACCGTATTGTCTTACTATCTGTCGCATTTAAATTTTTGCTAACTGTGCTGTGGACTATCCTACTAAAAAAGAAAGAAAATGGGCTAGTTTCGTGAGACGATCTACTATCACCCAAACTGCATTACGACCAGTCAGGGATCTAGATAAACCGGTCACAAAGTCCATCGTGATATATTTTTACTTCCACTCAGGGATAGGAAGTGGCTGTAATAATCTGGTAGGTCTTTACTGGTCAACCTTCACCTATGGACACACCAAACACCGAGAAATAAATCGTGCTATCTTCCTCTATATCCAGTTCCACCATAAATATTTCTTGATATCTTGATATATCTTGGTACCTCATGGATGAATTAAATATTGGTAAGTATGAGCCTCGATCATAACTTCTTGTCGGATATCTCTACTTGGTACACAGAGATGATGCCCAAATCTAAGGGTCCCATCTTAATGAATCATCAACACATTATTGAGACCAGACTCATATTTTATTCTAACTCTCTGAATTTGTGGATCCTTTGCTTGAACTGCCTTAATCCTTTCTACCATGGTAGACTGAATCTGTAAACTGGCCAATACTCATACGTCTTGCGGAAGTACTACCTCTATAGCCATCTTTTGAAGGTCTTCTAAGATATGTCGCTGCGATGCCAACTTGTATTCACTACCCCTCCTACTAAAAGAATCTGCTACCATATTTGCTTTGCCTTGATTGTATTGAAGTTCTATTTCATAATATTCCAATAATTTTAACCACCTCCTCTGTCTCATGTTCAGGTCCTTCTGAGTGAATACCTACTTTAGGCTCTTATAATCTATAAATATCTCCACCCAATCCCCATATAAGTAATGCCTCAATAACTTAAGTGCAAACACTACTACTGCCAACTCCAAATAGTGTGTTGGATAATTCTTCTCATGATTTCAAAGTTACCGAGATGCATAAGCTATCAATCTTTCGTGTTGCATTAGAACACACCTAAGTCCCTTGTCGAATACGTCATAATATACCATAAACCCTCCGTAACCTACTAGAAGCGTGAGAATAGATGCCGAAATCAGTCTTTTCTTTAATTTTTCAAATGATATCTGGTACTCTGTTGACCAAACAAATTTATCCTCCTTCCGCATGAAATGGGTCAATGTTGCTGAAATCCTTGTAAAGTCTGCCATGAATCTCCTATAATATGCTACCAATACCCGAAAACTACTAACCACAGCTACTGTTTTAGGAACTGGTCTACTTTCTACAGTCTTAACCTTCTTTGGATCTACTGCTACTCCTACTTCTGAGATGATGTATCCTAAGAATGATACATGATCCAACCAAAACTTATATTTGCTGAGCTTTGCATATAACTGGTGTTCCCTCAAAATCTATAAGATCTTCTGATGATGCTCTTTGTGCTCCTCTTCGCTACTGGAATAGACTAGAATATCGTCTATGAAAACCACCACAAACTGATCTAGGTATGGCATGAAAATACGGTTCATCAAATCTATAAATACCGTTGGACCATTAGTCAGTCTGAATGGCATAATTAAGAATTCGTAATATCCATATCGTGACCTAAATATTGTCTTAGGTATGTCTTGCTTTCGAACTCTTACTTGATGATATACTGACCAGAGGTCGATCTTGGAAAATATCTTAGCCTTGCTTAATTAAACAAATAATTCATCGATCCTTGGTAATGTGTACTTGTTCTTCACCGTTACTGCGTTCAGCTGCCTGTAGTCGATACATAATTGGGTCGACCCATCCTTCTTCTTTACTAGAACTACGGTCGCTCCCCAAGGTAATCCACTATTTCGGATAAACTTTTTTACCTTCAGCTTTTCTACATATTGGTAAAACTTATCCAATTCTGATGGTGCCATCTGGTGTACTTTATAAGATATTGGTCTTGCACGATGGTTTAGTGGTGGCCCATGCAGATCTGTCTGAGGGATTATATATGTTTGAGCAAATTTGATCTAGTTTTTATCGATATGTGGGAGTTGTTGCTATTGTTAGATGTCTCAATCCTAAACTATTCCCCTTGATCCCTAGTTATTTTTATTCATCCCTGATTCTTGATCTGATATCTGCTTATTTGTTGATCTATCATGTTCTTCGTTTGACTCATATGTCCTTAACTTTCAGGGGCACCATTCTTGTTACTATCGATAAGATGGGTCTAGTACAGCTCGAGGAAGGTTTGCATTCGGAAGCCCAGCTTATTCTTAGAGATCTACCTCAGCATTCAGGGGCAGAGTCTAGAGTATAACCTGAGGCAGATCGACCGGCACTATCTGACCAACAGGCAGCACCTGTGCACACAGTTCAGCCCGAGCAGCCAGAGGGTGTTGCCCGAGCTATGATGAAAGTCCTTCGAGGTTTCATGAAGACCCAATGTCATGCTCTAGTCCCAAAATATGTAGGACTAGGACACGTAAGCATGTCAGCCGTGTGTATATGGCAACTCTAATATATGGATAGCAAAATACACATGTACGCTATAATATGAATAAAACTCACATGTGGTATCGATATTATCATAAGTCACAGAAATACTAATCTCATCTACACAACAAGTCACAAAAAGGAATATAACTAAACTAGACTAAAGAGTTTGAATAATCCATAACATGATAGTCGAGTGGAGACAAATCCACTACCAATGACTATATAAAACTAAATGAGAGAGAAGAGAAAAATTACCAATATAAAATAGGTGACGATATAAGAGTGTCAGCTAAAGGATCCATCGCTAAAGGTAATCAATAATGCTCAGTGGGTAAGGTCTCCTAGGCAGAAAGTAATGCGTCAGGTCCGGATCCGTACTCCTAATGATACTCACAGTCGTCTATACCTGGCAAGGGACCAGGTCCTCAGAGGGACATAACAAGATACTTAAAAGCAAGCCAATATACAGTAAATATACAATATGTTTGAAAATATATAAGTACGATGTACAAGACAATCTATATGAATGCAAATGAGGACAACTTTTTGACGTATGGGCAAGGGTTGGCTACTCGATCTAAGCCTCACAACTCACACACCCGTCTAGAACATCAAAAATCGTCATACCTCAGGGGTAGAGACCAACGCAATTCTACAGAAATTGACATACCTTGGGGGTAGCGACTAGCGCGACACACTTTCATAGTAGGAGCTATATACTACTGTTTACCAGAGTGATTAAAGCCCATACGCCTACTGATTATCCTCTCATGATACTAAGTGTTATGTGTGTGTCAACATATCTAATATATAGTAATGACTGAAAGAAACTACACATGCAATGAATATACAGATATACAGAAATATAAATAGCATACGAAGTACTGTAAATAATATGGCAAGGTATACTCGCCTAGCAAGAAGCTATGAAGTCCCAATAACCTGCTCCGGAAGTCGCATAGAATAATCCAATATCCTTGGGGTCAGCATGCACAGGCACGGGAATCGGGGGTGACTGCTACAGGTCATCTGGCAAGGGTGACGTGTCCATGATGACGATGATGATGAGGGTAATGACGATGAGATAATTATGATTAAGGTAGCAATTAGGTCAATGATTAGGGTGATAGTAGTGATGATTATGATGATGATTATGTGATGGTGATAAGGATGATGGGGTGATGGTGATGATGTAGATAATGATAGGGATGATGGTAATAACGAGGACGGTGATGGGGATAATGGTAATGATGAGGACAATGATGGGGATGATAATGATGATAAGGATGATGATATGGACGATAGTGATGACGAGGAAGATGAGGGGGATGATGGTGATAACGAGGACGATGATGGGGATAATGATGATGACGAGGACGATAATATGGAGGATGGTGATGACGAGGACGATGATGGGGATGATGGTGATGACGAGGACGATGATGGGGATGACAGTAATGATGAGGACGATAATGGGGATGATGATGATAACAAGGACGATAATATGGAGGATGGTGATGACGAGGATGATAATGGAGATGATGGTGATGATGAGGACGATGATGTGGATGATGATGATGACGAGGATGACGATGTAGACTATGGTGATGACGAGGACGATGATGGGGATGATGAGGAGGATGATGATGTGGAGGATGGTGTGATGATGATGATGCTAATGATGTTGATGGTGGCTGTGGTTATGGAGGCTGCCGGAGCCTGGCCAGGGGAAGGGGAGGTCCGACAAGGAGAAGGAGGAGAAGAAGGACAGGAAAGAGATGGGGATGGCCGGGGATGCTCAAGCGGGTCGAGGAGGAGAGGACAGGGAGGAGATGGTCGTCAGGGAGGTTGAGCTGGAGTAATGGTGGTGATGAAGTGCTGGTGGTGTTGTGGTGTTGGTGGTGCCGGCGGTGAACGGGGAAGGGTGATGTACAGGGAGAAGGAAGAGGTCTAGGGAGGAGAACAGGGTAGTTGTTGGAATTTTGTCGAGGTCCGGCGAGGTCTCCGGTCGAGGGAGATCGAGACGGGGACGACGTCATGGTGGTGGGGTAGACGAGTCAACGATGGGAGAGGGAGATCAATGGCGTTGGTGCAGAAGGAAGTCCGGCGAGGATGGCGAGGAGCAGTGGAAGAGGAGGAGAGAAAGAAGAGAGAAAGGTGGAGATGGTCATGGCTATCTTCGGCGAGGTGGTTCTGTAGAGAGCAGCGGCTCGGGTTACTGTCGAGGTGCAGGTAGAGTAGGCTCGGCTCAGGTCGGCCTGATGGTGCAGGTGGCTGGGGTGTCGTCGACGGGATCCGGCGGGTCAAGGGGAGTCGAGGGAACGGAGGAGGATGTAGAAGAGAGCAGAGGGAGGTGGTACAGGTAGAGTCCGGCGGTCTCCAGTTGGTCTGCACAGGGAAGAGGAGGAAGGAGGATGAATAGGGAAAGGGGTGTTGTAGGCTAGGAGTTTTAGGTTTTGGGTGTTGAAAAATAATAAAGAAAAGAAAAAAAAAGTTATGTATATTTATACATGTGGAATTTGGGTTTGTGTTGACCTAAAAAACTTGGGCTTGGTCAACATCCTATTTGGGATGGGCCTTGGCCTCACATGGGGATGTTGGAAGGCTATAAATGTATTATTTAAATGTAAGAATAGGTTTAAAATAACGGGGGCGATGTTGCACGTTGCACATTCCAAAAATTATTGGAAAAATTTATATGAAGGAAAAAAATAGATTTCTTCATATATTTTCCAATGGTGTGGACACCTCAATGCACTTTTGCATAAAAGCGCCCAATAATTTAAAAATTACACAAATATGAAAATTGGGTTTAAATTAATTAAAATTAATGCACAAGGTGTTCCGAAATTAATTATAAGTACATGGGGATAAAATTAGGTGGGACACAAGTGTCATGGACATAGGGGCTCAGAGTAAAATTTTATCCTTAATTTGGGTTGCATAAAACGGTCAAGATTGTGTCCCTAATTTCGATTGGAATGCACAAGGGTACAAAGTTAGAATTTATTTAGAATTAATTATAAATATCCGTGACGAATATTGTGCGACTAAAATATAGCACAGGAAAGCAGAATTATAAGTTACACCGAGATCAGAATAGAAGGCGGTCATGTCTAGGGCAAGAGTGTGAAATTTGTAGGAAGGCAGTGGCTAGTGTAGTGCACCAATTATTGAAGCAATGGTACGGTGCACTATGTGATATAAATATTGCAAAATTAAAATAAATACCGTGTTCTATATCTATTTGTGTTCAAACTAACCCTAGTTTCACTTTCTAAGTCAAGTAGGCCTAATTTTGGGTGAGGGGGTTTACAATCTACCCAACTTAAAATAATTTTGTCCTCGAAATTAAAATAAGCCTTGTTTCTCTCTATCTAATCTCACTTGGTCATAATCTAAAGAATTTATCTCAAGTTTAATAATGCAGTTTCTACCCAACTTAGAATTTACCCATCTATGATCTAAGGCTATACATCTAAGAAAGCTATGCCTCAAATTATTTAATTATGTTATTTAATCCTTAAAGTTTTAACACCAACATATCATCTATGATATGCCCTTAATCAATTATAAAAGAGAGTCACCATGTCATATGATTAGCCTATGGGGTATATCTAGTACTTATCAGTGTATCAACTTATACCCGGCACGAGCGTTCGTCTTTCCAGAATAAGGGAAGACGGAAAGCAATAATAAAGAGTTCAAAGGAGAGGTAATAGAATGGAAGTATGGAGGTCAAGGCTTTTTAAGAATTCAAATAGGAATTATCAAGGCAGTTGTAGATTAAAATCATATTTGGTAGTTTCCTATTCGCATGCTCGTATCAGTACAGTTATGTAACCGATATGATATGCTCAAACATATCTAGAGGGCAAGTATATTCGTCCACTAGTCAACTATATATCTTAATCCACGTAAAGTAGTATTACGAAGGGCAAACCAAATGTACTAAGGTTAGCTAGACCTTAATACACAGATTCTTATTAGACAATGTATTAGTAGGCATCCCCAATAATACATATATCATGATCAAGCTTGATAAAAGGATAACCTTGCAAAACTAGGCTATAAAATAGCAGCATAAGTCGAGGTAGTACAGAAATATAAATACGCTGGATTATGATGAGAGAAGGTACATAATAATTTAAGGTCACAAAAAGATAAGACCATATAGTCTTTACAGTTGCCATACTAGCTTCTTGTCTAAGTTATTAGTCGACTAAATAGGGGTATAGGCCTCTAATTTCTACAGTCTGAATAAACACTATCTTCTTATGCAAGTCTAAAGTTGTGTTATCCTATTACACTTCATCAATGGATCAATAGGACTATGTGATACTATGTTATGAGGCATACTACCCAACTTGAAAGAATTTACTAATATTGTACTGTCTTAAGGATACAGTAGAAGCTCCTGCTAAGGTTTACGAGGAAGGGTCTTGGTTCTTATTAAGGTATCCTATTGCATTAAAAGTTTTGGTCATCTTAAGTCTTAATCATAGTGCTTATAGAACAAGTGTTAATAGTAAGTATGGAAGGGTTAGGTGGCACGTGTTGAAGGAGAAGAAAAATAGCATAATCAGTCGTCGCATAATAGCGAGCGCTAAATTTTTTAGAGGAACAAGATTTGAATTTAAATAGAAAGGTTCTAGACAATATCATGGTTGTCTAAGGGGAGGGGGGTATGCTAATCTCTGTGTTCGAGGCAAAAAACTAGGGAAATGTTATTTTATTCCCCTTGTCCTCCTAGGATACTGTCTACTAATCTCAAGAATCTAAATGTATAGTTCTATAATACTATATCACTATAAAAGTTAGGTTTGGTCCTAATATTCGACCTTGGATTTCTAGTGGTCCCTCAATACTAGGGTCAAACAACATGGTTAAATTTCTAATTAACTCTAGTAGTATCTACACCACTCTCAAGTCCTTCATAAATATCTCAAGGGATAATGGTATACCAATCTATAGATAAGGAATGTTAGGGCTCACTAGATACTCTAAACATAGTGATGTGTCAATACTCTAGTTGTATTCTTGGTAGGATTATTACCCTAATTATTATTCTAACAATAAGGGTTCCGATGTTCTAGGGGAAGGCTATACTCAAGGAACTATTAGGAATTACAAGAATCAAGCAGGATGCGATAGAACGGATAGGAAGGAAGATAATTCATAGTTAATTATGGATGAGATCCTATACTCTAATCCTAAGTGTAGGCTTGCTCGGTACAGTAACATAATCGAGACAATATGCTCTCGACCTGCATGGGCCACCACAAAAACTTGTCACGCCCCAGTCCCAAAATACGTAAGACTAGGACACGTAAGCATGCCAGCCGTGTGTATATGGCAACTCTAATATATGGATACCATAATATACACGTATATTGTAATATGAATAAAACTCACATATGGTATCTATATTATCACAAGTCATAGAAATACTAATCTCATCCACACAACAAGTCACATGAAGAAATATAACTAAACTAGAATAAAAAATCTGAATAATCCATAACATGATAGTCGGGTGGAGACAAATCTACTACCAATAAATATATCAAACTAAATGAGAGAGAAGAGTAAAATCACCAATATAAAATAGGTGACGATATAAGAGTGTCATCTAAAGGATCCATCGCTAGAGTTAATCAATGATGCTCAATGGATAAGGTCTCCTCGACGGAAAGTAATGCATCAGGTCCGGGTCCGTACTCTTGATGATACTCACAGTCGTCTATACCGGGCAAGGGACCAGGTCCTCAGAGGGACATAACAAGATATATAAAAGCAAGCCAATTGAATAAAGTAAACATGCAATATATTTGAAAATATATAAGTACGATGTACAAGATAATCTATATGAATACAAATGAGGATAACTTTTCGATGTATGGGCAAGGGTTGGCTACTCAATCTAAGCCTCACAACTCACACACCCGTCTAGAACATCAGAAATTGTCATACCTCGGGGTTAGCGACCAGCACGACTCTACAAAAATTGACATACCTTAGGGGTAACGACTAGCGCGACACACTCCCGTAGTGCGAGCTATATACTACGATTTACCAGAGTGGTTAAAGCCCATATGCCTACTGATTGTCCTCTCATGATACTAAGTGTCATGTATGTGTCAACATATCTAATATATAGTAATGACTAAAAGAAACTACACATGCAATGAATATACAAATATACAGAAATATAAATAGCATGCAAAGTACTGTAAGCAATATGGCAAGGTATACTTGCCTAGCAAGAAGCTATGTTGTCCCAATAACCTTCTCTGAAAGTCGGGTAGAATAATCCAATATCCTCGGGGTCAGCGTGCATAGGCACGGGAATCGAGGATGACTACTATAGGTCATCTGGTAAGGGTGACGGGTCCATGATGATGACGATGACGAGGGTAATGGTGAGATAATTATGATTAGGGTAGCGATTAGGTCAATAATTAGGGTGATAGTAGTAATGATTATGATGATGATTACGTGATGGTGATAAAGATGATGGGGTGATGGTGATGGTGATGATGTAGATAATGATAGGGATGATGGTAATAACGAGGACGATAATGGGGATGATGGTGTTGACGAGGATGATGATGGGGATGATGATGATGACGAGGATGATGATGTGGATGATAGTGATGACGAGGATAATGATGGGAATGATGGTGATGACGAGGACGATGATGGGGATGATGATGATGATGAGGACGATGATATAGAGGATGGTGATGATGAGGACAATGATGGGGATAATGGTGATGACGAGGATGATGATATGGATGATAATGATGACGAGGATGATGATGTGGACAATGGTGATGACGAGGATGATGATGGGGATGATAGTGATGACGAGGACGATGATGGGGATGATGATGATGACGAGGACGATGATGTGGAGGATGGTGTGATGATGATGCTAATAATGAGGATGATGGCTGTGGTTATGGAGGCTGCCAAAGTCCGGCCAGGGGGAGGGGAGGTCCGGCAAGGAGGAGGAGGAGGAGGAGAAGGACAGGGAAGAGATGGGGACGACTAGGGATGCTCTGCTGGTCGAGGAGGAGAGGACAGGGAGGAGATGGTCATCAGGAAGGCAGAGATGGAGTAATGGTGGTGATGAAGTGCTGGTGGTATTGTGGTGTTGGTGCTGCCGGCGGTGAATGGGGAAGGAGGATGCACAGGGAGAAGGAAGTGGTCGAGGGAGGAGAATGGGGTGGTTACTAGCGGTTCGTCGAGGTCCGACGAGGTCTTCGGTCGAGGGAGATCGAGGCGGGGAAGGCGTCGTGGTGGTAGTGTAGACGAGTCGACGATGGGAAGGGAAGATCAATGGCGATGGTGTAGGAGGAAGTTCGACGAGGATAGCAAGGGGCAGTGGAAGAGGAGGAGAGGAAGAAGAGAGGGAGAGATGGAGATGGTCGTAGCTGTCTCCGGTGAGGCAGTTCAGCGAAAAGTAGCAGCTCAGGTTGCTGTCGAGGTGCAGGTGGAGTAGACTCGGCTCAGGTCGGCCTGATGGTGCAGGCGGCCGAGGTATCGTCGATAGGATCCGGCGGGTCGAGGGGAATCGAGGGAATGGAGGAGGATGGAGGAGAGAGCAGGGGGAGGTGGTGAAGGTGGAGTCCGGCGGTCTCCGACCGGTCTACGCAGGAAAGGGAAGGAAGGAGGATGAATAGGGAAGGGGGTGTTGTCGGCTAGGAGTTTTAGGTTTTGGGTGTTAAAAAATAATAAAGAAAAAAAAAAGTTATGTATATTTATACATGCAGAATTTGGGTTTGTGTTGACCTAGAAAACTTGGGCTTGGTCAACATCCTATTTGGGATGGGCCTTGGCCTCACATGGGGATGTTGGAGGGCTATAAATACATTATTTAAATGCAAGAATAGGTTTAAAATAATGGGGGCAATGTTGCGCGTTCACATTCCAAAAATTGTTGGAAAATTTCATATGAAAGGGAAAAAATAGATTTCTTCATATATTGTCCAATGGTATGGACACCTCAATGCACTTTTGCATAAAAGTGCCCAACAATTAAAAAATTGCACAAAGATGGAAATTGGATTTAAATTAATTAAAATTAATGTACAAGATGTTCTAGAATTAATTAGAAGTACATGGGGATAAAAGTAGGTATGATACAAGTGTCATGGACATAGGGGGCTCAGAGTAAAATTTTATCGATAATTTGGGTTGCACAAAACGGTCAAGATTGTATCCCCAATTTTGATTGGAACGCACAAGGGTACAAAGTTTGAATTTATTTAGAATTAATTATAAACCTCTGCGACGAATATTGTGTGAGTAAAATGTAGCACAGGAAAGCAGAATTATAAGTTACATTGAGGTCAGAATAGAAGGCGGTTATGTCTAGGGCAAGAGTGTGAAATTTGTAGGAAGGCAGTAGCTAGTGTAGTGCTCCAATTATCGTAGCAACTATAAGGTGCACTATGTGATATAAATATTGCAAAATTAAAATAAATACCGTGTTCTATATCTATTTGGGTTCAAACTAACCCTAGTTTCGCTTTCTAAGTCAAGTATGCCTAATTTTGGGTGAGGGGGTTTACACCCAACACCACCAGACTGATGTACTCACTCAGTCGGTCCATACATGGAGAGAGGTGGTTCTCAGATCCATAATTCTATACCACCTTCCGGCATCTCTATCACCAATAATTTTATGGTACAGAGGACGCAATTTTGTCCGATGCTTGGCTGCAGAACATTGAGGCCATCTTAGAGGTAGTAGAGACTCCTGCTAGAGAGTGTGTAGCAGTAGTGAGGCTACAGTTGTTAGACGTGACTCATAATTGGTGGGAAACACAGAAGGTTTATTTTATAGCACCGATTCCATGGGCAATTTTTACTGAGAGGTTTAAGGTGAGATATTTTGATGCGGTGGCACGTTACGAGCTTTAGAAGAGGTTTAATAACCTTAGGTAGGAGAGCAGGACCGTTGACGGTTACACGACAGAGTTTGCGAGACTTAGTCGGTTTGCTCCTACTTTGGTAGCGACTGAGTTGGAGAGGGCGAGAAGGTTCCAGTAGGGACTTTTTTGAGAAATTATCTTGGCGGTGGAGCAACATGAGTTTTGGACCTTTGACGCTGTGATGCGGGAAGCCAGGAGGTATGAGTATACATCACAAAGGATTACCGATCAAGTTGGGAGGCAAAAGAGGCCTAACATTTCAGAAGGGTCAGTATCCCATTCATCAGCACCAGCTCCAGCAGTTAAAGCCCTGACGATTGGATCCTTGAGGAGGACAGCATCATCTCAGCAGTCTTCCCAGACATTACCTCAGCATAGGCAGTCATCTTCTTCTTCTTTTTCTACTTTTTCTTTTTCTTCCTATAGTTGTTTCTATTACGAAAAAACTGAACATATAGTATCAGAGTGTCATAGGTCACAGGAATTATGCTTTGTGTGTGGGGCATCAGACCACATTGTCGAAGCATGTCCTAGGAGGATCCAGACTGGATTATCATTGGCCCAGTCAGCAATCCGGCCAGCAGTGCCACAATTCATCGTACCAACACTAGTACAGCCACATATTCAAAGGCCTTTGCCTACACAGGATCAGGCATTCCAGCAGAGGCCGCAGTAATATGTGCAGGCTCAGGCACATGTGAGACCTAAAGGTCAGCAACAAAGGGGACCAACACCCAGAGGGCAGGGTCGAGCCTTCTTACTATCAAAGAAGGAGGCTTTGGCAGCAAAAGAGGTGATAGTGGGTACCTTTCTCGTCCACTTTTATTGCGCTCTGAAACCATTGTTGAATATTTGTTGAGGAACTAATAATCTATAGTTAGTTTATAGAGTGGAGAAGATAGTTGGATGTAAAGTGAAAAAATGGTACTAAGATATTATAGTACTTTTTATTCAGAATTTGCTTGTTGAAATGTGAGATATATTTGCCCTTTTATAGGCAGCTTTAAAACCATACAAATAGTCACAGAAAGTCCCATCTTTAATTTTATTGTAATTTTATTCCATCATCGTAGTAGTGATCCACCAATACACCAAACAAAGATAAGGGGTGTCACATTACGTCGAGATATGGTACTACTCGAAACTACGATCAGGTGGTAAGGTATGTCGTCGTTCGGTCTGAGAGATCGATCCGTATGTTCATATATTACCACAGAAAATCCAATAACAAGATACTCATCTAGATATACTGCTAAGGGATACGGGTATGAGCAATGCTTGCAAGATACCATATTGATACATGATACAAGAACAAGAAATACAAAATATAGGAATAGTACACCTATAAATACATATATAAAGAACGGGGAGTGACATCGATCTTCTTCTGATTTTCACCTGACATGTCCTTCGACTTTTTCGCAGTTCCTTGCAATACAAAAGGCCTCCAATCGTGGCTTCCAAATTTACCAATTGGACCCGGTGAGGGTGATGATCCGTGATGTGATACAAGTGTTGTCTTTGGCTACCATCTTCTTCCTCAAACTTTGGGCTCTAATACAATTACTTAACCAAAGATGTGAGACATCCCTACAACTCTAATAGATAAAAAATAAATAAAAGCAAAGCTTGCAATACTCCCACTCCGAATAAATATAATAAAACGCACTAAAATCTGAAGGGCATGCCAAATCCCAGACCGTTGTCATCGTCTTCTTCCTCTTTGTCTCCCTATCCATTGTAGACCGAGTTCACGACTTAGTCGTAGTTTGTCAATTCTTCGAAGTCTTTGCTACCCAAATTGGTTTTCAGGAAATTGCTCTCTAATGCAAATTGCCTGTGGCTGAATAAACCCTTTTACCTAAGGGGCATGGCCAACATGGAACAAAACTCTTGTTCCACTTAGTCACGTATAGTCTTGCCATTTAGAGAGTTCCGGATTATTTTTGGCCAGTTAAGACTATCTTTGTAGCCCATTTGAAGAGTTCCGGACCCGTCCAAACTAATGTTAAAATTAGAAACGAACAAGCAGTAGCAACAACTATAACAAAAACGTAATCCAATTGGTAAACTATATATTACGTTGGTAACCTATATAGTGTTGGAGTAGAACTAAGTGAAAAATCCTTTTAACACTGAATTTCCGCCACGCCTCCATGGCCTTCTCCTTTACTTGCAGAATTTCTGCGACTCACTTTCCCTCTTCTCCCTGAAGATTTTTCAGACATCTGCTCTCCTCCCTGAAGCTTTTCGGCTGCTTGCTCTTCTCCATACTCCTTCCATGTCTTCTTCTTCCGATCCATCTTATCTGGAAATCCTGGATAAGATTAGTTCTCTTTTGTCTACCACATCTGATGATGATCCTTTCACCCCACAAATTACCTTCTTTAATCCTCAAGCAGATTGGAAAAAAAACCCTCTTGTTCAAGCCAGTTAGCCACCGCTCGTACGCTCTTCATATCATGGCTACCACAATCCGGAAAATATGGAAACCCAAAGGGAAAATCAAGATTGCAGATTATTGCAATGGATCCTTCTCTGCAAGATTTGATTCTGATGAAGATCTTGACCATGTAATGGATAATGGATAATGGACCATGGAAAATAAATAAGCATCTGCCTTATGACAACGGTCATACCCAATAAACTACCCTCTGAATATACTTTTTTCAGAGGCGGAGTTCTTCATCCAATTCCATGGCTTACCAGTCAATCTCCTGACTATTAATTTCATCACCACTCTAGCAGCCAAGATTGGCACGGTACAACCAACTTCTATCCAAGAAACCAGCAACTGGAGCCTTTTCGCTAGGGCCAAAGTGAAGTTTGACATCAACAAGCCTCTACTCCGGAGGATACGCGTGCCGTTGGGTAACAACTCGGTGTTTTGTTCATTTGAAATATGATAGGTTTACTAAATTCCGCAGATTATGTGGTCGGCTAGGCCATAGTATCCAGAAATGTCCACTTCACATAGAATATTCAGCCAAGATTAAAGATGAGTGGACTACTGAACAGAAAAGCATATCTCTGAGCTCTTGGCGAAACGCCTCGACCTTTCCATATGCTTTAATCATGCAGCAAGTCTCAGAGGCTTTCCCTAAAACAAGAGTAGCTCCCAAAGTCTACGCCTTCAGATGATGCACTCCTAAGTTGCCAACATGATGATGCCTCAAATATCATGAGTATAGATCAGTCTTTGTAGCACCTATTCCAATAATGTTCCCCGGCAATCAGTCTTTGTAGCACCTGGTAATGATCACTCCCATCATAACACTCTTCCTAACTCTCTCCCCCTTATCCCCAGCACCCAGGTACTACCTTCTGTATCCCATACTTTTTCTCATCTCTAATTGAATTCCTCTCCAATCCAATCAAACCCATCGTACCAGATCACCTAAGCCCCCCAACTCTAAGAGCCCCACTGAAGCATATCCATATGACCTCTCACAAACCCAATGCATCGCACTCACCTCCTCATGGTCTAAAATGACCCGCATCAATCATAGGAAAAACGGACTCAGATAATAAGAATGATCCTCCCATTAAGAAAGGAAATTTATAAGGGCACTACAAAGTTTACTAAGAACTAGCCCAGGATTGGGACTAGCCCATTAATGAAGAAAGTTTACTCACACTACCCCATTTTTTATTCATACTAGCCCAAACAAAGTTTCTCACACTCCTCCCAAACCCTCCCAAAGCCTCCGGAGCCCTCCCCCCTCCCGCCGGAGCCCTTCTTCTCGAGTTCGTCCTCCTCCTCCTTGTCGATGGCTCCCAAAGTCTCGAAAGAATCAAGGTACAAATTTTTTTTCTCCTTTTTCTATTGCATTTACAAAATTCTCCCAAAAATTTAAAAATTCCTATTGCATTTCGAAAATTTTGAGTGATTTTCTTTCCATTCTTCAAATGAGGACATACAAGTCCTGAATGGAGTTTAGGATGTAGTTTAGACGTTTACTTGGATGGTCGAACCCGATTTTAGGGCATACAATGTCGACAATCGTCGACAGTGTCGAGCAGTATCGGGCGGGACTGTAGAATTTTCTACAGTCCCATATAGATTTAGGACTGCAGAGTTACCTACAGTCCTATATAAATTAAGGACTGTAGAAATTTCTACAGTCCTTAATTTATAAAGGACTGTAGAAATTCCAACAGTCCTAAAATTTAACATTCTAAATTAATTTAACAGTCAGGACTGTAGAAATTTCTACAGTCCTATACGTATTTTTTTTGTCTTATAGTCATGACCCTCGGAAGGGCACTGTGGATGAAGATATCATCAAAAGACGTCCTACTTCGTCGATGCGTAAGGAACGCAATGTTTCGCGCACTATTGCACCAGATGTCACTATCCGCGAGCCCGAGGCACGCCCTGAAGTGAGAAAACGTCGATTGACGAAGAAGACTATCACTCGTTCGAAGAGACGTGCTCCTCCTAATTCTTCCGGTTCTTCTTCCTCCTCCGATGAGGACATGCCAAATGTCCCACTTCGGCCTACTGATGGTTCAGGACCTTCGCAGCCTGCAGATAGTCCTGTCGATAGTCTCCCATAAACCCTTGGAAACCGGACTACTGATGGTTCAGGACCTTCTGAGCAGCCACATAGTCCAGTCGAGACTCGTCCAAACGGTTGCTCTATGTTACCATCGATCGAAAACCATATTGCATACCAAATATGGAATAATCCGGTAAGTACATTACGTTATGAGAATTTTATTTATAGTTGTAAGTTCAAAGTTCATCCAATTATTTATAGATAAGTACATTTTACATAGAGGTATAACTTCATCCAATTGTTTACTTTTCAGGAGTGTTCTCGTATGTTGACGGTGATCAACCACGGGAAAAAATATAATACATGGAGGTATGAATTATTGTGAGAAGATGTGAAGGCAAAAATCAGTCCCACCGGTTTACAATATTTGGGTAGCTACTCATATACGACGGTGGATAATGCATTGATATCAGTATTTGTCGAACGATGGCATCCTGAAACCAACACTTTCCATCTACCCAATGGGGAGTTGACGATTACCCTTGATGACGTCCATCATATATTGAATCTTAGGGTTGATGGTCGAGTCATGATGAATCAAACTTTTGATGAGTCGAGCATAAACTTTTACGACCATATTGTGGATTATGTATCAGGGTGTCTGGGAGTTGATGCCACTAGTTTTACCGGTCTTCGAGAATTAAAGAAGTCCTAAGGACTTCCTCTAAAATATTTGGAGAAGATATTCGCTGATCCGGACCCCGAAATAGATAATAGCGATAATGTGGCACGCGGATATATGCAGTTCAACTTAGGGACTGTTGGCATTATGGATAAGTCTGAAACGTCCATACATGCCAAATATCTCCTCAATTTGGACAACATTGACACATTGGAAAAAATATCTTGTGGAAGTGGTATACTAACATACCTTTACCGTGAGCTTGGTGCGGCATCCCGCGTGGGTTCGAAGACAATATCCGGATGCCAGACTCTATTCCATGTATAGATATATCTTTGTCAACTTTTATACATAATTTTAAATTTTGTTGTTTATTTTTGGACTAATATTTTTGTAACCTGGTTACGTGAAGGCATGGATATACGAGAACTTTCCAACCCTGGAGCGGGCAAAACTGAACCGAGGGTATGACGAGAACCTTCCTAGAATGTGCCGATGGAAGCCAACTAAGGAAGATGCCAAACGTTCTCACACATTGGCCGCCCTACGGAATGCACTCGAAGATATGACGACATAAGAGGTGAATTTAGACCTAATTTTGTACTTAATTGGTATTAATTAACTACGTTATGCTAAATGACGTTATGCTAAATTTTATGCGGTGTAGATTGTTTGGGATCCATACCGTGATTTGTGACAGACTACTCGTCCATTGCAACCTGTCACTTTATATCACGGTCTTATCAGTTGTCATGAAATCGAGGAGGCTTATATGTCGGATAGAGTGCTCTGTCAGTTTGGCTACGTTCAAACTGTCCTAAAGCGCACTTTGAAAATGATAACTTCGCGCGGTACAAAACTGCTAAACTATATTCCTGCGACGTTCAACTGGGTATCAGACTTCTTCACAGAGTGGCAACGCCACGTTATTAGAGATATCGAACGACAAGCATCAGTCAATATGACGGAGTGTAGCGACAACTACCTCGCCTACTACGCCGGTGTCGGACTAACTACCTTGTTCCAACGCGGAGGTGATATTGTGCGTGTACCTTCAGATCTTCTTGCCAAATCGGTCTTGTATACTACATTGGTCAAGATGGTAAGCCAACTTCTACACTTTAAGTTTGGTATTTGTAAATGTTTATTGCAAAAATTTTTAATTCTCATGAACAGGGAAGGAAAGTAAAGAAGTTGGGAAGAAGCCTCGTAAGTTGCCAGGATTCAAATTATATGGCAATTAATGACGAACTCCAACAAATCGACAACGTTGAATATTTTCCTTTCTTGGAAAATAGAGAGCAACGTACAAAGAGGCGGCATGAAGTTTAGGCCCCGTTTGAAGAATTGTAAAACTTTCAATGAATATGACTTTTGAGAATTGTAAAAGTTTAAACTATGAGTTTGAGTTGTAAAACTTTGAATTAATTTGCTACTATTGACACTTTGAATGAATTTGCTTCAATTGCTATAATTAAAAATTTGCTATAATTGCTACATACATACAATTGCTACATACATACATACAATTACTACATACATAAAAATTTTGACAGTCCTAAACTTTATCCACTATCATCATGTTGGCGTAAAGATGGTTGGCGTAAAAGCCAAATAGACAGTGGGTAAAGTTTAGGACTGTCAACATGTTGACAGTCCTAGTATATACTAGGACTGTCAACATATTGACAGTCCTAAACTTTACCCACTGTCATCATGTTGGCGTAAAGATGGTTGGCGTAAAAGACAAATAGATAGTGGATAAAGTTTAGGACTGTCAACATGTTGACAGTCCTAGTATATACTAGGACTGTCAACATTTTGACAGTCCTAAACATTACCCACTGTCTATTTGGTTGGCGTAAAAGATGGTTGGCGTAAAAGCCAAATAGACAGTGGGTAAAGTTTAGGACTGTCAAAATATTGACAATCCTAGTATATACTAGGACTGTCAACATGTTGGCAGTCCTAAACTTACATATAACTGCCCATAGACAGTGAGTAAAGTTTAGGACTGTCAAAATGTTGACAGTCCTAGTATATACTAGGACTGTCAACCTATTGACAGTCCTAGTTTCCTAGCACTTTTACATATTGACAGTCCTAGTATCGATTAGTATCAAAGCACAACAAACAGTCAAAATCGATTAGTATCAATTAGATAGCTCCATTCATTGCACAACATTCACACAACATACAGTTCAATATACAGTTAAACATACATGGCTCATTGCACAAAATACATTTCTATATATAGTATCAATCGATTAGAATATCAAAGTAGTCGTTCGGCATAATTTTTGGATCCTCCATCTTCATCATCTTCTTATAGGCAGCCATTGCTTCCGTGTAGGGTGTCGACCATGCGATCGCTTCCTCTGGTGCGTGTTTATACCAAAGCATAGAAGGTGACAGAATAGGAGAATGACCGATCAACCTTGGGATGATGAAGTGTTGTCCGACAAGCCCTATGCAACATAGAGTGTATACTCCGTGTTCGGCCGGGGGAGCACACGTTGGAAAAAAAATATTGTTAATACCTTGTGAGATAATTAAAATAAGTATCTTATACCTATTAGAGAATACGTAAGCAGCAGGCGGGACATCCATGTAATGGTCTCGTCCGGTAACTGTTTTCGTACAAGGTATGCTTGCCAACAAATCTCCAACAATTTCTTCGTCTAGTATCTGCCTATAGAAGGGTAGTCGAGACTCCAACTCCTCGTACAGCTCTTCCCTAACATGTCTCCATCCTGCTTCAACTTAATAGCCTAGTTGTCTTGCTAGTGCATGATATCCACAATGTCCATCCTTAGGAACATCAACAATAGACCAAATGAAATTCCGTATCTTAGGTAGGAAATTTTTAATGTATAGACTATAAGAATCAGAAAAGTTATCTAAACCCTCCGTCGTGACTGCATCGTTCTTTTTTTGTTTCTTCCCCCTTCGAATAGTAAGCTTACTCTTTTTCTGTGGAAATAGATAGAATAGGGCCAAAAGCAGCAGAAGCAAGAGCAGTGGCACCAGAAGGACCAAATGTCGTGGCACCAGGGACAACAAAGGGAGGAACATGAACACCGGAAGAACCTTGCTCCATGGAGGCCTGCATGCTGTTGATCGACTGTTGGATACCTACTACTGTGGCCTATAATATGGTCATCACAGTAAAAATTTGCTCTATCCTATTAGGTTGTGCCACAACAGAAGACACCGGCGGTGGAGGTCTCGACTATACCGGCATCTGTGACGCCAAGGAGCAGGTGCCGTAGACGCGTCCGTCTTTTCCTCTTCCACTAGCGGCCTGTACAAAAATGTTGTTCGTCTGATCGGCCATGGAAGAGGACTTTGTGGCGGGCAATGACTCAGCGACTCTTTCAGCCACCCCATGCCCAGTGGCCCGAGAGGCACTCTCACTCTGCAGAGATTGGAACGCATCATATCCAATGACCCATGCTTAGTTTTCTAATAGACTTTTAACTTGTAATATAAATTCTAATATCTCATATTATTCTAACTTATAATATAAATTGAAATACTTACAACAGTCTTGCTGGCCTTCTCGTCCATGTAGCTCCCGTCCTTTCTTCTTTTGTGCGCATGCTAAAAAATATCGTCAAAATTGATACTAGAGGGATCTTCCCCCTCTTTCGCCAGCTTCTTCGCCTGGGTATGAAACATTAAAAAAAATATTAGCTTGACAATTAATGTTATTTAACTATATAATGAAAATATTTAAGTACTTTCCGTTATCTTATCAGGTTTCGATGGTGCATAGCGATGGGGATCGATCCACCCGTATAAAGACTCCTATGAGATCACGCCTTCTTTCCTTGCTCGGACCTCTTCTTGAACTTAGGAGTATCGATCTCCTTCTGCATCTTCTCCCAAAAATCATCACGAATCCAGGGTTCTTGTCCTTTTCAGCATTTACCTTTTTTTGCAAGTCATCCTTCGTATCCCGCATCTTCTTGCTACAGGCATTGCGATATCTCTTCCTGATCTCCATTTTGCGATGCTCGAGCCACCAGTATATTTTTAGACATACAAATTCAATTAACAATTAATGTAAATAGATTAAAAACTAGTTAATAAATAGAATAATAGAAAATATCGTATATCTTCATCTGGTCAAGCCATATATACTGCATGTCGTATAGCACATCGTATATCTATTAACAATTAATGTCGTATATCTATTAACAATTAATGTAAATAGATTAAAAACTAGTTAATAAATAGAATAATAGAAAATATCGTATATCTTCATCTAGTCAAGCCATATATACTGCATGTCGGAGAATTTAAGGTAGGGGCCGTGGTAGTTCCCCCTAATGTTTTCCAAGTGCTGGAATAGCACTGTAGGGAAAAAAATCTACAAAGAAATAACAACAGATTATTTAGTTGAATAAATATATAAAACATATAAAATTAACTGTATTAGATGAAATATATAAATTTACTTACAACTCTTTGGTCGTGGGCCAAAGCTTCTTTCTGAACTACCGCTCTGGTCTCGCTAGTTGTATCGGAGGACTACCTGGTCGGGGGATATACCGACCACTAGCATCATACTCTAAGTCTGGATACTTTGGGGGCCATCGTACAATGGCCAGAGTATCTGGTAGACGAATTGACGATGGGGTGTCGGGATCTACATCAGATAATGACGGGGGCATAGATGCCAACGATGGAGCATAGAGGACATGCAAAAAATGGCAGAGTGTCTATGCCTATAGTCGATGACAGAGTGGAGGTACCTGCGACCGACGAAGGGGTATCAGGATCACGTGATCGAGGAAATAATCCATCCCCGGGTAGTATTAAGATCACGACTATCTCGATCATGTCTACGACCATAATCACCACGATCACGACCACGATCACCACAACGACCACCAGCCATCTATGATCATGATTCATTTATATAGACATTTCATAAATAGAACTAAGCAACATAATAGACATCTAATAAATAGAACTAACTAACAAAACAGCTATAAAAACTGAGATAGAAGTATTTTCAATAAGAGATATAAGTATTTTTAGTAACAAAATAAAACTCTATCTAGGTACAATACGTAGACAACATAGGTAATCAAATCATCACCATCGTTATCGTCGTCATTGTCATCATCGTCATCGTCATCATCATCCTCATCAAGCTCTTCTTTATCTTCTTCTTCTTCTTCTTCTTCTTCTTATTCTTCTTCAGAGATATCTTTCCGGTCGTGGACAAGGCCAATTATCGGGTTGTGAGCTACGTCTTGTATATTAATCTCTTCATCCCTTCTATTTTTCTCAATAATAACTTCAATATCAATAATATCCACAGCATCTTCTTCCGACTGTTGCCCCAAATATTGAGGCTCTTCAACCTGGTCCTCTTGGTATACTGAGTCTTCAACATTGAACGTATTTATAGCTTTAGTCTTATATGTCGTCCACCAGTCAAATTGATCTCTACGACGCCTTGGATAACTTATATACTAGACTTGAACAGCTTGACTTGCTATCACAAATGAGTCGGACCCTCTATATCTCTTGCGATACTTTATATCGACAAATCCAAGTTGTTTATTAATTTTTTATCCTTTATTGGTTGTTGTGTCGAACCAATCATATTTGAACATCATAATATTCTTATCATATAGGGCCGGATATTGTAACTCTTCAATATCCTAAAGTACACTATAATAGTCAAAGTCTGGCTCATCATCGTAGATGGTCCCTCTTATGCAAATACCAGAATTCTTTGTATTCAAACCATCAGTAAGAAATTTGGTATTTATAGGATTTTTAGTTGCTTTAAACTTGAAGCCATTAATGACATAACCTGGCCAAGTCCTTGCTTCCTTAATCGGTCCCAATGCCAAATAATAAAGGCTCTCATTTATGAGTGTTGTTCCAAGAAAGAAAACCTATAAACACATATCGATAATAGATATGTTATTAGTGACATATAATAAAATAGTAGCGGCAGTATATTTAACATATTACCTTAGTTGCATACATATACTGAAATAGTGGCTACGGAGCCAGATAAATCAATGAGGTTTCAGCAAGGACTTCATCTAGAGATTCTATAACTGGTAGAGGGGCACGACTATCAGACTTATGAAGAAGTACTGATAGCAGCTCGGAGGCACAAGCTTACCATATAGAGGTTATCGGAAAGGACATGAGGCCAGTAGAGGTCTCATGTTCAGCATAGAGGAGGTGGAGGGGTACCCCGAACGTTAGCACCATGGCATTCGCATCCATGATTTAGCGGCAAGGAGGGCGGCAGTTCAACGGTGACAACACTAGCTCAACATCAGCCAAGGCAACATCAACAACAATGCCAGGGAACATCGATGGGATGTACTTATTGTAGCTAGAGAGGCCATACTAGAGATGTATTTAGGGCAGCCAATGGATTGTATATGAGGTATGGAAGTACAGATCATCAGATTACTAATTGTCCAATGATGCAGAGGCCAAGAGGGCCAGTTCAGCAATTCCCAGCACGACCAACACTAGGAGCAGTACAACAAAGAGGGCCAGCAATAGTAGTGTGACCATTATCTCAGCATCCGTTACTGATGCAAGCTGAGATGTACCAACATCAGCAGAATCAGCAACAGGGCTAGCAGGGGCCAAAATAGCATCACCAAGGGTGACAACAGTAAGGAGCACAGAAGGACCAAGGGCAGGCATTCACCTTGTCTTTGGAGGAGGCTTTAGCATTGGACGACGTGGTGGCAGGTGACATTTCTGTCGCATATTTTCCTGTTGTAGCATTTTTTGATTCAGGCATATCTCATTCATTTGTAACTGTATGATTTGCGATACGCATTGGATTGGAGTTTGAGACATTGCCAGAGAGGTTGAATATACTCACTGTTAATCGGCTCGTTGGAGTTATTAGAATATGTATAGCATGTACGGTCGTAGTATACGGGCGTTCACTACCACCATGGTTGATCGAGTTCCTTATAGGTAACTTTGACGTTATCTTAGGCATGGACTAGATGAGAGACATTCATGCTATAATAGATAGCCATAAGGTTAGGGTATTATTTAGTATCCTGGACATGAAAGACTGTCTTTGAGAGATCTGTAGGAGAATAGTATAAAGAGAGAATCACAGAGACAGTATTAGCAGAAGAGCAATTTTTCGAGATAGTTAAGGAGTACTTAGATGTCTTCTCAGAAGAATTACCAGGGTTACCCCTAGTAAGAGATGTTGAGTTTTGTCTAGAGTTGATCCCTGGAGCATGGCTAATATCTTGTAAAGTTTACCAAATGACACCATCAGAGCTAGACATACTTTACCAACATATAGAAGAACTAAAGTCAAAGAAGTTTATTCGAGCCAGTGGATCACCTTGGGGAGCGCCAGTGGTTCTAGTAAAGAAAAAGGTTGGGTCGTCATGGTTATATATCGACTACAGACAGTTGAGCGCTGTAACGGTGAAGAACAAGTATCCATTACCAAGGATCGATGATTTGTTTGATCAGTTGAGTAAAGCCAAGGCTTTCCCAAAGATCGATCTTCGATCAGGGTATCATCAAGTAAGAGTTCGGGAGCAAGATATACCTAAGACAGCATTTAGGTCAGGATATAGGCATTTTGGATTCTTAGTTATGCCATTCAGACTGACTAATACTCCAGCAATATTTATGGATTTGATTAACCATATTTTTATGACGTATCTAGATCAGTTCGTGGTGGTTTTCATAGACGACATTCTAGTCTATTCCAATAGTGAAGAGGAGCACGAAGAGAATCTTTGGAAGGTCTTGCATATTTTGAGGGAACACCAGTTATACGCAAAGATCAGCAAGTATGAGTTTTGGTTGGATCACGTGTCATTCTAGGGTTATATCATCTTAGGATAGGAGTAGCAGTAGATCCGAAGAATGTTGAGGCCTTAGAGAGTTGGCCACAAGGTTGTGAAAAGCGTTAGGCGCTAGGCGGGAAGACAACCGCTGCCTAGCGCCTTGCCCGCCTAGCCGGCTTTCCAGGGGCCGCCCAGATCTAGGCAGTTCAAAAAAAAAAATTCTAAAAAACCTACTAAAAATTATAGAAAAAGTTCATAAAAACCTAATATATGTATAGTTGAGCGTCGTGGGACTAGGTAGATGCCTAAGCGGACATTGGGCGGGCACTAGGTGCCTAACGCCTAGTCACTAACTAGGCGGCCTAGACGGCCATATTTTATAACAGAGATTGGCCAGTTCCTAAGACAGTAGCTAAAGTGCATAGTTTTCTAGGATTGACAGGATACTAAAGAAGGTTCATAGCAGAGTTTGTAAGGATTTCAGCAATGTTGACTCGATCAAAGCGTAAGGAGGCTAAGTTCGACTAGTCAACAGAGTGCTAGACGTCATTTGAAAAATTGAAGAAGTGATTGATTTCAGCTCCGATTCTCGCGCTTCCAGTAGGTTCTGGAGGGTTTACAGTATATTACGACGCGTCAAGTAAAGGACTTGGATATGTATTGATGCAACATGGAAGGGTTATAGCTCAAGCATTGTGGCAGCTTTGAGATCACAAGAAGAATTATCTGACTCACGATTTGGAGTTGGCGGCGGTAGTATTTGCACTTTAAGTTGTAGAGGCACTACTTGTATGGTGATCGGTTGTAGATATTTATGGATCACAAGACCTTAAAGTATGTATTCACTCAGAAGGACTTGAACATGAGACAAAAGAAGTGGCAAGAATTGATAAATGAATATAATGTGAAACTTCAGTACCATCCAGAAAAGGCAAATATGGTAGCAAATGCTCGTAGCAGGAGAGGTAGTATATTTATGTTGACATCATAGCGGCACATCTTAGAAGATCTTTGGTACCGACTTGCCTTACAAGGAGCAACATGTATCTATTTTGGACCAAGGGAGAATATGCTCAAGAATCGGACCATTCATCTTGTCCGGGTTGCTTGGGTCATCACCCTTTGGAGAGTCGATGTTAGAGCGGAAGGACGATATCCAATCTCGGTATCCATACATGTTCGACATGGTGGGTATATTCGTTCTTATGCCTTCGTATCTCGAATCTCGCGATTCATTTACCTATGCTATGTGATAATATTTTTCTTTATTATATGCTTGGATTTGATTGCATGTGTAGATATGCTTATAGTTAGCGTACTGTTTGTTCTGATTTCTCTAGCTAGCCTTGAATTATAATTTTGAGGACAAAATTTTTCTAAAGTGGGTAGAGATGTCACTCTCCGTTCCCAAAATTTATATTTTGGGAATATTTATTTTTTGCTTGTATTTATTTTTTGCTTAGAGTAATTTTTGCTTGCATGATAATTAGGTTGCTTGCATGGAGACTAGACCCATTCTTTGGTTCAATTAGACCCATGGTTTAATTGTTGGGTTGGTTCATTCATGAGTTGAACCTATGGTCTAAATATTAAATCCTAACTATAAAATCCAACATCTTTCTCTCTTTTCCCTCATTCTCTCCATTTCCTCTTCTTCTTTCATTTAGGCAACTACACCTTGCACCATATGGAGAAATCTCTTGATTTTTGATTCTTGCTTTTTTCTTACATTTTATTAGTCTATTATGTGCTCATGATGATTCTAAATACTTTTAGTACTTGGAGTTTTTGGTTTTAATGGATGAATTTGAGTAGATTTATATTATAACTTTAGGGTTTTCATGGGTTCCTTGAGTTTTTGGTGCTTTTGATATACTAAAACCTAGTATTTCCAAAAAATAGTTTTTGGGATGGATGGAGTACTTTACTTCGAGCATTTTGGCCATTGGTTCACTCAATTGGAGTTAAAATAAAGTTTTTATGAAGAAAATAAATTTTTGGTTTTAGTAGTTCTCACCATGGCTGAACATGCTGCCTGGAAAAGATGAAGTCCCATGCGTCCGAGAGATCCATGCGGCCATACGGCCTGAACTAATATGGCTATGCGGTCTGAACTCATGCGGTCATGCAGCCTTGAGCTCATGCGACCTCTACGGTCAGCGACCATGCGGCCTGAACTCATGCGTCCATGCGGTCTGAACTCATGCGGTCATGCAAACTTGAGCTCATGCGACCTCTACGGTCAGCGACCATGCGACCTATGCAACTATACGGCCCAACTTTTTATGCGATAACTGATCCCCATGCGGCCTTGATCCTTAAGCGCACATACGGCCCTTTCACACGCTTTATTGGACAAGTTTTGTTTGAATGTCCCTTTGGACTTTATGGGATATATGTGTGACTTTGATTATCACAAGAGTATTAGACCCATCTATGTTCCATGATCCGACCACTTATATCTGTGCTGATACACTTACTACGTGTTATGTGTTCCTACGTGCTAAGTGTTCCTGCTCGATTATATTACATGTTTACACTATAGTGTACCTATGCATTACGTGATATGTGATATGACTTAATCTCCAGCATGGACATAAGGGTTAGTCAATGACCAAGCGTGGCTAGGACCTGTTGATTGATGCATCACCCTGGGGTGAGTCAAAGTTGAACTGCAAAGTGACAAGTAGATTGGTATCTAGCGTGGCCATACTATGGTACATCATATAAGGGGAATACCATGTGGCCACACCATATAATTCCAGTTAACAATAGGGTTAACTAGGCACTAAACTTATAGAGCATTTGGAGGGAATAGAATCTCGAGATTGTTCCTAACTAGCCACCTTTAGTCATCTGAATTGGGGTGTGCATGCTAGTTCCCATGGTTATTATTTAAGTGCCCATTAGTGGATGGCAATATCCGACTATTATAATATACTATGTGTTCTATGCGATCTTAGCACGGTGGCCTTACGAGACGCAATACTATGTGCTATGCGATGATTTATGGTTCGGCTAACCCTGATAGTACCTGGTTTGATATGAGGATTCCTATATGCATAATATCTTTGGGATAACTCAAACTCTATCTAGTAATCCGTATAAATAATTAGCCAATTATGTAACTAAGATTGTTTGTGTATTGTATCTGTTGTCAATTAGTCTAGGGATATGGTCTATCATGGTGTGATGGCCTAACCCTTGTCCTTGTTTGGTTGTAGGGTTAGATTATTGTGTCACGTTAGGCTATGAACTGAAAGTACGAGACAGAATAATATATATATTTTTTATAACCTGGTTTTATTTTTTTCATTCGTGCTTCCTTTGTGATACTTGCTATTTGGGGTCTAACCCTACTGGTTTTGCATGGACAAGTTTAGAGCCAGCGCCCGAGGATCAAGCATACTTTCCCCTGAATAATGGCACACACCAGGCAGATGGTCATTGAAGGGAACGAGTGGATTACTTCTTCCCTGCTCGTTGTTGCACACTTTACTTATTTTGGACTTTTAGTCACCGGCACTTATTAGTCGTAAGATCTGGACATTTAGTTTCCTTTATATGATTGTAATTAATCAGACTACAGCTGATCATAGTCATGTACTTTTGATACTCTGCCAGTTTTTTTATTTTGTACAGCGAGTTTCCAGAATATCATGGTAAGACGGGATGCCTTACTTTTTTGTCATATATGTTCTATGTTTACTGTTCTTGCTTGACTGATTGCGACAATAGATGTGTTGTGTGACCCTAAGTGACTTGCTAGTAGTATGCACCCTTTGTCTAGTAACAGCCGTGATCACAATGTACGACGTTCTATACCTTATACGGGAGAGCTGGCCATGTCCATCTTCGTATTTCGGTCCTGGGGTGTGACACTTTTGCATCGAGATTCGGATCCTCCGGATTAAAATTAGGCCCTGCCACATCATATACCATATCTTGTGCCAAGTTGTAGTCTCCATATTCAACATAGTCTATATCATCTTTGATGGTGACATCCATAGCAACATCCATAACAAAAGTCGACTGTCTTTTCATATAAAGTTTACCTTGCGATGCCCACAGGTCGTAATCACGTACAAAACCCTTAAGGGTCAGATCCTTCCTCACAATCACCACTTCTTAGTAACATCTATTACGACAATGAGCACATGGACACTTAATTTTTGGTCCATTCATGTAATCAGGTTTGCTCAAGGCATACTTAAGAAATAACTCAATGCCTGCCTTAAAATCATCACTCAGACCAATCCTGCTCTCGTGTTTCCATATGTACATCCACGTACGATCAACCAAGTAACGATCAATTGCTTGGTGGGTGTGAAAAATTCTGTATCGTAAGATAAAATACACAGAAGCAATTAGATATACATATAACATTAGATGGGCATTCTAAAAGCATTATAATTCATACTTTCTGAATTTTACTATAGCGAAAAGTAGAGAAACCGGTGAAAGATATAACATCGATATTTGTTCAATATGATGCCTTTTCGCATAGTATTGACATGAATACGAATATTGATGGCTCAGAATACTACCCAAAATTCAATCTAGCATACATTAGTGTGAATCATCTAAGTTATGTACATCAGTGTAGTATATGTTCTTATCAAATATAGTATCTGAGGGATAGAACAAAATTAAAATAAACCCACATAATGTAATGCTAAGACATCAGCTCATAATATAAAATATAGTTATGGGTTGTGGTATCATCATTGTCGAGGGATGGAGGCCGAAGGACGGTCAATGTTATCTACGGTTGCATGTCTCTATCTTGCTAGTCAAATGGCTGCATGGACTTGCCTCATCGTTATTGGGCCAAGTCTAATACCTGTTACCTATTGGTATCCTAACTATGATACTCTCATACAAACCCCCATGATGCTCCTGGAAATACTATGACACCCTAAATTCTATGAAATTCACACACAAATATGAAGTATCCATACTCATGATACTCAAACGATATGATTTTCACCAAATCCTTAATGATAGCAAAGCCAATAAACTCCATATATGGAAATAAACTTGATATGAAAATAACTATAACCATAGATCTAACCCAGGCCTGCTTCTCCTCTTTCAGTATATACACATGAAATCTTCCTACTCACAGATACTTGTATACTTGAAGTTTAAAGACTACAAATTTGGACACAGTTCAAATATGGTATACCCCAATTTGCTGATACAAGAAATCCCTCTACTCACAGATACTAGCACACTTAAATATTTTATGATTTTATTCAGAAATAATTTGGACACAATTCAGATTTGGACACAATTTTGATTTAAAGAGCACCCCAAGTTAGACAATATAGATTTAGACACCATTCAGATGTATAAATGCACATACCCGTGCAAACCAAAGAGGGAAACAGAGGAAGGAGAGGGGAGAAAGACTTACAGTGGAGCACGAAAAGAGAGGGAAATGCCGTAGAGGGGAACAGAGGAGAGGGGAGCAGCCGAAGAGGGGAACGCCGATGAGATGGGATCGGAGGAGAGGGAAGCACGGACCGGAGAGAAGGATGGGACCGGAGGAGAGAAGAGAGAGGCACGGTCGATCGAAATAAAAAATTTGATTGACCGCCTAATTAATATAACCTAGGGCACAGTACTTGACGACGGATATGCGGCATCTATATCTATCACCACAACTAAACTATCTAGGAGACGTATCCGGGACTTAATATCCGTCGCCAGACCATCGCCATGTTTACCCGCGTTGTTTTCGCGGTTGACTGCGCAAACTGGTGATGATCTAGCGACTAATTGGTGATGACCGAGCGACGAATAGTTGTTTAATTTACAAATGGTGGTTGTTGGTCGTCCAACCGACAGTGAATCGTCTCTACTTGGCGACAGATATAACACTACCAAATATGATAAAATAACGACGTCTTTAACGACGTCATAGTAAAATATCGCTAATATTAAAGACTTGAGCGACTCATAAAATAAACGTCGCTATACGTCACTATGAATAGCGATACATAGCGATGTTTAGCGATTGTACTTTGATTTTTAAAAGAATAGTCGCTATAAGCTTCTTTAACGTCGCTAAACGTTGTCATTTTTATGATTTAGCGACGTTTAGCGACGTATTTATCGACGTTATTTTTTATCTTTAGCAACGTTTTTAGCAATGTCTCTAACCTCGCAAACTTTTAATTAGCGATGTTTAGCGACGTCTTTTTATGACGTCGCTACATTTTTAATTAGGGAATTATAGCGACGTCTTTTTATGCGTCGCTAATTTTTTAATTAGCGACGTTTAGTGACGTCTCTTGCGGACGTCGCTAAATTACTAAATATAGGGTTCCCTCATCTATTTGATTTTTCATTTCTTCCCCCCCCCACCTTCTTGAAAACGTGCGTTCCCACCGGCGATCCATCCTCCCCCGACGACCCTCCGTGGCTCCGGCGACCCTCCGCGGCTCTGACGACCCATCACTTGACTGCCTCCTACGGCCCCCACCACGACACGGCCGTGTTCGTCCCTTAACCCTGACACAGGCATCCCCAGACGCGACCTCTCCCCCTCCGGCATGGCTCCTCCCCTCAAGCGTGGGCCTTCTCCGTTGACCCCTCTCTCAAGCGCTCCTCCTACCTTCCTCCTGGCTCGATAAATCCTAACCCAGACCCGGACACGACTAGGACACACACATATATACTGGACACAATTAGGACACATGGATACACACATGACACAACTAGGACACACACACACATACTGGACACAATCAGGACATATGGACACACACATGACACAACCCTAACCCTGATACATGGACCCGAACATATGGACACACACACAGGACACAACCCTAATGACATAATTCGTACTAACACGGACACACATGGACACAGACAAATACGGGCACATATGGGCACACATGAACACGGAAATATATGGAGACACACTGACACAGACCCGAACACATGGACACACACACGGACACACAAACAGTGCTTAAAAAAATGGTTATAAGCAAATATTTCTTTAATTAATAGTGTTAACAAGTTTAATACTAACAAGTACTAAAAATTTATGCTGACAAATATTAACATGTTTGTGCTACTGTGGTACTAACATATTTGAATAAACAGCAAGTATGAAAATGAAGAACACAAATATTTGTTTTAAAACTTTACTTCGAACAGAATATTAAGGATCAACTCTTAGATCTAGGGAGAGAAAGATCCTGCGGTGGCAGATAGAATTTTAGTCGAGAAAACTTTTCTATAATCGTGAATTTTTCTAAAAATCATTGCAACCATATAAATATAATTTTGCTAAAAATTTCTATAATCATGAATTTTAGAAATATGTAGAACATAAATTTTTTATACGAATAAAAATGTTCAAAATATGGACCAAGAAACAAAAGAGGCCTAATAAAAAATACAAGCCCAATTGATAGTGATACCCCAAGAAATGTAGGGTTGGTACTCTTCATGCAAAGTTGCACAAATCCTAAATTTAACCAAACTTAACCTAGAAACTAGTATAGAAGATCAAGAGTTTATATATATCATGTTTATCATGAAGGATTAAAAATATGAGTTATTGTGCTTGGATAGGGTTACGATCCAGTGTATATTTTAGTAGCAAGAGAGATAGACCTTTAATCCATATACTAATCATGTGGTTTGATCGATATAATATGTATTTTTATTAAGAATAATGCAGAACCAATATAGTAACTCTCTGATGCTTCTTTTGGTGTGTTTTTTCTCTTTTTTAAGGTGCTTTACTTGGTATATCAATACATATATTTAATTATAATTACCTTATTTTCATTAAGATCATTGAGTTGTTGACCCTTTTGTCTTCAGCTTTTGCATTAAAGTCCTTGATCTTTTTGAAGTTTCATATTTTGACATGAGGAGTTAAAAAAAAGCGTACTTCGAGTAATCATCGATAAAAGTAAAAAAATACTTCATCTCTGCCTTTATGGATAAGTGATTAGAATACCTAGATCTTACTTACACTACAGATACTAATCACAACAAAGTTACAATGGAAGTTAGCAAAGTTTTCTTGACTATAATTCTATCTACCACCACATGAATACAAAGTTACAATGCAAGTTATTGAATTTTTCTTTTTTTGGTTTATCTTAAAAAAACTTGAAACAAAAAAATATAAATTAATGTTACCGGCCTCGGAGGAAGTCGTGTACGAAGCACTTTCCTAAGGTTTGATTCGAGTTCTATGTGCTGACGTATCTCGAATGCTCCTAGTGGTAAAATTTCTGAACTACCGGTTTCTCTTTGTCGCATACAACTTGGAAAGAACGACCAGGACTTAGCTTTGTCCAGAGCAACAAGATGAAGAACATCAAAATATTTACTACACCTACCTTAGATTTTCGAATATAATATCACTATCGCATATCGTAGAATACAGTGACCCTAGAAATTAGAAAAATAATTTTGATATAATTTTTTATAATTCTTTTACTTGTTTTATCGTTTACAGTTCAATCTAGTTCTAGAATCAAAATTCTTAAATATACATGACATCATGAGTCAAATAGACAAACCTACAATACTATCATCCTAATTTATATTTTATTAGATAAACCAATATTTATAAAAATAGTAGTATATCATATTGTACCATAAGACTGTATTATACACGATATTAATAACATAGTAGCTACCACTTCTTGATGTGCATAAAAGACTCATTTATAACACAATGATATTGATCATTAGCACCTATCTTAGCTCAAATAATTTATTTTTCAATCAAGAGACGAACTACTGATGATAAGATCATAATTTCGAAAAGAAATATCTAAGATTATATATATATATATATATATATATATATATATATATATATATATATATATAAATATATACTACCAAAAAATATATATATCCGCCTTCGTTGACCCCTCTCTCAGGCGCTCCTCCTCCATTCCTCCCGGCTTGGTAAACCCTAACCCAGACCCGGACACAACTTGGACCCACACACACACACATACTGGAAACAATCAAGACACATGGACACACACTAATGATTGGTACTAACTATAATAGTATACCACTAACTTAACTAACTGTTAACTCATATCATTTATAACTATCTAACTAATATTACAACTAACTGATATACTAACTGATGCATAATCAAGTGTGCATTTCTCACAGTTCAGTCACCCCCTTAATCCACGCTTCCCCCTGCAGGCCTCAACATTCATACTAACACATGTGTGTATCAGCTCACACACACACTTAGATACCACCCTCTATATTGCATATTATCACACACTCCACTTGTAGTCATAAGATCAATGCTACTATGGTTTCATAACTTATTACCCCCTACTTAAGATATCACTCCATCTCACTTCACTAACACATAGGTTAATACTTACCTAGTCTCATACACACACACACACCTGGTGTTAAAGTGTATCATGAATACACTTGTGCACACACATTTGAAATTAGTCCTACCTAGAGGCCACTTGATCAGTCATGAATGACATTCAAAGGCAACTATGATAAAATGTAGCTAAATGATAGTGAACTAGAGGCCAACTCACGTATTTGTGGCACTCCTATTTACCATCTCCTATTTACCACTATCTCACCAATATAAATACTTCCTCACAGCATTATCTTAAAAGATATTTCAGTAGCTACTACTTACTAGCACTATCAAATGTACTGTTGAACACATATATTACACAATTCCATTTCCCCTCATGTTCATTAACAATGTAAAATGTCTAAATTGCAACAAAAAAATACTATCTATAAGTACAATAACATGAACATATAACAGCTAAATTTTGTACTGTATTTTTAATGTGGAACGTAACATCTATTTTAACTATTTGTATACATATATTTATATATGTTATCAATTATATTCTTTGTTTTCATCTATCTTATCAGATGACACCTATGACCCGATAACGTGCACGTCGCTTGAGAGAGGTACCTCCTACTGTTAAGGAGGAAGTGATACCTCCTACTATTAAGGATGAAGTGAATGTTAAGGAGGAAGAGATACCTTCTAATGTTAAATTGGAAGCGGTTGTTAAGGAGGAAGTGACAACTTCTACTGTTAAGGAGAAAGTGGTGCCTCTTACTACTGGGTAGGCACCAGCTCAGAGGGGGAGTTCCAGTCATCCAGCACCTATAGCGGAGATTGATGGAGTAGACGCTGCTTATGTGAAGTATCTAAGCGACTCGGTTCTGCCCTAGCGTATTGGATTTCCTTGAGAGATTGAGAAATTGGATAAGGCTTATGGTGTAACTGTAATACTTTTATTTTTGTTATTATGTGATTGTGATACTTTTATAGTGTATTTTTTGTGTGATTGTGATACTTTTATTTTGTGTTTATTGTGTGACTGTAATTCATATAATTTTATGATATTTTCTACCCTAAAAATTAAACGGTGGGTTGCTCCGGGTCTGTCTATTTTTATGAAATACTATAAGTCTGTGTATTTGTTTTAATTATATTAAATGTATGTTAATTTAGTGGTGTTGAATGTTCCACCGAAGGGGTCGGCGAACCCAGAAAATTCAATGGAGGGTTGCTCCGGGTCTATTTATATAAATTAGGAATTCATAAACTGCAGGAAGATTGGTTTGGAAACCATTTTACGTTCATTTTTTCACTAAAAATTTAGCGACGTTTACCATCTTTTAGCGACATTTATATACGTCGTTAAATACGTCGCTGAATACGTCGCTAAATACATCGTTGAATGTCGCTAAATTGCTGACATGGTAGTATTTAGCAGGTAAATAAAATATCGCTAAATGTGTTACAAAATGTCGCTAAACAGAAAAAATTGAGCGACATTTAGCGACAAAATACGTCGTTAATTTAGCGACGTTGAGTCGCTAAACGTCGCTAATAAGAAAAATATTAGCGACGCAAATACGTCGCTAGAAAACGTCGCTATAGCGACATTTTGCGACATTTTTTCTGTCAGCAACTAGCTTAAATGCGAGTTCATTAAAACGTTAATGTCGCTAAATTTTTTAGTGACATTTTTAGTCTATTTAACGACGTTTCCAGGCGTCGCTAATTTGAATTATTCTGGTAGTATAGACCGTCTCCAATTTTTCGTCGCTAAATCACTGTATTTTAGTAGTGTGAAAAAGAATTCACTTCAAATCATGGAAATCTATACAGAAACCCAAAACTCAAGGTGGTTTAGGGTTCAGGGACCAGGAGATTACCAACATTGCTCTCGTCTCCAAACTCACTTGGAGATTAATTACCGAGCCTAATGCTCCCTGGGTTAATATATTGAGAGAGAAGTATCTTAAGGATACTGATTTCTGATCTGCATCTCTAAACATCAACTCCATAAGCATATAGAAAAGTATCTTGAACCACATAGATCTCATTAATGGTAATATCCTCTGGTTTATTAGGGATGGCAATAGTGTTAATATTTTGAATGACCCTTGGGTGAAGTCTAGTCCAAATTTCATAGCGTTAATATTTTGATGCAACTAGTTCCCTATCCAATTCTATTTTCCCAGTTACTCATGTTTATCAAGGGACTCCTTTGTGTATCCTAGACATCATCCAGTTGGACATGTCTAGTATTTGTTCCAGTAATTTATTAAGATATTTTAGCTTGGTTATGGAAAAAAAAATTGGTAACCTATATATTAACTGACGAAGGTGGTGACGATATAACAAAAACGTAATCCAATTGGTAACCTATTAACTGAGGAAGGTGTTAACTGAGGAAGGTGGTGACGATATGATAATATTGAATATTATGCTAGACCAGTAGCAATCTAACTTTTTCCCCAAAGATATTGAAATCTCTTGCTATGTATACGTCACTCAGTTTGGTGTATCCCTCGTCAAACAGAGACAAAATTCTTTCCACTCACTAATAGTAAATGGCAATTTCAGGAGCAGGAGAGGAGGTGAAGCTGTTGGGAAGGCCATTGAGCCTCTTTACGATCAGGGTGAGGATCGCGCTGAATCTCAAAGGGATTGGATATGAGTTCTTGGAAGAAGGATTGGATAAGAAGAGCGAGCTCCTCCTCAAGTCGAACCCCGTGTACAAGAAGATACCCGTCCTCATTCACGGCGGCAAGCCGATATGTGAGTCCATGATCATTGTCCAGTACATCGATGAGATCGCTGGGGAAGCAACAGGGCCCTCCATCCTTCCATCGGACCCCTACGAACGTGCCACTGCTCGCTTCTGGGCTGCGTACATGGACGACAAGGTGAAGTAAGTTCTATAGTTAGCAATTAGAAAGTCGTTTAAGGAATCAAAACTAACAACCCTTCAATTAATTGTTCTTCTCTTGGCAGTTGCCTCCTTTAATGCGTCAGATTGTAAGAGCGAAAACGGAGGCCGCCAAGGTAGAAGTAGCCGAGCAATTCACTACCGTACTGCAGCTGTTAGAGGAAGAGTTCAAGAAATGTTCCAAAGGAAAAGGTTTCTTTGGAGGGGACACTATTGGATATCTTGACATTGCTCTCGGTGGCTTTCTTGGATGGTTCGCTGCTGGCGAGGAATTGGGTGGTCACACAGTTTTCACCAAAGAGAAGACACCTAGCTTGATGGGTTGGGCAGAAAGGTTTTACTCAGCGGAAGAAGTGAAAGATGTACTGCCAGAACCTGAACAGTTTGTAGAGTCTGGCAAGGTGCGTCAAGCTATGCGGAATTCTGAAGCTGCCAACTAAGGTGTCGACCATCGTCGTCCTGTTTACGTATATATAGGCGGGTTTATATTTTAGATAATGATATGATCGAGAGAAGACAGTGTGATGGAAGTTTCAATTCTCCTTTCAAAAATTTCTCTCTACTAATATGCCCTTTTAATTTGTGTATCGATACCTGCAGACAGAGATATTAACGTTATACCATGAATTTTCTCAACAGCCTTCTATTTTTGTAATAATACTAGTGAAATATACAAATAAAGATTTTATGGAATTTTATACCACTCCTTCCCTTCTTTGTTTCGGCCATTTGTCATGCAGTATAGACATTAGTTTGCAAGTAACATCTATTTGTCGTGGATCACCAGAGCAGCAATGCTAGCGAAGATGAAAGGAAAAAATGTTGGGAATGCGGTGTGATATGAATCGGAGTTGGCCCATGAGATGCGATATTAGACTGAGTCCATATGCTTTAAAAGAAAATTTTCATGTAAGGTCTGAACCAATTCCAATTATCTACACCTCATGATCCCATTTCCTATCCGAAGTGAGACTAAATTACCAACTCCATTGTGATCCTCAATTTGAGCACTCAACCGAAAACGAGATACAATCTCCATCTTAGCTCGTTAGGCTACTTTTGCTCGTTTCCGCTATCCGAACAACCTTAGCACACTCCGGCTACCTTTGTCCGTTTTCGCTAACCGAGCACCCATGAAATCAAACATATTGTCGTCTCGATCTTTTCGACCACAAAATCAAACCTGACAAGTTCATCCACATCACCATTGTGTGCCAACCACATGGTCTTTCTCCACCTTGGACTCGTCAGATCTACCTTTAAAGCTAATTCGTGTAGTTGATGCTCCTACTCCACCTAGAGAAGAGTCCGTATAATCCATGAACGTTCAACATCATCTATTTCGAACCAATTATAGCTGCTCAAACTAGTCCTGGAACCTTTTGTTCTGATACTACTTGTTGGGAACGCGGTGTGACCTGAACCGGAGTTGGCCTATGAGATGCGATAATAGACTGGGCCCATATGCCTTGAAAGAAATTTTTTATGTAAGGTTTGAACCAATCTCAATTATCTACACCTCATGATCTCACCTCCTATACGATGTGGGACTAATTACCAACTCCATTGTCACCCTCCTTCTGAGCTCTCAACCGAAACGAGATACAATCCAACAAGAAAATAGTTGCCGAGGTGAACTACAACCATGTGGCTAAATATTATGAAGAAATCACTCAAATATGATAAATGATATCATTACAATCTAAAAGGAGAGATTAACTTTATACAAAATTAAGATTTTATGGAATTTTGTAGCACTCCTTGTAATGTCCCCAACCGCACGGTGCATTACGCTGAGTCGGATTGAACGAAGCAATAGCTGGTTACATTTTTTTGATTTGTTGGATTTGGGAACAAGTATTGATTGAGTTGTTTCATGTGCAGATCGCTAGCGGAGTTTGATGGATTCTGGTATTCGTTCAGAGCAGTACTGGGATAGCATGATTGAAGCGATAATGCCGTCTTCCTTAGTCTGATCGGTCGGATAATTTGGAGAGCACGGCCTGCTCGCATGGTCATACCAATTGAGTAGATCGTGCTTTGTATCGGACCATGGGTTCAAGGGATCGACCGTATCAGCAGGGCATGATGCTTAACGAAATCAGACTTGGTGAGTTGGTGTTGTCCCTTCTCCTCTACTCCTTCATGCCTAATAATTTGGAACACACGAAATAGCATGAACACTTGGATTTGAACTTGAAAATTACTACACTGTGGTGTGCACAGAGTGTACGTCGTTTGGTTGCATAGATTTGTAACTTAAGTTGGTTTCGCGTTGGGACAGTTGGAGCTAGAGTTGGATTATATTTGGGACAGTTGGAGAAATAATTGGATTTATACATGGACAGTTGGAGCTTGAGTAGGCAGTTGGAGCTTGATTAGATTATCTTGGTTGGAACATCGAGGCAATTCGGGCGGGCGAGCGAGCGTGCATCCGTGCACGAGTATTAGTTGGGTGCTTTGTCATGCAAAATATGCAGTTGTGGTTCGAAATCGGACAACTGCATCGGTGAGGGCATTGTGCCACTGTTGGGGCATTGTGCCACGTGATTGTTCTGAGCGAGGGGTGTTGCACCAATTGGAACACTTTGTCGAGAAGCGGCATAGTTCCTATGGGGATAACTTGAGATGGTGCCTTGGGATATAAGTTGGAGAATGGTTATGGATAGTTGGTTGGATTGAGGCTAGATAGTTTGGTGGGGCGAGAATGCTCGATTCTCTGGTCATATATACTTGGTGTTTGCATCAGTCACGGATAAGCTATTGCGCACAAGGTTTGGTTTCCTCGAACGGGAAGGCTCCGGGGCACCAGGACCGTTCGGCCATGAAGGAAGCAAATTGGTAACGTGCCTTAGGCGCGGTGCCGGTAGTTCGATACGACCATGCGGGCTAGCTACTCAACGTTGGATCGAGTAGAACTATAGTTAATCAGTCCTTTATAGCTTGGCCAGTGACTTCTTATAGATAAGAGTTGGTTTGCTTTGATTTTGTTTGGTTTGTGCTTTTTGTGTAGGCGGCAACCACCTTGCCTCGGCAAGAGTGTGCATATCGAAGTTTGGATTATAAGGCTTGGATTATGGCTTGGATTGAGGATGGATATTGAGGCTTGGATTGTGGTTCGATAGGTTCACGCATTGCTTGGGTTTGAGTAGGACGGTTTGCATGCTAGTTTTCTTTTCAGTTGGATATATATGCTTGTATATTGGCTTGAGTTGAATGCTTGCATGCTTAACCTGCTTTACAGTTTTCCATAACATGTCATACCTATGCCATGAAATGAATCTAGGATTCAAGTAGAAAGATCACCATATAACTGTTTACATTCACTATTCTACTTAGAGTCGGCTTAGACGAGTGGGTTACCCCGCTCACCAGTACGGCTGTATACTGACCCACGTTTATGGGCATTATTTCAGGTACGCAGGTGTAGTGGCGCTGCTTGGATATACGGGACATGATGTATGAACGGTAAGTACCTTTGTGGGCAAAAGAAAGAACAAGAGTATTGCAGCGCCTTTGTGGCATTTTCTTTTGTGGTATTTGAATTGGACCCTATCGAGAGCTTCGCTGCGTATACTCTGATGTGTGCTTGGTACACAATACTTGACTTTCGCTGCAACTTGGTCGTTTCGATGATAACTTGGATGTTTGACAACATCGCCTTGTGCGAGCGCTACTCTAGGATCGTACAACATCACGTCCCGATGAGACTGATCATCCTGCGGGAGCGCTACAACGTGGGGATTCACGTTCAGCGGGGACGATTGAGCTTGCGGGAGATTGGGGCGTAACACTCCTTTCCTTGGTGGGCAGGGGCGGATGCACATGAATTTCCCTGGTGGCTCCATCCCTTAGTGAAAAAAAAAAAAAAATTAGGAAGCAGCAGTTCCTGCCTTAGTCTTCAAGTGTATTGAACGGGAGATGGGCCCACACCCAGAACAAATTTGAAGAAAAGAATGCAGCAGCAGCTTATGCCTTGCCTTATTTTCAATTGGGGGGGGGGGGCACACAAAGTTTCCACAAAGTTCTAGCAGGTACTTTCTCCTCTTCTTTTCTTTCCCCGCTTCATTTTTTCTTCAGCCGACCGTACAAAAAAAAATTATTTACAAAGCGGCTGAAAAATCTGTCGGAGGAGTGAAGGACGGAGTTCACGGAGTTGCTGCTGGAACTGGAAGAAATACAACATACAACTACAAAGTCAAATTTCAAAATTAAATTAGGTCAAAATCAAATTAGGTCAAAATTATTTTAGATCAAAATCAAGTTTATGTTTTTATAAGGAGGTTAGATTTCTATTTTTGTGATGTGAATTAAATTATGAATTTGTAAAGTCTTTAATTGAAAAATTATGCTATGTTTGTATATTGTAGAATTGATTTGTCTAATTGGAAGGCTGAATATGGATATATATTTTAAACAAAAAATATCACATGAAAGTGCAATAGGAAGTTCAGGGGAGGGTGCATCTAGTAGCCCTCAACAACCTTTTTCTCCATGTTCATTTAAGAAACAAATTGTTGATTTGAATAGCCTCCCTTTAGATCCAGCAGAAAGAAGAAAAATATTAATATTACCCAAACCAAGTTGATAAAATTAGAAGAGTGGTCTATATGTTCAAGTTTTAATTATGTACTTTGTTCCTATATGTTCAATTTTAGGGGACGTTGTCTCCGAACTTCCTTATGATTGTGCCCCTAGTAGAATCTCATCCTAAATCCGCCACTGTTGTTAGGTCTCTTCTAGTCTGGAGGTTCTGGAAGGAAAGGGACCGAGTTTCGTCCGAATTTGGTGCGAACTCACTCATTTCCAAACAGAACTTGGAATTAATACTCGACTGACTGAATTCAGTCAAAACTCAATTTTGTCGGGGTTGAACGTAGTACACGTTTAATCTGCACCGTTGGATGCTAGTGGACGACAAATCAGTTGATGGGTTATTTTATGGTTATCTATGACATAAAATAGGATTTCTCAACCTATTTATATATGTCACGACCTGCACCCAGTGTAGGGATGCAAGTCGAGAACAACGCCTAGCCTACGCCACAACATCGGCGGTAGAACACTGCCTTGGTTAACTATACTATCTAAATATCCGACAATGATATAAAATCTGCCAATAATATCTCAACATAAAACTCAATCACAATTCTAGAAGCACGAGGAGATATCAAGAAGTTTAACATAACTATCCAATCAATATATAACAACACCAATAGAAACAATATTCAAAATCTCAAATATAAGTCGAAAACAAATCCGGTACCAAAAAGCTAAAGAAACTAACTATGAAAAACTAGTGATCCGGATAAACCTTCAGGTAATCACTCCAGAACTAGTGGGTCCAAGTCTGAACCATCTATAGGTCGAAGTCCATAGTATGTCGGACACCAATCTCTCGGATCCTCTGAAAAATATTTTCCAGTCAAGAATGGAGCATAGTACATCTCTAACAGCAGTTCTAATCAATGATATAAACTATGTAACAGTAAATAGATATGAATATACAAGATGCAACAATAGATACAAGTGTTACATAATAAAGAAAATACCGTGAATAAATACAAGAATGAACAATATGGCAATGAACAAGAATATACTAATGACTAAGTAAGTGAGTACCAGCTTTAACATATGATCGGCTTGGAAACTTGCACAAGAAACTTGCACAAGAATAAGGGCCTAGCTAGTCATACGTGAGGAGTATGACAATACTCACAAGAAATAAGACATGCACAAGAAGGGTATGATTACATATCTATACTACATACTCTCCAACTCCCGACTGGTATAGTGGATCCAACCATGGTATGTCATGACATAGGTTTCCACAAGAAGGGCGCTACTCTTCTCATGAACCAAAGTCTGTACATGCACAAGAAGAACAATGAACAAGGCATGTACAAGATACAACATATATACCAAGGAATAATATCTTATGATGAGATCCGGATATACCAATCCGTGTAACCTTCGTGTCAAGAAATTAAGGATATCTACACTAGATACAAGAGACATAGAGGATATCATAAATGAGAAACTATCAAAGAATGTACTCGCCTGTGATCCAAAGCAATGAATGTCAAACTATGTCCGAACTGGTGTCACACAGACCTATATATAGAATATTGCATAATACAAGGTTCTGGAATAAAAATAAGTTAAACTAGTTAAATTCTAGGTCATGAAGCCATTTCTAAGTCAAAACAGTCAAACTAGGCCAACTCAAAGTCAAACTGGTCAAACTTTGTCAAACTGGCTATTTCTAGGTTGTATGAGTCCAACTCTAGGATATTAGATACACACACTATGCAACTAGGCCACACTAGCTAAGCTAAGACACTAAAAAATCAACAAGATACCTTATCCTAAGATACACTAGTTATTAGATATGAAAACAGTAATTTATATATATACACAAGACAATATATATAATAATCTTAGCTAACTAATGCAAATTGGATACCTTGGCTTACAGCTAATTACCTTACCTTGTATCATGGCATTTACACATTACTCTAATATAACTCTAATACCTTAGTATAACTCATTAGTCCCATACCAATCACTAATTCCTCAAACCCCCATCATCTAGTACCTTACATATATATATAGCTAGTTGTCAACACTACATGTATATATTTATATAGCTATAATAATACTATATATCATTGTTCTCCTCATATATACATAATCCCTATCTTATTAATACCCAGTCATGCATGCTTAAGGTAAGTTCCCTCACTTGAAATTTTTGCACAGACACTTGTACTATTCCTAATTCTTAACACCACACTTCATCTAATGCACTACTACTGCTCTACTACTTTTGAAGTACATCTTGGTTCACTGATATAATATTCTAACTCTTACACTAACCAAGACCTATATTTATACATTAACAACACCACGTACGTAACTACACTTTAAACTATACTCAACAAACTCTAATTCCTATACCTCAATCTTGCACTAACAACTGAGATGTGTAGTGCACTCAAATTCTCACTGTGTGCTAACACAAAAATTCCCAAGCTCGCAAGTCCTGTGCAACTAACCTGCAGACATCTTCTACACCCATATCAGACATTCCCTTTATTGTCCTCTCAAAACTGTAAATCTAAACAGCCCCTCCTCAACCTGTTGTACGGTCATGTCATACCCCAGTCCCAAAATGCGTAGGACTAGGAATACGTAAGCATGCTAGCCGTATGTATATGGAAACTCCAATATATGGATACCATAATACACACGTACGCTGTAATATGAATATTAACTCAAATGTGGTATATATATGGTCATAAGTCACAGATATACTAATCTTATCCACAAAAACAAGTCATAGTAAAGAAATAACTAAACTAGAATAATGAGTCTGAAATATCCAAAAATAATAGTCGGGTGGAGACAAATCCACTACCAATGACTACATCAGAACTAAAATGAGAGAGGATGCTAAAATCTCCAATATAAAATAAGATGATGATATAAGAGTATCATCTAAGAGAACCATTGCTAGAGATAATCAAAGATGCTCAGAAGCTAAGACCTCCTCGAAAGAAAATAATGCGTCAGGTCCTGGCCCGTACTCCTGCGGATACTCCTGGTCGTCTATACCTGGCAAGGGGCCAGGTCCTTAGAGGGATGTAACAAGATACATAGAATCATACCAATTGAATACAGTAAAACTTGCATAATAGACAGAAAATATATAAGTACGCTGTACAAGACAATCTATATGAAATACATAATGAGGATAACTTTTCGACGTATGGGCATGGGTAGGCTACTCTATCTAATCTCATAACTCACACACACGTCAAGGACATCATCAGCCGTTATACCGCGTGGGTAGAGACCATCGTGACACCATCAGCCGACATACCGCGAGGGTAGCGACCATCGGATATGACTACCATAGTGCGTGTTAGTTACTACGGTTTACCAGAGTGGTTATAACCCATACGCCAACTGATTGTCCTCCCCTCCCATGATACTATGTGTCAAGTGTGTGTCAACATATATAGTATATAATTATGAATGAAATATGGTATTTTACATTCTACCCAACTTACAAAAATTTTATCCTCGAAATTGATACTAACCCATATTCATAATAAATCACTATAGCTATTACACTTCATTGCTGTCTAGCAGTGCTTCCTAAAAAGTCATAGTCAGCCATTCTAGCACTTCTCATTTATTGCCCATGCCCTATTCTATTATTCTCTAACTCGTTTATACTACCCAACCTACAAAAGTTCTACTAGTAGTCAAAATCTCTTGAGGCTAATCTCTAGGTTGTAAGACGAATTTATTCATTGGGTCAAGAATTTTGGGATACCTGTCGGGAATCTCATAACTATGATTTTTTCCCGTAACCATCAAGTATCATAGTCTAATACTGCCATGCCACCAGGCCAGTATGGCTGCAAGTAATTCGACTACTCTACCATAATCGTCTAGCTGCAGCTGTCACTACCTCGCTAGTGATTTATCATAGTCATCAGTTCGTAACAAGTGCCTTCAACTCTTTCCTAGGCTTAGTCTCAGTTTTAGGGCAATAATTAAGGTCTGGACTAACTTTATAAAACTATTAGAAGTATGAACTATTTTAACAATCCAACTAATCTATTAGACTAAAGGACGCTACTTAAGATAAAAAAATAATAATAATAAGAGGATATATATATTACTATAGTGCTTATATATAAGGGTTATCATTATGAACTCATCATTTAGTTATCAATCATTACTAACACATTATGTTTTAACTAACAAAATAAGGGTGAGGTTGAAATAAATCAAATAATTCATAATGGCACAAAAAGATACAACTACGATTGGAAGAATTAAGCACGAGATAAGGAATGGATATAAAAGGGAAGATGAGCCACCCGAGGGGACGAGGTCGTGATAGGAAGGAATACTACTACTGCTACTCGCCTCATCCATTAGCATCGCGGATATGCCATCTAGTTAAAATATCAACATATCCTCATAACTGCTAAACCACCACATATTTAATTCTACGTCTATTTATACACCTATGATCCCGTGTCACAATGGGGTTATGAGTATGTAATGACAAAAATAACTAAAAGGTCGTACCTGTATCTACGGCTTCCTGTGCCTGCGCTCCCATATTTGTCATAATGAGTGCTTGGCCTTGTCCTTGGTCGTTCAGCTGGGGTCTAGCCTCCTCCATTTGGGCTGACTATAGAAGCATTGGTGGGTCCCTTTGGTATCCTATACTTAAGGGTGTATGCGGTATTCCTGATTCTAATGTCATAGACCTCTGGATCTGTTGAGGACATTCTCGGGTTTGATGGTGACTTGATCCACATAACATGCCCTGCCTCAATCGAGGATGACAATCTCTTAGAATATGACCTATCTTACCATAAAAGTGACAAGTTCGGGGCTCCTTGGTTGGATATGGTGCGACACTATATGGTTGTTGGTGTGTCAAAGGGTGTCTAATGGGCCCTCCTGGCTGTGTCCTTAATGGTCCTTGGTGAATTCTCTGTTGATTTCTGTTTCACTTGTTGATGGCCTCCTGGATCCTGGCCTCTGTCAATAACTCGGCATAAGAGATCCGGGACTGTGAGCTAGTGTAGTGCTGGAGCTCCTGAGTCAGCCCGTGGTGAAACCTCTTAGCCTTCTCCAAGTCACTAGGTATTAGGGCAGTGCCATACTTTCTGAGGCGGCTAAACTCTGCATTATACTCGTTAACTGTCTTGTTCCCCTGCTCCAGATGGAGGAACTAATCGTATAACGCATCCCTTACAGTGTCCAAAAAGTACTTTCTCTTAAAGCACTCCAAGAACTGCTCCCAAGTCTGACGCGTACCCAACTGGTGCTCCATTGATTCCCACCAGTGATGAGCGTTACCCTCTAGCTGGGTTCTTCCGCCTGTCATCCATAGATCTGTAGGCAGCTGCGATGCTTTTAACAACTTCTTGGTGTTGGCAATCTAGTTTATGGTCTCATCTGGACTCTCAATGCCTTTATACGACTTGGGGCCCATCTACACAAAGTCCTTGACTGAACCAACTCGAGCTTGCAGTACTGAAACTTGTGCATGGGTTGGCGCAGGGGTTAGTGCAGCTATTCTCTCAAGTGCTGCCAGAAATTCTAGCCTCTGCTCCGCCACTTGCTTCCTCTGCTACGTAGCCTGTGCGACTGCTTGCTGACTCTGTTCCTGCATTATCATCTGGAAGAATTGGAACAGCAGCGCCTGGATATCCTGCGGTCCTAGTGGAGCTGGAAAAGTCCTATTAGGCACAATAAGAGGAGCTGATGGGATTGGATTTTTAGTCAGTCCATCCGTTCCCGGAAGAAGCTGAGTCATTGAGGCCTCTCATGGTGATTGGCCGTTGACCCCTGGAGATGCGTTGTCCCCGGTGGCGCCACGCCCGCTACGTAAATTCATCTCTCTGCAAGAGATGGGCGGAGGATTAGGAAGAGTACATTAATCAAGCAGGATGCAAGCATTTAAGTAGGATATGATGGAAGAAATGTGAGTTATAGTCAAGTGTGGATGAGACCTAAAACTCTAATCCTATGTGCAGGCCCGCTCGGTACAGTTACGTAACCGAAATGACTAACTCGACCTGCATGGGCCACCACAAAAACATGTCATATCCCAGTCCTAAAATATGTAGGACTAGGAATACGTAAGCATGCCTGTCGTATGTATATGGCAACTCCAATATATGGATACCATAATGCACACGTACGCTGTAATATGAATATTAACACACATGTGGTATATATATGGTCATAAGTCACAGATATACTAATCTCATCCACAAAAACAAGTCATAGTAATGAAATAACTAAACTAGAATAATGAGTCTGAAATATCTAAAAATAAAAGTCGGGTGGAGACAAATCCACTAAAAATGACTACATCAGAACTAAAATGAGAGAGGAGGCTAAAATCTCCAATATAAAATAAGATGATGATATAAGAGTACCAGCTAAGAGAACCATCGCTAGAGATAATCAAATATGCTCAGAAGGTAAGACCTGCTCGGCAGAAAATAATGCGCCAGGTCCTGGCCCGTACTCCTGCGGATACTCCTGGTCATCTATACCGGGCAAGGGACCAGGTCCTCAGAGGGACGTAACTAGATACATAGAAGCATACCAATTGAATACAGTAAAATATGCATAATATACAAAAAATATATAAGTACGATGTACAAGACAATCTATATGAAATACATAATGAGGACAACTTTTTGACGTATGGGCATGGGTAGGGTACTCTATCTAATCTCACAACTCACACACACGCCAAGGAAATCATCAGCCGTCATACCGCGAGGATAGCGACCACCTTGACACCATCAGCCGATATACCGCGAGGGTAGCGACCATCGGACCCGACTACCATAGTGTGTGCTAGTTACTACGGTTTACCAGAGTGGTTATAACCCATACACCTACTGATTGTCCTCCCCTCCCATGATACTATGTGTCAAGTGTGTCAACATATATATAGTATATAATTATGACTGAAAGAAAACACACATGCAATGAATATATAAAAATATAATAAATATGTAAGGTACTATAAGTAATTTGGCAAGGTATACTTGCCTGGCAAGAAAGCTGCAAAGTGTAAGCATCTAGATGTCAAGCACCAAGGGTCAGAACTACGGCCTCAGAATGGACGTCTTCGGATGCTGAAATAAACATCACCAACATTCCCAGAATAAGCGAGATAGCTAGAAAATACTATCCTTTCGTCCAATTTGGACACCGGGGCAAAACGGTTATTTCAGGTCAAAGCGGGATCCACCTGTGGTCCACTTTGCACTAAAATGCGTGCCAGAGGTAAAGGTCTCCAAATTGGACAAATTATAGGTAAAATAAATTCTAAACATCAATACGAACTCAACGGTATGTCCAATTTTGGATTCCGGTGAGCCGAACACAAATTCGTCTTAAAAGTCAACCGAGGGGCCCGTAAATAGGCAACTTGGTCAACTATCTAAGAATCGCATGAAACTTGGGTCACAGGACCAGCGTGATACCACGAATCCAATGGGGCAAGTATTGTCGTATTCCGACGAGCGTACACTAAATGGGGTGGTATTTGCAAAAGTTGCGATATTGGGCCTTCTTACGGATACGGGGTGATTCCGACGCGCACACACGTCCAAATTAGTTTCTACTAAAGTCCACATGTCAAGACACACCATACACGCCTTTTGGTACAATTGGTATAGGACGAGGCGGTCCCGTTTGGCGGGGCACGCTCCGTATCTCAAATTTTTATGTTTCGAAAACAAGTTTTTATGAGTTTTTAACCTAATCTATTTCTGCATTTAACACAAATTAAAAATAATATAATTAAAACACAACCTACTCAGCATCAGTCATCTAGCTGACCATGGTTATGGTATTAACTTCGTTAAAAGCAAATATTCTATTTATGAAAGATCCACTGGTAAGGTTATCTTTGAAGGGATCAGGGAAGACAATATATTTATTTTTTATCTTGTAAAAGACACTAAAAATGCAGGCAAATGTCTATACGCCAACAAAGATGACAGCTGGCTATGGCATATGTGTCTAGGACACGCAAACATTGATACTATTGTAAGATTATCTACAAAGAAACTCGTAGAGGCTTACCAGAGATTACTTTCAAGAAAGATATGATATGTGCTAATTGTGAAAAGAATAAAGCTATTAAATCTTATTTTAAATCAATCAACTCGGTAAGTAACTCTAGACCTCTCCAACTCTTGTATATGGACTTGTTTGGAGCTAGTAGAGTCGCCAGTCTTGGCGGTAAGCTTTTTGCTTATGTTATTTTTGATAATTTTTCTAGATACACATGGATTTACTTTCTTGCAAATAAAAATGAAGTATTTTATGAATTTATCACTTTTTGCAAAAATGTTCAAAATAAAAAAGGTTTCATGATTACTCGTATCTGAAGTGATCAAGGAGACGAATTAGAAAATAGTGATTTCAAAAGATTTTGTAATAAAAATAGTTTTTCTCATGAATTTTCTTGTCCTAGAACTCCATAACAAAATGGTGTTTTAGAGCGAAAGAATAGAACTCTTGGCGATATGGCTAGAGTCATGTTAAATCAGTATAACATTCCAAAATACTTTTGGGCTGAAGTTGTAAGTATTTCATGCCATGTTTTGAATATGGTGCTTATTCAACCTATATCGAAGAAAACCACCTATGAACTTTGGTTTAGTAGAATCTCCATAATTAGTTAATTTAAAGTTTTTGGCTGTAAATGTTTTATTCTTAATACCAAAGATAATCTAGGAAAATTTGACTCAAAGGCCGATTAATGTATTTTTCTAGGTTATGTCGCCAAAAGTAAAGGATTCAGAGTATTCAATAAAATTTCATTGACTGTTAAAGGATCAATCAATATTATATTTGATGAATACAACACTCAAGCACTAAACAAAAGCGACGATGAAGGTAGTCAACCCGCAACCAAAAAGACATTAGAAGATACAAATGATATAAGTTATCCGAAAAGTCTGTTAAGGAGACTAAAGTTCTCTACAGATCATCCTGAGGAATTGGTAATAGGTGATGTATCAAAAGGTGTAAGTACACGTTCCTTAAATAGAGATATCGTTGCAAATATTGCTTTTATTTCTCAAATAGAACCTAAAAATACTGATAAAGCTTTTGCTGATGAATTTTGGATTTTTGCTATGCAAGAGGAACTCAACCAATTTGAACGCAATCAAGTTTGTAAACTTGTTCCTAAACCAAATGATTATCCGATCATTGGTCCTAAATGGGTTTTCTGAAATAAATTAAATGAGGATGGTTCAGTTACACGTAACAAAGCATATCTCGTAGCTCAAGGATACAACAAAGAGGAAGGTATCGACTACGATGAGACTTTTGCTCCTGTTGCTAGACTTGAATCTATCCGAATGCTTTGTTCTTTTGCTAGTTTTCATAACTTCATACTTTTTCAAATGGATGTTAAAAGTGCTTTTCTAAATAGTGTTATCAAAGAAGATGTTTTTGTCAAACAACCCCGTGGTTTTGAAGATTTTAAATACCCTGACCACGTATTCAAGCTACGAAAGGCTCCATACAGACTGAAACAAGCCCCTCGTGCTTAGTATGAACGTCTTAGCCTCTTTCTACTTGGAAATAATTTTTTAAAAGAAAAAATTGATACTACCCTTTTTATAAAGACTTCTGCTGATTCTTTGTTATTAGTGCAAATATATGTTGATGATATCATATTTGGATCTACTAATGAGATGTTATGTAACAAGTTTGCTAAGTGTATGAAGAGTGAATTTGAGATGAGCATGATGGGAGAACAGACTTTCTTCCTAGGATTGCAAATCAAACAAGAATCACAAGGACCCTTTATCCATCAGGCTAAGTACACGAAGGATTTGCACAAAAAGTTTGACATGGTTAATGCAAAGCCTATCAGAAATCCAATGGCAACATCCACTAAGCTTGACCTTGGTGAAAGCAGTAAACCAAGTGACATACGTAAGTATCAAGGTATGATTGGTAGTTTGTTATATCTAACTGCTACTCATCTAGACATTATGTTTGTTGTATGTCTGTGTGCTAGATGTCAGGCTAATCCTAAGTAATCACATTTGTGCACAGTTAAGTATATTTTTAGATACCTTAAAAGAACTTTGTTGGCAGGCTTATGGTATCCCAAAACTACGTCCTTTGACCTTTCTGGTTACTTGGATGCTGATTTTACTGGATGCAAAGTCGATCGAAAAAGTACCAGCGACACGTACCATTTCCAAGGAAAGTATCTACTCTCATGGTTTAGCAAGAAACAAAATTATGTTGCATTATCAACAACCGAGGCAGAGTATATCGTCGTAGGACGTTGTTGTGCTCAAATTTTGTCGATAAAGTAAACCCTAGAAGACTTTAATCTGCACTATAAGAATATTCCTATTTTCTGTGATAACACTAGCACCATTAATCTTACCAAAAATTTAGTATGCCACTCACGTAATAAGTACATAGAAATGTATCATCATTTTCTAAGGGATCATCAATCACACAGAGATATTTGTTTAGAGTATGTGGACACAAAATATCAACTAGCAGATATCTTATCTAAACCTTTAGCTGAAGATCGATTCAACTTTATCCATTAAGAATTAGGTCTTTTAGATTCTGATAAAATATAAGAATCATAAGATACTTTACAAATTTTTGTCACACTTTTCAAAAGTTTTAAATTTTTTGGATACAAGCCGAAAGGACCCTTCTATCAAAAAGGTTTAAATAACCTTAAGCGACATGATATTTAAGTATCTTTGGACCACAGCTAGCTGGGATCCGGCCTCTACAGCTACTCTGAAATAATTTAAACTCTTCAAAATGTACGATTTAGGTTCAGCACTTATTATTCTATATTTATATCAAGTCAAGAAAGTCATAATATCGATTTAACTTACATTAAGATTCTGGAAATAATTATCAACAAAATTTGAACAGAACTCGGGCCGAGCTAGGACCGAACTAGGTTAGTTTAATTCTAGAATATGCTATATCATTTAATTCTCTTCCTAATTTAGGTTTCTACTACTCTATATATAGATTATTTCGTTGCTCATTCATTCAGACCAACAAAAATTATTTTTTCCCCAAAAATAAACCATAGCATTTCCTCCTACATCCTCTCCCAATGGCCCCTAAAAGGAAACAAGATTCATTTTTTGACTCTTTTTTTGGTCCCAATATGCCGAGCATAGGAGAATTCGACGGTTTCACCTTTCGAAGCCTCAAATTTTCAAATGATTGGTTTAATAACTTCTCCAAGAGACACATCTGTTTTGGCCATCCTATTGATTTTACTTCTCAACACATAGACTATCTACCTACTCTTCAAAAACATCAACTTGAAGAATTTGTTACGACCCGTACCAAAATTTACACCAATACTATTCAAGTGTTCTATTGTAACTTAACATATGAATATGACACTATTTTATCTAGAGTTCATGGCTTTCCAATAGAATTCGTTGTAGATGACTTGGATAAAATCCTACGCTTTCCTGCTGATCGACAACCCTTAGTCAACATCAAGCAAGTTCAATTCAACCATAACTTAACCCTATATTCTTTCAAGAATATCCTTTGTCACCCTCTTGAATGTCTAGTGGTAAATTTCATGATAGATATTTGAATGGTCACTTCTTTGAAATGCATCGTATTATCTTTTCAACTTTTCTACCTAAGAAGACTTACTTTGATGAGGTCTCTTATCTAGAAATGTCATCTTTATATCACTTGCATTTCAGCATAAATTTTAATATTCCACAGACCATCTTATCTTAAATGGTTCAATATCGCAAGAAATGGCGTACACTACTAAACGCCATGTACTTGCCAACAATTTTTAGCTATTTCGACATTACTTTGGATACTTGTCCAAAACTTGAGGAACCTTTATACCGCAATAAAATTCGGAGATTTAAGCTAACTATGTTGTCATGATCCACACCCGATGTAGGGGTGCAAGTCGGGAACAATGCCAAGCCTACGCCACAGAATCGGCGGTAGAACGCTATTTAGGTAATCTATCTATCAATAAAATGAGCCACCAATAATAACAATATACTCAATCACAGATCTAAGATGGAAATGAGCACGAATATGATAAAGAATAGAATAGTCACATACAACTCATGAGTCTAATATAATAATATTAATGAGTCTGAAAGAATACTAACAAATAAGCAGGAGACAAATCTAGTATAAAAGACTACTAAGAAGCTACTAAACTCGGGTCATCTGCCTCAGTTGGGATAAGTCCTTCCTAAGCTAGGGTCTCTGACTCTAAACCCACAATATCATGAGGTCCATAATGTGTAGGATACCACTCCTCAGTTTCATCCAAAAAAAAAATCCAGTCAGAAAAGGAGCAGAGTACATCTCTAACAGCAGTTCAAATCAATGATAAAAACTATGTAACAGTAAATAGTTGTGAATCTATAAGATGCAAAAATAGATACAAGAGATATAAAATAAGAAAATACTATAAATAAATACAAGAATGAACAATATGACAATGAACAAGAATACTAATGTCTAAGTATGTGAGTACTAGCTTAACATGTGATCGGCTTGGGAACTTGCACAAGAGTATAATGGCCTGGTTGATTATACGAGTGGTGTATGATCAATACTCACAAGGAACAAGACATGCACAAGGAGGGTATAATCACATATCTATACTAAATACTCTTCCCCCTCGACTGGTATAATAGATCCAACCATGGTATGCTATGGCACAGGATTCTCTAGGAAGGTAGCAAATATCTCCGAGAATCAGTGTCTGTACATGCACAAGATAATCAATGAAGCAAGACTTGCACAAGATACACCATATACAAGGAATAATATCTTATGACAAGATCCGGATATACCAATCCGTGTAACCATCGTGTCAAGAATCATATATATCTATACTAGATATAATGAACATAGAGGATATCATAAATAAGAAATTATCAGAGAATGTACTCGCCTGAAGTCCAATGAATAGTCTCACAGATATCTGATGCGGTGCCTCAAAGAGCTAGATATGGAATATAATATCAATACAAGGTTTCGGAAAGAAAATAAGTTAAACTAGTCAACTTCTAGGTCAATAAGCTATTTCTAAGTCAAAAGTCAAACTAAGTCAACTCTAAGTCAAACTATGGTCAACTATGGTCAAACTATGGTCAATTATGGTCAAATACCTATTACTAGGTTACATGAGTCTATCTCAAAGATATTGGGTTCAAATATTATGAATCTAGGTCATACCAACTACATCTTAGGATACTAGGATACCGTATCTCAGGATACGTAAAATAATAGGAGATAAAATATTACACATACATATATCAAACAATATTAAATATATAAAATCTTAATTATAAACATTAAATGGATACCTTGGTTTTGAACCAACTTGGTATCACAACACTAAACCTCAAACTTGATACCCAAACCCAATACCTTGGATATTCCCCAAATACCTTGATACTTACCTTGGTATCTCAAGGTAATATCCAAAAACCTTGTTTATACTAACTACCCATAATAATATATACTAACAACTAAATATTATACATATAGTATACTAAAACACAATTAGCAATTAGGAACATATATACGTATATATTAATATTATATATATATATATACATATATATATCTATATAATTAAATACATAATACTATTATAACCGCAGAAGTGTCCCTGAAAACCCTTGGCTGCCGTCGCTATAGTACGCTGCCGATACTGCTACTATACAGCTGCTATAGCGACAGTTTTCTACTGTCGTCACTGATGCTGAGCTGCTGCTGTCGCCGTTGTTGCTGCGACCGTCGCTACTGCTATTGTTGTTTTTATTGCTTCTGCGGCTGCTGTCGCTATTGCTGCTATTGATGTTGCTTTTGCTGCTGCTACTGCTGTTTGGTGACTGTCGCCTCTCCCAATCACTTATATATATCTATATATATAACACAATATATAACATAATATATAATATATATATATATATATATATATATATATAAAACACAATATATAATTATATATAGATAACTATATAAGAATATATATATGTACACAATAATACATATAACAATATAGTATCATATATATACATAGTTACAACGATATAGGATATTTGTACATAATAAATATATATAACAATAACATACATATATATATAACTACATATATATGTACACAATATATATACATATAACATTTACATTATATATATACTATAATATATATACATACACTACAATATTAAATAGCGCTTACAAATATAGAATAATAGCTACATACATATATATACATAAATAGATACCTAGATCTATGACATTATAATATATAAATATATATATATATATATATATATATATATATATATATATATATACATATAATTAAACATCACCATGACTAAGAACACAAGAGAAATAGATCTAGAAATTAAATTGCACAAACACATGGAACGTATCACCCCGTATCCCACTAGATCTAGGATAAGCTAGCGACACGAGTCCATCACACATCCAAACGTACCCCGATGGACACGAGCAAGTCTAATATATTATTTATGAACAATATGAAGAGTCAAAAACAAATCTACGTATCTGTGTCAAAATATGACATGCACAAAGTCCCGTGTCAGAGAAAAAATCCCAAATCAACATGTATCACCAAATCATTGGGATACGACCTACACGTACCTAATTGTTGATCCGATACTAGCCCTAAACACATAAGTATATAACAAATTGATCCATTGGACCAATTAGCACACACAACAAATATCAATCTCGGAATTTCTCCAAAATTGACACAAAAAGTACTATAACTTTCTCAATATGCCTCCAATGAATACAAAAATAAATCCTATCAGTAGCTTATGTATATGGGTTGTGTCTCATGGTTAAATCTCAGATTTAGAACCTAAATTAAGGGGAAAAATTGAATTGAACCTATTGAGAGATGGATTCCTAATAAAACTACCAAATATGATGAAATTGGCCTCCAACTTGTAGATCCTTGATCCTCTTTGTAGATCCTTCCTTCCTTCTTCTAGATCCTTGCTCTAGTAGCCTTCAATGGTGATTTGGGAAGTAATTGGGATAAAATTTGGTAAGAAAATAAAGTGGGAATGAAGGAATTTGGTTTAGGGAAATTCTAGATCTAGTTTTTAAATAAAAAGAGGAGAGAGAAACTATATAACATCGAATATATCCCTTGGGGCCTCTCATGAAGAAATAGTTAAGGAGGAAAGCTTCTAGTCTAATAGTTTAATTAAATTAATCATCCTCCTAATCCATGGACTTTCTAAATGGGATAAAATCTAACAATCAATACATGTTGGTCCATGAGTCTAACTAAACTAGTTAGGTCCACTAACACAAGTCCAAAATAAATAACTAACATTTAACAACAATTAAATAATACAATAAATAATTATTTAACATGCACAATATTTAATTAAATATAAAATTACTAAAATATCATTTCCTAGAAAATATGGTAGTGACATATGCTTCTATCTTATAACTCATCATCAAACTCCAACACTCATCCTGTTGATTTTGTCCCTCCTATTGATGAACAACCACAAACCTTACAGTCTATTTTTAATCTGTTGCATGATCGCTTCTACCAAGAAGATATACGCAATCGTGTAACTGATCATCACCAAACTCTTCTGACTCAGGCTCTTGGCAACACTTTGATAGACATCCAGTACACCCTATCGAAGCACCCAGACGGACCTTTTTCGATTCTTCGGAATCCAAATTAACAAGGATTTCGTATTGATCACCCCTATGTTCAGCGACACTTGGATCCAACCGATGCCTTCTTTGATGCAAACATTATAGTTGAACCGGATGATGAAGATGATAAAAATGACAACTAGTTACTCAATATATTTGAATCTTTCAAAATGTTTATAGATGCTCTACTATGATGTTTCCACTACAAATCTATTTTTGTATGTTTTCTTTTCAAATGAATAAAATTTAAATGCAAATTTTTCTTTTGTCATTATATATTATCCTGTATACACTTTACTTTCTTATTTTTCTTGTCATCTCACCGATTTTAGGGGAGCATGCCATTTCGATCAAATGATAATGGGGGAGAAAGACATACATAATACCACCATACAAGACGATACATGACAGACGTTGTTTTCAGCATTTCAACTGCCCCACAGTTATGGAGGAGCCTTGCCTATCACAGACTTGCAGTATCATTCATAGTTTGTCAATTATCAAAATATGGGAGATTGTTAGCCCATCCGATCTCAGTCAACTTAATGTTGATAGTTAACTAAATCATGCATTGATATATCGTGATCTGAAGCCTCAATATTGCTTTTATATGTCGTCTATATTTCGTCTATTCAAATATAATCTTTTATTTATTTGAGTCTAGGACTGATGTAAGCTGAGTCACACTGCAAATCCCATGTACCTATACCAAGATACCTAGTCCACTCAAATGAACCAAAGAACCTATCCACTAAATCAAGCCATATTCATTTACAAAGTCTATCATACTAAGAGACCATACTCGGGCCGAACTCCTGCCGAACTCAGACCGAACTTGGTTACCCTTTTGGTATGAAATCAACCAGTTCAATAAGCTCCTGATTTCATGGCCCAACGGTTGGATATTTGAATTAAACCCTGACCGAATTCTGGACGAATTATGTTTGCCTACACCCTATAAATAGGATTGCAATTCTTTATTCTTACTCACTCAACCATTCTTAAGTCTTTTATCCTATTGTGAACAAACCCCTAAAGCCTTAACTTTCCCATCTTAAAGAGCAACTCCCTAGCCTTCCTAGTGCCAAGTGTGATCTCGGTCTAGAAGTCTTCTGAGTTGTAAAGAGCTATGTTCCATCAGTTACTCTCTCTCTCTCTCTCTCTCTCTCTCTCTCTCTCTCTAAGATGTGAAGTTGCAAGACTTCGGATCAAACCTCATGGTATAAAGAAGTGGCAAGCCTTTGGATCAAAGCTTGTAATTTGATATTGGTGATTATTATGGATAAAACTCTGAGCTTGAGTTCTCGATACTGGATTAGTCCTCTCAGAGGAAAACCAGTATACATCTTGGTGTTTGTGTTAGCTTTCTCTCTCTACTTTACTGCTTTACTTTACTGTCTCTATATACACTGTTAGTTAGCAAATGCCTTCATTCTGATAATCTTAAATTGGGTAAATTATTCTGCTATACTCTATTCACCTACCTCTTGAGTTATCTCACGGTCGTTCATGGGTGACCGAGTTCTGTTCGATTTTGGTCCGAGTTCGGTTTCTCTATTTTTAATAAGTATGTGGCTTGATTTTAGGTTGTTTGGGCATGGTTTTGAGATATAGATTTCAATAGGTTTGAGGATAGTTCAAAACTGAGTTTGGGTGCCTTCTAAATGTCAAGTCTGACTCGATGTACAAAATTTCCTAGACTAAATAAAAGTTAAAATACATAAGAAAATATAAGAACAATAAATAACAAACACTAATGATAGAACACAGTCGCATCAATTGTCATAGTCATAACAATCCATAAGCATCTGTCTTCAGTTGTAGCGACTTAGAGTTTAATCAATTATCGAAATCAGGTTTGACCATGACTAATGGGCAAACAATCTCTCCTATTTTGATAATTAAAAAACTTTGACTGATACTCCACTGATGTTCCTTCAATGTACACTATACATCAATGTACTACTTCTCCGTCGTTATATATCATTTAATCAAAATGGAATGCTCCCCTGCATTGTTTGCAGCATATCATAAATAACAAGTAGAGTGAAGTGACAAGGCATTTGAATTTTATAGTTGTAATTCAAAAAACACAAGTAAAATGAAACTAAGTGCACATAGAGAAGCCACACAAAATAGTGTTCATTACAGAAGGCATGCAAACTAGACGAAAAATAAATTTAGGCGTAACATCATCAAAATAATGCAAAAATGAAACTAAGGAAATGTTACATCAGCAAAAAACATCAAGCAAAATCATCATAGCTCAAAGAACATACGTCAACTATGATTCGTCACCAGTCATAGGATCATCTGTCAACCGGGTAGGATCATAGTATGCAGCATCTGGATCAAAGTATTGTTGGGCATTTGCATCATCAACTATAGGACCAGAGTCAGAAAGAGTATTCCCAAGATCTTGGGCATGATAAGTATATCTGAAGTTTGAGGCTCGATAACGATCTTTCTAAAGTTGAAAGGATCGTCCTCAACTTTGAATTGATCGTGAAGCATCTCTTGAAGATTATCAAGAGTCATAGTAGGAACATGAGGTGCATTAGCAACAACAACATGAGGGATAGAAGGAGAAGAGCATAAAGTCTTGGTCAGAAAAGATGGTTGCTAGAGGAACGAACAAGAATCCACGAGAATGTCAAAACTCCTAAAGATGATGGACAAGTACATGGCATAAAGTAAATTATGCCATTTCTTGTGACATCGCACGATAGCTTGAATCATAGTTTTAGGAAAACTAAAAGGAATGGAAAAGTGGAGATGTTAAAGAGCTATCATCTCAGAGTATGTAATCTCATCGGTAGATCCTTTCTTAGGAAGGATAGTAGAAAAGACGATATGATGGAGTTCATAGAAGTGTTGGTTGAGATAACTAGCTTAAAGTTTTTTGGGTGGATGAGAATGAGTAGCACACATGGAATCCCTACAAGATTCAAGTGTCATTATGTTCTCAAAATTGAATTTCGTAATGTCAACTAGAGCATTTTCCTCATTTAGAATGTGAAGCATCTCGCTTAAATCGTCAACATCAAATTCAATGTCGATACCGTAGACCCTGGAAACAATTGATCCATTGGAATATGTCATGTTGCAATAGAACATTCTAATAGCATTAAGATAAATATGATTGGATGATTGGACAAGGTCATCAAGTGATAAATTTCTAAAAAGATTACGATATTCAGGAAATATGGCAAAGTTATTGGGGTTTCCTGAATAGACTTTCCTCTTTTGGAAGTCATCAAACCATTCAATCGAAGCTTCTAGGTTCCTAAAAAGAGAACCATCGAATGTCCCTTCTTCAGGAAATGGTGGACTGAATAGTGATTGATGTTAAGTAGGAGAACCGGAAGAGAAACTCAAAATAGTAGCAGATCTAGATTTTGTAAGGCTGAAATCACATGGTTAGAAAGATCTCTGGGTAAGGGTTTGAGTTTATAGGGTTTAGAGGAGGAGAAAAATGGAGAGAAGTAGGGGATTTTGATTCTGGAATAGATAGGAAGGGTTTTGAAACCAATGAAGAGGGACAACTTAAAAGTGGGGCCTATTCGGTTCCGTTCTGAAATTGAAGGAACCGACGGCCTGAACTCGGTCAGAGTTCGGTCCGAGCTCGATTTTCTTAGATTTTATATGTGCATATTGATATTTGTTGCAAAAATATTTAATTTATCTGTTGTTCCATAGAATGTTAATCATCTTAGGTTAGTTGTAGGGGCCGGATCCCAGCTAGCGGTGGTCGAAAGATACTTAAATACCATGTCGCTTAAGGTTATTTATGCCTCGTTGACAGAAGGGCCCTTTCGGCTTGTACCCAAAATAATCTCGATTTTAAAGATTTTTAGATTAAAGAAAATATTTGAAGAACATATATTATCATGCAACATGAATTGAATCTAGAATCCCTAACTCGCGATCAATATAGTTGAACCAATCTTAGGCTAGGGGTTTCGTACAAATGTCTGATAGCGGATGTTTTGAGTCAATGAATTATAAACATATATCTTGGTGTAACTGATGATAATGTAAGAAATGATGATGTATATTAATATGCTTAGTGCATGAGTGACATACATGATTCTTAGTAAAATTAATCATGTTTGTTTTGTCACAGTAAATGAGAATGGTTTTAAAATATAGATTATAGTCTTCTAATGTTTGCTTCATCCACAAAATTTGTGAACAACAATGTCCTGCAGCCATGTACTCATCTTCGGTAGTTGATAATGCAATAGAAATTTGTTTCTTGTTGAACCAAGAGACTAATGCTTTGCCTAGAAAATGATATGTGTCGTTGGTACTTTTATGATCTACTTTGCATCCAGCAAAATTCTCATCCGAATAACCAATAAGGTCAAATGACGTGGTTTTGGGGTACCATAAGCCGACTGTAGAAGTTCCTTTAAGGTATCAAAAGATACGCTTAACTGCGCACAAGTGTGATTCCTTAGTATTTGCCATAAATAAAAGTTATACAAACTTTGTTTTACAAACTATTAAAAATGAAAGAAATTATATAAAAGATCCTAGACAAGAATCTAAGTATAATTGATTCTAGGAAAGTATAGCTGTGGAGATCTGATCTGCAAGCGATCACTTTACTCCTTGGCCACACGATGATGTAGAAGAAATACAAGGGTGCTACGAACAAATTGAAGAGTCATGTAACGAGAAAATCTTGGCAACAACGACACACCAAGCTTCTGTTTCTCTTCTTCCGTTCTAGAATATCAAATACTTGAATTTCTCCCCCCCCCAATTGACATAATGATCCTATACTTATATGATTTGATTGCGGTTATGACAATGTGCACTCACTTTGGACGGTCTGTACTATATTTCCATTATGCACGCACTTTTAATAGGATGACAACCCATGATATGGCGAATTTCGATATGCAGACTAGTTTCCGAATCCTGATAGAAGGAGCTATTATGGAGCCGATAAGACATTCTTTAATTGAGGAGGAGGATAATGTTCCTCTGGATGCGATATTGGAAGATCCTCCATACGTACAACCATATGAACCCGCCCCTGCCACAGTGGTAAAAAAATATCGGAAGCATAAGATCACATATCCAACTAAGGGTCGGTCTGCCAAGAAGAGGGTCGTTGTTGCGAAGCCTAGGAGATCAAAGTCGAAGACTTCTACTCCTTCAAGAAGGAATTTGATTGATAAATTTATTTGTTCGCCGGAACGACTTGGAACGTCTACAACTTTTCCAGTAGTGGAGAGGATCAACACTTTTATCCCCTCCACTGCCATTACTGCAGAGGTAAGTATTGCTCCGGCCATTATAATGATTGTCTTTGCTGACCCTATTCTTGATGTCATGACCCAACTTATTCCGTCGATTGTATCTGTAACTCCCCAGTTAGTATATCCGAAGAATCAGGCTGCTCTGGAAAGATCTGATCCCAGGGTTAGTGATGATGAGGAAGATATTGAGATATAAATAATTTTACCTGAATAGGATATTCAAGTTCAATTTTAACCTGATATTGTTACAACCGGGCTTGAACATGCCTCTAAGACCCTCGACGCTGAAATTATTATTTCATAAGCGAGCATGACATTGAGCCACTACGACACCTTTCTCCTTAATGCTGATTCATCTGAAGCGGAGGCTTCCCTAACAAATTTGAGAAATTATCTAGAGGTACAAACTCCTAAGGATGAATATGTACCAAATGGTATTGGTATGTGTCTTTTTATTATTTCTATATCGCAAATTCTTGTGTTGCATGCTTTGTTGTCACGAATTTATACAATGACAACTCAGGCTAGCACTAGTCAAGGCATCCTCTTTTTCCTTAAAGTTGACTTGTGTATACTTTAATTACCATATTTCATTTACTAATTATATGGTTTTTGATTTCTCTTGTAGGTGATGAGATTTTGGTAACAGTTCCTTCTGAACATACGGAGGAGATAGTTGTTTCGCAGGCCAAAAATTTTTTTGTTACCGATATGACTTCTTTGAATACAAATATTGTGTCAGAAATGCCAGTGGCATCAACTTCCCTTCTAGTAGTAATGGCTAGCGCCGTAGAACTGGCTTCTATTGTTAGCTTGAGGGTACAAGTAATAGGCTCTCCATCTTCTATCCCTAGTGTTGAAGCTACGATTGTTATGACTTTCGCATCTGTGCATCATGGATGGTGATTAGCTGAGGTCGCTGCAACTTCGAGTTCAAGCACTTATTTTTACGCTTTAGTCGGGGTTTATACAACTGCTTTCTATATAACTTTGAAAGAGTTGATGAAGTTGGTGTTTGAGAAATGATTAGCTTTTAAAGATGTAAATGATGTTATCTCTCCCATAATTCAGCTCATCCGCAATTTCAGTGATGAAGATAGGACAGTCACTCTAGAGCAAATTTTAGTTGGCTTGAGCAGCCGATCAATGAGTACTTACAACTCGAGAGCGGAGATATTTCTTCTTTGATTCAGGCTGAGTATGAGTCAATTACTACCCAATTTATAGAGTGTCAGACTGCCTTCCAAGAAGGTACAAGGATCCATGCTGAGAAGACCATTGAACTAAATGCTTCATTGAAAGATGTTACTTCTTCATTGGCACTTCATCGCTCTGCCCACGATGAACATGACACTAAGGCATCCTAACACGAGTCCCAAATCTAGGACCTTGAGGCCCAGATAAAAAGAGTTTAAGAAGAATTAAAGGTGACCATAGAGCGGCGTAAGAAGGAACTAGCGTACTGAGATCTGGTGAATGAACAACTTCTGGATCTCGATCACCATAAGAACGAACTTGACCTGGCCCGGAAAGGAATGATAGAATCATATGCTTTGATTTCTCCTTTTACAACAAATACTGTATGATTGCGTGCAGCACAGGAACTTGCAACTCTAAACAAAAATCAACAGCTTGACCGCCTGAGACAGATTGTCACTGAACTCTCTGCTGCTCCTTAGTGAAAGGAGATATTTTATAATTTTACTTTTCTCTCTATATTTGTAAGTTTCTAAAAATGAATAAAAAGTTATAATATTTTATGATTATATAATGTGGACCCATTATTTATTGCATATCTATAATTAGATATAAATAATAGGTTAGAATAAAAATGATATCAGAGGTAATGTGGACGTGATATATTTTTGAATGGGAACCACCGAATATATCTGTTCGGAGGTAATATGGATATGGCAGAATATTTTGGTAGGATTTATTTAGTGGACCCGATACCCTTGGCGTACTTATACCAAGTACGGATAGCAAGTTTTGAGAATGAAACACTATAAGAGGTAATATGAATATGATATATTGCATGGCAACTAGAGAGAATGTAAAAAATAATAGTTCTAAGGTGAACTATTATTTTCTTCATGTGTGGATGAAAAATAGAATATGATTCAGAGGTAATATGGACATGAATCATATTATTCATATTGACTGATGAGAAAAAATATGAGATTATACCCAACCCAACTGGAGATCAGGAATAGGATATCCTTAAAACAACTGGGTTTTAAGAATAGGATAACTTTGCTGAAGAGAATTATTTGGATGATCTCAACGAGGATATTTTGTTAGATCTGAGGACTATTCCAATGAGAAACTTTGAGGACCCATTACCTGTGTCATAATAAGGAATGAATATAGATAATAGTTCGAGATATCATGTAGGCTAACACTGGTGTAAATACAAATACTGCACATTTATATTAGACTTGCTGGGGACTAGATAAAATATACTTGCTGAACATCTTATTTTACTATGCTAGAGATAGTGAAGAACATATTGTACCTTGACATAATACTTCTTGAGAAATTTTTCGTTGATGGGCATTATTATCAAATCTCCATTTGGTTTAGCGAGCCTATATGCACCATTGGAGAATACTGGCTCCACCACATATGGACCCTGCCATTTAGCTTAAAACTTGCCTTTGCTCTTGTGGGTTGTGGTCATAGGTATAATCACTGTAAGAACCAGTTCACCAACTCAAAATATTCTTTCCTTCATTTTTTTTATTAAAAGCTTTGTAATTGCGTGCTTGATATAACTCAATAAGTTGTTGAGCGTGTAAACAATTTTCATCCAGGGATTCTAAATCGTGAAGTCTCAAACGATCATTATTCTCTACTGTTAGCTCATTAGCAATAGCTATTCTGATTTAAGGAATCTGTATCTTGAGATAAAAAAACTAATTCACATCCATAGACAATAAAAAATGGTGTACAACCATTTGGTGTTCGGACTGTCGTGCGATAAGCCCACAAGCATTCTCCAAGCTCTTGTTCCAATCGCTCTTGTTGGATGAGACAAATTTCTTTAGTAGTTTAATTAAGGTTTTATGGAAGGCCTCCACTAAGTCATTGGCTACCAGATTATCGGTTATAGAAGCCATGTTCTAGATTTAATTCTTGTCATAGAACCGATATAATGCTTGACTAGCAAACTGTTGTCCATTGTCGTATATTATCCTTCGAGAAATACCGAAATGATAGATCATATGATGTTTGATGAAACTAATCACATTAGACATCTTTACCTTGATGAGTAGAACTACCTCCGCCCATTTGGAGAAATAGTTAATTATTGCATGTATAAACCAATGTCCTCTAGAAGAATGTGGGCCAATAGGACCAATAATGTCCATTCCCTATGCTTCAAAAGTACAGGATGCAGCCGTGGGATATAAGAATTCTGAAGCCTGATATATAAAATCAGTATGGATCTGACATGATCTATATTTACGAGCATAATTTATCGTATCTGCCACCATAGTAGGCCAATAGTAACACATTCTCCTGAGACGATCCTGTAACTTAGGACCTGGTTGATGTGCTCCACAGACACCATCATAAGCTTCACGAATTGATTGTCTAGCTTCAGTGTTGGAGAGAAACGCAATAACAGTCCATTGTATGAACGACGATATAATATCTTGGATGATGCCTCATAATAGAAATGGAGTGAACGTCTCTTAATAGAATTTGCTTCTTTCGGATCTTCTAGGAGGATCCCATAAGCAGCATAGTCTATAAACTATTTTCTCTAATCTTCATCGATGGAAGTCGACTTTATGATGTTGCTCTACTTAATGTGCAAATTTTTCTTAACATAGAACAACTCTCGATTCGTCAACGTGATCAAATATTATCTTTTCAGAGCGATGGCCAATGATGATACTAAACTGGCAAGGGCATCTTATTCGATATTATGTGATCGAGGTACATGCTCAATGAAGAACCTCTTGAAGTTAAAATCTAACTCTAGTGCTGCTTGATGATAAGGGATGGGGTCTTCATGTCTAACGTTATATTCTCCCTTAATCTAATTGACCGTTGTCATAGAATCTCCGTAGGCTTTAAGATACTCTACATCCAATTGTTTGGCAAGTTGGAGTCCAATGAACAAAGTATTGTACTCTGCTACAGTATTGGAACATGGTTAACTAAGATAATATGCGCGATGAAAGAGTGGCTTGTCAAGAGATACTAGGACTAAGCCTACTCCGGCTACAATGTTGCCTTTGTGTCCTATTCTTGATGCGCTATCGAAGAAAAGTTGCCAAGTGTCATCTCCCATTGCCATATTAGATTCTAATACTTCATCTAGGATATCGACGTACAAATTCTACCTTTCTGATATGGGATAAGCTGGTAGAAAATCAGCTAGTGCTTGACCTTTCACCGCTTTTTGTGGTATATATATCATGTGATAAGGCGATAACAACATTGCCTATGTAGCTAAACGAGAATTGAGTGTGCTTGGCTTGGTCATAAATACTTGGACGGGATTCACCCAGGATGAGTAGTTTTTCCCATCACAAAGTTCCGTATCTTTTGAATAGCAAACATCAAGGTGAGGCAGTTTTTTTGACAGGATTGTATATATACTCGACATCGACCATCATGCGACTAAGATAATAGATTGCATGTTCATGGCCTTTATTACTCTTCTGTGCAAGAATAGCTCCTAGGGAATGATCCATTGCTCGAACATACAACAAAAAATTCTTTCCAATGATCGGGGATACAAGAACTGGCTGATTTGTGAGATAATATTTGATGTCATTGAATGCTCTTTGATATGCTTCATTCCAGACAAAGGACACACATTTCTTCATTAACTGAGTGAAGGGCCAGCATCATCCCGATAGATTGGAGATGAATCTTCTAATGTTTGCCAGACGACCTTACAAACCATGAAGTTCATTGAGATTATATGTGGGCCGTATTTCGGGGATAGCTTTGATTTTATCGGGATCAATATGAATACCCTTGGAGGTTATAATGAATCTAAAGAATTTTCCACTGGAGACTCCTAGGAAGGATTTAGATGGATTCATTTTTAATTGGTGGTGTCGTATTAATTCGAACACCATCATTAAATCTTGAAGGGGATCATCTTTAAGATGACTCTTGACAGCAATATCGTCCATATAGCATTCTACTGTCTTCCGTAAATGCTTATGGAATATTGTACTCATGGTCCGTTGATACATTTCTCCCGTATTCTTTAAGCCGAAGGGCATGACTGTATAGCACTATACTCCTAGTCGTGTACAAAAAGAGGTATATTGTTTATCATCAGAAGACATCTTGATTTGGTTGTATCATGAGAATTCATCCATGGAAGATTATACTCATAGCTCGTTCAAAGCCGTATGCATTGTCGATCATGACATCTGTGATGGGGAGGGAAAACTTATCTTTTGGACGGGAAGAGTTTAAATCTCGATAGTCTATGCAGACATGGACCGTCCTATTTTTCTTCATGACTGGGACAACATTGGCTACACAATCATGATGCTGTTCCTCTCGAATGAAGCCACATGCTATTAGTTTTTTGACGTCTGCCTTGATTGCATCCATCATATCCGGACGAAATCATATTTATTGTTATTTTATCGATTTAGTATTAAGAATAATGTTGAGCTTATGCGTGGCTATTTGAGGATCTAGGCCAGACATATCCTCGTAACCACAGGCGAAGACATCAATATAGTCTTTTATTAGCCGAACTAAAGCTTGTTTATCCTCTTCAGGAAGACTCTTGCTGATAAAGATTGGCCTTTGGGAAGATTCTTCTCCTACGTTAATTTGGACAACTTCATCCTCTGTAGATGGTTCACGTTGGTTAAATTGAAGTTCCCATTGAGTATCCATCTGTTGTGTCAATGGATCATTCTCTAATGGTTATAAGGTTTTATCATCTCTATCATCTGGGCAAGTTGACACCATATTCACAGAAAATATATGTTTGAATACGACACTCATTCTTTTATTAGAATCCCATAATGATGAGTTAAATGAATGATAATGCATCTCTTCTTCCAATTATGAACTTTCAGGAGTTGTTGGCAATGTAACATGCCCTAAACCATGACCAGTTCGCTAATAGTATATTTCATGTTTGCCTTTTGGGGAGAAGTGACGATACAGTTATAGCCCATCCCTTGCATACTATTCTTGGTTGGCTGGTTGTAACGATACAGTTGTATTTTCCCGCTATCTTCGTCAGAATCGTTGGTTTGTGTGACTCTTTTGTTTCTTGCCTTGCCAAAAAGTATCTCTTCTTGTCCTATTTTGCTGGGACTATGAAGTTTGCCTCCTGATATGGTCCATATGATGAACCGTATTGAAATAGAGATGCTACGGGTATGGATAGAGGTTAATAAGTATGAAGAGCTTCTAAGAATTTTTTCGCAAAGGGATCAACATCAATGTAGTGCAAAAGAGTGGCTTCTTTATTCATATAATACAAGATCTCTTCTTGATCCAAATAGTCAACAGAAACTTCAGCCTTAACAGGAGACTTTGTAAGATTAATGGCTAGGGGTTGATCTACTAATGTTGATTGCTTGTTACGACGGGGGTCGATAACAAGTGGTTTATTCTACGGTATCGACTGTTTATTGCGTCGAAGGTGTAGAAGTATAAAAATGTGCGCCTACAGAGATGGCACTCTCTACAAAGAGCCTAGCCAAAGAAAGGCACTCTTTTTTAGTGCTCACACTATGGCATACTTTTCGAATGTGGCACGCTATCTTAATGCTACGAATATTGGCGCATAATGTACCTACCCCTCTCAATATTTAATATAACAAACTGGCAGCTGACGGTTGCAAAAACCGAAGAGATCAATTCATTTATTGCAGAAGATCTCTGGCACGCAGACCCAGGTTTTTGTTAACCGACCCAGCCGTTGCGCCAATTTCTTCAAAAGTGCGTCATTGTGCTAATTTCTTCAAAAGTGCATCGTTGTGTTAATTTTTTCAAAAGTGCGTCGTTGTGCCAATTTCTTCAAAAGTGTGTCGTTATGCCATTATCTTCAAAAGTGCGCCTTTATGCCAACTTCTAAAAAAATGTGCCCTCACGGCCAATTTTATCAAAAGTGTGCCATCACGTCTACTTCTTCAAAAGAGCACTTGTATAGCCAAATTTTCCAAAATTGTATTATTCTTCGAACCACTTCTTATGTGCGCATACTATCCTAACTAACAGTCCCCTATGACTTATGCTTTCCTCGTATAGGAAGCTATGTGTCAAGAAGGCAGCGAGTTGTTCACCCACTCATTCAAATTGTGAGGTATTAGTCCAGCAAAAGTATGCACACAGGGGTAAAATAGTACAGACTATCCAAAGTGCACGTACACTCACATAACCGCCCCTAAACTCTATAAATACAGGATCGGTACACCCAATATAGGGGAAGGACATATACAAAGAGGGATACAAGAACAGAAGGAGAGAAATAGAAGCTTCTTATGCCGTTGTTGCCAAAGCTTTCTTATTGTTCAACTCTCCGAGTTATTCACAACATCCCCTACATTTCTTCGTCGTCGTATGGTCCAAGGAGTAAAGTGATCATCCGCATATCAGATATTTATAGCTATAATTCTCCAGAATTAACTGTACTTAGATTTATGTTTTTGATCTTTTATATTTTTTCTTTCTTTTTAATAGTTTGTAATACAAATGTTTCGTATAAACTTTTCTTCCAAACAAGATGGCGACTCTACTGGAGTTGACTTTCTCCTCTAACGAGAAGGTGATAGCTCAACTCGACACTGTGTCGGTCAGCTCGATGCAGAAGACTTTGGTCGTGAAGTTCGGCCAATAAGCATACGAAGATATGCTCCATTCTGGGGGTAGTGCTAACCGCACTCAAGTTGAGGAGAACTCGCAATGTGTAGGTGCCCAAGCCTCCTCATGCATATCTCGAAGTTGCTGCTAACAAAGGAAAAAGTATTATGATTTATGGGAACTACCTGATCAATTATGTCAACCAGACTCAGGTCGATGATTTGGTGGACAATTCCTTTGCGTTAAACAAGGGATGTAATTCACGCAACTCGCGCAATATCAAGTAAAGGGCGATCCACACCCAAGCTTCTGACTCCCTCGCGTTAAAGAAGGGATACAAATCATGCAACTCGTGTAATATCAAGCAAAGGGTGATTCACATCCAAGCTTTTGAGCCTACACATATTGGTTGTAATCTCTCTTCAAGTGCACTCTTCAAAGAGAGGCAAATATTTATCCAGAATTTACACCAGCAGAAGAAAGAATACAACCGCACAAATGAAGTGGTAGTCATGGAAAATCATTTACTAACATCATGATTATGCATACATTAGAGGAAAAGTTATGTGCCACTCGTCAGAAGCCTACTATTAGTGCGCCATGTCAAGACCTTCGTGCAAAATTAAATACACGTTGGCAAACTGCACCAACTCTGCCTACACTACAGAAAGTATGCCAAGTAGGACCAACCTCTTCAGAACATGCTGATTCTTCTTGAGATGTAACAAATCACTCGCTCATCAAGCCAGCACATCACTCTACACACAAGGGACCAAAAATGTGTATAGAAGATTCAATATATCTCATATAAAGGGGCAGAGTCTTCCATCTTTCTCATCTTCCCTTTCCTCTTTCGATTTACGTGAGCTTATTATACAAAAGCATAAAGAGAGAGACCCTTCTAACTTTATAACGGTGTTTCCTAAAGAACATCGTTATAATTGTCATAGAGTTATAATCAAATATTATTGTGCATCAACAAAACATTATGTGTTGAATCGATTGACCTACACTATGTATCCTAAACCTCCACATACAAAACAAGTTGACAAGCAGGAGTATGATGGCGAATCGCTCCTTGCTTCAGCATATATGGCTTTACATCTTTCTTATGGCAGGAGACAATCAAGGCAAAGTTCTTCAAGAACACCTAGCCATAGGAGATTTGACAAACTCGTCGAATCCTTTGAAGGAGTATACCAAAATACTAGTTCTCAAAGATGGGAGCTCGTTCTTCACAAGAATCCCCATTTCTCAGAATTCGACGATCGGGGTAGCAATCCCCCTGATTCTGAAACTGATAGTGTTGACTCCAACTACACAGCTCTTTCAACCAATCCCTCTGTTGTACACAGGGATGTTAGCATTTACGCCATCGATGATAAACAAGATGCTTCTCCACCAGAAGCCACCGAAAAATGTCTCAACTCATTAGAAGCCGCTCTCAGGGACATACACACTATGATACAAAATATACATCAAATAATGACAGCCCAACATTATGCTACACCAGTATCTGTCCAAGTGGCTTCATTCATACCTGCATAGCCTACTCTTAGAACAACACCTATGTAGAATAACACAAATTCAGAAGCAGTCATAAACCAAGAGTTAGCAGCGCTAACTTTTAATCCTCTCAATATTGGGAATGGACCTCCGTCGGTGATAATATATGTTCGACCAGGATCTTATTAGTCAATTGCATCACTCCGACCAGAATATCCTCTCGAATCTATCCGAGAGTTTTGTGCACAGGTCGATATTTTAAAGAATAAAGACCAACTCCACAAGCTGGGGGTGAAACAACCTTATCCTCCTCATTGGGATAAAGTTCCATTCCCTCATAAATACAAGCCACAATCGATAGTCTTATTTGAAGGCATGACATCACCGAGCTAATATATTAATTACTTCAAGATGATGATGGCTTATCTGCTGAAAGAAGATGCTTTCCTTACCAGATTATTCATGGGATGCTTCGCCGGTATAGTCTACGATTGGTATCGTAGTTTACCTGATAACTGCATATCCTCGTTCGATGAAATAAAATATATTTTCCCTTCATGATTCTAGGAGGGAGGTAAGAACTTGACTATGTCGTCGCTCATTGACATCAAGCAAAAATAGAAGGAATCTGCTTGTAAATTCATAGAGTGTTTCAGACAAGCAACTCTGAAGTTATCCCCGGTATTCCATACTCGGCATTCATCGTTACTTGCAAAAAGAACCTATTGCCTATAGTAGGGCCCTGGACGGGTCTAACCCAATTTCAAGACTGGACAATATTCATCATAGGAGCCGAAGCCGCTGAAGGTAGCGCGAAGGTGGTACAAAATTTAGGAATACAAATGTCCAATAAAGAAGATAAAGTCAAGCGCACTTTTACCCTCAACAACAACAACAATCGCACTAATAAAGCAAAGGTGTCTATTGCTATCATTTTTTCTAAGGGTTCTTCAACACCTAAGCTACAGCTCAGGACAAAGAAAACTTATTCCTTTGATGATGATGATATTTTCAACATCTTGATTACATTAGTGAAGGATGACAAGATCAAATTGCCCAATATTATACGTCATGAAGAGGCATACAAAATAGACGATCCAAAGTACTACATGTACCATTGATACAAAGATCATGCTACGCCAGATTGCAACGCATTGAAGAAATGCATCTAGTGACTGATTGATACTGAAGCTATCACCCTTCATAATGACGATAAGCTAATTACCGCCTATGTGATGTCACTCTAATTTGGTGAGTTTCCAGTACAGAAAATTCCAGAGGCGTTGTTTGGATAAACAAAGAAGAGGTTTATACGAAACCTTTTTGTTTACAAACAAAAAAAAAGAAAAGTACAATTAATCCTATACGAGGATATTAATTACAATAAAATAATTCTGAAAAAGTATTGCTATAGAAGTCTGATCTGCGGTCGATCACTTTTTTTCTTGGACTACACGATGATGAAGAAGTACGGTAGAAGAAGAAGAAGCGTCAAAAGTTGCAAGTAGGATCGAATTTCTGTTGCCAAAGCTGTCAGCCAAAACTCTCTGTGTATTCTCTCATTTCTGATCTCTGATTGTACCCCTCTTGCCTCCCCTTTCACCCTGTGACCAGGGGTCTCTATTTATAGAGATTAATTAAATAATTGCCAGGTTGGCGTAAAAGCCAAGTAACTATCTTGTTGGCGTAAAAGCCAAGTAACTATCTTGTTGGCGTAAAAGGCCAAACTATGAAGAAGATTGTATCTTTTACGCTGCGGTTATGAAAACTGCTACCCACGTTCCAATTGTCTTCTGAATATGCGTATGACACGTGTCCCTTTATAAGGTAACGCGTATAACTGCTTCTCGAAGATCATGGCATGCAAGCCACGTAGGTAACTGCCCCTGCGTAAAGATGGTTGGCATAAAAAGCCAAATAACTGTCTTTTTGGCGTAAAAGCCAAACTGTGAAGAAGAAGACTTCCTTTATGCTGCGGTTATGATAACTGCTATCCACGTTCAAATAATCTTCAGAATCTGCGTATGACACGTGCCCCTTTATAAGGTAACACGTATAACTGCTTCTCGAAGATCATGGCATGCGAGCCACGTAGGTAACTGCCCCTGCGTAAAGATGGTTGGCGTAAAAAGCCAAATAACTGTCTTGATGGCAAAAAAACCAAATAACGGTCTAGTTGGTGTAAAAGGCCAAACTATGAAGAAGAAGAAGACTTCCTATACGCTGCGGTTATGATAACTGCTACACACATTCCCATAGTCTTCTGAATATGCCTATGACACGTATCCCTTTATGAGGTAACGCGTATAACTGCTTCTCGAAGATCATGGCATACAAGCCACGTAGGTAATTGCCCCTGCGTAAAACTTGATGCTTCATGAATAATAGATAACCAGCGTAAAATAGCCAATTATCCTTCACGACTGAGGTTTTGAGCGTATTCTGGGCTAAATAGCCTTATCATGTACCTTTACAAATATAGTCGAGTTGGCGTATTTCGAGGGGATAACATACGACGTACTCCTATAGTTGAAAATAGCCTGGTTGGCGTAAAATGCAAGGATGGTGATGTGAGCGTATTAGTCACAGTTTTAGCTTTCCCAGTTATAACAAAGTTTAAAAAATAGAACCAATTCTCATGCATTAAATGCAGAGATATGCCTCCATCTCGTGCATTAAATACAGAGATATGCCTCGAGCTCTGTACAAGAAACAACTTTTGACGTGGCGTCTGATTTTGTCTTATCTTGAGCGTAAAAACTCATTTTTGTCAATTTAGAATAGGTAGCGTATTCTTTGAATCAAAAAAATGACTTGATCAAGAATATGTCACTAAATAACAACCTGGGTCTCTGTGCAAAATCATCATCACAGCCGTCCTCTCGATCATCGTGCAGTACTTTTGTTAGATCTCAGGTTCGCTGATTTGTTTAAAAAATTCATCCGAGGAATACGAAGAGTTCCTCGTATAACTTTATGCTGCATTAAAAATAACGTAGTTTAAACTTTACGCAGGAAGGTATAACAACCTTTTTCGCAGAACAGCCTTAAAGCTCTGCTTTACGCGTACAGCTTTGAAGCTTTGCTTTACGCGGACAGCTTTGAAGCTCTATTTTACGCCAAACAGCCTTGGAGCTCTATTTTACGTGGACAGCTCTGAAGCCATATTTTATGCCACACAGCTTTGAAGTTCTGCTTTACGCGGACAGCTCTGTAGCTATATTTTACGCGGACAGCTCTGAAGCCATATTTTACGCCAAACAGCCTTGAAGCTCTGTTTTACGCGTACAGCTCTGAAGCCATATTTTATGCCAAACAGCCTTGAAGTTCTGTTTTACGCGAACTTCATGTAGGTTGGGGGTTTTGACTATAAAATATGCGAACAATTTTCCAGCGTATTTTATGCTTCTACAAGACCCCCTTCAAAGTTTTCAAATTCCTTATAATTTGAAATACTTTAATCTGGCGTAAAAACTCAGACTGTTAAATTTTGGCGTATACTACAACAATGTAGCACCTTACATTTTACGTACTGAAAGTAAATTCCAGAATAAAACTGACTTTTTCTCTTGCTTTTTTTTTTGCAGTGGACCAACAGATCCCTCCTCTGGCTGAAGTAATGGGTTCTGCTACTGGAATGTTAAATTCCAACTACTTGGAGGACTTGTCCCATGTGACTTTCTCCATCTCTGGAAACGAGTATCCTCAAGAAAGGGGAATTCTGATCTCGGCCCAAGGAGAAAGAATGTTGCTAAGTATGATCAGCAGGGAACCCTTGACATACATAGATGGAACCGAGTATAAGAAACCAGCTTTCTTATTTGGGGATGTTATTGATAAGCAATACCAAACAAAGCCCAAGAAGGAAGACTGGGTATTTTTTGTTGAGGGAACTATTATGTATCTGCCAAAGATGTCCAGAGATTACCCCATTTCTGTATTATTTCATGCCACACATCCCAGAAGGATGGCATGGACTCTGACTCCTGATCTTCATGGCCAGCAAGGAAAGATCTTCTAAAAGAAAGGATTAAACCAAGGATCCATTATAGTAGTCCCTCAGGCCCTATTATGCCCTTCAGAGGTTTACTACCAGGCAGCGTCCCTAGTGAAGACTCTTCTTTGATCTAGCCATTGCAAATAGCAACTTTCTGCAATAAATTCATAAAGGAGGGAGGAGTATATCCCAGGGTTAACCCTCGGACCAGTGGATGGCTTAACCCCCACAATCTTCGATTGGCCAGTTTAACTGCTTGGGCCCTGAAGCACTTTCAAATGGAGCTAGAAAGTATTAACTTATTTGAGCCTGTCAGTGCTACTAGTGTTGGACTGCCTATCAACACAAATTTGTTCTTAACTTTGATGGAGCGATATAACTCGTTTACTGGAACTTTTGCCACTCCAATAGGTGAGTTGGGCCTAGCACTTCATGAGATGGCAGATATCTCAAAGCTGCCAATGTGAGACATTCCTTATGAAGAATACATCCCCACCAACAGAGAGTTGAAGGATACCAACCCTCGGGTAGTGGCTGTATACCAAGAACTGATGAGCCACTATCTTGTATGCACCACTTTATACAGAGAGCCTTCTGATTTAGCCCATATTAACAAATGGGTATCTTACCTTTTCTTCCATCAGGCTAGAAATGCCAAGCAGGGCAAGGTTGTAGATAGAAAAGACAAACCTTTGAACCCTCTGAGCATTCTTAATGCCAACACAATCGATGACCTTATTGAAGATGTAGAGGCTCCAGATTGTGTTCTTAATGAAGAGATAGGTAGTTATCCTACAGGGACCAAAGCCTACAGTTATATGAGGCATTGCCGAAAGCCTCTGTCAAAAGAAGCTCAACTGGCTGGTTTCCTTTCTATTTGGCTACGCCGATGGGTGGTGCCTGATATTGCGTCTGCGGATCATGTTCATCACAACACCCTATGGCACGCGGTGCGTTTGGTATTTGGAGCAAGATTGGGCCTAGTCCCTGCCATGGTATGCAGGATACAAGCTGGCCTGAGGGCTATTACCGATGGACTGCTGGCCGATACCACTCAGCGCGAAGGATATCCCAGAGTGGAATTACCATTCTTATATCTGATGGGATGGTTAATCCTTTACAACACCAGAGTGATGTCTCCAGAATCTGCCAGTGGTTCGGGCAATAACTTCCTGTTGAATTACAGGAATTCTTCTTGGAATGTGACTAGCGTCATAGATTATCGACTAGCACTGAATTTTGCCTATAGTTGGAAATTCTTCTGCACTATTCCCCCCATACATATCAATCAGCAGGGGACTAAACTTTATGATATAGGTCAGGGGAAGTCTATTCTTTCTCCTGAAGCCTTTTACTGGTTGGTCTGTATTAGACCTTCACACCTGCTGTATAGAAGTGAGGATCACTACTTCCTGGAACCATATCTGCCTAGCCGTTTCGCCCGGTAATTTGGATATGATCAGTTGCACGTGGGAAATCCTATCACCAGCTTTAAATTCAAAGGTGGGCTTATTGATGGAGCTAGAGGATGGCGTTATTTTATCATGGGATGTACTGGAGCAACCTTTATTGTGCCCGCGATTTCTCTCTCCATGGAATTGTGCATTCTTCATTCATACGCACAGTTTTATGTGTGCATCAATACCTTCCATCGTGATTTTGATGTATATGAAAGTTTTAGAATGCCCTCCCATAAGTCCACTGGAAGAGAGGAGATACCATTTGTCTCCTATGATAAAGGTGATGAAACTACGGGTGCAGATGATTATTTGTTGATATTACCGAGAGACGAAATAGCTCCGCCAGCAGAGCCTCTCATTATTTCCAATAAACAAAAGGATTCTACTCATAAAGAGCCTTCCCCTCGTAAGAAGAAGCAGACTACAAAAGGTCCTAAAAGGACTTCCACCAAGAGGGCCTCTTCCAGGAGTGAACATATTGTTTCCCCTGTTAGGGATGATTCTTTGATTAGAGATCATTCGCCTTTTAAAGAAGGAGCCTCCACAATTCCAGCTGAAAGTACTGGAGATTCTTTGCCAGCGACTGCTGTCGCGTTTATATCTACCATCGTTACTGGTGATGCTTCTATATCGCCTTCGAGGCCGAGCTCAGTAATAATCACTATACCTTTACCAAGACAAATAATAGGACTAGCCCCTCCTTTATCTGTAAATATTTCAAGCGAGATTCCACCCGATGAACCTTGAGTAGATTTGGGTGACGACTGGGATGACGAACCTCAAGCGTCAGTTGGTGTACCCTCCTCTCCAGGTATGACAGCTTGTTTAACATCATTAAGAAATGATTTAGCTATACAGGCTGCAAACACAATATACATACCATCGGCCAAGGGTAAATGTTGTCTTTATACTTTTTCCAGGAAAATTTAACATCAAATTGATATCAACTTTCTCTTATCTTATTTTCAGGCGAAGACATTTTTGGGGAGGGCGGAGCTGAAATAACATCTGCTTTTGTTGCAGATCCAGCTACAGAAATGGCTGCGACTACGTCAACATTCTAAGATATAATCCTGCCAGCAGTGGTTCAAGTCGAATCAGAGGTGGATGAACCAACCCCCTCGACTGTGCCTACTTCATCGAGCATGCCAACAACTTTAACTGTTGTTGGTGTCTCTTCTTTTGTCGCACCATATGCTGAAGCAACGACTGTGGCAACATCCTCTGCAGTCATTCCAGAAAGGAGATTTATCAATATTGCGGCCACTTCCAGCGTCCATTCGAGCTTTGCTATGCTAGTTGAACAATACACTAGCATATTCTACCTCACTTTGAAAGAATTAATATCTATGGTGCTGGAGAGGATTCTAGGCTTTGATGCTCTGAAGACGTCCTCCAAGCTCACTATAGCGCAAATTAGAAATTTTAATGACGTTGAAAGAGCTAATGCACTAGAGCAAATGGTTAATGGTTTAGAATAACCCATTAACGAATATTTGTAATTATCCCGAGGCAGCATCAATGACTTGGTTCAGGCTGAGTATGACTCCCTAACTTCAGAATTTGCTCAGAAGGCAGAAACTTTGAACAAATCCATCCAGGAACAGCAACAAGAGATGGAAAAAGAACAAGCGATTTTGGTGGAAAGTATTCCTCAGCTAGCTCAGTGCTATGCCGAATGTGAGGGATATGAAGTGAGAATTCAAGAACTTAAAGCTGAACTTGCTCAAACAAAGGAGAGGCTTCTCAAAGCATTGCTAGTTCGTGATGTATTGGAAGGCCAAGTGAATACAGCTCAACCGAACTTGACACATGTGGGTGTCATCCATGAAGTTTTGTTGATTCTCTGTCGGAACTATCTCTCTTGAGCAATGATAAAGCAAGACTGGAACTGGCTCGCACCAACATTTTAAACTCCAGGAATGAGAGGATGGCTGCTTTAGCACAACAAAACAGGGATTTAACTGCTCCTCCCCAATGATGTACTTTTTACTTTTTTGCTCCTTATTTTCTCAGAGATAATGAAGATACATTTTCTGACTTTATGGACCCATCACTTTAAAATATAAATGATAGGCTAAGATGAAAGTGATATCAGAGGTAATATGGACATGATATACTTTCGATAAGGTTTATCTGAATATATCTATTCAGAGATAATATGAACATGATAGAATCTAATCCAACTAAATTTTTATACAAAACACTATCAGAGGTAATATGAACATGATAGGTTTTGAAGTTTCAAATTAGTTAAACATATCTATTCAGAGGTCATATGAACCTGATAGAATATGATTCAGCTAACCTTTGTACATAGTATCATCAGAATGAAATCTTTATCATACTCCATTAAGGAAAGGAGATCAAGTATAATACTTCTTCAGGAATTTGCCGTTGATAGGAGCCATGGACATAGTACAATACCGTGTTTGTTGAGGACATCCAACTGGGGGATCCTTGGTGGACCTATTATTCGTTACGCATGTTGAGTGCAAATAATAAGTTCGAAACAAGCCCTAATGGACGCGGTAAGATATGACTCTATGGGAATAGTGGAGAGACATATTCCAGAGGTAATATGAACATGAATTTACTTTTTCTCTGTTGAATTATTCGTTTCCATTGCGGACATCCTCCCGGGGGATTTTTGGTGGACCTATTACTTCTTGTGCACGAGAGTACAAGTAATAAGTTTAAGACAAGCCCTGCCAGAGGTAATATGGACATAGCAGTTTTCGTGGAACTAACACCACTGGCATATTTTGGTGAGTATTGGTGACAAGTGGTGATGACAAACGATATCAGAGGTAATATGGACGTGATGATCGATAGCCAAAACTTGGAAGGTTTGCTCAGAGGTAATATGGACATGACAAACTCAGCCTGAGAGAAATATTATGACAGCAGTTAAGAGGTAATATGGATGTAAACTAATGTCCAAAAAATTCGTTGAGGAGTAATTTGTTGAGTGTGGTCTATCCGAACATGAAGATAGACCAAAGGATCGTTCCGCTGGGGAGATTGATGGGACGATAGCTCAGAGGCAATATGAGCATTGCTAGCGTCTAATGAGATTGGTTTGAATAGTCACTGCGGGAGCATGCGAGTAGACCTAAGGATTGCTCCACTGGGAAGATTTTAAGGATCCATCATCCATTGCGTATCCGGGACTCTTGGATACGGATGATGGTTTCTTTTTTACAAGAATTTGTAACACAGGAGAAAATGTTGCACATAGGCACTTGCTGGGGATGAAGAACCAAGAGTTGATTTTTACATCTGGGTTGTGAACTTATTACCCATGGCGTACCTTAAGTACAAATAATAAGCTGAAATGACTAGTACTACCAGGGGTTATGCGAACGTGATAGTAGAAAGTCGAAGAGACAAACTTTACTCAGAGGTAATATAGACATGGAAAAGTTCTGAAAGTATCTTACCCGGAGGTAATGTAGACGGGGTAATATATGACTCTTTGGGGATAAAGAAAAATAGGACAGAGGTAATATGGAAGTGACCATTTTTGTGGTGATAGATTTACTCTGCTGGAGAAAGTGGAGAGACATAGTTCAGAGGTAATATAGACGTGAACCAGTATTCGGTAAACTCACTGAAGAGTGGTCTGGTAAGTGAGGATAGGCCTGAAGGTTACTCCACTGGGGAGACTTTAGGGACTCATCATCCGGTACTTCTTGAGGGAGAAAATTGCCAAATTGGAGTGAGATCAATTTGCAGTGACCGTCTTCTCGTTATAAATGCAAAGTGATAACTTTGGCGTCGATCAACTCCTGGATTTTCCTTTTCAGTACATAGCATGCCTTTGTAGGGTGATGAATGTACCGATGAAAGAGACAATATTTTGGGTCATCGACCTTGCCAGCTTTTTCAAGGCATCTGATGTTGGGTAGCCGAAGTTTATTTTCCTTCATCAATATATTGAAGATTTTAATGATGTTATCATCATTGAAGGAAAAACTCCCCTTTGGATTTCGGGCTTCCGATACCTGAGTCGTATGGTCCTCATGGAAGATGGTCATAGTTGCATCATCTTCGGACTCAAAGGGAATTCTATCCCCAGCTTTAGATGCTGCTCTGTTTTGTCGAGGGAGACTACCCCCAGACATGTCGTTGTCTGGTTCTTCTTCTTGTAATGACAAAGTATAGTTCAATCGGTCAAAAACTGACTATTTTGCTTTAGAACAACAACAGTTAATTACAACCTTATGACTATTACAACAATGTTCTCTAGGGGGTGTAATAGACATATTAGGAGATCCCCTGTCTTTGCATTTCTGGATCAAGAAATTACGCAAATAAGGAGGATTACCAGAAGAAGAAGAAGGCTTATTATGCCTTTTTACATCAGTAGAAATGTGGAGATTAGGAACCATAACCCTTTCTCTGTCATAGGAATACAATAGTTCACCCATATGAGTAGCATATGATCCATCATCGGTCTGAGGAGCGTATCTTCCCTTGAAACGAGTCTTCTTTACGCGGACAGACCTATCCTGGCATAATTTGGAGATTTGCATAGGTTCACTTAAAACAGGAAAAGTCCGCGTAATCTGTAAAGTGGGAACTTTCTTCTCTTATGGGCGTAAAAGCTTAAAGGTTGAAGGATTCGCCACTTGTTTTCCTTTGATATGATCAAAGGGTACATCTGCCTCATCATAGACGGAAGGTGTAATTTTATGCGCAGGACGTGTTTGAAATTTCTGAATTGGCACTGAGGCCTTGTCAAAAATTTTGTCTACCACGTCACAGACGAGAGACGAGGGTTTACGCGCAGGGCGCGTCTGAGACTTCTGGATTGGCACTGGGGCATTGCTAGAAGTCTTTTCTACCACATTACAAATGGGAGACAAAGTTTTACGCACAGGGCATGTTTGGGACTTCTGGATTGGCACTGAGGCATTGCCAGAAGTCTTGTCTACCACGTTACAAACGGGAGACAAAGTTTTACGCACAGGACGTATTGGTTGTGTTGTCACAGCTTTGTTGATCAGTGAGTGAGAGCTTGCAGGAATGGTAGAGGACGTCTTAGGCATCCACACTTTATGCAGCTTCATGTTGTTCTGGACAGAGGAGGAATGAGAGCTACCCCCTGCATGAAGCATGTCTTCATAGGCAGATTGGTCGAACTGGATGACCAAAGTCTTCTTCGTCGATCCGATGGATACAACATCGTGTTGAGCAATTGCTTTCTCATCAGAGAAGAAATTCATCCCCAACAGAGTCGCCATTTTGTTTGGATAAACAAAGAAGAGGTTTATACGAAACCTTTTGGTTTACAAATGAGAAAAGGGAAAAGTACAATTAATCCTATACGAGGATGTTAAGTACAATAAAATAATTCTGGGGAAGTATTGCTATAGAAGTCTGATTTGCGGTCGATCACTTTTTTCCTTGGACTACACGATGATAAAAAAGTGCTGTAGAAGAAGAAGAAGCTTCAAAAGTTGCAAGTAGGATCGAATTCCTGTTGCCAAAGCTGTCAGCCAAAACTCTTTGTATATTCTCTTATTTCTGATCTCTGATTGTGCCCCTCTTGCCTCCCCTTTCACCCTATGACCAGGGGTCTCTATTTATAGAGATCAATCAAATAACTGCCAGGTTGGCGTAAAAGCCAAGTAACTGTTTTGTTGGCGTAAAAGGCCAAACTGTGAAGAAGATTGTATCTTTTATGCTGCGGTTATGACAACTACTACCCACGTTCCAATTGTCTTATGAATATGCGTATGACACGTGTCCCTTTATAAGGTAACGCATATAACTGCTTCTCGAAGATCTTGGCATGCAAGCCACGTAGGTAACTGCCCTTGCGTAAAGATGGTTGGCATAAAAAGCCAAATAACTGTCTTGTTGGCGTAAAAGCCAAATTATGAAGAAGAATACTTCCTTTACGCTGCGGTTATGATAACTGCTACCCACGTTCAAATAATCTTCTGAATCTGTATTTGACACGTGTCCTTTTATAAGGTAACGCGTATAACTGCTTCTCGAAAATCATGGCATGCGAGCCACGTAGGTAACTGCCCTTGCATAAAGATGGTTGGCGTAAAAAGCCAAATAACTGTCTTGTTGGCAAAAAAGCCAAATAACTGTCTTGTTGGCGTAAAAGGCCAAACAGTGAAGAAGAAGACTTCCTTTACGCTGCGGTTATGATAACTGCTACCTATGTTCCCATAGTCTTCTGAATATGCGTATGACATGTGTCACTTGATCAGGTAACGCGTATAACTACTTCTTAAAGATTATGGCATGCAAGTCACGTAGGTAACTGCCCCTGCGTAAAATTTGATGCTTCATGAATAATAGATAACCAGCATAAAATATCCAATTATCCTTCACGAATGAGATTTTGAGCATATTCTGGGCTAAATAGCCTTATCACGTACCTTTGTAAATATAGCCGAGTTGGCGTATTTTAAGGAGATAACATACGGCGTACTCCTATAGTTAAAAATAGCCTAGGTGGCATAAAATACAAGGATGGTGATGTGAACGTATTAGTCACAGTTTTAGCTTTCCTAGTCATGACAAAGTTTAAAAAATAGAATCAAATCTCGTGCATTAAATGCAGAGATATGCCTCCATCTCGTACATTAAATGCAGAGATATGCCTCGAGCTCTATACAGGAAACAGCTTTTGACGTGGCATCTGATTTTGTCTTATCTTGAGCGTAAAAACTTATTTCTGTCAATGTAGAATAGGTAGTGTATTCTTTAAATGCGTAAAAATGACTTGTATCAAGAATATGTCACTAAATGGTAACCTGGATCTCTGTGCAAAATTATCATCACAGCCATCCTCTCGATTATCGTGCAGTACTTTTGTCAGATGTCAGGTTCACTGATTTGTCTGTTAAATTTATCTGAGGAATACGAAGAGTTTCTCGTACAACTTTACGCTACATTAAAAATAATGTAGTTTAAACTTTACGCAGGAAGGTATAGCAACCTTTTACGCAGAACAGCCTTGAAGCTCTACTTTACGCGTACAGCTTTGAAGCTCTGCTTTACATGGACAGCTTTGAAGCTCTATTTTATGCCAAACAACCTTGAAGCTCTGTTTTATGCTGACAGCTCTGAAGCCATATTTTATGCCACATAGCTTTCAAGCTCTACTTTACGCGGACATCTCTAAAGTTCTGTTTTACGCGGACAGCTCTGAAGCCATATTTTATGCGAAATAGCCTTGAAGCTCTGTTTTATGCGTACAGCTCTGAAGCCATATTTTATGCCAGACAGCCTTGAAGCTCTATTTTATGTAAACTTCATGTAGGTTGGGGGTTTTGACTGTAAAATACATGGATAATTTCCCAGCGTATTTCATGCTTCTACAGGCGTCATCTCATAACTTAGGCTAGTAAAGCCTAACAGAGACTTGTCGATGATGTCGATGGTATATTTTTCCTGAAGTATTGTGTCTAGGCTAGTATTTTACTTTTCAATCCCGAACAGAATATTATAAATGTATAGTGTTTACATTTATTCCGTTATATCCCCAGCTGAGTGTTTAACATGCATAGTATTTAAATTCTTATTCTCCTGCATTATAAAAATACAGCAAGATGTTCATGTATTATTTTGATATATTACTTGTATTCAAGAGTCTTGGATACGCAACAAGTAATAGATCCACAAAAAGTCTACCGGCGGACAAGTTCGCAGATCCAACAAAACGTTCTCGTTGAAATCAAATAAAATATTTTCTTACAAACGGATTTTTATAGCCCAATTTTCTAAAGGATGTCTTATTTCTAAATCCTTAGTTGGATTAGAGATATTCTACTTCTTTTTCTTCTCGCCAACAGAGAAAAAGATGGATCATGTCCCTATAACCTCTGAACTATCCTTTCTTCCATTTTCTTAGTAGAGCTGATCCGCTAAAGAAAAATGAGCATTTCCTCCTTACCTCTGTATTATTTTTCTCATAAATATACAACCTATCATGTCCATATTACTTATGATAGTGTTTCAACTTTGAACTTGTTACCTATACTTCACACAAGTACACCATGGGTATCAATTCCAAAAATATCATCCCCACAGAGTTATTATGTCATGTCCATATCACCTCTGAACAAATATTTCCAGTGGAAGTCCGTCATGTCCATATCACCTCTGAGAAGATATTTCCAATGGGTCTCTCATAAAGAAGTTCGTCATGTCCATATTTCCTCTGACAAACATCTTGTCCACTCTTATCTTTTATTTCACATTCATACTTGTTACCCATACTTTGCATAAGTACATCATTGATATCAAGTCCATAAAATTCCTAAAGCAGAGTTATTCTAACCTATCACGTCCATATTACCTCTGATAAGTGTTAGTTCACTCTAACTTGTTACCTGTATGTCATGGGTAATAAGTCCACCTGAAATACGCACGTCAAATTTTAACTACTTTTTATGCTTCTAGTTCAAACTATTCCAAACATGTTAAAGTTTAAAAATTTTGAAGGAGTCTTGTAGAAGCATAAAAATATGCACCTACACAGATAGCGTACTCTCCACGAAGAGCCCAGCAGAAGAAAGGTGCACTTTCTTAATGCTTAGCACTATGGCTCACTTTCTTAATGTGGCATGCTATCTTAATATTACGAATATTGGCGCACAATGGCCTTATCCCACTCTCAGCATTTAATGCAACATACTGACAGCTGACAGTTGCAGAAACTGAAGAGATTAATTTATTTAATTCAGAAGATTTATAGCATGCATATCCAGGTTGTCGTTTAGCGACCCAGCAATTGTGCCAATTTCTTCAAAGGTGCGTCGTTAAGCCAATTTCTTCAAAAATCCGCCGATGTGTCAATTTCTTCAAAAGTGCGCTGATGAGCCAATTTCTTTAAAAGTGCGTCGTTGTGCTAATTTTTTCAAAAGTGCGCAGTTGTGCCAATTTTTTCAAAAGTGCATCTTTGTGCCAACTTCTAAAAATGTGCGCCTTCACGGCTAATTTTATCAAAAGTGCACCATCACGGCTACTTCTTCAAAAGAACACTTGTATAGCCAATCTTTTCAAAAGTGTGCCTGTCTCCAGACCACTTCTCAAGTGTGCATACTATCCTAATTAACCGTGAGCAGTTATAAATGTGTGTCTTACATGGCATGCTTCTCGTGAAAAGTATACAAATAACTGTCTCCCACGACCTATAATTTTCTCATATAGGAAGGTACGTGTCAAGCAAGCAGCGAGTTATGCACCCACTCATTCAGAACGTAGGATGTTAGTCCACCAAAAGTGCGCGCATACTGGTAAAATAATGCATACTATCAAAAGTGTGCACACACTCTCATAACCGCTTATAAACTCTATAAATACAAGATCGGTACATCCAATATAAGGGGGAGAACATTATAGAGAGGGATACAAGAACAGAAGGAGAAAAATATAAGATTCTTGTGTCGTTGTTGCCAAAGCTTTTTTGTTGTTTAACTTTCCAAGTTATTCACAACATCCAATGTATTTCTTCGCCATCGTATGGTACAAGGAGTAAAGTGATCGTCCGCAGATCAGATCTCTACAACTAAACTTTCCCATAATCAACTGTACTTAGATTCTTGTTTAGGATCTTTTTTATTTTTTTCTTTTCAATAGTTTTAATACAAAAGTTTCGTATAAACTTTTCTTCACAAACAGAAGGTTGATGACCAATGGAGGTAACTTTTTAGTAAGATTTATCACCAATAGATCCCCGTCTTTTACCTTACACATTGGCTTGCGCAGATTGATGACAAAATGTTCCAAAGGAATCATACGAGTAGTACATCTTTGACTCGGATCATCAGAGGTTCTCCTTTTAAGGTAATTCCAGCTTTATCATTAGCTTGATTAGCCTCTTTTTTATTTAGTCTGTTGTATAGAGTTCTGAGTCAGAGAAATAGGCTTCGACGCCTTTGAATGGGTTGAGGTCAGCTACCTCTGTTATGATCTCTCTGTGATTGTCCACGTATATGAAGCATTGGTGCTAGATGGTGGGTACAATTTTATGCTCATGTATCCATGGCCGTCAGAATAAGACGTTATAGGATACATCAGAGTCAATCACATAACAAGTGACTTCAGTATGCAGATCGACTATTTGAATTTTAAGGCGTATCTTCCCCTGCAGTTTACTTCTTCCAACATTGAAGCCTAGAATGGTAGTGCTAGTGTCAGACAGGTTGTGCATCGATATCTTCAATCCTTTCAATAGGATTTTAGGAATGAGGCTAAGTGAAGAACCGGGGTCGATGTAAATCTGGTTCACCTTGATAGATCCTATGTAACCGGTATAATATAATATCCTGTCATGCCGATTATCCTTGAGCAATATGCCATCTTGCGTGAAGGTGATATTAGGAATCTTCTCAATTATGTTGGTTCACTAAAGGCACGCTAATGGCTCTTCATCAGTGGTCTTGAGTTGAGCTAAGCATGAGTCTGTATTTATCAGAGATTCCCTAAAAGCATCATGAGTCTCCTTTGACAGACGAAGTAACTCAAAAATAGAAAATTGGACTGGAGTATTGGCCAGTTGTGCCAATATGTCAAAATTGTAGGGCTTTTTGAGTCCCTGAGGTGCGTTCTTCTTCAGGGATTTATCGAAGTGCACTTTCTTCTGCTTGCCTTTCTCCGTCGCAGCAAGCTTCGAAGGACCAGATTCAGTTATGACTGGAACAACAAGAGTTGACGAAGTAGGAGGAGCATCAGGAACATCTTCTGGGACATACTCATAAGTTTTATGATAATCTTTTTCGGACCTGGTATTAGTCATGACTTCTTCTTAAGGCATCGAAGAACGAAGCACCATGTTACAGGTCTTGATTTTCTTTTTAGCATGTCTCTTCTTGGAGCAATTCTGTGGGTTAGTTTTATCGTAACGCAATCCACTACAAAATTTATTGTACTTCCCTTGTAGTTGTAAAGGATAGCCTCGTCCCTTGCCAATGTTTAAACCTTCAGGTTTCGGGAAATCATATCCTATATTTTGTATCAAGCATACAGATTGATGATTGTATCGATGAAATTGGGGTTGCTCTTCCTCATCGAGACTACTTAAGGTTGATACTTTAGTTATTGTAGGCAGGAGAGGAATGTGTTCAGGAACTCCTTCATGCACAACAAAGATTTGTTGTGTCCTAAACAAAAGGGTATTGCCCGTCTTGCCCTCATATTGGTGGGTCATGCCATGCTTGCGAGTAAAGCTTAGTGGACCTATGTTCAGATTTTTAAATCTGATCTCGAGAAGTATGTCTCCTTGATTTTGATCCCCGTCCGAGTGATGATCCAAAAAAATTATGCTGATTGTTTTACTTTTCTAGTTCTTTTTTTTGGAATTTGAATTGGAAGATGCAATTTCTTGGTCCCAATCTGGCAGTAAGTCATGATGGATCCACATAATTTCTACGTAATTTGTGGTAAGGGGCACCAACCCCACTATTTGACTTCGAGCGAGCGAGAGATTTACCAATTTTATCGTAGCTCAAGGTATTGGAATAACGTCATTTAGGACTTCTTGTGTTGGAAAGTCACTGAATGGAAGAGACACCATATTGGCAGTGACTGGCTTGTCATTGTTATGAAGAGTGATAGCTTTAGCATCTATCAACTGTTGTATCTTCTTTTTTAAGATATAACAAGCCTTGGTAAGGTGATGTACATATCGGTGGTACAGGCAATACTGCTGGTCGTCCATTTTACTGGCCTCATCCGGTCGCTTGATGTCCGGTAACTATAACCTATTGCTTTTTATCAGACAGTCAAAATTGTTGTAGATATTGTTATCATCGTAGAAATATTCTTCCTTAGGTCTGGAAGACTCAGAAGGATTTTGTGCTGGAGGAGAGGTGGGTCTCTTTGACAAGTTTATTACTACGGCCTCATTTTCTTTGCTGTTGTGATTATTAGCATTGTTGTTGTTGTTAGAGGGGCACTTCCCTTTATCTTCTGTATTAGGTATTTTTAATCCTAAATTATGTATCACCTTTGTTCTACCTTCAGCTGCTTTGACTCCTATGATGAATATCGTCCAGTCTTGAAACTAGGTTTAACCCGTCCAGATCCCTACTATAGGTAGTAGGTTCTTTTTACTAGTATCGATAAATACAGAGTCTGGAATACGGGGGGATAACTTCAGAGTTTCTTGCCTAAAATGCTCTACGAATTCACGAGCAAATTCCTTCTCTTTTTGCTTGCTGTCGATAAGCGAAGACATAGTCATGTCCATGCCTCCCAAGTAGAATCATGAAAGAATAGGCATTTTATGACATCGAACGAGGATATAAAGTTATCAGGCAGACTACGGTACCAATCGTAGGCTATGTCGACCAAGCATTCCACGAACAGTTTGGTAAGGAGAGCATCCTCTTTTTGAAATTAAGGCATCATCATATTAAAGTAGTTGATATACTGGCTCGGTGATGTCTTACCTTCAAACAAGACAATTGATTAGGGTTTGTATTTAGGAGGGAAGAAAACATTATCCCAATGAAGGGGATAAGGCTGTTTCACACCAAACTTGTGGAGTTTGTCTTTGTTCTTTAAAGCATTGAATTTCACACTCAACCGTCAGATGGCTTCAAGAGGATCTTAGATTGGAGTAGTTTAACTGATTGAAAAGATGCTGGTTGAATAAGTATTACTATCAGTGGATGTCCACCCCCAATATTGGGAGGGTTAAGAGTCGGTGCTGCTGACACTTGCTTTGGAACTGTCTCTGGATTTGTATTGCCTTGAGGAAGAGTTGTTCCAAGATTAGGCTGTGCAAGCATGAATGCAACCACTTGGACAGGAGCTAGCGTAGCAGAATATTGGATAGCCATCATTTGATACATGTTATGTATCATGGCAAGCATGTCTTTGATTGTAGCCTCTAATGAGTTAAGGCGTTGCTCAATACTCCCTGACGGAGAAGCATCTTGTTCGTCGTTGATGCCATAGATGCTGACCACTCTTTGTACTACATAGGGGTTGGTGGAAAGAACTTTGTAGTTGGAATCTACATTGTTAGTTTTAGACTTAGGGGGATTGCTATCCCCATCCTCAGATACTGAGGAATAGAGATTTTTGTAAAGGGAATGCACTTATTTTAGAGAGTGGGTATTTTGGTATATCCCTTCAAATGAGCCAACGAGTCGATCAAACCTCTTTTGACTAGGTGTCCTTGAAGAACTTAGTCTAGGATAACTTCTGCCATAGGGAAGATTCGTGGCCATGTATACTGGAGCAAATAGTAGTTCATCATCGTCATGCTTATTATCGTCAGTTCGCTTTACATGTCAAGATTTAGAAGACGTATTAGAAGTCAACCGGTCAAACACAAACCGTTTTACTGGTGTACAGCAATATTCAATTACAACTTTGTGAGAACTGCAATTATGTTTGTTAGAAAATACCATTATAAATTCGGAGGGATCTCTCTCCTTACGCTTTTGTACAATAAGTTTGCGTAAGTCAGAATGGGAACGGAAGAAGAGGGGGAGGGCAGACTTTTCCTCCTTACATGGGATACATTAAACCTCCTATACACCCTTTTAGTTCCTTACATGTAAAGTGAGGTGCTGACTTGATTGGTGTATGACTCGTTATCTCTCGCAGTCTTGTTCTTCACAAAGGAGGAAAAATTGTTTGGACTATTCTTCACATGTACATGCGCACAAATAACGCATCGTAAAGACGTTGGTCTTGTTTGGCGTGCATTCTGTGGCGCAGGAAGAGTTGGCACAATTTTTCTAGGTGCATTTAATTTTGTACGCATGTTTTGGCTTGCCGCACCAATAACTGGTTTATAATGAGTAGCACATAACTTTTCCTTAATTGTGTGCATGACCATGATATTAGGGGGATGATTTTTCCCTACTAACTTTTTATTAGTGTGTCTTTCATTATTTTTCTCATGTCGACGTGTTTTCTGGAGAAACTTTTGTCCATTTTTGTTGAGGGGCTTAGAGAGTGCGTCTGTACACATATTGGCTCAAAAGATCGAGTATGGATTACCCTTTTCTTGTTATTGCGCAAGTTACGCGATTTGCATCCCTTGGTTAACATAAGGGAGTTGTCTTTCAAGTCATCGACTGGAGCTTGTTTGACAAAGTTGACAAGAGAGTTATCGTTGGTCAGAATTCTTTTTCCCTTGTTGACAATATCTTCAGGATATGTGTGGCAAGGCTTGGGAACCCATACTTTGCGAGTCTTCTTCGTCTTGGGCACTGATGAGGGGTAAGCACTACCCCCAGAATGGCACATCTCTTTATATATTTTTTGGTCTAACTTTACGACCAAAGTCTTCTGCGTCAAACCAATCAACGCAGCGTCATGCTGAGCTATCACTTTCTCGTTGGAGGAGAAAGTTGTCACCAACAGAGTCGCCATTTTGTTTACGAGAAACAAAATTTATACAAACTTTGTATTACAAACTATTAAAAAAGAAAGAAATTATACAAGAGATACTAGATAAGAATCTAAGTATAATTGATTCGGGGGAAGTATAACTGTGGAGATTTGATCTGCGGGCGATCACTTTACTCCTTGGACCACCCGATAGTGAAGAAAAAATGCAAGAGTGCTATGAACAAATTGAAAATTCGGGCAACGAGAAAGCCTTGACAACAACAACAACACAACAATCTTTTGTTTTACTTCTTCTGTTCTTGAATATCAAAGACTTGAAATTCCCCCTCCCTCACAATGGACATAATGACCCTATATTTATATGATTTGAGAGCGGTTATGATAGTGTGCGCGCACTTTGGACAATATGCACTGTATTGTCATTGTGCACGCATATTTAATGATATGACACCCCATGATATAGTGAGTGGATGCACAACGTAATGCCTATTTGACACGTGACTTCCTATACGAGGAAAGCGTGGATCATGGGATAATTATTTGTGCATGTTTCACGAAGAATTTGGCAATTAAGGTACGTAATCATAACTCCTCTCTGTCAATTAGGATTATAGGTGCATTATAGAAGTAGTCTGGCAATCTAGAGCACTTTTGAATAAGTTGGCCATAGGGCCCACTTTTGATAAAATTGGTCATACGGACGTACTTTTGAAGAAATAGCTGTGATGACGCATTTTTGAAGTAGCTGGCTATAAGGGCACATTTTTGAAGTAATAAACATATCGGCGCACTTTAGTGAAGTTCACCATATTTGGTGCACTTTGAAGATAACTGGCCACTAATTGAGAACCTGGGTCTGCGTGCCGCAGCTCAACTGTAATGATGACTTCTGACTTCTTCGACTGTTGTTCCAGCCTATCAGATTCATCATATTTAATGTTTTAGGGGAAAACAGACATACAAATTATAAGCCTATCTATAATAGGTTGGATTAAAGCAACTCGAAAGTGCCCCACTATTTTGTTCTTTGGAAGAGTGTGCCATCCTCTGAAATAAGTAAAAAGTGCACCATTTTGTAAAACAGAGAAAGTGCACCATTCTTCTTCCGTTGAGTCTATTTGTAGAAAACCTTGCCCATCTTCAAGAGGCGCACTTTTTATGCTTCTACACTTAGGAATAGCTTAAAATCTAGCCCATAGGCAAAAACTAAATATAATATCAGGACGACTAGCAATTAAGTATAATAAACTACCAATCATACCTCGATACTTACGTTGGTCGACGGGTTTACCACTTTCATCAAGGTCAAGCTTTAATGATGTAGTCATTGCTGTCCCAATAGGTTTTGCATTATTGAAGTCAAAAAATTTCAGCAAATCCTTTATGTACTTATCTTGATTGATGAACGTTCCCGGTGAACTCTGTTTGATTTGTAGTCCGAGGAAGAAGTTTAGTTCACCCACAATGCTTATCACGAATTCACTCTACATACACTTAGTAAATTATTGATAAAGTAGCTCATTAACCAAATATGATATTATTAACATAAATTTGCACCAGTAAAAGATTGTCATCATATGATTTAATAAACAAAGTTGTGTCAGCTTTTTCTTTTGAAAAACTATTTTCAAGTAGGAAGGAACTTAGACGATCATACCAAGCACATAGGGCTTGTTTAAGTCCATATAGAGCTTTACATAACTTGAAAACATGATTTGGAAATTTAAAGTCTTCAAAATAGGTGGTTGTTTTACAAAAAACTTCTTCTTTTATAACTCCAATTTAAAAGGCACTTTTAACATCCATTTGAAAAAGTTTGAAATTATGAAAACTAGCAAAGGCACAATGTATGTGAATGTACTCAAGTCTTGCAACTGGAGAATATGACTTATCATAGTCAATGCCTTCTTCTTTATTATAGCCTTGAGCTATGAAACATGCTTTCTTACGTATAACTTGTCCATCCTCACTTAGTTTATTTTGGAATACCAACTTGGTGCTAATTATAGAGTGATCATTAGGTTTAGTAACAAGTTCCCAAACTTGATTTCTCTCGAATTGGTTTAATTCCTCTTGCATAGTGGATATCAAAAATTTATCATTAAAGGCTTCTTCTACATTTTTAGGTTCTACTTATGAAATAAGAGCAACATTTGCAAGTAAATCTCTAATAGAAGAACGAGTGCTTACTCCCTTAGATACATCACCTATCACCAAGTTTTCTAGATAATCAACTATGAACCTCATTTTCTTTGGCAGACTTTCCAGATAGCTTGTACCGGTTACAGTATCTTCAGGTGCCTTGCTGGACGTTATACCAATATCATCATCATTACCGTCACTAGGTAATTGACTATTAAGCTCATCAAATATAATGTTAATAGATTCCTCAACAATCAAAGATATCTTGTTAAAAATTATATAACCTTTAATTTTAGCAGCATAACCTAGAAAAATTCCTTCATCTGCTTTTGAATCAAATTTACCAAAGTTAACCATAGTATTCAAAATAAAACATTGACATCCAAAAACTTTAAAGTAGCTAACATAAGGCAATCTATCAAAACATAACTCTTATGGAGTCATCTTTGATATAGGTCAAATCATAACCCTATTCGAAACATAACAAGCTATATTTACAACTTCAGCCCAAAGTATTTTCAGAAGATTAAATTAATTTAGCATGACTCTAGCCATATCACTTAGTATTATATTCTTTCGCTCCACAACACCATTTTGATCAGGAGTTCTTAGACAAGAATTTCATGAGAAAAACCATGAGAATCACAATTTTTTTTGAAATTAGCAATTTTTGAATTCGCTGCCATGATCACTTCATAAACGAGTAATCATAAAGCTTTTTTTGTTTTGAACCTTTTTTCCAAAAAGTAACAAATTTAGAAAATGCCTCATTTTTAATTGCCAGAAAGTAAACCCATGTATATCTATAAAAATCATCAGCTATTACAAAGGCATATAGATTACCACTAGGGGTGGTGATTTGGCTAGGCCTAAATAAATCCATATGCAATAATTTAAGAGGTCAAGGGGTACTTACATCGTTTATTGATTTAAAAGAGGATTTGGTTGCTTTGTTCTTTTCCCAGTCAACGCATACCATATCCTTTTTAAATGTTAGATCCGGCAAGCCTTTTACTAGTTTCTTTGTGGACAATCTTGCAATTATGTCAATTAGAATGTCCTAGACGTATATGCCATAGCCAACTCTCATCTTTGTCAGCTAATAGACATCTACCTGCATTCTTAGTGTTCTCTAAAAAATAGAAAACATAGATATTATCTTCCCTTATTCCTTCGTAAATAATATTTTTAGATGCTCTCTCGTATATAGAATATTTGTTTTCCACAAAATTAATACCTTAACCATTGTCAACAAGATGACTAATGCTGAGCAGATTATGTTTTAATTCTGTGACAAGACAAACATTTTTTATAATTAGATAAGTTGGAATATCAACAGTACTATTAATTATTATATACCCTCTGAGATTGTTGCCAAAGGAGACGTATCATTCTTCCTTCATCGATAACGTTGCGAATATGGATGCATCACCAGTCATGTGTCATGAGAAACCACTATCTAGGATCCACTTGCTTCTAGTATGCAGGGATTGGCCCACCTACAATACGAGTAGAGGTGACCTTTGGTACCCATTTCTTTATGACTCCGGAAGTGTTAGTCTTAGGTACTCATGCATATATATTCATGTCTACCAATCTTCTAACTCTGTAGTGTTGAGTCCATGCTGACCATAATAGTTACATACTATATAGGTGTTGGTGCTTGGTGACATAGTGTAAACATGTGTATTTTGTGTCTTCCATGCATGTTTATGAAGAAAGCATGATTATGTCTAGCATTGATTCTATTTGCTTTCTTGGGACATGTCCTTTCTTGTGTTACATTATGATGTGTCACATGACTAACCTTGGATTGGGTCATAGGTATAGCCTGTTTACCTAATTTAATCACTAACTTTTTAAAGATGGCACATGCATTATCATATTTAGCAGATAATATATATAATCTCTATGCATATATGTTGTATTTATTCTTTGCAATCTCATATACAGCATTAAGTTTTGCGTACTCTTGTCCTTTTTTTTAATGCTCTATAGAGTATCATGCAAATTCAACTTCAGTGTAGATACTTCTCCCATGTCACAAGTAGAAGGTGTCTCTCTTATTTTATTTAATAAGTTATACAGCCTTTCATTCTCAAGCATTCGTTCTTTTATTTCTTTTCTAGATTGCTTGTACTTATCAAAAACTTTCTTGTGTTCTTCAAGTAAATAACTAAATGCATTAGATAATTTATTAAAAGTAAAACCTTCGTACACAGGATTAGTAGATACCTGATCGAATGCCTTTAGACATATATTTGCTTTGTTGCGTGGACTTTCTTCTTTTTCCTCTGAGTCAGTAGCTTCACTTTCGTGCCATATGCTTCTATTCACATATTTGTGTGATGATGGTCTTCTGCTTGGGCATTCGTAGCAATTTGCTTTCTTAGCATTTGGACAGTCCTTCTTTATGTTGATCATCTTTTTGCATCCATAGTATAGTGGTTATTCCTCATATTTGTCTTGATAATTCTACTTCTTTCGGTTTGATCTCTCAAACCTCAAGAATTTCTTGAAATTCCTGACCATTAGGGCTTGTTCCTCACGTTCTGAATCATCATTCTCATTTTTCACGCATGTAACTTTCTTGAGTTATGCTTTGAAGGCTATCATATTTTCCCTTGGTATTGGTTCTTCAAAGTCTGTAAGATATAACTAATGTGTCATAACTTCCCCAAGAGTGTCTCAAGCATCATGGTGATGAGGTCATTTTCTTCAATAATTATTGTTGCTTTGGGGTTCCAGTTCTTGGTTAATCCCCTGAGCATCTTGTGTATCTTTTTATGATTACTATACTCCTTGCCAAGAGAAGATAGAGGATTAGTAATATCAAGGAAATGTATAAATATTTGTGTGATGGTTTCACTCGGTTTTATTTTAAAAGCCTCATATTCTTGTTGTCGACATCGCAAAAACATAGGTTTTGGGTGGAGGTTATTAAACTCTTATTTATTCTGAATTGACAAAGAGTACAAGAGAATCCCTGTACAAGAGGAGCTAAGTACAAAAAGAATGATCTGGGTAAGTATGACGGTGGAGATCAAGCACTACAGTGGCTCCTTTACTCTGTTGATGATCCAGGACCAAGGAGGTTGATGAGGCTTCTAGCAGTGCTCATGTCTTCTTCTCCTCCTCTTTCACGTGTGGACGCTGCCTCTACGTGTGTCTATTTTACGTGTAGATACGGTAGCCTTTTGCATGTGGAAGACGCCCACTACTTATAGCCTTAAAAAGGCTTTACATAGGCGCATCTATGCGGGCTGCATGTTAGAATATAGCACTACAGCCGCATACAACATTAAGGATGCCATATGTCAAGTCAATATCTTGGGTTGCTGTCGCCCATAATACTCGTGACACATTTTATGCCTTTATGTGGATAGTTGTGACTGCACCTTAGGAATACTTTCACTTGGCACATAAAGAGCACTTAAAGAGGTACTGGTGAATGACATTACAGGCGCATACTAAGATGCATAGTGGAGCATGGCACTGCAGGCGCATGAGACACTAAGATGCGTAGTGGCGTATGGCACTGCGGGCACATAAGACACTAAGATGCGTAGTAGCGCATGGCACTGCAAGCTCATGAGATACTAAGATGCGTAGTGGCGCATGGCACTACGGGCACCTGAGACACTTCTTAGATGGTTGGTGCATAAAGCGAGGATACTGAAGCGCATGAAGTTGGACCCATGATGCGCATGGAGCTAAGTCACCAAGGCGCATGAAGCTGAGTCACCGAGGCACATGGTTTAGATTTTTTATGCTTCTAAAAGACCCCCTTCAAAGTTTTTAAACTTAAACTTTGTAGGTTTTAAAGTTTAAAATACTTTAAAAAGAAGCATGCAGGATATGGGTGCATGAATCACTTTTGTACACGTATAAACCCCCTTATGTCTGGTGCAATGGAGTGCGTTTCCTAGCGCAGAAAGTTGTTTGGCGCATTTGATTCTCGGGCACATAAAAAAGTTACTTAGACAATCGCAGCTGGCTACTTGGCGCATAGGACTTCTGGGCGCATCAAGTCACGATGGAGATTTATCCGTTGACTACTAAACTCATCCCACAGTTTCAGTGCTTAGCCATTAGTGAGCTATTAATGGCTTCTTTGCTATAAATAAAGGGCTATGGAGGAAGAGAATAATGTGTCTCTCTCTCTTACAATGCCCCGGTAAAAGTTGGGCACAGGGAAGTCAGTCGAGGGGTTCATTGACCCTCTCCATCTGATAGTCGACCACACTTCGATCGTCTGCGAAGGTAAGAAGTAGGACTTGTACTCTTCTTTCTTTCTTCTTTGGTTACTTTGGATATTATTTTGCATTGCACGTTCATACCATCCTTGCCACTGTCTGCACTGCTTAGCCTGACGCGCATGGTCGTTGTTGAAGAGCTTTATCCTATGGATGCGCTGACGGCGAGGGCTCTATCTTGGTAGCATGAGTGAGGTTGTCTCCGGATATGCACCTGAAGCATGCACCAAGAACTGATACACGGCCATGCTATAGAGGCATACTGGCCCCTTCATGGCGAAGGTTGCCTTTCCACTATGGCGGCGTTGTGCCTATCTTGCGGGACTCAATGGCTATGCATAGATTTTTTAGTCATATTTAATAGCTGGTCCGCTGAACGGCGCATGACTCTAATGTGTGCTTTTGTTTAGTTTTGCAATCATTCTGACTTTGGTCCCATTTGTGTAGAAACTGTCTCAGAATGCTCTGGTTATGATGGAGCCTAGAAGAAAAATATAGTCACTGATGTGCGTGGCAAAAAAATACATTATTCGGGGGATTGTTCCTGATCTTCCAACCTAGCTCACTGTAGCTTCCCTCCGTATAAGGCTAGGATACGATGGCTAGAACCCAGGTCGAGTCCTGGCAGCCCATCTAAGTGGCAGTGGCGGGGCAAGTTATCCCAATATGGATTTTTAGTTACGTCCTTTCACGTAATAGAGTTGGGTCTGCAGTGGCTCAGCTCTGAGTTGAAATCTCCCTTTCTATCCATCAGTATGGATTCTTATCTCGCGTTGTGGCTTGCACTGAGGAGTCTTGCTGAAGTGATGACCCATAATGCGTTGAGCTGCCGGCTTCACACGTGTTGGCCCAAAAATAGCACAGAGGGGTCTCCTTCTTTTTATATTTACCCATAATCTTGAATATTAATGAAAGTCCTTGAATGTAATGGACTTCCATATGTACTCATGATCTTGAATATTAAAAAAAATTTGTCTTATTTTCTGTTTGAAACTTTTCTTGTTGTTGTGGCTATCTTGGGAGTATTATACCACAGGTAATAGGGACTTACTATAACATCATAACGGTGATAACGTTAACCATATCAGAGGTAATATAGACGTGATAGGTTTAGATTAATTTCAATAAGGATATCTGGTAGAGACATCATCTGCGATGGTGGAGATACTTTGGTGTAGAACCGAGAGTCAAGCACATCTATTTGTAGCTAAGAACTATCATGTTAGAGTATTTTTAACAAAGAGAGCAAAAAAAATAAGTCAGAAGTAATATGGACGTGACTGTCTTCTTGGGGAACTTATAGTTCAGAGGTAATATAGACGTGCACTACTCGCTTTGTATAGAGTTTTGTAGGGGATAATACTAAAAAGGATGAATTAGAGGTAATATGGACGTGATTGTCTTCCTTTGGTGGGGATGATGACTCATAGTTAAGAGGTAATATAGACGTGAACCGTTTGTCTTCAGAAAAAGTTTTTTAAGGATCCGTTACCCATTGCGTATTTGGGACTCCCGAGTACGGATAACATATTTGTCCACTTACTATGGACAGTACATAGAGATAACATGCTGAGGAGGATGCTAACTATAAACTTTGTTATCTCATTTTCCTCTGTTAGGGGTAGAAGTGACAAATAATTTTTTTTTTTGGCTGTTGCCTTGATTAGGCAAGCACTTCTTCAAGAACTTACTTTTGATGGGCGTCATCAGCAAGTCACAATTAGGCTTGGAGAGTCTATATGAACCACTGGAATAGACAGTCTCTACCACGAATTGGCCTTCCCACTTGGGTTGGAATTTTCTCGCCTTCTTATGGGTCATGATCATTGGTCTTCTCACTGCGAGGACTAGGTCGCCCACTTGAAATGTCCTTTCCTTGACCTTTTTGATGAAAGTGTCGGAAAGTCATGCTTGGTATAGCTCAATGCACAGTTGAGCCAAGAGGCATTTTTTATTGAGTGCTTTTAATTCTTGCAAGCGTCTTCAGAGTCTTCAGGAGACTGAGAATGTACTTTATTTTTCTCTTCCGAGTCTTCAGGAGTTATGGGAGGAAAGATATACTCCAAACTATGACCGGCTCGTTGATAGTATGTTTCAGGTTTGCCCTTGGGGGCAAAGTAATGCGCTGGTAAGCGTCGTTCCTTGACGTGATTCAGGCCTTGGTCACTTTTAAGTCATTTTCCATCTTCTGGAGAATACGCTTAGTTTGTATGCTATACTGGTAATGTTGTATTCAACCACTTTCCGGTCCTAGCTCTTCGTAGAATAAATCCCAACGACCTTCAAATTTTTTGAGGATGATGGGTTTGTCCCATTTTTTTCTTGCTGGAATGACGAAGCATAGGTCTTGGCTGAGGCAGATCCAGTTTACTGCATGAGTAGTAGCTAGTTTCGTACGAAGGTGTAAACATATACCCTGCTCTAAAGAGTATGTGATGCTCCAATGAGTGATATAAGATCAATTCAAATAGAGGACTTTGTTAAGGAAATACGGTATATCCTTTAATGGATTATGACATTGTGGGACGGTACATCGGTAGATGCTTTGACAAACTCATCCAACATATCTCCATCAATAACGGTTAGTGATGTTGGTAGTACCAGAGTCCGTCTGGGGAGATTGACCACTAATTGCCCTGGCATTTTCATGGCCGGGGAACTCTCGTCTGGAAGACGTCTCCGTCCCTGGAGCTTGACCACCAAAGGTTTGGGCACTTCCCGCGAAGCTTAACCACCAGGGGGTAGATGTACGGGAAGAATATCCTTTGAGACAAACTTTTAGTGTATCCCCAGAAGCCGTCATTGCCTTCTTCATCTAGGTAAATTTTTTTGTAAAGGATCGAGTCAGGGTAATATTCCTCGACCCCTTTGAAAGGATCTATGTTAGAAAATTCTATTTTGACCACACCGTCTATATTGACGTATGTTAAGCATTGGTGGAGCGTGGATGGAATGATCATATACTCATATATCCACGACATCCTAGCAGGATATTGTAAGATACCTCTATGTCGATAAAATAGTAGGTTACCTCTGTACGGAGATCACCTATCTGGCACTTTAGGAGAATATTACCTAGAGGGTAACTTCTTCTAACGTTGAAGCCCCTGATGGTGGTATAGGTGGCTGCTAGCCGATGCAGCGATATTCCTAATTTTGTAGCAGACTCCATGGGATAATGCTGAAGGATGAGTAGGGTCGATGTGCATTCAATCAACTTTAATGGCTCTGAAATATCTCGTATAATACAAAGGGCTATCACGCTTATTGTTCTTTAGTAACATATCCTGCTCAGAGAATGTGATGTTAGGGATCGCCTCTATCATACTGTTTCATTGGAGACATGCAGCAGGGTCTTCAGCCGATGGCTTGACTCTGGTCCGATAAGAGTCGGCATTTTGCAATGCCTCACTCAGAGTGCGATGAGTCTTTTTGGATAGATGTTGGATCTCAAAGAGAGACAACTTCACAGGAGTATTGGCCATTTGTACCAAAATGTCAAAGTTATACGGCTTCTCCAGCCCTTGAGTCGTGTCCTTTCATAGAGGTTTGTCGAAGCACGTATCCTTTTATTTTTTTTGTCTACTGCGAGAAGCCGGGATGGAACTATATCAAAGGTAGAAGATAGAACAGTTGGGATGTAGCATAATCAGGAGCGTTATAGGAGTGTTAGCAAGCGAGGCCGGATCTGGTTTCACCAGTGAGAGCCTCGTTTGGTGATGGGGAGACCGTAAACATGACCTGGTCTTCTTAGATTTAGACACAGAAGACACTGCTTGCTGCATTATTTCGGGGATGAGGTCTGGATGTACCCACATGACTTCTACTCTTGGAGTAGTGAGGGGAGCTAAACCATCTGCTCGGGATAGAGGGAGGTTAAAGATCTCTACGGTTGTCCTCGAAATAGGGATGACACCATCTTAAGCCTTTATTGTCTGGAAAGTGCCAAACTGGAGAGACACCATGTTAGAGGTGACTGTTTTGTCCTCATAGTCCAGAGTGAGAGCTTTAGAGTTAAGTAGTCTTTGTATATGCCTTTTTAATATGTAAAAGTCATGCGTGGCGTGGTAGACATGTCACGCCCCAGTCCCAAAATGCCGAGGGACTGGAGATGCGTGGCAATGGCCAGCAGTACGCACCGATGGATAACCCAATTTAATGGAATCATCCGGGCGTACTTAAGCTATAAATAAGGTCTACTATAACAAGTTACACTAATCTCATCCATAAAGATAAAGAAATTAACTGCATAATCAAATGGAAATAAGTAGCAACAACATCACAGCAAGTCAGTCGGAGGAACAATCCGACTATAGTCTGAATAAGCTGGCTCTATAGGCCAGGAACAAGAGATATAAACATGAAATAAATAAATGAGTACTGGAACAGGCACTCAGGAGAAGTCCTCGACAGTCACCTCGTCTTCAGTGTTCGGTTCTGCTCCAGCAATAGTCTCAGCTCCGGTCCCGTATACCTCGGGATACTGCTCCTCAGCTAAACCTGGGGACATAATCCATTCCAGGTCCTCAGTGGACATAGCAAGGCACAAAATAAAATAAGCCAAATGAATAAGCAGTGCAATAAATAAATGAACATCAGGGTAAACTAAGTAACCATCTATGTGATATGCAAATGAGAGCAATACTAGTACTCAGGCTGAGACCGCTACAAGCTCTGTGTCGGGGAGCCGGTAGCAGTAATAACACGTAAAGGGTCTAGCTCTGCTGGAGAGTCTACAACCTCACAATAATAGTAGATATATATAGAACAGCCTGTAGCCTGTGTGTCTCTCCCCACCCAATGTAATCACGCAAGCCATGACCATAACGTCTCATGTCCATGTCAGCCGGATTATGACTAATGCAACAAGTCATACTGTCTATAAATAACTGTCTCTAGCAAGTCCTGTATCCTATACAGAAACACCACGAATATCTCAGGAGGATTCTGTCCTTGATAGTGACAAGTGTCCTGGGTTGTAGGGTACTTGATAGGTCAAGTACAAAGTAAGGGGATCGTAAATCCATCTCTAAATGACGAACCCAACACCGCGTACGGTATCGGCACCCGACTATGATCGGACACTAGGTACGTCATACGTTCCCTAGGTTAAGCAGTTTAAATCAGTTTATATGAATTTGCACAAGAAATCCAGCAGAGTATTTTTACAGAAAATATGAAAATAATGACTGCAAGTTTGGCAAGGTGCACTTGCCTGAGGTTTGGATTCCACTTAGGTCCTGGTTTCGGAAATTTCCAGAGATGTCTCCGAAAGCTGAAATAAATAGTACCATCACGCTCAGAAGGTGTCAAACAGCTAGGATCGCCTGTCCTTGAGTCCAATTTGGAGACAAGGGCAAAAACGGTAATTTTGGGCCAAAACGGGGTCCACCGGTGGGCCCGCTTTGCACCGAAAAATGTGTTAGGGTCAACGGTCTCCAAATTTACCAAACTTAGTGTCAACAGGTCAGGAACGCTGATATGAACCCAACGGAACTTTCAGATTTGAATTCCGATGAGCCGATCACGAAATCGTCCGTCGAGCGGGGCCTGTGGGGCCCACGACACGCGATTTCGTCGACGTTCTCAGAATTGAACCAAACATGACCCACAGGACCAACATATCGCTACGAGTCCGATGGTGCAAGTTTCGTCTCGATCTGACGTGTGTGCACGAAGTTAGGGTGAATTGCAGAAAAGTCGGATACGGGGCGATGTCCGCGGATACGCGTTGATTCCGGTGTGCACGCACACCCGAATCAGCTTCCGCGAAATCCCACACGTCAGTATCGACGAGGCGCACGTATCTGTGAAGACCGCACGCGACCAAGTCGTCCCGTTTGGCGGGGCGTACTCAGTTCCGGGGTGAAACAGGGTCTGGTTTTTCCTGTTTTTGGATCGCGGTGTGCGATCACCACAGGACGCGATGCCCCGAGCGGTTTGTCCGGGCACCGAGAGGGTCATACAGGCTTCGTGTAGAAATTTACGGAATTGAATTTCGAGCTACGAGGAGGAAATTAGGAGTACCTGAACAGAGCCTTGCAAACGGATTTTCTCGTGTCCTCGTGTCAATTTGACACTGTGTCCGACACGAAGGGCCGTGTCCTGCTAGGGTTCAGGGCTGAGCAGAACCAAGGTGGCCGGAGGGGCTGGGGGACTGGCCGACGTTCGGCGAGACACCGCTGGGGGCTCGGGATGCAGGCGGCGCCGGCAGTGGGTTGCCGGAGGTGGCTCGGCAAGGGTGGCCGAGATGGGGAGGAGGCGGAGGAGGTTTCTGGAGAGGGGAGGTGCTGGAGACGGGGGCGCTGGTCGGCGGAAAGGAGGACGGCGCAGGGGCGGCGGTTCGGCGGAGGCAGCGGCTAGGGGAGGGGATCGGCCTAGGGTTCCGGCGAGGGGTCGATTTGGGGGAAAATGAAGAAGGAGGAGGAGGTCGGGGTATTTATAGGGGGCTGGGGCGAGGGTTGGCCGGGGACGACATGGGCGAGGGGTTCGGAGGGGGAGGCGGTCGTGGCGGCACCTTTTCCGGCGGGCGGCGGGAATTACGGGCGGCGTGGGGGTGACAGGGGAGAGGGGATGCGGGTCGGGTCGGGCGCGGGCTCCGGGTGAGCGGACCTGCCCGACCCGCTAGGGTATGTGAGGCTGGGCTGGGCTGGGCTGGGTTCTAACGGGCTCGGCCCACTGGGCCGGGCCGGGCCCAAAACAGAATAAAAATAATAATAATAACAGTAAATAATAATAATAATAAATTAATTTAATTAGAAATTAGTTTTTAGGCTTTTAAAAATAGGTCTGAGGCCCAATAAAATCTCAAAAAATTACCCTAAGTCCGATTTTCTATTTTACACCACAAAATCATATTTTCATTTCATTTTAATGTTATTTATTGGCAATTAAAAATTACAAACTCACTACAGGGCCTATGTAAATTCCTGAAAAATTGTATATTAATTCCAAAATTTGATTTTAAAATATCTAAAAATATAGGGTGTTTACAATCTACCCCCCTTAAGAGGATTGCGTCCTCGCAATCGAAGGATAAACTATAAAGGCAAGATTTACAGAATTAAAGAATGCTTAGGTTACCTGATTCTGCAAATAGGTGTGGATAACGCTGCCGCATAACATCTTCTCGCTCCCAGGTCGATTCGCCAGGAGAGTGCTGCTTCCAAGCTACTCGAACCAGCCTGATTGTCTGCCCTCGCAGTGTCTTCTCGCTGGTGTCGAGTATACCCACTGGCTGTTCTTCGTATCTCAGGCTAGGTCCCACCAAAATCTCAGAATGATCAACTATATGGCTTGGGTCCGTCACATACCTCCTCAGTTGTGAGACGTGGAATACGTCATGCACTCTCTCTAAGGATGGAGGTAATGCAAGACGGTAAGCCACCACACCAATGCGTTCCAAGATATCAAATGGCCCAATGTACCTTGGGCTCAACTTGCCTCTGCTGCCGAATCTGATAGTACCTCTAGTGGGCGAGATCCTCAAAAATACATGCTCTCCTTCCTTGAACTCCAGGGGTCGTCTGTGTGCATCGGCCTAATACTTCTGTCTATCCTGGGCTGCACGGAGATGGTTCTGAATCTGTTTTACTTTCTCCACTGTCTCTGTTACCAACTCTGGACCCAGTATTTGACGTTCGCCAACGTCGCTCCAGCATATTGGTGATCTGTACTTCCTTCCGTACAATGCCTCGAAAGGTGCCATCTGAATGCTTGCCTGATAGCTGTTGTTGTAGGAGAACTCCACTAAGTGCAGATGATCTTCCCAAGATCCTCCAAAGTCCAGTATACAAGATCGCAGCATGTCTTCTAGGATCTGAATTGTGCGCTCTGACTGTCCGTCTGTCTGAGGATGATAGGCAGTACTGAATTTGAGCCTGGTGCCGAGACTCTCTTGCATGCTTCGCCAGAAGTGAGATGTAAATCTTGAGTCTCGATCTGATACAATACTAACCGGCACTCCATGTAATTTTACGATCTGTCGTATATACATGTCGGCTAGTACTTCCGTGGATTGTCCGACTCTGAACGGCAAGAAGTGAGCAGACTTAGTGAGCCGATCCATGATGACCCATACTGCATCCTTACCACTAAGGCTTCTTGGAAATCCAGTGAAGAAGTCCATGGTAATATGCTCCCACTTCCATTCAGGGATGGGAAGCGGCTGCAACATACCTGCAGTCCTTTGGTGCTCGGCCTTCACCTGCTAGCAGACTAAGCATTTTGCCACAAATCGGGCAATCTCCCTTTTCATTCTATGCCACCAGTAATATTGTCTCAAGTTCCGGTACATCTTGGTTCCTCCTGGATGAACCGAGTATATGGAGCTATGGGCTTCTGTCATCAACTCCTGCCTTAATTCTCCATTTGGAACATATAGGCGATTTTTGCACCTTAATATTCCGTCCTCGTGGATGCGAAGTCCCGTCTGAAGGCCTGCTTCTGTTCTCTCTTTCAGCCTTTGGAATCTGGTATCATTAGGCAAAGCTTCCTTGATTCTCTCCACTAGCGATGACTTCACTTCTAGGTTAGCCAGCAAACCATTTTGTCCAGGTAGAATAACCTCTATCTGAAGATCTTGCAAGTCATGTAATAGCTGGGGCTGCTCCGTCAAGAAATAAGCCGAGGGTTTTCTGCTGAGGGCGTCGGCTACAACATTTGCTTTCCCCGGGTGGTACTGCAGATCGATGTCAAAGTCCACCATCAACTCAAGCCAACGCCTTTGCCTCATGTTGAGCTCTTTCTGTGTATAAACATACTTCAAGCTCTTATGATCAGTGAATATCTCGACCTTCACTCCATATAGATAATATCTCCAGATCTTCAATGCAAAAATTACTGCAGCTAGCTCCATGTCGTGTGTTGGGTAGTTCTTCTCGTGGACCTTCAGCTGCCTCGATGCATAAGCGATAACCTTGCCATATTGCATCAAGACACAACCTAGTCCACTACCGGACGCATCACTATATACAACAAAACCTTCTGACCCTGAGGAAAGAGTCAAGACTGGTGCTGTTGTTAGACGCCTCTTCAATTCTTCGAAGGCATTCTGGCATTCTTTCGTCCATAGGAACTCCTGATCCTTCCGTGTCAGCTTAGTCATCGGCTCTGTGATCATTGAAAAATTTTCTACGAACCGCCGGTAATACCCAGCAAGTCCAAGAAAACTTCTCACTTCCACAACAGAGGTAGGGGTAGGCCAGGTTTCTATAGCAATGACCTTTTCTGGGTCCACAGACAGTCCTTCACCCGAGATAATATGCCCTAAGAATGGCACCTTGTCCATACAGAACTCACATTTGCTGAGTTTGGCATATAGCTTCTCCCTTTTCAAAGTTTCTAGCACAATTCTAAGGTGTTCCTCGTGCTCTTCGTGGTTCTTGGAGTAGACTAGGATATCATTAATGAATACCACCACGAACTTATCCAAGTACTGATGGAAGACCCCTTTCATCAAACTCATAAATATGGCGGGTGCGTTGGTTAAACCAAACGGCATAACTAGGAACTCATAATGTCCATACTTAGTTCTGAAGGCCGTCTTTGGGATATCTTCTTTCTTCACCCTAATCTGGTGATAACCGGATCTAAGGTCAATCTTTGAGAATACCTTAGCACCACTCAATTGGTCAAATAAATCATCAATGCGTGGTAATGGGTACCGGTTCTTAATAGTTACAGCATTAAGGGCTCTGTAATCAATGCACAGCCGTACAGATCCGTCCTTCTTGGTACAAAAAGTATAGGTGCTCCCCATGGTGAAACATTGGGCCGGATAAATCCTTTCTCCAGAAGGTCGTCAACTTGTGTTTTCAGCTCCACTAACTCCTTAGGTGCTAGCCGATATACCGATGAAGTGATAGGTTCGGCTCCTGGAGTTAGGTCTATTGTGAATTCTATCTCCCGATCAGGTGGTAAACCTAGAAGATCGTCGGGAAACACATCCATAAATTCCGTTATGACTCTTGGGTAACTTGAATCTTCTTCTACAGTCAATACCCTAAGAGTTGGCTGGACCCCTTGTTCTATAGCTCCTCGTAGAAATTCAAACTCAGGAAGGCTAGGTGGTCTAAATATCACTTTTCCAAGCCAGCAATCCAGTGTCGCATGGTACTGACTTAACCAGTCCATACCAAGTACAACATCGTAATCAGGCATAGAAAAGATCAGGAATTGGGCTCGCATCTCTCGGCCACAGACTACTACCGAACATGATCTACAAGTATCACTAACCGGGATAATTCCACCTCCCATTAGAATTCTCTTCATCTTCGAGAGAGGTGCGGTAGCTATTCTATGTGTGGCTACGAAGCTAGCAGCAATAAATGAATGCGAAGCTCCAGAATCAAATAATGCTACAGCAGGAATTGAAGCTACTAATACGGTACCTGCTATCACTTCGCCTGCAGTAGCTTCCTCAGTGAATGCAAGTGCATATGCCTGACCTCGTCCCTGAGCGGGACCCCTTTGCTGACGAGCTTGTTGGAACAATGCTGCCTGAGGTGGTAGAGGTGGCCTGGCTCCTCCAGGCCCTGTCTGTGTTGCTCCCTCAGCTGGAAGAGCTGCAGGTGGAGCTGGTCGATTCGGAACTCCCTCTCGACGTTCCAAACAGTCCTTGGAGAAGTGTTGTCCAGATCCGCAAACCAGGCAGAGTCCCAGCTTGCGTCGACATTCCTTTTCAATATATCCTACCTTGCTGCAGTAATGGCAAGTAGGCAGGTTCTTAGTTGCTGCTCTTGGAGGCGGGCTCTTCTGGGACCGTTTAGCAGATTCCCCTGGTGATGACTTGGACGGTGCTGAGGAGAAGGGACGTTTCAGGCTTGATTCCCTCCGAGTAACGCGCTCCAGCCGACGTACTGCAGCTAGGACGTCGGAGTAAGAGGTGGGCACGACCGATCCGATTAACTTCTGAAGCTCAAACCTGAGCCCATCAAAGAACTTTTCCGCCTTCTCCTCTTCGGTAGGAATTAGCGAAGGGGCAAAGCGGCTCAGGCGAATGAATTCGGCGTTATATTCCTCCACCGTCATGTTGCCCTGGATCAGGCGGTTGAATCTGTCTCGGAGTTTTGACCGAGCCACAACAGGGATGTACATTTCCTGGAAGAGTCTGGAGAACTCCTCCCAAGTAACCTGATCATGTCCGAGCCTTCTTTCTTCGGACAACCACCAATGATGCGCGTTGTCCGTCAGTTGCATCCTGACGGCAGTCATCCATTTGTCCCTTGGTAGTTCGGCGGCCTCCAACTGATACTGTGTGTTCGTAAGCCATTCATGCACTTCAGTTGGTCCTTCCTTGCCCGAGAAGGTACGGGGCTTGAGTTGGCGGAAATCTGTAATAGATCCCGTCGTTGGCCGCCTATTTGGTGGATTTGCATGCTCCAATGCTGCAACTAGGCTGTTCCTTAGGTTCTCGGCCTCTCGGCGTTGGGTCTCCTGTTGAATCTGTTGTTGTGCCTGCATCATGGCGTAGAACATCTGGAATATTTGCTGGCCGTCCATTGCCTGTCCTGGGGGAAAGACAGGCATCGTAGGAGGGAACTGGGGAGGAGGCGGGATGTCATCACGCCTGAACCTGGAACTTGACTGGCCAGTTTGATTACTCTGAGAGGATTGTCCTCTGGTATCTGGCGTCGTTCCAGCTTCGCAGGTAAACCCTGCTTCAGTCGGTGTACCCAAGGGAGTCTCGTCACCACTTCTGGGATCCATAACTCTGTACCAAAAGGAAACAATGAGAACGCACAGAGGAATCAAAACAGGATGCAATTCAAGCAATTAAATTGAATTCGACATAGAGTTCAAAAATGATTCAATCAATGGATGAGATCCTATAACCTATCTTATTGCAGGCATATCCGGTCCTTAAGTTGAAACCAAACTATTTAGATCTGACCTGTATGGGCCACCACAAAAACCATGTCACGCTCCAGTCCCAAAATGACGAGGGACTAGAGATGCGTGGCAATAGCCAGCAGTACGCACCGATGGATAACCCAATTTAATAGAATCATCAGGGCGTACTTAAGCTGTAAATAAGGTCTACTACAATAAGTCACACTAATCTCATCCATAAAGATAAAGAAATTAACTGCATAATCAAATGGAAATAAGTAGCAACAACATCACAGCAAGTCAGTCGGAGGAACAATCCGACTATAGTCTGAATAACCTGGCTCTATAGGCCAGGAACAAGAGATATAAACATAAAATAAATAAATGAGTACTGGAACAGGCACTCAGGAGAAGTCCTCGACAGTCACCTCATCTTCAGTGTTCGGTTCTGCTCCAGCAATAGTCTCAGCTCCGGTCCCGTATACCTCGGGATACTGCTCCTCAGCTAAACCTGGGGACATAATCCATTCCAGGTCCTCAGTGGACATAGCAAGGCACAAAATAAAACAAGCCAAATGAATAAGCAGTGCAATAAATAAATGAACATCAGGGTAAACTAAGTAACCATCTATGTGATATGCAAATGAGAGCAACACTAATACTCAGGCTGAGACCGCTACAAGCTCTGTATCGGGGAGCCGGTAGCAGTAATAACACGTAAAGGGTCTAGCTCTGCTGGAGAGTCTACAACCTCACAATAATAGTAGATATATATAAAACAGCCTGTAGCCTGTGTGTCTCTCCCCACGCAATGTAATCACGCAAGCCATGACCATAACGTCTCATGTCCATGTCAGCGGGATTATGACTAATGCAACAAGTCATACTGTCTATAAATAACTGTCTCTAGCAAGTCCTGTATCCTATACAGAAATACCACGAATATCTCAGGAGGATTCTGTCCATGATAGTGTCAAGTGTCCTGGGTTGTAGGGTACTTGATAGGTCAAGTACAAAGTAAGGGGATCGTAAATCTATCTCTAAATGACGAACCCAACACCGCGTACGGTGTCGGCACCCGACTATGATCGGACACTAGGTACATCATACGTTCCCTAGGTTAAGCAGTTTAAATCAGTTTATATGAATTTGCACAAGAAATCCAGCAGAGTATTTTTACAGAAAATATGAAAATAATGACTGCAAGTTTGGCAAGGTGCACTTGCCTGAGGTTTGGATTCCACTTAGGTCCTGGTTTCAAAAATTTCCAGAGATGTCTCCAAAAGCTAAAATAAATAGTACCATCACACTCAGAAGATGTCAAACAGCTAGGATCGCCTGTCATTGGGTCCAATTTGAAGACAAGGGCAAAAACGGTAATTTTGAGCCAAAACGGGATCCAACGATGGGCCCGCTTTGCACCGAAAAATGTGTCAGGGTCAACGGTCTCCAAATTCACCAAACTTAGTGTCAACAGGTCAGGAACGCTGATATGAACCCAACGGAACTTTCAGATTTGAATTCCGATGAGCCGATCATGAAATCGCCCGTCGAGCGGTGCCTGTGGGGCCCACGACACGCGATATCGTCGACGTTCTCAGAATTGAACCAAACTTGACCCACAGGACCAGCGTATCGCTACGAGTCCGATGGTGCAAGTTTTGTCTCGATCTGACGTGTGTGCACGAAGTTAGGGTAAATTGCAGAAAAGTCAGATACGGGACGATGTCCGCGGATACGCGTTGATTCCGGTGTGCACACACACCCGAATCAGCTTTCGCAAAATTCCACACGTCCGTATCGACGAGGCGCACGTATCTGTGAAGACCGCACGCGACCAAGTCGTCCCGTTTGGCGGGGCGTACTCAGTTCCGGGGTGAAACAGGGTCTGGTTTTTTCTGTTTTTGGATCGCGATGTGCGATCACCACAGGACGCGATGCCCCGAGCGGTTTGTCCGGGCACCGAGAGGGTCATACAGGCTTCGCGTAGAAATTTACGGAATCAAATTCTGAGCTACGAGGAGGAAATTAGGAGTACCTGAACAGAGCCTTGCAAACGGATTTTCTCGTGTCCTCGTGGCAATTTGACACTGTGTCCGACACGAAGGGCCGTGTCCGGCTAGGGTTCTGGGCTGAGCCGAACCGCGGTGGCCAGAGGGGCTGGAGGACTGGCCGACGTTCGGCGAGACACCGCTGGGGGCTCGGGATGCAGGCGGCGTCGGCAGTGGGTTGCCGGAGGCGGCTCGGCAAGGGTGGCCGAGATGGGGAGGAGGCGGAGGAGGTTTCTGGAGAGGGGAGGTGCTGGAGACGGGGGCGCTGGTCGGCGGGAAGGAGGATGGCGCAGGGGCGACGGATCGGCGGAGGCAGCGTCTAGGGGATGGGATCGGCCTAGGGTTCCGGCGAGGGGTCGGTTTGGGGGGAAATGAAGGAGGAGGAGGAGGTCGGGGTATTTATAGGGGGATGGGGCGAGGGTTGGCCGGGGACGACGTGGGCGAGGGGTTCGGAGGGGGAGGCGGTCGTGACGGCGCCTTTTCCGGCGGGCGGCGGGAATTACGGGCGGCGTGGGGGTGACAGGGGAGAGGGGATGCGGGTCGGGTCGGGCGGCGGGCTCCGGGTGAGCGGACCCGCCCGACCCGCTAGGGTGTGTGAGGCTGGGCTGGGCTGGGTTCTAACGGGCTCGGCCCACTGGGCCGGGCCGGGCCCAAAACAGAATAAAAATAATAATAATAACAGTAAATAATAATAATAATAATAAATTAATTTAATTAGAAATTAGTTTTTAGGCTTTTAAAAATAGGTCTGAGGCCCAATAAAATCCCAGAAAATTATCCTAAGTCCGATTTTCTATTTTATACCACAAAATCATATTTTTATTTCATTTTAATGTTATTTATTGGCAATTAAAAATTATAAACTCACTACAGGGCCTATGTAAATTCCTGAAAAATTGTATATTAATTCCAAAAATTGATTTTAAAATATCTAAAAATATAGGGTGTTTACAAGACATATCGATGATAGTAGAAGTACTTAGGATTATCGACCTTGCCTGCCTCATCGGGACGCCTGATGTCGAGTAGCTTGAGCTTGTTAACCTTCAACAACACTTCAAAGAGCTCCATGACATCATCGTCATTAAAGAAGAAAGTCTCATGTACTGTAGGTGGCTCTACCGACTTAGCAACATGTGAGGTCGATCTTTTTGACAAATTAATCGTCAGGGACTGCTTCCCTTTATTGTCATGATTGTTGGTAGCTATGAAAGGATGCTTTCCCTTGCCTTCAGCGTTAGGATCTTATAATCAAAGTAAGCGGGCATCTTTTGCGCTATTATTTGCAACAACGACACTTATAATAAATGTCGTCCAATCATTGAATGGACCAGACGCCATCCAGAGTCTTATTGCTAGTAGAAGATTTATTCGGCATGTGTCCATCAGCAAGGATTTTGGAATACCCGGAGGTAGTTACAATGCCGCCTGTCGAAAAAGCTTAATGTGATTTCGTGTGAGTTCCCTTTTTTCCCTTGGGTGATGTCCATCAGGGAGGACATGGTTATGTCTATTCCTCCTTCATAGAACCATGCAAGGATCAAAGACTTTAGGTCCTCGAAGGAGAAGATACATTTGTCTGGGAGGCTACAGAACCACTCAATGGCGATGCCGGATAGGGCACCAACAAACAGGTTGGTAAGTAAGGCGTCATCCTGAGGTAAATGGCTTGTGGTCGACTAGAAGTATCTCATGTACTGACAAGGCGAGGTCTTCCAAATAAATGCTTATACTTATGAGGGTATACCATATTGTCTCATTAAGGAGGATAGGTTTTTCGGATCCTGAGCCTCTAGAGCCTGTCCTGGTGGTCTCAAGCAACGATGCCGGCAGGAAGGTCCTTGAGAGTCTCCTGGATATCGTCTGTCAAAAGAGGAGCAGAGGATCGAAGCGTTGTATGATTGTTTGTAACCTTAGGAGGCGGATCAGCCGCATCGGGTTCCTCGTTTGTTCGTCCTGTTGCTTGCAACTATGTTTGGGCGATACTTTCTCTAACCTCCATCGCTGTATGAGTTAAAGTATGTATCAAAAAACTCAAAGCCTGCATCATGGCTTCGAGTGTATCGAGGAACTGTTGGTTACTGGATTGGACGTCATGTTTATCTCCTGCCATATACATTGGCATTAAGTGGGAGGAGACAGACAAAAAGGTAGATGCTTCACTTTCTGCCTCCGATGTCTAAGTATCACTATCCTTAGGGAGAGAGGATAGTGTCCGATCACTATCATTAGTGGAGGGATTGCTACCCAGTTTCAGTTGTGAGCTCATCCTAGAGTGTACTGCTACCCCCAGCTATGCTATCATCCATGTGTAGAGGTTCACTGTCCTCTTGGAGGATGGGTTATCATAGAACACCGGGGGACTGCTACCCCCCAGTTCTGGCTGAAGCTTGATTTGGGGAGGCATGGCTTCCCCCAGTTAAGATGTCATCCATATGTAGAGACCCATTGTCCTCTTGAAAGGATGGATTATTGTCGCACACCGGGGTAATGCTACCCCCGCTCCGGTCGAAGCTTAATTCGGGGAGGCACGGTATCACTACCACTTTTCAGGATAGGGATATTTTTATCATTTTGTATTATTTATTATTGATATATCTTTATTTCATAATAATTGGTATAATTATATATATATATATATATATATATATATAAATATTTAATATAGATGATGGTTGTATGTTAGCCCCTTTGTTAGACTAATTGTTATTGAACCTAAGTGAACCCAACTAGACTTGTCATGACCATTAGTGCAATACATTTGGTAAACAGTCATGGTTGACTAGTTATAGAAGGAGCCACATTGAAAATCTATCTCCCAATATGTAAAATCCTATTTCTCTTGTTATTTTAATTCTATAATGGATAATATAGCCCTAGGAACCCTTCCTTGGCTTAGGACTACCATAAGAAGAAGAACTAGGTGTATAGGAGGCCTATGGAGAAAGTTATATTGACTTTTGTGTTTATTTAGGAAAAATTCCTAGATGGCACATCAAGTGTTTGATGGAATACCTAGTGTGTAATTCCCCTTTATTTTGTATTTTATTTGGTTAATTTCGGGGTGTTTCACATATTTTGAGTAGTGTTATCACGTCGGATTGTGTATTTGAGGAGTGTATCATATGTACCAAGAGTGTATTGACATTGCACACTAGGTGCTTGATGATTTGACTTTATGTCACTACCACATTTTAGGAAAAAGGGTATTTTAGTAATTTCCTATTTAAATAAATATTGTGCATGGTAAATATTTTTTGTTGTATTATTTAATTATTGTTGGATGTTATTTAATTATTTTGGACTTATTTTAGTAGACCCAACTAGTTTAGTTTGGACCCATGGACCAACATGAATTAAATAGTTAGACTTGGCCCATTTAGGAAGCCCATGGTTAAGGAGATGGATTAAATTAATTAAGTGATTAGACTAGAAGCTTCCTTCCTTAATTATTTCTTCATGAGAGGCCCCAAGGGGTACATTGGACATTTTATAATTGCTTGGGGAAGGGGGCATGGCCGGCCTATATTAGGAGGGGGAATTTCTCTCTCCTCTCATTCTCATTTCCAATCTAGATCTAGAATTTCCCACTACCAAATTCCCTCCATTCCCATTCCAATTCTCCACCAAATTTATTCCAAATTCTTCCCAATTCACCATTAGAAAGTTGAAAAGCAAGGATCTAGAAGGAGGAAGCAAGTATCTACAAAGAGGAGCAAGGATCTACAATTTGGAAGCAAGTTCATCTCAATTGGAGGTTTCATTGGGAATCCATCTCCCAATAGGTATAATTCAGTTTTTCCTATTTAAATAGCTTCTAAATCTGAGATTTAATCATGTAAAATCAACCTATATGTATGTACTACCCATAGGACTTTGTTTTATGTTCATAGGAGACCCATGGAGGAAGTTATGGTACTTTTTGTGTCAATTTTGTTGGAATTCCGAATTTACATTTTGTTGTGTGTGTCAATTGATCCTATAGATCAATTGGGCATGTGCTTATGTGTTTGGGGCTAGTGTCATGTCCATAATTTGGTACATGTGGTTCGTATCCCAACTATTTGGTGATACGTGTCATTTTGGGGGTTTTTCCTCCGACACGGGGCTTTGAACATGTCGTATTTTGACACGGACACATAGATCTACTTTTGACACTTTGATTTGTTCATAAATATTATTTGTGACTTGTTTGTGTCCTTCGGGGTACATTTGGTTGTGTGTTGGACTCGTGTCACATGCGTATCCTAGATCTAGTGGGATACGGTGTAAAACTTTCCAATTCGGTGTGTTTATGTGTAGATCTAATTATTTATGCTTTAAATTCTTCATTTGTAATTAGTAAATATATATAGATATTATATATTATTTTAGTGTATTTATTATGGTATTTATTGTAGCATAGATCTATATATTTCTATGTGTTCTAATGTGATGTATAAATATATGTATGTAGCTTTCTTGCATGCAATTATATATGTACTTATGTTAAATATATATATATTATACATAAATGTTTTATAAAATATATTTATGTGTGATTATATTATTTATAATTATTATATAATTATTTGTATATTAATGAATGTGTTTTTATGTGTACTTCTAGCCATGTAAAATACATACATTAATATGTGCATGTGTTTGGTATTTTAATTTTGTAAGTTTATATGTATGTATATATAAGTATATAGTTATTAAATTTGTTTTATATATATATATGCATTTTGATTTATATATTGTATATATATATATATATATATATATATATATATATGTATATATATAGGTGTTTTTGTGAGGTATAATACTAATAATAATATATTATTTAGTTTGTATATACATTATTTAGAGTGTGCATTATTTGTACTATTAGTATTCTTGTGTGGGTATCTTTTGGGATCTAATTTTGATTCCTAAATTGTTGTATTTTATTTCTATATTATTTATATAGAGGTCTTGTGAGGTTGACCTTGGTTTGACCATGTTTGACTTTAGAGTTGACCATAGTTGACTTTTAACTTAGAATTTATTTATTGACCTAGAAGTTGACTAGTTTGACTTGTTCTCTTTCCGGGACCTTGTATTAATGTGGTATTCCATATCTAGGTCTTCGAGGTACCGAGTCAGACATCTGTGAGACTGTTCTTTGGACTTCAGGCGAGTACATTCTCTGATAGTTTCTCATTTATGATATCCTCTATGTTCGTTGTATCTAGTGTAGATATACATGTTTCTCTTGACACTATGGTTACACGGATTGGTATATCCGGATCTCGTCATGAGATGTTATTCCTTGGTATATGGTGTATATGGTGCAAGTATTGTTTCATTGGTTATCTTGTACATGTACAGACACCGATTTTTGGGAGGAGTCGCTCTCTTCTTGGAGAATCTAGTGCCATAGCATACCGTGGTTGGATCTATTATACCAGTTGGGGGTGGGGAGTATTAGTATAGATATGTGATCAAATCCCTATTGAATAAAGTATTGGTAAGCGAATAGTGTTGATCATGCACCGCACGTATGATTAGCCAGGCCGCATTGTATCTTGCCTAAGCCGATCACATGTTAAGCTAGTACTCACACACTTAGACATTAGTATTATTGTTTCATTGGCATATTGTTCATTATTGTATTTCTTTCCAGTATTTCCTTATTGTCTATATATCTCTTGTGTCTATTGTGCATCTTGTTTATCCATAGCTATTTACTGTTACATAGTTTTTATCATGGATTAGAACTGCTGTTAGAGATGTACTCTGCTCCTTTCCTGACTGGATATATTTTTCCAGATGACACTGAGGAGTACCCTACCTATTATGGACCCCAGGATGTTATGGGTTTAGATTCTGAGATCCTGGCTCAAGAGGGACTTATCCCAACTGAGACAGTTGACCTTGGAGTTGTAGCTTTGCAGTATGGTAGTATTCTTTTGTACTGGATTTGTCTCCAGTTTATTTTGTTACTCTTCAGACTCATTGATGTATTATTTTAAACTCATGAGTTGTATTGTGACTATTCTATTCTTTATCTGATTCGTGCTCATTCTATCTTAGTTCTGTGATTGAGTATTCTATCATGATTGGTGGTTCATTACTTTAGATAGACTTTCTAGACAGCGTTCTACCACCGATTCTGCGGCGTAGGCTGGGCGTTGTTTCCGACTAGTATCCTTACATCGGGTATGGGTCGTGACACTTTATACTAGTATGTATGTATTTGAGGGTATACTTAGCATATCTATATTGGTATATAAATACATGTGAATATTAGTATGTATGTTAATTATATTGGATGCTGTGTGTATCATAGAGAGTGAGGTTAGAGGAGGCAGTGCACTCTAGTGCATTGCAGATGATAGGTAGCAGCTACTTCCAGCTGCTTTAAAGGAGAGAAATGAGTATCAGTTATTAGTTATGAGGGTATCTCAGTGTACCAAGTGAGGAGAGTGTGAGTGAGGGCTCAGATTTGGCATCAGTTTTAGTAGATTATTGTTGTTGATGTTGTGTGGATCTCGGGCTGCTACTGATATCTGTTATTGTTTTGGTATTGGGATTTTATTGGTATACAAGTATTTTGAGTGATAATTATTGTGTGTTTATGTGTGTAAGAGTGTGGGTGAGAAGGAGTAAAGTAGACTAGGTTGTTTGTACCTCATTACCTGCATGTTATAGGGGTAAGGTAATACCTTAAGGGGTGACTGCAAGTGAGGGTGTTCTGTGGGGTGTAAAGGAGTTGGAGGTGTCGAGTTTTAGCATTTTGTAGTAGCAACAACTGCATTAGATCATAACAGTGGCAACAACTTGGAAGCATTAGAGTAGTAGCACCAAGTTGTAGCAGCAACATTAGTTTGAACAAATGCAGTACCTGATGCTAAAGGCAACAAGTAGGGGGGTCCAGACCAGTGTAGGTATGGGTGAATGTATCAGACTGATGTAGGTTCAAATGTCCAGAATTGGATGAGAGTGGTACTCATGTACCCAGTTGTTAGGGAGATGTTGGTTATAGTGAAGGTAATGTGTGGGAATGTGTTCTCAGGTCTGCTAGTGAGGGGAAAGTCAGAAGTGCTTATGTGCACTTGTTTTTAGTGTTCTAGTATGTATACTAGGTGTGGGTGTGACATATTAGTGTGTGTAATTAGTTTAGGTTTATACTAAGGTAATATGGGTGGGATTATAAGTAAGGAAATTGAATTAAGTATTAAAGTTGAGTATCGTAGTATGGTGCCATGGGTTTAAGTTGAGATATTGGTTGAGGTATCCTAAAATACCAAATGGAGTATAAAGACACTATATAAATAAGGTATAGATATATATGTTACCAAACGGGTTAAGCTACTAGGATATGGGCAAGGTATTGGTTGATAATTAGGATATTGGTTAAGATATTAATAAGATAACTAGATATCATAGGGATAAGAGTATATTTGAGATTATATAGTTATATTTGATATCTAGGGTATCTCCAACTAGGATACAACATAGCTATAGCCTAGTATCACCTAGTATTAACTAATTTTGACTTGTAACCACACTAGAAGCTAGATATGAACCTAAAACCAAGGCGACGACCTAGTTTGACTTATTTTCACTAGTATGACCTAGAAATAGCCTAAAAACCATATTTTAACTCATTTTAACTTGTTTATCACTTCATTCCACCTAAATAATATGATATTTCATATATAGGTCTGTATGACACCAGTTCAGACACCGTTTCATATTATTTGCTCAGACCTCAGACGAGTACATCTTTCTATTAGTTTTTCGTACTTGATAGTATATATATCACATGTTCTAGAGCTACACTACTTGATTCTGACACGAGTTACACGGGATGGTATTGTATAGATCAAATTGAGAGATGTTATTTATTAACGTATGCATCGGACATTCCTTGTACTTGTATTTTATTGTGTACGTCGTGTGCTCCTTGTGCTTGTATCTATTCGTAGGCCCCATATGCTCATACTATATTCGTGTGCTCCGTGTGCTCATATTATATTCGTGTACATTACGTGTCGTGATTGGATCCATGAATATTAGTCGGGGAGGGGGAGTAGGAGTCGATTATGTGATCAAACCCTTTAGTGTATTCGTGTGCATGCCAATTATACAAGACACGTATAATTGAGTTACCTTAGTATATTTGTGTGCAACCTAAACCGATCACATAATAAATTTTTACTCTAAAACATATGGTATTATCCTCAGTTATTTTATTTGCAGTTCATATCTTATTGCTTGTATTTACTTTTAAAGTTGTCCTTCGTGTTTATATGCCTAGTTCAACTGTATTTCTTTTTCCTACTTACTTGTGCATCTTGTATATTTTTTTATTGCACTTTTATATCCTCTACCATTAATATGAAACTGTATTTTGAATTTTGTACTTTGCTCCAATCCTGACTTGATATATTTTTCTAGACGACTATTTAGTGGACTAGTGTCCTATATACTACGGCCCGCAGAATGGGGAGCCAATTGAGGTAACACCTTTAGGCCAGGAAGATCTGTTACCAGCTATCGAGGAGGCACACCTAGCTATAGCAGACCCTTAGCTAGTATCTATTTATTGTACAGGATATATCCCAAGCTTAGACATTGGCTTGTTTTTTATATTTGAGACCATTATGTTTATTGCTAGACTCTAGACTTGGATATTGTTATTAATGGTTATTTTCCTTCTCTTTATGATATCGTGTCATTATTTGCCTCTAGTTTCTTATGATTGAGCATTAATGCTATATATATTCATCTTGTCGTCCTTATGGAGTTGAGTTACCATTGACAGGTTATATGTATATCATTGCGTGAGTTTGTTAGATTATGTTGTGGACCTTTACAGTATTCTACCGTCGATGTTGCGCCATAGGCTGGACGTACCCATGACTCATGCCCATTTTTGGATGTGGACCGTGACACATTTTTAGTGGTGGCCCTTGCAAGTCAGAGTAGTACTGCTTAGACTTGGAGTACTACTACAAAACTGCTATAGGATATAGGACTTAGGATTTAAGATGAGAGAATACTCATTCACAACTAGAAAATCTTCTAATCCATTTAGTTTTGCTAATTCTTATTCATTCTAAATAATTGCTTTCTTGAATATTGATGTCCTTCTTTGATGATATCGTATCTTGTGCTTATTGATTCCTTTGTTTTGATCTGTCTTTAGGATATCGCCGAAGACCAGGTCGTACTATTCAGCAAAAGCTTCGGAGAGGTCAGTGACTTCTCGACCCCCTGTCCAAGTTGCAGCAGATACTGTTCCACCTCTACCAGTTCAAAGGGCTGTCTCACCAGTTCAGGTGGAGGCCTCAGCTATTTTTGGGGGTCTTCCTCCCCCATGTGTTCATAGGGTTATCCAAATTATTGTGGAGGGTTATCCTCCTTCTCCTCCATCAGTTCAGAGGGCTGTTACAACAGCGTCGGATGGTCTTCCACCCCCACCATCCGTGCGAGCTGACGGGACATAGATATTCGCCATATTTTGGGAGATGATGGAAGCACAGGAGACGAAAGCGGATGTTCTGTGCCAGGGCATTAAAAATGCCTACCAGTTAGTGCTAATAGCGGTGGAGAAGGTAGCGGTGGAGAAGCCGCAAACTATTCTGTCTCATCCCGCTCCACAGCAGCAGAGGCCAGGCACTATTGTTAATTTCAAGATGATGTTGCCCAAGGATTTTAAGGGCACAAAGGGGATACTTTTTGTAGATGACTGGATAGAGGATATCGGGAGGATATTACGATTGGCACAGGTCTCGGCGAGCTTACAGGTTGAGGCATCCTATAGCTAGATGTTCGACATAGCCCTTATATGGTATCTCACGGATCCGAGGATTGCAGTGCCTAGTTCGACTTGGAAAGCTTTCAAAGTGCTTTTCAAGAAAAAAATATTTCCAAATGTGTCTATGAGTACCCTGGAGAGCCATTTCTAGGACCTTGTCCAAGGGAGTATGTCGGTGGACAAGTACGCCTTTGAGTTTTATCGATTGGAAAGATTTTTGGAAGGCTAGAACCCCCTAGTAAGAGCAAGGAAGTTCTAGAAGGGTTTGGTATAACTACTACGTTCCTGGAGAGGGGTATTTTTGTTATTTTGTATATATTTATTATTGTTATATTTTTTATTTCATAATATTTAGTATATTGTTATATATATATATATATATATATATATATATATATATATATATAGTTGTACGATTAGATGTTAGCCTTTAGTTAGACTAATTGTTAGTGAACCTAAGTGAAACTAAATAGACTTGACATGACCCATTAGTGTGACCAATTAGTTTAGTCATGGTTGACTAATTAAATTAGAGAGAATGACTAAGAAAACCATTTATTAAATATTAGAAGCTTCCACTAATTAAACCATTTTTATTGCTAATCCTTTATGACTAATTAGAGGGTGTAAATGGGACATTTTAGATTTTATTAGGGTTAGGTAAAGGGGCTGGCCACCTATATCAAGGAAGGAGAGATCCTCACTTCTTCATTTCCACCTTAATTTCCTTTCTAAATTAGCTCAACCCTTTTCCTCTCAAATTCTAATCCCAAGGAGGCTAGGAGCTTGGCACAGCAAGGAGGAAGCATTGAAATGAAGCTAGCTTGAGGGAGGTGTACATTCCTTGAATTTTGTGTCCCCTTTGGTTTGTACCATCGGAAATCTATCTCCCAATAGGTAAAATTCCTATTTTTTTTGTCATTTTAGTTTTAAATGATGTATTTGACCATTAGGAACCTACCCATGACTAAGGGCTAGCCATAGGAAGAAGAACTAGGTTCATAGGAGGCCTATGAAGAAAGTTACATTGACTTTTTTGGCCAAATTGGAGAAATTCGAATTTGGACCTTTAGGTGTTTGTAGGAATGTTCCATAGATGATTTTAGGTCGTGATTTATAGTTTGAGAGAGTATACATGTCCACAAATAGATACGGAGAGTACGTATCATGATACACCATGATACAGAGGTGTAGGTTGGGTATTTCAATGTATTTGGAGTTCTAACATGTAAATTTTCTCATATTGCATTAGATTAGCTATTTCTAATAGTGTTTATGCTCTATTTGGTATATTGGATGAGTACTATGTGCATTAGTTTTGTATTATGATGTTTGGAGTGTATACCATGAGTGTATCATGGTATTTGTGTGTATCATGGAGGATGCACCATAGGTGCTTGATATAATGCGTGTAGTATATTGCATTGATTTAGCATGTGTTGCTAGTGCATGTAGTAGTGTGTTAGTGTATTAGTGATACTAGAGTATTAGTTTATAAGTTTGTGAGTGTGTGTTTGCACTAGGTGCCTGTGTATGTGAGAGTGAGGGTCTTGTGTGCACTGATATGAGGAAGTATCTGTGTCAGTATGTATGGTGAGCATCAGTACTCATATGAGAGGATATCATATATCTTCATGTTGACCTTAGAAATCCTTTTAGACAGGTTATTTACATTACAAGTAGGACATACAGTTTTGTAGTGAACTGGGGGGAGCTGGGAAGTTCGAGTTAGGAGTAATGTGAGGTGAATAGGTGTTTGGAATGCTCTATTTTAGGCTTATATGGAATGCTCAGTGGTTGAGCATTTGCAGGAGTAATAGCAAATAAGGGCAGTGTCCAACTGGGAATACTTGGGTGCATTAGTGTTGGCAACAAGTATTCGCAAGGGGAGGAGTATCTGAACAGAGGGGACTGAATTACAGTGTGCATAACTACACATGCAGCTATATCAGGGAAGTCGGGCACTGCCTGGCAGGGAGGTTCTGCAGGTCCTTGGCAACCATAGATGGAGGTATCAGGGAAGGATTTAGTGTTAGCCTAAATAACTAGGGCAAGTGTTTGTTTCATGTGTCGATTAGGCTTGTGTCAAGTGCTAATATTCCTAGTCAATATGTGTATAAGTGAGTGAGTATGCAAGTGAGGGTGTGTGTATGTACATACCAATGTGAGTGTATAATGTACCCTATTTCAGAGGTCATAGTAGGTATAGGGATTTAGGGAATGTTTCACTTGATGATATACAAGTGTGTTGGTATTAGTGTATTAATATATAATAGTAGAGTATTTTTGTTAAGTGTCCGGGCTTGTTGTTTTCAGTAAATAGGGAAAATTTGGATACAGTGGTACAACTATTAGAAGGTGTGGTGTGTAGTAAAGCCAATGCAGTAATTGGAATAATTGCGACAGTGTGTGGAGGGTGCTTGGGTCTACAGTAGACAGTATTGAGGTTCTAGATTCAGGTAACGGTAGTTACAGTGGAGCAACAGCTTTAGTTGCAGTTCAAGGTTAAGGTTCCTATAGGATCAAACAGTTAGTTGGCACAGGTGTATGCTTGTGTCTGTCCATTATGAGTGTATTGGGAGTTCTGGGTAGGTGAAGATTGGTGTCAAGGGTACCCTGTATCCAGTGTAGAGTTTTAGTGTGTCAGTGTATATAAGTGCAAGGTATTTTGGGTTGAGTTTAAGAGGATTATTAGTTAGGTATTTGAGATTTTGGGTGTGTGTATCCTAGTGTTAACATACCAAATGCTAAGTGTGGTTAGTGAGTGTTGATATGAGTGAATGCCCATTTATGAGTGAGCTAGTGAGGGGAGTCTTATATATGTATATAGTTATATGGTACCTACATATATACTATAGATATAGATACTAAGATATTGATATTGGTATGTTAAGGTATTACCAAAACATAAGGGTAGGGCTAGCTATTAGTAATAGTATATATATATATATATATATATATATATATATATATATATATATATATAGGGTTAGCATTAATTAGTATCCTATAATATGACCTAGTACACTACTAGAAAAAGCGCTATTAGCGACGTATTTTAGCGACGTCAAAAGAAACGTCGCTAATAATATATAATTAGCGACTCCTTATAAAAACGTCGCTAGGCGTCGCTAAATGGCGACATTTAGCGACGTTTAGCGACTTTTATTAAGATTTTAAAAGTTAAGTCGCTATAAGTTAAATAAAGGTCGCTAAACGTCGCTAATATGTCTAATTTAGCGACGTTTAGCGACGTATATAGCGACCTTTTTATTAAAAATATTTAGCAACGTGTTTAGCGACGTCAATGACGTCGCTAAAATTTAAGTTAGCGACGTTTTACTTGGACGTCGCTAAACGTCGCTAAAATTTGGTTAATTAGGGCTCGGTTTCATTTTTCCCCATCTGCTGAAAATTCGAAAAGAGAAAAACTCCCCCCCCCTCCCCCGCGCTCCGTCGACCGGCTCTCCACCCTATTCCGGTAAACCCTACTCTCTCTCTCTCTCTCTCTCTCTCTCTCTCTCACAGGACACATGTGACATTGACACAAACACTACACACACAGACACTGACACAGACACAGACACGGCACACACACACACTGACATAGACACTGATGAGGACCTAGGGTTAGGGTTAGGGTTAGGTTTGTTGACATGGGGTTAGGGTTAGGGTTAGGGCCGACTGGCCCAAGTCTACGAGAGAGGTAACAGCAGCAGTGAGCACTGCTTACTAGCTTTGATTATCAAATAAAATAAATTGATTATCAATTCGGTTCTGTTTCGGTTATAGATAATTTATTTCAGCTTTGGGTTTTTAAAATTTTTACTTATTCGATTTTTATTATTTCGGTGTTGAAACCGAATAACCCGAACGCCCACCCCTAGCTAGACCTGACAATTGGACCGGGATGACCAGCCCGGCACGAATCCGGCCCGCAAAACCCTGTCCGAATTATCGTGGGCTCGGCCCGGCCCGACCCAATATATAGGGACGTGCGGACCTCATATCTCGGCCCATAAGAGAGGTCCGGCCCCGAAGCCCAGGCTCGTTCCGACCCAAGGCACAGCTCGGCCCGGCCCGACACGCTGCTGCTTGCTAGCCTGATCGACAACCTGGTTTATACTATTTGATGTATTATACACATCCATGTATTACATAGTCCTACGCCAATCTATGGGATTTGGTATGCATACAATCTGCCAAGTTCTTGTATATAGATTGAAACAAATGGATTGTGAATCTCCAAGACAAATATGAAGCAAGAACTTGTAGTGTGTTATTTTTTTGTGCTATGTTTACATATCCCAAAGTAGAGAAGTTCATCCGAGAGAGCATACCATCTGTGTTGTTTCTCCCGGAAACAAATGCGCTCCCAACCATCTCCTATGCACATTCAACCCTACACTTCATAATTTAAAAATAAAATGTTAGTTGTTCTTCAATCTCTACTTTGAAGTCCTTGTAGGGTTCACGGAATCCCAAGTCCGATCCGGTCCGGCTCGGTCCAGTCTGAAACTCACTGTGCCGTGGGTCACGTGTCGAACTGGACTTAGATTTTTACCCTTAGGTCCGGTCTGACCCGTTATAGTGCATGGGCCTGAGAGGCCCGGCCCACTCGACAGCTCTACTCCTAGCTATGGCATATTTTCATAGAGCAATAGCCCGTGTACTTGGAAAACTTTTGATGCAAAAATTGTTCAAGCACCAGGTGCCTTAGTGCAATGCCATGACTGCTTTTCCCATAACGGACACTGACCTAGGAGTGTGGTTGGGGGCAGCTGCAGTTCTATAGTATGACACACTATTTGTAGTGTTGACTGCACACTTATAGTGCAGTTCATAGTACTATGGGGTTGGGGGCAGCTGCAGTTTTGATAAATGAAAATATGTATTATATCAGTTATGATTTTTATAGTACGGTTAATTTTGCATGTAATGATTTATATGATAGCTTATGTCAATTTTGCAGAAGTTTCTAGAAATGGATATGAATTACTATCTGCGTCATCGTTCGTGGATGTACAACCGTCATCCTGATGACATGTGCGGTGTGCGGGATGAATTCATTGAGGGTGTACAGCAGTTCCTGCAGTTCGCAAAGGCGTTCCCTCAATACATGGACGGTACCAAAATTAAGTGTCCGTGTGTGAGATGTCGCAACAGGAAATATCATCCTGAAGTGGAAGTTACATATCATTTATACTCGAAGGGCTTTACGCCGAATTACTATCAGTGGACCGCGCACGAAGAACTTGTATCTCTAGCATCGGAGTCGGAGCCCTATGTGGAGCCGTATATGGATGTCCAAGACCACGATGCTTACGACGACGGGTTGGTGAACATGGTTTATGATACTGCGGGGCCTAGTTTCAATCCTGACAATTATGATGCGGCGGGACCTAGTTTCAATCCCGACAATTATGATGCAGCTGAGGAGGCACCGAATGCCGATGCTGCAAAGTTTATGGAGTTGCTTGAGAATGCAAGGACTCCACTATATCCTGGTTGTGAGGATCATTCACCGTTGGAGGTGGTTACAAGATTATTGAGCATCAAGTCCGATTTTAACATGTCGCAAGAATGCTATAATCGAGTGCTCGATTTGATTATAGAGATCTTGCCCGAGGGTGCAAAGTTGCCTAAAGACTTCTATCGATCTAAGAGGATGGTGAGATCGCTTTGGATGGGATACGAGAAAATCGATGCATGTCGCAACGGGTGCATGTTGTACTACAAAGACGACAAGGATGAAGATGCGTGCAGATTCTGTGGTGCTGATCGCTACAAGGCCACTGTTAGAGGAAAGTCTGTCGGTGCAAGGAAGCCTACCGATTCGATGCACTACTTGCCTTTGACGCCGCGGTTGCAGCGGTTGTTCATGGTTAAGGAGACTGCAGAAAACATGAGTTGGCACAGGCGAAAACAGATCGAAGGAGTATTGGATCATCCATCCGATGGAGAAGCATGGAAGCACTTTGATCGAGAGTATCCATATTTTGCCGAGGAAGCGCGTAATGTCAGATTGGGGCTCTGCTCTGACGGTTTTACCCCATTCGGACTTTCGGGCTCCCAGTATTCGTGTTGGCCTGTGATCGTCACTCCGTACAATCTACCGCCTTGGATGTGCATGAAGACTCCGTATATGTTCCTAACCGTTATTATCCCGGGTCCGAACAATCCGAAGAGGAACATCGATGTGTATTTACAGCCTTTGATAGATGAGTTGAATCAGCTGTGGTAAGTCGGTGCCAACACGTACGATATTTCTAGAAAGCAGAATTTTCAGATGAGGGCAGCACTTATGTGGACCATCAACGACTTTCCGGCCTATGGAATGTTATCGGGATGGAGCACCCATGGTCGTCTCTCATGTCCGTATTGCATGGACCGTTCTCAGGCTTTCCGTTTGAAACACGGAGGCAAACCGTGCTTCTTCGATTGTCATCGACAATTTTTGCCGAACGATCATCCGTACCGGAGGAATCGGAATGCTTTTCGTGCGGGAGTTGTGGAGAAGGCCAATCCACCGCCAAGGTGGCCCGGATGCACGATATGGGAAGAGGTAAAAGATTTACCAAGTGCTATCCAAGAGCCTGCTAAGGGGTACAAGTGTGACGGATTTGGTCGCACCCATAACTGGACGAAGAGGAGTATATTCTGGGATCTGCCATATTGGAGCACCAATCTGATCAGACATAACCTTGATGTCATGCATATCGAGAAGAATGTGTTTGATAACATAATTAATACTGTAATGGATGTAAAGGGGAAGACGAAAGATAATCCGAAGGCAAGGTTGGACTTAGAAGACATATGTAGACGTCCTGCATTGTATTTGATAGAGGAGGGGAATGGAAAGTTAAAGCAACCTAAGTCAGTTTTCTCACTGGATAAAGAGGATAAAGGTAGACTTTGTAGGTGGATTCAGGGTCTAAAGTTTCCAGACGGGTACGTGTCGAACTTAAAAAGATGCGTCGACCTCAAGGAGAACAAACTAGTAGGTATGAAGAGCCACGATTGTCACGTATTCATGGAGAGGTTAATTCCGATTGCATTTCGGGAATTCTTACCGCAGGTCGTTTGGGACCCATTGACAGAGCTGAGCATATTCTTCAGAGATCTTTGTTGTACTAAGTTGCTCGTCGATCGTCTAGAAAAGCAAGAGAGGGACATTGCGGTAACACTATGTAAGCTCGAGAAGGTGTTTCCTCCTGGATTCTTCGACTCTATGGAGCATTTGCCAATTCATCTTTCCTATGAGGCACGTGTTGGCGGTCCTGTCGGTTATCGGTGGATGTACCCCTTCGAGCGCCATCTGAATCACCTAAAGAGAAAGGTGAAAAATAAGGCACGGGTTGAAGGCTCTATTTGTGAAGCTTATGTTCTCGAGGAGATTACAAACTTTTGCTCGACGTATTTCAATCCGCATGTTGCTACTAATAGGACAAAAGCTCCCAGAAACGACGACGCATATCAGGAATCTAATGATGCAATACTCAAAGTATTCAATGCATCCGGAAAGCCCTCGGGAAAAATGAAGAAGAGATATTTGAATGACGATGAGCTAAGGGCTGCTCAATTGTATATATTACTCAATTGCGACGAGGATGAAGTGGAGAAGCTAGAGGGGTAAGTAATTAACGTCCACGTTTACATCATCTCAATGTAATAGTATAAGATACTATTATGCTACTAATCAGTAGTTGCTTCATTGTTTTTCAGCACATATAATGATGAGTTGAGGTCGGTTAGGCCCTACATAACAGACGAAGAAGTAGAACAAGATATGAGATGCCATTTTCCTTCTTGGTTGAGCGCATATGTAAGATGCTTGGTAATTACTTTTTATTTCTGCACTTGCAAAACAAATAACTTACTATCGCTACTTTGGTATTTAGGTCGATCGTCTAATATCACCTGAGACTGAATCTATTAGGACTCTAGCCAAGGGACCAATTACTGCCGTAAAAATATGGCCAAGTTTCTGTGTGAATGGGTTCAGGTTCAAGTCAACAAATGCTCCTATTAGAGACAGCTTTCTGGATCTTGATTCCACGAAAAACAGTGGTTTGTGTATCAAATCTTCAAACTACAAAGACGTCAATCCGGGCAATGATTTTTTTGGCATCTTACGAGAGATTGTGGAGTTGACATATAATTATGGCCCAGAACCTGCTAATATCGTGCTATTCAGGTGTGAATGGTTCGATCCGATTCAAGATCAAGGTTGGAAAATTGACAAGCATGGCCTTGTGGATATAAACTACAAGCGTAGATATCAAGGCTACGAACCATTTGTCCTATCAAGTCAGGCTCAGCTCGTGTACTTCGCAACTTATCCTAGACGGGGGACAGCGAGGTCGGATTGGTGGGCAGTATGCAAGACTAAAGCTAGAAATACCTTTGACATTGACGAAATAGCTTATCAGGAGGACGATCTACCTCTTGTAACAAATATTGTAGATGTGGACTCAACGGAAGTTACTCATTACACGAGTAATAATGTAGAAGATGTAGAATTATCCGGAGAGGACGACGAAGTAGATGAAAGTGAAGACGAGGAAGAGGAAGAGCAGGACGAGAAAGGCGAACAAGATGAATTTTCTGAAGATGATTGAAAATATAAAATATTCCATGTAGAATATAACTATATTTGGACTATAAATATTGCATGTAGAAGTAGATGTTGACATTAACGAATATATGTATTATATTTTGACTGTATAATACTTTGAGATATGTATCACATTCCGACTGTAGAATGTAGTATATATTTGTGTTTCTCTATATTCATCATATGTTGTTATCAGATATGACAGGACGACGCGGAGGATTCGGCAGGTCCCGAGGTAGACAGAGTGCCACTCCGGTACTGCCTACTGTTGGTTCCGGATCATCGTCGCCCAGTACTCCAGTATATCGAGCAGCCACATCTCCGACTGCGACGACGTTGCGTGGCATCACTCCTGGGACGAGTAGTTCCAGGCGTGATAGTACTCCCTCGTCCAGCGTTCCTCCTGCTGACGGAAGCATGGAGACAGATGAGCATGTAGAGGAGGTCATGCCGACGTTGTCCCAGCATCAGCAAGATCCTCCATGCGCACCACCGGAGGAGACGAGGACAGAGATTTGGGCCGACGGTACAAAGTAAGTCAATTAGATGGTTTAATATATATTTGTGTTTCTCTTTATTCATCGTATATTGACTTTTTCAGTAATCTAAATTATTATTTCTGTATAGATATCGTCCATCGTCGGTTCAGAGACGCCTGTGCCAATTTCTGAGAAACAACTACGGTGGCCCTTGGATCAACTATTCGGAGGCTCCGGAGGAGAGGAAGGCGTTCTGGTTTGCGCACTTCCAGGTAAAAGTATATTAAATAAATCCTCTAATTTATGCATATTCGTGATGCTAACTTAATGAATTATTTATTGTAGCAAACGTATTTTTATCCTCCGCACCGGGCCGAGTTGATCGAGCGGCTCTTTCCTACCGTTGCCGCCAAGCTTATCCGAGATGCTCTGGATGACCAGAAGGCTCGTGATCGTGCTGGAAAACCGATCCAAGGTTGGATCACGCCTGAGCAGTGGACTGCGATGAGGGCTAGATTCGACGATCCGAGCTACAAGGAAAGGTCTAAGAAGGCCAAGGCGGCTAGGCAGAATGCTGCCAAGTGGTGTGGTGGCTCGATTCCGATGACGGAACATTTCCGTCGTTTGGTATGTTTTTTCTTTTAAAATATATTATTTTAATATAAGTACCATAAAATGGTACTTGGAATAAATATTTAAGTTTAGTAATAAAAAATATATTTTTAACAGGTACAGAGGGGTGAGGATGCGAACATGGTGACCGTCTTCTTGGCCACCCATCGCAAGGACGGAAATCTCATTGATGAGAGGGCCTCACAGACCTATGTAAGTATTACTTTACTTTGTGTTTATTTTAATATAACTTAGGCAATTATTGAGTTTCCAAACCTTTTCTAGGCCGAGTATCTTAGGCTTCGTGAGCGGGCGACTGCTAGTGCACCTACACCTGGAGAGGCTGGTGCTTCGTCGCAGCCCGGTCCATCTCCGTCGGCGGACGACCTGTGGGTGACCGCAGCTGGTGGTCTCCAGAGGGGTACGTACTACGGTACGGGCTCCTATGGCGCCCTGGTTGCGACGCAGTCATCTAGGGCCTCCCCGACAGCTGTGCATTCCACACACCCCTCGCAGTCGCAGCCCTCGCAGTCGTCGGCCAGAGTCCAGAAGGCCGTCCAGGAGGCCGTTGACCGTCAGATTGCGTCTCTCCGTGACGACTTGCTGCGAAGTATGGAGGACCAGTCCCGGTCCCAGCCGCAGGCGGACGATCCGATGCTTATCGCACGATTGGATATGCTCGACCGCAGCATGACGGAGCTACGAGAATTGACAAATGATATTAGAGCCTCCAATGATCGCAACATCATGGAGCTGCAGGCGTCACAGCTATCGATGGGCGAGAAGCTGACGAGGATGCATGCGTCACAGCTATCGATGGGCGAGAACCTGACGAGGATGCAGGATTCAATGGGTGATAGCAGTACGAGGTTGTTATCTACCCTGGATTCTTACAACCAGCGACTCGCAGATTTGGAGCGGGCACGGCCGCCACCGACGTCACTGCCTTCTCCATCGACATCGGTGTCGATTCCACGGGACGAGTATGAGGAGTTGTTATCCTTGAAGCGCGCCGCTGGTCAGCCTCCTGCAGATCCGTAGTAGTCTAGTTATTATTATTATTATTTATGAATTATTGGTACTTCAACAATAGACATGATGTATGATGCTTCTTGTATTGATACTTTTAGTTAATTTAATTGGATTATATAGTTATCCACATTTAATTGGATTGATACTTCTTGTGGTCTTTAATTTAATTGGATAATATAGTTAAATCATGTTGGTGTGTATGATGAAGATGATGTAAAACTGCAGGGAATCACAATGTTTGATTCTGGGAATTTTTTTTTAATTTTTTTTAAAAATTAGCGACGTTATTAGCGACGTTTAGCGACGTTTAGCGACGTTAAATTACGTCGCTAATTACGTCGCTAATTAGCGACGCCGTAAAACGTCGCTAATAACGTCGCTAATAACGTCGCTAATGACGTCGCTAAACGTCGCCAATTGCTGACATGGCAGTATAGCCAGGTCATTAAAGACGTCGGTGTAACGTCGCGATAGATGTCGCTAATCAGCGACGTTTAGCGACTTTTCTAAACGTCGCTTTTTAGTGACTTGGCGTCGCAAAACGTCGCTAAATTTAGCGACACATTAAAGTCGCTAAAAAACGTCGGCATAGCGACGTTTAGCGACGTTTTTTGTATTAGCGACTTGGTATTTTCCGACTTCTTTAAAACGTCGCTAATTACGTCGCTAAACCTAATTAGCGACGATTTTTGGTTATTTAGCGACGTTTTTAGACGTCGCTAATTTGACTTTTTCTGGTAGTGGTATACCTGGGATAGACCTAGTATAGACTTAATATCACTAGTATGACTTCATTAACTAACCTTATGGATATTGTAGAACCCTTATCAAGGTATTGACTAGTTTAACCTAGTTTGACTAGTATTACCCACTTTTGACCTAGAAATGACCTAGAAACCATATTTTAGTTTATTTAAACATATTTTTTACTTTATTACACCAATTGACATGGAAACTCACATATAAGTCTGTGAGTCATCGATACAGACACAATTTGACATTCATTGCTCTGGACCACAGACGAGTACATTCTCTGATAGTTTTTATTATTTGATAAATACTATAATACAAGTATTTAGTAATGTTTATTTGATTCTTAACACGATGGTACAAAGATTAGTATATTAAGATCATCGTCATGAGATTTTACTATTCAATGATTGCCTTAATATTTCTCATGATTTTATAGACCGTGATCACCGTGCTTGTATTGTAGACCTTGCATAGTGATTATCATGTCGTGATATAGATCCATTGAACTAGTAGGGGGACAGAGGAAATGCTAGATGGATATGTGATAAAACCCTTAAATATTGTATTGCATCATATAGACAACAGCCAGTCATACACCCCACGTATGGTTGTGTTACTCCGTAGACAACATCCAATCTTAATTGATTGTGTTATTGATCGTGTTACTTGTAAACAACAGCCAATCCTAATGATCATATGATTGTGTTATAGCCTTGATAGTAGATCTTGATAACCCAAGCTGATCACATATCTAACTAGTATTTCAAACACTTAGTGTAATTACAGTTCTTCTCTATATTCTAGTTTATTGATTTTATTCTATTTTTTGTGATCAGTTTATACTTTATTGCTCTAGATTATCTGTCTCAATTCCTACCACAACATGATATTATTCATTGCTTCTCGTCTTGTATTACATTCTTTATTTCTGTTTAAAGTCATTATCAATTAACTTGGAACTATTATTGGGTTGTACTTCGCTCTAATCCTGACGGGATATATTTTTCAAATGATTGGTTAGAGGAGATATGTCCAACCTATTATGGCCCACAGGATAGTAGGGCTATTGTGGTAGCACTATAGAGCATGTTGAGTAGTGTCAGCAGTCGAAGAGGCTTAGCTGTCCTTATTTATGTTATTGTATGTGATAGTTAGACATTATGGCATATATTATATTTGAGACTATTGTATTGAGCTTAGAATTTTGGACTTGGACTTGTGATTGTATTGTGACTTTGTATATCATTTCTTCTATTTTATATCATGCCATATCTTTCTCTAGTTTATTATAGTGATTGATTGTTGGTTACTATTATCATATTATCAGAGTGTCCATCATTTGGGAGTTGGGATTTCTTGATAGGTACATTATATATATTGTGTGAGATATTTAGATAGTATTATTGACCTAGACAACGTTCTACCATCGATGATGCGGCGTAAGATGGACGTACCTACGTACTCGTGTCCTTACACCGGGTGCGGGTCGTGACACATTTTTTTGGTGGCCCATGCTTGTCAGGCTTCGCAATTAGTTCAATGTCGTTGTAGTGCATCAGCTTCGTTGTACTACTGCGAGCCTGCGATATGATATGATATGATATAGGATATATATAAAATAATAGAGCGAATACTCAATCATAAATAGGAAATAAATCCAACCAATTGATTCTTGCTATATTTCTTTATTCTGATTCTTGCTTTCTTTGAATATTACGTTCATTCCTTGATTCTATCGTATCTTGTACAATATTGATTTTTTTATTTTGAATATCTCTTCAGGATGCCGTCGAAGACCTGATCGCATTGCTCTAGAGCAGTTTCGGCGAGTTCAGTTACTTTGTCACCTCAGAGAGAGACAGTAGCTACTACTTCGCCTTTTTCCGCTCAGAGGATTGCCTCACTAGTCCATATGGGAATTTCTGCAATAACTTTTGGGGGTGCTCAATGACCAGTTCTGAGGGTTGTTTCAGCAGTCACAGAGAACCTTCCACCCCCACCACCCATGCTTCATGATGAGACACAGATGTTTGCCACATACTGGGAGATGATGCCAGCAAAGGAGAGGCAGGCGGATGTACTACGCCAGGGCAACAAAAATGCCCACCAGTTAGCACTTGTAGCAGTATAGAGGGTTTTCCTAGTTCATCCATAGGTGGTACTACCTTATCGGGCCCGCAACTGCCGAGGCCGGGTACCATCATTGATTTTAAGAGGATGGTGTCCAAAAACTTTAAGGGCATATATGGGATCTTGTACACCGACGATTGGATTGAGTATATGGAGAGGATATTACGATTGGTACAGATTTCAGAGAGTCTAAAGGTGGAGGCAGTGGGCAGCCAAATTTTCGACATTGCCTTGGCATGGTTCCGTACATACTCGAGGACCATGGCACCAGGATTGACTTGGGGAGCTTTTAAAGTGCTTTTCAAGGAGAAGTTCTTTCCTATTGTGGCTCAGAGTGCCTTGGAGAGCCAGTTTCAAGACCTCGTCTAGAGGAGTATGACAGTAGATGAGTATGCCACAGAGTTCTACAGATTAGACAGGTTTATGGATGGACAGAATACCCTAGGTTGAGCCAGGAAGTTCCGAAAGGGTTTGATCAGGAAGATCAAATCCCATACCTGTGGTCACCGTACTGCTACATTCGAGGAGATCTTGATGGATGCACAGAGGGCGGAGGATGACTTGAATCTCAAGTATAAGAGGATGAGAGACACACCAGGGGGAGCTAACAGAAGTGCGGGTCTAGCTAAGCGACTTTATTTCCAACAGCCGAGAGTATTTTAGCAATATTAGCAGTTTCCTGTGCCAGTCAGGGCACCGACTTAGCAGACACATCAGTTTTAGAGGCCAGTTCATCAGGCACCATAGCAGCCTCAAGGTCAGATACAACAGGCACCCTCCTACAACTATTGTAAGAAGCATGGGCATGTTTGGAAGGACTACAGGAGCAGGCTCAAGGTGTATTTGTATTGTGGATCTTCAGAGCACAGAGTGAGTGATTGTCCCGCCAACCCTTATAGTTCAGACTGTAGTGCATATTCGGATCAGAGAGATGGAGTTAGGCCACCTATGCCACCGCAGATTGCTCAACACCCAAAGAAGGAGCCACCTTGCCAGGGTGGGGCATTTACGATGACTGTCGAGGCGACCGACGCTACAGGTGATGGATTAACAAGTTATGTTCCTTTTTTGTCATTTTCCATCTATTGATTCCTTGGTACCTTATAGTTGCTTGTGCTACATAGTTAGTATAGATAGTAGTACATCCTTGTCAGAGATAGCAATATTAAGACAGGTAGAGACTATAACCATACATGTTTGTTTTCTTTCCAAATAATTGCATGTTGTATTATTTTAGATAGGAATTCATAGACCATGATTATTGGGGGTTTTGACCGTGGTAAAAATTATAATGAATAGGTTATGACGGGCCAGAGAGAGAGAAGTTTTCTTAAATATCGAGAACGAAATTTTTTCTAAGGGGCTAGGATTGTAACTACCATTTTCTGGAGAGGGGTATTTTTGTCATTTTGTATATATTTATTATTATTATATTTTTATTTCATAATATTTAGAATTGTTGTTATATATATATATATATATATATATATATATATATATATATATATATAGTTGTATGTTTAGATGTTAGCCTTTAGTTAGACTAATTGTTAGTGAACTTAAGTGAAATCAAATAGACTTGACATGACCCATTAGTGTGATCAATTAGTTTAGTCATGGTTGACTAATTAAATTAGAAAGAACGACTAAGAAAATTTGTTATTAAATATTATAAGCTTCCACCAATTAAACCGTTTTTAGTGCTGATCCTTCATGACTAATTCGTGGTGGTAAATGGGACATTTTATATTTTATTAGGGTTAGGTAAAGGAGTCGGCTACCTATATCAAGGAAGGAGAGAGCCTATTTTCTTCATTTCTACCCTAATTTCCTTTCTAAATTAGTTCATCCCTTTCCCCCACAAATTCTAATCCCAAGAAGGCTAGGAGCTTGTCAAAGCAAGAAGGAAGCATTGGAAGGAAGCTAGCTTGAGGGAGATGTCCATTCCATGGATTTTGTGTCCCTTTTGGTTTGTAGCATTATAAATCTATCTTCCAATAGTTAAAATTCATATTTCACTTATCATTTCAGTTTTAAATGATGTATTTGACCATTAGGAACCTACCCATGTCTAAGGGCTACCAATAGGAAGAAAAACTAGGTTCATAGGAGGCCTATGAAGAAAGTTACAATGACTTTTGTGGCCAAATTGGAAAAATCTGAATTTGGACCACTATTTGTTTCTAGGAATATCCCATAGGTGATTTTAGATTTTAATTCATGGTTTGAGAGAGTATACGTATCCACAAAAGGATAGGGGAGTCTGTATTATGATACACCATGATACGGTGGTGGAGGTTGGGTATTTCAATGTATTTGGAGTCCTAACTTGTAAATTTCCTCATATTGCATTAGATTAGCTATTTCTAATAGTGTTCATGCTCTATTTGGTATATTGGATGAGTACCATGTGCATTGGTGGTATATTGTGATGTTGGGAGTGTATACCATGAGTGTATCATGGTATTTGTGTGTATCATGGAGGATGAACCATAGGTGTTTGATATAATGCATGTAGTGTATTGCATTGATTTTGCATTTGTTGCTAGTTCATGTAGTTGTGTATTAGTGTATTAGTTATACTAGAGTATTAGTTTAGAAGTTTGTGTGTGTGTTTGTGTGTTTGCACTAGGTGCCTGTGTGTGTTAGAGTGAGGGTCTTTCTGCACTGATGTGAGGAAGTATCATTGGTTGGGCCAGTATGTGTGGTGAGCATCAGTGCTCAAATTAGGGGATATCATATATCTTGATGTTAACCTTAGCAATCCTTTTAGACAGGTTATTTACATTACAAGTAAGATATACAGTTTTGCAGTGAACAGTAGGGTCGTGGGAAGTTCGAGTTAGGAGTAATATAAGGTGAATAGGTGTTGGGAATGCTCTGTTGTAGGCTTATATGGAGTGCTCGGTGGTTGAGCATTTGCAGCAGTAATAGCAAGTAGGGACAGTGTACACCTGGGAATACTTGGGTGCATTAGTGTTGGTAACAAGTATCAGCAAGGGGAGGAGTATCTGAACTGAGCGGACTGAATTACAGTGTGCTTAACTTCACATGCAGCAGCAATATCAGGGAAGTCGGGCACTGCCTGGCAGGGAGGTTCTGCAGACCCTTGGTAACCATAGATGGAGGTATCAGGGAAGGATTTAGTGTGTGCCAAGATAACTGGGGCAAGTGTTTTTTTTATGTGTCAATTAGGATAGTGTCAAGTGCTAGTTTTCCTAGTTAATGTGTGTATCCATTAGTGAGGATGCATGTGTATGTACATACCAATGTGAGTGTATCATGTACCCTATTTCAGAGGTCAGAGTAGGTACAGGGATTTAGGGAATATTTCACTTGATGATGTATAAGTGTGTTGGTATTAGTGTATTAATATATAATAGTAGAGTGTGTATGTTAAGTGTCCATGCTTGCTGTGTTCAGTAGATGGAGGAAATTTGGATACAGTGGTATAAGTATTTGAAGGTGTGGTGTGTAGTAAAGCCAATGCAGTAATTGGCGTAGTTGCGACAGTATGTGGATGGTTCTTCTGTTTACAGTAGGCAGTGTTGAGGTCCAGATTCAGGTAACGGTAGTTACAGTGGAACAATTATTTCAGTTATAGTTCAAGGTGAAGGATCCTACAGGATCAGACAGTTAGTTGGCATAGGTGTATGCATGTGCCTGTCCATTATGAGTGTATTGGGAGTTCTGGGTAGGTGACGATTGGATTGGTATCAACGGTACCCTGTATCTAGTGTAGAGTTTTAGTGTGTCAGTGTATATAAGTCCAAGGTATTTTGGGTTGAGTTTAAGGAAAAGGAGTATTAGTTAGGTATTTGAGTTCGTGGGGGTGTGTGTATCCTAGTGTTAAGGTACCAAATGCCAAGTGTGGTTAGTGAGTGTTGATATGAGTGAATGCCCATTTATGAGTGAGCTAGTGAGGGGAGTCTTATATATGTATATAGATATATGGTACCTATATATATACTATAGATATAGATACTAAGATATTGATATTGGTATGTTAAGGTATTACCAAAACATGAGGGTAGGGCTAGGTATTAGTATTAGTATTAGTATTAGTATTAGTATATATATATATATATATATATATATATATATATATATATATATATATATATATATATATATATATATATATATATGTGTGTGTGTGTGTAACCTCCGTATCCTAAAATTCTAGCTTAAATGTTGTTTTTAGGTTAAATTAGGGCTAGTGAGATTTTTTCATAATTTTTGGTTAATTAAAAACTAGTAACACAAATTTTCTAGGACTTTCAAGAATTTATTTTAGGTTCAAAATTAATTAAAAATAACCCATACTTTTACTTTAGGTTATAAATAATCAAATATATTTTCTAGAATTTTCTGGGAATTTTCTGATTATTTTAGAATTTATTTTGAGTTAATTAAGAAAAACTGAATTAAAAACTATTTTTTGAAAATAAAAACCCAAAAAAAGTAATTATTTCTACCCAGTCAGCAAACAGGGGCCCACCCGTCTGCCTCACACAGTCAACTAGGCGGGGCCCGCCTGTCAGTGACAGCGAACTGGGTGCGGGTGCAGCTGAGCCGAATAAGAGCGGAGCCGAGTCCGAGTTCGACTCGGACTCAGCTGAGCCAAGCCTGGTCAAACCCGGACCGTCTGATCTGGGTGGGGCAGTGTGGATGGCTGCTACATGGCAGGCTCACGAGCCACGGCTTCCCTCTCTCCTCTATATATATAGGATATTTAGTTTCTAATTCTAGGGTTTTCTTTGAGCCGAATTTTGGGGAATTGCCATCTAGGGTTCCTTCATCTTCTGCATAGCTCCGAACTCCAAACGAGACCCAGTTTCTTGTGTTAGAATGATATTGAGGTTAGCTTTCTGATTATATAATTTTTTTTAAGAAATTAGGAGTATTAAATTCTGGAAAATTTGTAGATCACAGCATGTCCGAAAATAGACGGGTCCCGATGTTTTTGTGATTCCGGGAGAACCAGGAATCAGAATCATGAACCGTTTGAAGTTTCGGAAACTAATTTCGAGATCATTAACACTTGTTTTTCCCAAAATTTTATTCAAAATATTTATATACTGTTAATTCTGTAGAACTTCTAGGTTAGAATTTAACCATCGGTGCACTATACGAAATTTGTGTGTGCCATAATTCCCAAATAAATTTGAATTCGGATGAGCCGTAAATTCTAGCATGTTTTTGATGCTGAAATGTACAGGAAATCATGCATGAAAGTCAAGTTTGTGTCAGTTGACTTTTCGTTCAACAGATTGCCTCGATTTGCGTGCTATGAGTCTCGAGTCGATAAAATTTAGGTTCTTTTGGACAAAATTAGGATTTGACCTAAAAATCAGAATAATAAGATTAAAATAGAATTTTGGAGTAATTATTCCAGAATTAAACAAATTAAAATAAATTATCTTTTGACATGATAAATTTGTAATACATAGGTTATTTGGACTGTGACTGGGATTCTGATTCATACCAGCTAAGGACCATAGGCGTGTACATTTCCGTGATTACTTTCAGTACTTGATAGTCTCTATAATGCATGCTTAGTATTAGTTATTTGATTTTTGACACTTGTTATACGGATTGGTATGATGGATTCCTATTATGAGATAAGTGAATGTTCTGGATTATTGTTATTTCTTCGTGACTGGTTTGGAATCAATGTGTACTTGTGGGGAGGGTAAATACTTAGTGGACGTGTGAACTACCCTTTCTATCCCATGGTTTTTTCTGGAATAATATCAGCCATGCACGACACGTGTGGTTTTTCGGATATTACCCCCTAGCCGTTCACATGTCAACAAGGTATTTTAAATCACATAGAGTAGTTGTTCCTATATGTTCTTCCATTCATAATAGTTATTTATTTTGTTTCTTGCCCTTCCGGATGATCAGGGAGAGTTAGCAGCATAGATACCGTCTGCGATGGAGTAGTTTATTAGTAGTTAATTTTGTTAGTTATTTGGATCGGATTATTCTCCGACAGTTTCCTAAAGTATTTTGAACATTGTATGTGGATAATTAGTTTTGGGAAAGATTCATTGTATCCACATCAAGGTTATTATTTTAATATTATCTTGGTGTAATCTTTTAAACTGGTGCCTGTGATTGAGTGTAATGTAGATATATATATATATGTTGTGAGTTATAGATTACTTATGGATTATTATACAACGTTGTACCATCGATATTGCGGCATAGGCTGGGCGTACTCATGACTCATGCCCAAATCAAGGGTGCGGGTCGTGACATATTTTTAGTGGTGGCCCATGTAGGTCAGATTTTGCACAAGGTTGCGAACTCGTGGTGGTACTCAATTTAGATGTACGACTGCGAGCCTGCCATAGGATATACATACTAGGAACAGAAAAATACTCAATCACAAGTAGGGATCCCGTATACTCAACTTGCTAACCCTTAATAATTCTTTTCGAGCAATCAAACCTCTTTCATAGTTGATAGTCCTCCTTGAATACTTCCTTATCTTGTGCCATATCAACTTTAATTTTGGTATTTTTTACCTTTCAGAATGCCACCCAAGACCAGAGTGCACGGTTCTAGAGACAATTGTGCTTTTCCCACACCACCCGCATCGCCTAGCTTTATATCGGTATCCTTTGTGCTTAAGCATAGTTCAGTATCTGAACCCTTAAGTAGGAGTTTCAAGATCACGACTGGTGGAGGCACTATCGTAGTCAGTGATACTTGTAAGGGACATCGTGTTACCTTGGGAGACCATAATTTGGATGCTAGTTTACTCATAATGCCACTTCCGAGTTTTGACATTGTCTTTGGAATGGATTGGTTGAGTATGCACCATGCTAGCTGTAAAACCCCCTTCCTAGAAAATCGTATATACCTTTTTATTTATTAATTATTAATTAAATTATGGTAATTAGGTCCAAATAGGAGAAATAGATTTTTAATAATTTTTATGTTAGGTGTTCGGGCACTTAGAGGACTTGTGGGACCTTCAGGAATTTTTCGGAATTTATTCCATGTAGGAGACCCCTTGAGCAGTTGCTAGCCTAACGATATGCAATACCCTATTATATAAATTTCCTTATGAGTAGATATATATATTTGTGTATATACAAATATATATATGTATATATATATATTTAAAGAAAGAAAGGAAAAGAAAAGTTAATAGAATAATATAATAATAATAATAATAACTTATAGTAATATAATAATAATAATAATATAGTAATAAAATTCAAATGAACTTCTAACTTCTCAGCAAGTTGCTGAGAAGCCCTTAGGCGTTCAAAATAACCTTACTTCATTCCCAGGAGCCCGCCCAATGACCATTCAGCCAACAACCCGCCGACCCTTTACAAAACCCTTCATCCGATCCTTTATATTCCCCCTCTCTTCTAATATATATATATATATATATATATATATATATTAGCTCTCCAAAACCCTAACCTAAAACTCCAGACTTCCTCTTCCCATCTAGAGCCGTCACCGCAGCCAGAGAAGCCTCCCCAAGCCATCCAACCATCCCGTCGACGCCGACATCGTGAACTGCAGTCTCCCACTCGAGGCACCTTCGCTCCGGCGTGATTTCCTGTTGACTCGCTCGACCAAACGCTGTTCCGTTTTCATAGGTATGATCTTCCCTCAACCCTCTCCAATATTTGTTTTATAGTCAACCTCAGATAACGTGTGTCCCTAGGTCAAAAACAACGCCCAAGTCAGCGCGAGCAGACAGAATTCTGCAATCGCAGAATTCCAGAATGACCACCCGTATTGTCGAGTTCGTATCTCCCACCACAGAGATCCGAATTCGATGATTCTTTTTGATACCTGTAGATTACATGACCTAGTTTATTTTCTGTATAATAACTTTGTGCTATTAGTTGCTGTGGACAAAATTGTAGTCGTCACAAAACTGCGCGCACCCACTTTTTCCGGTTTTCTAAAAATTGGAGATCGGAGCGCGCCCCGCTAAACGGGACCGCCCCGCCTTGTGCCAAGTGTACCGAATGGTGCACGCAGCATAATCGGACACGTGAAAATTCGTGGGGACTGATTTGGACGCGTGTGCACGCCGGAATCAGGCCGTATCCGCGGACACATTCCGTGTCGCCACTTTTGTAGAACTCACGAGTATTTTGTGCACGCTTGTCAGATTGTGACGAAACTTGCACCACTGGACTCGTGGTAACACGCTGGTCCGGTGACCCAATTTTCATGCATTTCTGGGACGGTTGACCAGATCGCCAATTGACGGGCCCCACAGTTGACTTTTTGGATCAAATTATGTTCGGCTCATCGGAATCCAAATTTGGATATACCGTTGGGATCGTATTGACATTTAGAGTTGTTTGACCCATAGTTTGTCCCATTTAGAGACTGTTACCCTCGGCACGCTTTTCGGTGCAAAGTGGGCCCACCTATGGAACCCGCTTTGGCCCGAAAATGACCTTTTTGCCCCTGTGTCCAAATTGGACGTAAGGACAGGCATTTCCAGCTATTTGAAATCTTCTGAGACTGTTGGTGATGTTTATTACAGCTTTTGGAGTAGTCCCTACCGGATCCACTGATACAGGGACAGTTGTTGATATTCGGACATCAGGCAAGTGTACCTTGCCAAACTCTGCAGCTTAGTTATCTATTTTCCTTGCTTTATATATATTGCTGTGCATGCTCAACCTAGGACCGTGTGACGTACTTAGCGTTCGATTATCAGTCGGGTGCCGACACTGTACGCAGTGTTGGGTACGGTCATCTAGAGATGGACATCCGTGACACTTTATATTCTCGTACTTGTCTTATCAAGTACCCTATGACCCAGGACACTTGACACTATTCATGAGACAGGATTGTCCCGAGATATTCGTGGTGATTCTGTATAGGATACAGGACATGGACAGTATATCCTTAGATACTTTATGACTTGTTGCATTTAGCTATGATCGCGCTTGACATGGACATGAGACGTTATGGACATGATATGCGTGGTTACATTGGGGGGGGAGAGACACACAGGCTACAGGATGATTATATATATATAAAACATAGTAAAAACATAGTAAAATATATAGTTATTGCTGCTACCGGCTCCCCGACACAGAGCTGGTAGTGGTCTCAGCCTGGGTACCCGTGATGCTCTCACTTGCATTTTCACATAGATGGTTACATACTTACCCTATTTATTTCATTATTTGCTGCACTATTTATATTCTGGCTTGTATTATTTTCTGTACCTTGCTATGTCCCCTGAGGACCTGGATCCGGATTTTGTCCCCAGATTTTGTAGACGAGGTTTATCCCGAGGTTTACGGGACCGGAGCAGGAGCTGATCCAGGAGCTGTACCACCATCCGAGGACGAGGTCTTAAGCTGAAGACTTCTCTTGAGCATCCATGTTCATGCTCAGCTTCTATTATTTATTTCAGTCTTTTCTTTCTGGTCTGTGGAACCATTGTACTAGATATTTATCGGGTTGTTCCCCGAAGTACTTTGTGAGACTTGCTAATGATTTACATTCCTTATTTATTCTGTGGATCATATTTTATATCTTGTGTGGATGAGATTAGTTGTGCCATGATTGTCGTAGACTTGTTTTACAGCTTAAGTATGCCCTGATGGATCCATTATATTGAGTTGGTCCATCGGTGCGTACTGCTGGCCATTGCCACGTGTCTAGTCCCACGGTAATTTGGGACTGGGGCGTGACATGGTTTTTGTGGTGGCCCATGCAGGTCTACGACTAAATTGTTCGGTTTCAACTTAGGGACCGGACCAGCCTGCCCTAAGGATAGTATAAACTATAGGATCTCATCCATTATTTAACCATTTGTTGAACTCTATATCGAACTCGAAATTTGTTACTTGAACTGCATCCTGTATTGATTCCTCTGAGCGTTCTCATAGTTTATTTTTTGATTTCAGAGCAATGGATTCCGGGAACAGAGATGATATCCCTTTGTATACACCACACGACGCTGTGGTTACTTATGGAGGCGAAGTGACACCAGGGGATGGTGGACAAGCATCGCAGAGTGATCAATCCGGACAGCCTAATCCAAGGTTTCGGAGAGATGACATTCCACCACCACCTCAGTTCACTCCCCAGATGCCAGTATTCCCGCCAGGACAAGCCATGGACGGGCAACAAATGTTCCAGATGATGTATGCTATGATGCAAGCACAGCAACAGATTCAGCAAGAGGCCCATCGGCAGGAGGCCGAGTATCTGAGGACCAGCCTGGTATCCGCATTGGAGCAGGTTAATCCAGCAGCGAGGCGAACATCGACGGGATCTATCACCGACTTCCGTCATCTCAAGCCTCGCATATTTTCTGGTAAAGAAGGGCCAACGGAAGTTCATGAGTGGCTCACAAACCTTCAGCATCAGCTGGAAGCCGCTGAACTTCCAAGAGAGAAGTGGATGACTGCAGTCAGAATGCAGTTAACTGATAATGCGCACCACTGGTGGTTAGCAGAAGAAAGGAGACTTGGACAGGACAGAGTCACATGGGAAGAGTTCTCCAGACTCTTCCAAGAGATGTACATCCCGACAGTTGCACGGTCAGAGCTCAGGGACAAGTTCAACCGCCTCATCCAGGGCAGCATGACAGTGGAAGAATACAATGCAGAATTCATTCGTCTAAGTCGCTTCGCCCCAACCTTGATCCCGACAGAAGAAGAAAAGGCTGAGAAGTTCTTCGACGGACTAAACTTGGAGCTACAGAAACTAATTGGATCCGTTGCACCTACATCCTACTCAGACGTCCTTGCAGCAGCCCGACGCATGGAACGCGTCACTAGGAGAGAGACCAGTCTGAAACGGTCTTCCACATCAGCCAAAGTACCACAAGAAGAAGCTACAAAGAGATCTCACCTACACCAGCCACCCAGAGCCTCTCCGCAGATATCACCCATATGTCAATACTGTGACAAGGTAGGCCATATTGAGAGGGACTGCAGACGCAAGTTAGGATTATGCTTGATCTGCGGAACCAACCAACACTTAGCCAAGGATTGTCCTCATCATCGAGAGAGAGCACCAATATTTAACAGACAAGCTCTCCCAGCACCAGGAGGGTATCAACCAAGGCCACCCTTGGCTCCACAGGCAGCACTCTTCCAGCAAGCCCAACAGCAACAGCAGAGGAATCCACCGCAAGGACGCGGACAAGCTTTTGCTATAACTTTGGAGGACGCGCAGAATAATGGAGTAGCTAATGCGCGTAAGTTTTTATAGTCTTCTGCTTTTAGATTTGCTTAGTTTTTGCATGTAGATTCGTGACCTAGCCTTAACCTAGTAATTAATTTAAACTTGCTAAAAATTTACAACCTAGAATGATTTTATAATTAATAACTGTAGAGATTGTAGAGTCTGTTATTATTATGGTTGCTTGTTTATTTTGTTTTGTGAACTTGAATATTTGGTACCTCCTTTCATCATCATCTAACGTACTTAAATTTGCTGTACTGGACTTATGCTGCTATTCTATAGCCTAGTTTTGCAAGCTCATTCTTTATCGAGCTTGTTCATGACATATGTATTAGTGGACATGTACACTAATACGTTTCAGAATCAGTGTATTAAGGTCTAGCTAACCTTGGTGCGCTTGGTTCGCCCTTCGCATGATTACTTGACGTGGATTGAGATATATAGCTGACTAGTATACCTACCTCTAGACACATCAGAGCATATCATATCGGGCACATAGCCGTTCCAATATGAACATGCGAATAGGAATTTACCAATAGGATTTCAATCCATAAACTGCCCGGACAACTCTCCTATTTTTAAATTCTTTAATCTCCTTGAACCTCGTGCTTGTCTTATGTTACCATTCCTTTGAACTCTTTATTAATGATCTCTGTCTTCTCTTATTTCGGAAAGACGAACCTCATGCCTAGTATAAGGTTGACACGCAGAGAGTACTAGATATACACCATAGACCAGTCATACTACTAGATGACTGCCTTTATAGCTGATTGAGGACATATCATAGATGATATGTTGGTGTTAAGAACCTTGAGGATTCAACAACATAATTTGGGGCATAGCTTTCTTGGATGTATAGCCTTAGATGATAGATGGATAAAATCTAAGTTGGGTAGAGACCGCAATGTTCACTTGAGAGGAACCCTTTAGACTGTAATCAAATAAGATTGATAGAGAGACCCTAGCCCATTTTTAATTTCGAGGATAAAATTTTTATAAGTTGGGTAGAATGTAAAACCCCCTTCCTAGAAAATCGTATATACCTTTTTATTTATTAATTATTAATTAAATTGTGGTAATTAGGTCCAAATAGGAGAAATAGATTTTTAATAATTTTTATGTTAGGTGTTCGGGCACTTAGAGGACTTGTGGGACCGTCAGGAATTTTTCGGAATTTATTCCATATAGGAGACCCCTTGAGCAGTTGCTAGCCTAACGATGTGCAATACCCTATTATATAAATTTCCTTATGAGTATATATATATATTTGTGTATATACAAATATATATATATGTATATATATATATTTAAAGAAAGAAAGGAAAAGAAAAGTTAATAGAATAATATAATAATAATAATAATAACTTATAGTAATATAATAATAATAATAATATAGTAATGAAATTCAAATGAACTTCTAACTTCTCAGCAAGTTGCTGAGAAGCCCTTAGGCGTTCAAAATAACCTTACTTCATTCCCAGGAGCCCGCCTAATGACCCTTCAGCCAACAACCCGCCGACCCTTTACAAAACCCTTCACCCGATCCTTTATATTCCCCCTCTCTTCTAATATATATATAATATATATATATATATATATATTAGCTCTCCAAAACCCTAACCTAAAACTCCAGACTTCCTCTTCCCATCTAGAGCCGTCACCGCAGCCAGAGAAGCCTCCCCAAGCCATCCAACCATCCCGTCGACGCCGACATCGCGAACTGCAGTCTCCCACTCGAGGCACCTTCGCTCCGGCGTGATTTCCCGTTGACTCGCTCGACCAAACGCTGTTCCATTTTCATAAGTATGATCTTCCCTCAACCCTCTCCAATATTTGTTTTATAGTCAACCTCAGATAACGTGTGCCCCTAGGTCAAAAACAGCGCCCAAGTCAGCGCGAGCAGACAGAATTCTGCAATCGCAGAATTCTAGAATGACCACCCATATTGTCGAGTTCGTATCTCCCACCACAGAGATCCAAATTCGATAATTCTTTTTGATACCTGTAGATTACATGACCTAGTTTATTTTTTGTATAATAACTTTGTGCTATTAGTTGCTGTGGACAAAATTATAGTCGTCACAAAACTGCGCGCACCCACTTTTTCCGGTTTTCTAAAAATTGGAGATCGAAGCGCGTCCCGCCAAACGGGACCGCCCCGCCGTGTGCCAAGTGTACCGAATGGTGCATGCAGCATAATTGGACACATGAAAATTCGTGGGGACTGATTTGGACGCGTGTGCGCGCCGGAATCAGGCCGTATCCGCGGACACATTCCGTGTCGCCACTTTTGTGGAACTCGCGAGTATTTTGTGCACGCTTGTCAGATTGTGACGAAACTTGTGCCACTGGACTCGTGGTAACACGCTGGTCCTGTGACCCAATTTTCACGTATTTCTGAGACGGTTGACCAGATCGCCAATTGGCGGGCCCCATAGTTGACTTTTTGGACCAAATTATGTTCGGCTCATCGGAATCCAAATTTGGACATACCGTTGGGATCGTATTGACATTTAGAGTTGTTTGACCCATAGTTTATCCCATTTAGAGACTGTTACCCTCGGCACACTTTTCGGTACAAAGTGGGCCCACCTATGGAACCCGCTTTGGCCCGAAAATGACCTTTTTGCCCCTGTGTCCAAATTGGACGTAAGGACAGGCATTTCCAGCTATTTGACATCTTCTGAGACTGTTGGTGATGTTTATTACAGCTTTTGGAGTAGTCCCTACCGGATCCACTGATACAGGGACAATTGTTGATATTCGGACATCAGGCAAGTGTACCTTGCCAAACTCTGCAGCTTAGTTATCTATTTTCCTTGCTTTATATATATTGCTGTGCATGCTCAACCTAGGACCATGTGACGTACTTAGCGTCCGATTATCAGTCGGGTGCCGACACTGTACGCATTGTTGGGTACGGTCATCTAGAGATGAACATCCGTGACACTTTATATTCTCGTACTTGTCTTATCAAGTACCCTATGACCCAGGACACTTGACACTATTCATGAGACAGGATTGTCCCAAGATATTCGTGGTGATTCTGTATAGGATACAGGACATGGACAGTATATCCTTAGATACTTTATGACTTGTTGCATTTAGCTATGATCGCGCTTGACATGGACATGAGACGTTATGGACATGATATGCGTGGTTACATGGGGGGGGGGGAAGAGACACACAGGCTACAGGCTGATTATATATATATAAAACATAGTAAACACATAGTAAAATACATAGTTATTGCTGCTACCGGCTCCCCGACACAGAGCTTGTAGTGGTCTCAGCCTGGGTACTCGTGATGCTCTCACTTGCATTTTCACATAGATGGTTACATACTTACCCTATTTATTTCATTATTTGCTGCACTGTTTATATTCTGGCTTGTATTATTTTCTGTACCTTGCTATGTCCCCTGAGGACCTGGATCCGAATTTTGTCCCCAGATTTTACAGACGAGGTTTATCCCGAGGTTTACGGGACCGGAGCAGGAGCTGATCCAGGAGCTGTACCACCATCCGAGGACGAGGTCTTAAGCTGAAGACTTCTCTTGAGCATCCATGTTCATGCTCAGCTTCTATTATTTATTTCAGTCTTTTCTTTCTGGTCTGTGGAACCATTGTACTAGATATTTATCGGGTTGTTCCCCGAAGTACTTTGTGAGACTTGCTGATGATTTACATTCCTTATTTATTCTGTGGATCATATTTTATATCTTGTGTGGATGAGATTAGTTGTGCCATGATTGTCGTAGACTTGTTTTACAGCTTAAGTATGCCCTGATGGATCCATTATATTGAGTTGGTCCATCGGTGCGTACTGCTGGCCATTGCCACGTGTCTAGTCCCACGGTATTTTGGGACTGGGGCGTGACACTAGCATAGACAGTCGTGGAGGACGTGTACTGTTTCGCCCTCCTGGAAAGCTAGAATTTAAGTTTATTAGGGTAGAGTTGAGCAGAGTGATGGAATTATTTGTGGAGCCATGGTAGCAGAGACAGACTTGCCACACCCGATTATTGCAAAAAATTAGATGTATTTCCTGAGGAGCTACCCGGATTGCCATCGGACAGAGACCTTGAATTTACTATAGACTTAGTGCCTGGGGCAGAACCGGTGTCGTAGAGAGTCTACAGGATCAACAACAGCGAGCTGACAGAACTGAAAAAATAGGTAGATGATTTGCTAGACAAGTGTTTTATTAGATCGAGTTCCTTGCCTTGGGGAGCCCCGGTCTTATTTGTACCAAAGAAAAATGGATCTGTGCGAATGTGCATTGATTACAAGGCTCTGAACAATCTCACCATCAAAAACAAATACCCGCTACCAAGGATAGACAATCTTTTCGATTAGCTGAGTGGAGTGAGGGTATTTTCAAAGATCAATTTGAGGTCTGGCTATCATCAGTTGAAGGTGAAGAAGGAAGATATTCCAAAAACTGCATTTCGGAAAAGATACGGCCACTATGAGTTTATGGTGATGCCATTTGGGTTGAATAATGCCCCGACAGTCTTCATGAACTTGATGAACAAGGTATTCCACCAATACCTTGAAAAGTTTGTAGTAGTATTCATAGATGATATTCTTGTCTATTCGAAGATACCGGAAGAACACGAGAAGCATCTAAGGATTGTGCTAGAGACCATCCAGAAGGAGAAGATCTATGGGAAACTCTCAAAATATGAGTTCTTTCTGGATAAGGTAGAGTTCCTTGGGCATGTGGTATCTGGAGCCGGGATATCGGTGGATCCAAAGAAGATTGTTGTTGTAGAGACTTGGACCACTCTGACTTCTGTTGTATAGATCAGAAGCTTCTTAGGATTGGCCGGATATTACAAAAAATTTATAAAGGATTTTTCACGGATCGCGGAGCCGTTGAGTAGACTCACTAGGAAGGATGTGCAGTTCGAGTGGACCGAAGAATGTCAGGCTGCATTTAATAAGCTCAAGAAGAGATTGACCACAACGCCTATTTTGACGGTGCCATCGGGGACAGGAGGATTTGTCATTTATAGCAATGCTTCAGAGAAGGGCTTGGGATGTGTTCTAGAGCAGAACAAGAAGGTGGTAGAATTTGCTTCTAGATAATTACGGCCACATGACAGCAACTATCCCACTCACGACTTAGAACTAGCAGCGGTGATCTTCATTCTAAAGCTATGGAGACATTATCTCTACGGAGAGCGTGTAGAAATATACACTGACCATAAGATCTTGAAGTATGTTTTTACGTAGAAGGAGCTGAATATGAGACAACACAGGTGGCTAGAACTGATCAAGGATTATGATATTTTACTACAATACCATCCATTGAAGGCTAACGTAGTTGCCGATGCATTGAGCAGATATCAAGTAGCGATGTACTTGACAACGGATCGTCACTTATTAGCAGAATTGGATAGCCTGGGCATCGAGGTTATTATTCCAGGAGTGGAGACGCAGATGATGGGCATGCAGATTCAATCAGGATTGATGTAGAAGATTCGAGAGACGCAGTACCAGGATGAGGTTCTGCGAAGCCTCAGAGCTCAGGTACATGCAGGATTGATAGATAACTTCTCTATTGCAGAGGATGGTTCTCTAAGACACGGGACTAGGTTATGTGTGCCTAGTGGGGACCTGCATGAAGAGATCATACAGGAGGCTCATCGTTCTCAGTATTCTATACACCCGGGAGCTAACAAGATGTATAAGGACCAGAGAGAACACGTGTGGTGGTATGGAATAAAGCGGGAGGTAGCATATTTTTTCGCCAGATATTTAGTGTGTGTCACGCCCCAGTCCTAAAATGCCGAGGGACTGGATGCGCGGCAATGGCCAGCAGCACGCACCGATGGACAACCCAATTTAATGGATCTATCAGGGCATGCTTAAGCTGTAGTCTAACAGTAAATAGAATAATTTATTACAAGTCCCATGTTATTCTAATCTCATCCACAACAGATAATCACAGATTAAATGCCAGAAATAATGCAATAGAATAATTAAGCAAATCTCAAATAAGTGTCTCGGGGAACAATCCGAGAATATGTCTGGTACATCGAATGCAAATAGACAGAAAATAAAGGAACTGGAAATAGAAACAGAAACAGAAATAACTGACTATATACAGCCAATGCTCAGGAGAAGTCCTCTTGTGCGATCTCGTCCTCAGGTCCTGGTACAGCTCCTGGAAGTGCTCATGTACGGTGTATCTCTGGATGGATCTCTTCGGCTATACCTGGGGACATAATCCGGATCCAGGTCCTCAGGGGACAGCAAGGTACAGAAAATACAAGCCATACTAATACAGTGAAATAGTCAATAAAATAAACAGGGTAAATATGTAACCATCTATGTGAAATGCAGGTGAGAACATCACCAGTACTCAGGCTGAGACTACTACAAGCTCTGTGTAGGGGAGCCGGTGGCAGCGATATCATGTAGTTGACTAGCTCGGAGAGAGACTGAGACGCCGGCATAATATAGTCAACCTGTAGCCTGTGTGTCTCTCCAGCAATAAATGGTACAATAGGAAAACACTAAATAACCAGCTAAGTGATATGCAAGATGAGAGCAGCACTAGAACTCAGGCTAAAACCACTACAAGCTCGGTGTCGGGGAGCCGGTAGCAGTGATATCATGTGGTCGTTTAGCTCAGCGGAAGACTGAGACGCCGGCATAATATAAAATCAACCTGTAGCCTGTGTGTCTCTCCCCACCCAATGTAATCATACGTCTCATGTCCATGTCACGTAAGATCATATCTAATGCAACAAGTCATATAGTATCTAGGAACATAATGTCAATGTCAAGTCCTGTATCCTATACAGAATCACCACAAATATCTCAGGAAGATCCTGTCCATGAATTGTGTCAAGTGTCCTGGGTTATGATGTACTTGATAAGACAAGTACGAGAAATATCGGGTCTCGGTATCCATGTCTAGATGACAATACACAACGCCGCGTACGGTGTTGGCACCCGACTATGAATCGGACGCTAAGTAAAGTAGCACGGTCCTAGGTCAAGCATGAACCATAATATATATATATATATATGAGCCAAGGAAATAAGTAACAAAGACTGCAAGTTTTGGCGAGGTACACTTGCCTGTGTCTTCGGCTCCAATTGTGGCTCTGACTTCAGCTGGATTTGCAGGCGGTACTCCGGTTGCTGAAATAAATATTACCATCAGATTCAGAAAATATTAATTAGCTAGAAATGCCTGTCCTTGAGTCCAATTTGGAGACAAGGACAAAAATGGCAATTTTGGGTCAAAACGGGGTCCACATGTGGGCCCGCTTTGCACCGAAAAATGTGTAAGGGACAAAGGTCACTAAATCTATCCAACTTAGTATCAACAGGTTAGGAACAATGATACGAACCCAACAGAACTTTTAGAATTGGATTCCGATGAGCCGATCACAAAATCGCCCGTCGGGTGGGACCTTTGGGGCCCACGACACGCGATTTCGTCAACGTTCTCAGAATCGAACCAAACTTGGGTCACAGGACCAGCGTATCGCTACGAGTCCGATGGCATAAATTTTGTTTTAATCCTACGTGTGTACACAAAGTTAGGGCACGTTCCAGAAAGGGCATATACGGGACGGTGTCCGCGGATACGCGTTGATTTCGGTGTGCACGCACACCCGAATCGACTTCTGCAAAATTCCGCACGTCCATATCGACAGCGCGCACGTATCTGTGAAGACCGCACGTGACCAAGTCGTCCCATTTGGCGGAGCGTACCCAGTTTCGGGGTGAATCAGGATATTGTTTTTCCTGTTTTTGGATCGCGGTTCGCGATCACCACAGGACGCGATGCACCGAGCGGTTTACACGGGCACCGAGGGGGTCATGCAGGCTACGTGATGCAACTGACGGAAAAGAAATCAGGGTAGCGAGGAGTGAGATACGAGTACCTGAACATGGCTCAAAAATCTGAGAATTCCGTATCCAATTTGACACTGCTCTGTATCGTATCCAAGCCGTGTCCGTGTCCGACTGTGTCGTGTCCAGCTAGGGTTTGCTGCTAGGACGTCTCCGGAGGGAGGCGGCCTGGCCTAGGGCTACTGGAGGGGAGAAGTGGCTGCGGGCGGCTGGTTGCAGCGAGCGGGGGTCGTCGACGGAGGCTCGGGGACGGCGGGTTGTCGAGGGAGCTGCGGGACTCGGCTGGGAGGCTGGCGGCTGCGACAGGCACGGCGAGGTCGGCGTGGGCGAGGGCCTGAGTGGAGGAGAGCAGCTCCTAGGGCGGTGGAAGGCTGGCGGCTGTGGCTTCGGGCTGCCAGAGAAGACGACCGGCGAAGGGGAGAAGCGGCAGGGAAAAATGGGGTTTATAGGCGGGGAGGCTCCGGGCGAGGCGGAGGTCGGCCGGCGGGTGCGGGGACGTGGCGGGAGAGTCGGGGTCGAGGGGAGCGGGCCGGACGGAGCGGCGGGCGGCGGGTGCGGCGGGAGAAGCGGGCCGCAGCCGAGTTCGTAGGGGAGAGGAGGTACTAGCGGGTCGGGCGGCGGGTCGGGTTCGGTCGGGCGGACCCGACCCGACCCGATAGCCCTACGGGCTGGGCCGGTGGGCTGGGCTGGGCTATTAAATAAAATAAATAATTAAATAAATAAATAATTAATTAATTAAATAAATAAATAATAGTTTTTAGGTGATAAAAAAAATAGGTCCGGGGCCCGATAAATTCCAGAAAAATTACCCTAAGTCCAGTTTTTCATTTTACACCCAAAAATATTATTTTCATAATATGTTAATATTATTTATTATCAATTAATTTTATTTAATGCCAAAAACACCTTGATTTTAATTAGTAAAAATTCCTAAAAAATCCCAAAAAATTCTGAAAAATCCAGTTTTAAAATCTTAAAAAATCAAGGGGTTTACAATCTACCCCCTTAAGAGGATTGCGTCCTCACAATCAAAGAATAACCGATCAACAGAGATGACACGGTTGTAAGTATCGTTCGAAACACATCACAAGATACTTAGGGAAATACCGTTTCCCTAAGAATGAAAGTTATGCACTTTCCAGAAAAATCTAGTTAAAGCAAAAGACTACAACTCTTTAGAAAAACCAGGTTATTATTAACAAGTTGCAAATTACTAGGTTGGGGCTGAGGTCACGAACCAGTAGGCACGAGCTAAACAAGACTAGAAACGGATAACTATGAATAACTTACGCGCATTAGCTACTCCACGAGTCTGCGCGTTCTCCACGGTCATCGCGAAAGCTTGTTCGCGTCCTTGCAGTCGATTCTTCTACTGCTGAGCCTGCTGGAAGAGTAGTGCCTGGGGTATCAAAGGTGGCCTCGGCTGATACCCTCCTGGAGCTGGTGATAGGATTTCTTGAACTTCCGTTTGCGGTGCTCCCAATGCTGGATGGGCTGGCCTCGGTTCTGGTAACGCTTGTTGTTTACCCTTTGGTGCTCTTTCTCGGCGCTCAGGGCATTCCCTCAATGGATGTTGACTGGATCCGCAAGCTAAACATACTTTCCTTTTTCGTCTGCACTCGTCCTCAATATGGCCTCGCTTGCGACAATATTGACAGACAGGTATTGCCTGTGGAGATGCTTCTGGTGGCTGGTGTATGTGATGTCTTTTTGCAACTTCTTCTTGTGGTGCTCCGACTGGTGCTGATGTGGATGGCCGCTTCAGACTGGTCTCTCTCCTGATGACGCGCTCCATGCGTCACGCTGCAGCAAGGACGTCCGAGTACGAAGTAGGTGCAACGAATCCAATTAGTTTATGTAGCTCAATGTTTAGTCCGTCGAAGAATTTCTCAGCCTTCTCTTCTTCTGTCGGGATCAATATTGGGGCGAAGCGACTTAGACGAATGAACTCAGCGTTGTACTCTTCTACCGTCTTAGCATCCTGAGTGAGGTGATTGAACTTATCCTGAAGTTCTGATCGAGCGATAGCTGGAATGTACATCTCCTGGAAGAGTCTAGAGAACTCTTCCCAACTGACTCGGTCTGGTCCGAGCCGTGTCTCCTCAAATAGCCACCAGTGATGTGCATTGTCCATCAACTGCATTCTGACGGCAGTCATCCAACGTTCTCTTGGAAGCTCGGCTGCTTCTAATTGATGTTGAGTGTTGGTGAGCCACTCATGAACTTCTGTGGGCTCCTCTTTGCCTGAGAAGGTACGGGGCTTCAGCTGGCAAAAATCGGTGATAGAGCCCGTCGTTGGCCTTCATGCTGGTAGATTCGCCTGCTCCAGTATAAGTGCTAGGCTGCGACTCAAAGTCTCTTGTTGAGCTTGCATTATTGCATAGATTATTTGAAACACCTGCTGCTCGTCCATGGCCTGCCCTAGTGGAATTACGGGCATTGGTGGAGTAAATGGCGTCGATGGTGGAATGTCATCGTGCTGGACTCTCGAGGCATGTTGTTGAGCTGATTGTCCTCCATCCACTAGTGTTACTTCATCTTCGTTGGTTACCACAGCATCTCGTGGTAATCTTGCAGGAGTCTCATCATTTGCTCGAAAATCTATAATCCTGCAACCAAAATAAACAATAAGAGGCGCACAGGAATCAAGGCAGGATGCAAGTCAAGAATTAATTCGAATCCGATACAGATATCAAGAACGTTTCAAGCAAGTTGATGAGATCCTAAAAAAACTTATCCTATTCTTATTGCAGGCCTGTTCGGTCCCTAAGTTGAAACCGATCAATTTAGTCGTGGACCTGCATAGGCCACCACAAAAACCATGTCACGCCCCAGTCCCAAAATATCGAGGGACTGGATGCGCGGCAATGGCCAGCAGCACGCACCGATGGACAACCCAATTTAATGGATCCATCAGGGCATGCTTAAGCTGTAGTCTAACAGTAAATAGAACAATTTATTATAAGTTCCAGGTTATTCTAATCTCATCCACAACAGATAATCACAGATTAAATGCCAGAAATAATACAATAGAATAAATAAGCAAATCTCAAATAAGTGTCTCGGGGAACAATCTGAGAATATGTTTGGTACATCGAATGCAAATAGACAGGAAATAAAGGAATTGGAAATAGAAACAGAAACAGAAACAGAAATAACTGACTATATACAGCCAATGCTCAAGAGAAGTCCTCTTGTGCGATCTCGTCCTCAGGTCCTGGTACATCTCCTGGAAGTGCTCCTGTATGGTGTATCTCTGGATGGATCTCTTCGGCTATACCTGGGGACATAATCCGGATCCAGGTCCTCAGGGGACAGCAAGGTACAGAAAATATAAGCCATACTAATGCAGTAAAATAGTCAATGAAATAAACAGGGTAAATATGTAACCATCTATATGAAATGCAGGTGAGAACATCACCAGTACTCAGGCTGAGACTACTACAAGCTCTGTGTAGGGGAGCCGGTAACAGCGATATCATGTAGTTGTCTAGCTCGGAGAGAGACTGAGACGCCGGCATAATATAGTCAACCTGTAGCCTGTGTGTCTCTCCAGCAATAAATGGTACAATAGGAAAACACTAAATAACCAGCTAAGTGATATGCAAGATGAGAGCAGCACTAGAACTCAGGCTGAAACCACTACAAGCTCGGTGTCGGGGAGCCGGTAGCAGTGATATCATGTGGTCGTCTAGCTCAGCGGAAGACTGAGATGCCGGCATAATATAAAATCAACCTGTAGCCTGTGTGTCTCTTCCCACCCAATGTAATCATACGTCTCATGTCCATGTGGCCCCATGTCCATGTCACGTAAGATCATATCTAATTCAACAAGTCATATAGTATCTAGGAACATAATGTCAATGTCAAGTCCTGTATCCTATACAGAATCCCCATGAATATCTCAGGAAGATCCTGTCCATGAATTGTATCAAGTATCCTGGGTTATGATATACTTGATAAGACAAGTACGAGAAATATCGGGTCTCGGTATCCATGTCTAGATGACAATACACAACGCCGCGTACGGTGTTGGCACCCGACTATGAATCGGACGCTAAGTAAAGTTGCACGGTCCTAGGTCAAGCATGAACCACAATATATATATATATGAGCCAAGGAAATAAGTAACAAAGACTGCAAGTTTTGGCGAGGTACACTTGCCTGTGTCTCCGGCTCCAATTGTGGCTCTGACTTCAGCTGGATTTGCAGGCGGTACTCCGGTTGCTGAAATAAATATTACCATCAAATTCAGAAAATATTAATTAGCTAGAAAGGCCTGTCCTTGAGTCCAATTTGGAGACAAGGACAAAAATAGCAATTTCGGGTCAAAACGGGGTCCACATGTGGGCCCGCTTTGCACCAAAAAATGTGTCAGGGACAAAGGTCTCCAAATCTATCAAACGTAGTGTCAACAGGTCAGGAACGAGGATACGAACCCAACGGAACTTCCAGAATTGGATTCCGATGAGCCGATCACAAAATCGCCCGTCGGGTGGGGCCTGTGGGGCCCACGACACGCGATTTCGTCAACGTTCTCAGAATCGAACCAAACTTGGGTCACAGGACCAGCGTATCGCTATGAGTCCGATGGCACAAATTCTGTTTCAATCCTACGTGTGTACACAAAGTTAGGGCACGTTCCAGAAAGGGCAGATACGGGACGGTGTCCGCAGATACGCGTTGATTCCGGTGTGCACGCACACCCGAATCGACTTATGCGAAATCCCGCACGTCCGTATCGACGGCGCGCACGTATCTGTGATGACCGCACATGACCAAGTCGTCCCGTTTGGCGGAGCGTACCCAGTTCCGGGGTAAATTAGGGCATTGTTTTTCCTGTTTTTGGATCGCGGTTCGCGATCGCCACAGGACGCGATGCACCGAGCAGTTTGCACGGGCACCGAGGGGGTCATGCAGGCTACACGATGCAACTAACGAAAAAGAAATCGGGGTAGCGAGGAGTGAGATACGAGTACCTGAACAGGACTCAAAAAATCTGAGAATTCCGTGTCCAATTTGACACTGCTCTGTGTCGTGTCCAGGCCGTGTCCGACTGTGTCGTGTCTGGCTAGGGTTTGCTGCTGGGACGTCGCCGGAGGGAGGCGGCCCGGCCTAGGGCTGCTGGAGGGGAGAAGTGGCTGCGGGCGGCCGGTTGCAGCGAGCGGGGGTCGTCGGCGGAGGCTCGGGGACGGCGGGTTGTCGAGGGAGCTGCGGGACTCGGCTGGGTGGCTGGCGGCTGCGACGGGCACGGCGAGGTCGGCGTGGGCGAGGGCCTGAGCGGAGGAGAGCAGCGCCTAGGGCGGTGGAAGGCTGGCGGCTGCGGCTTCGGGCTGCCGGAGAAGACGACCGGCGAAGGGGAGAAGCGGCAGGAAAAATGGGGTTTATAGGCGGGGAGGCTCCGGGCGAGGCGGAGGTCGGCCGGCGGACGCGGGGATGTGGCGGGGGAGTCGGGGTAGAGGGGAGCGGGCCGGACGAAGCGGCGGGCGGTGCGGCCGGCGGGTGCGGCGGGAGAAGCGGGCCGCAGCCGAGTTCGTAGGGGAGAGGGGGTGCTAGCGGGTCGGGCGGCGGGTCGGGTTCGGTCGGGCGGACCCGACCCGATAGCCCTACGGGCTGGGCCGGTGGGTTGGGCTGGGCTATTAAATAAAATAAATAAATATATAAATAAATAAATAAATAAATAAATAAAGAAACAATAGTTTTTAGGTGATAAAAAAATAGGTCCGGGGCCCGATAAATTCAAGAAAAATTACCCTAAGTCCAGTTTTTCATTTTACACCCATAAATAATATTTCTATAATATTTTAATATTATTTATTATCAATTAATTTTATTTAATGCCAAAAATACCTTGATTTTAATTAGTAAAAATTCCCAAAAAATCCTAGAAAATTCTGAAAAATCTATTTTTAAAATCTTGAAAAATCAGGGGGTTTACAATTTACAGTGTGCCAGCAGGTCAAAGCCGAGAGGCAGAGACCAGGAGGATTGCTACAGCCACTACCAATTTTTAAGTGGAAATGGGAGCATATAACGATGGATTTTATTTTCGGACTTCCACGTATTTCAGGAGGGAATGACGCAATTTGGGTTATTGTGGACATGCTGACAAAATAAACCGACTTTTTGCCTTTCAAAGTAGGATTGTCCACGGAGAAGCTCGCTGATATTTATGTAAGACAGATAGTCAGGCTGCATGGAGTTCCAGTAAGCATCGTGTCCGATCGGGATAGTAGATTTATGTCCCACTTTTGGAGGAGTTTGCAGGCTAGCTTGGGTACCCAACTCAAATTTAGCATGGCTTACCACCCTCAAATGGATGGACAGTCGGAAAGGACTATTCAGACGCTCGAGGATATGCTTCGGACATGTGTACTAGATTTTGGTGGCTCGTGGGAGGATCATCTTCACCTGGTAGAGTTTGCATACAACAATGGCTATCAGGCTAGTATCGAGATGTCTCCTTTTGAGGCTTTGTACAGTAGGAGATGCCAAACTCTATTATCTTGGGATGACATAGGAGAGAGAGTACTTTTGGTACCAGAAATGGTAGTTGATGCTCCAGAGAAGGTAAAACAGATTAGAGAGAGACTTTGGGTGGCTCAGGACAGACAGAAGCAGTGGGCCGATAGCCACAGGAGACTGCTAGAGTTTGAGGTATCGATTCGTTTATTTAAATAGTTATTACGTTCTTAGATCATGTGTTAAGTTCCTGTTTTGGCATAGGTTGGCGACTTAGTGTTCTTGAGGATCTATTCGACACATGGAACAATTCATTTTGGTAGAGGTGGAAAGCTTAGTCCAAGATTCATCGGACCTTTCAATATTCTGGAGAAGGTCGGAGTAGTAGCTTATCAACTAGCCTTACCGCCTACATTGGAAGGAGTACACAACGTGTTCCATGTATCCCAGCTGAGACGATACGTGGCAGATCCAAGCCATGTATTTGATCATTCGGAGCTTGAGGTTGGACCAAGCCTCCGTTATCCGGAGCAGCCAGTGGAGATCCTTGACCGCAGAGATAAGGTGCTTCGTAACTAAGTAATCCTCTTGGTTCGCGTTGCTTGGAGGCATCATTCAGCCGGTGAATCCACTTGGAAGTGGAAAGAGGAGATGCGAGAGCGTTACCCCTATCTTTTTGCACCATGAGGTAATTTTTCTTCTTATTTATTCTGCCTTAAATTTAGAGGACAATTTTTTTCTTAGGAGGGTAGACTTGTAACCTTCGTATCCTGAAATTCTAGCTTAAATGTTATTTTTAGGTTAAATTGGGGCTAGTGAGATTTTTTATAAATTTTGGTTAATTAAAAACTAGTAACACTAATTTTCTAGGACTTTCAAGAATTTACTTTAGGTTCAAACTTAATTAAAAATACCCCAAACTTTTATTTTAGGTTCTAAATAATCAAATATATTTTCTAGAATTTTTTGAGAATTTTTTGATTATTTTTAGCATTTATTTTGTGTTAATTAGGGAAAACTAAATTAAAAATAATTTTCTGAAAATAAAAACCCAAAAAAGTAACTATTTCTACCCAGTCAGCCAATTGGGGCCAGCCTGTCAGTGACAGCGAGTTGGGTGTGGGTGTAGTCGAGCCGACCCAGAGCCGAGCCGAGTCCGAGTTCGACTCGGACTCAACAGAGCCAAGCCGGGTCAAACCTGGACCGTACGATCTGGGCGGGACAGCGCGGATGGCTGCCACATGGCAGGCCCACAAGCCACGGCTTCCCTCTCTCCTCTATATATATAGGATATTTAGTTTATAATTCTAGGATTTTCTTTGAGCCAAATTTTGGGGAATTGCCATCTAGGGTTCTTTCATCTTCCAGAAGTCATTGCACATAGATTCGAACTCCAAACGAGATCCAATTTCTTGCGTTAGAACGATATTGAGGTTAGCTTTCTGATTATATAAATTTCTTTAAGAAATTAGTAGTATTAAATTCTGGAAAATTCGTAGAGCACAGCATGTCCAAAAATAGATGCGTCTCGATATTTTTGCGATTTCGGGAGAACCAGGAATCAGAATCACGAACCGTTTGAAGTTTCGAAAACTAATGTCGAGATCATTGACATATGTTTTTCTGAAAATTTAATTCAAAATATTTATATACTATTAATTCTGTAGAACTTCTAGGTTAAAATTTTACCATCGGTGCACGATACAAAATTTGTATGTGCCATAATTCCCAAATGAATTTGAATTTGGATGAGCCGTAAATTCTAGCATATTTTTTATGCTGAAATCTAAAGGAAATAATACATGAAAGTCAAGTTTGTCGGTTGACTTTTTGGTCAACAGATCGTCTCGATTTGCGTGCTATGAGTCTCGAGTCGATAAAATTAAGGTTCTTTTGGACAAAATTAGAATTTGACCTAAAAATCAGAATAATAAGATTAAAATAGAATTTTAGAGTAATTATTCCAAAATTAAATAAATTAAAATAAATTATCTTTTGACATGATAAATTTGTAATACATTGGCTATTTGGACTGTGACTGGGATTCTGATTCGTACCAGCTAAGGACCACAGGCGAGTACATTTTTGTGATTACTTTCAGTACTTAATAGTCTCTATAATGCATGCTTAGTATTGGTTATTTGATTTTAGACACTTGTTACACGGATTGGTATGATGGATTCCTATTATGAGATAAGTGATTGTTCTGGATTATTGTTATTTCTTCGTGACTTGTTTGGAATCCATGTGTACTTGTGGGGAAGAGAAATACTTAGTGGACATGTGAACTACCCTTTCTATCCCATGGCCTTTTCTGGAATAATAGCAGCCATGCATGACAAGTATGATTTTCCGGATATTACCCCCTAGCCGTTCACATGTCAACAAGGTATTTTAAATCACATAGCGTAGTTGTTCCTATCTGTTCTTCCATCAATAATAGTTATTTCTTTTGTTGCTTGCCCTTCTGGATGATCAGGGAGAGTTAGCAGCACAGATACCGTCTGCGATGGAGTAGTTTATTAAAAGTTGATTTTGTTAGTTATTTGGATCGGATTGTTCTCCGACAGTTTCCTAAAGTATTTTGAACATTGTATTTGGATAATTAGTTTTGGAAAAGATTCATTATACCCACATCAAGGTTATTATTTTAATATTATATTGGTGTATTCTTTTAAACTGGTGCCTGTGATTGAGTATAATGTAGATATATATATATATATATGTTATGAGTTATAGATTACTTGTGGCTTATTATACAGTATTCTACCGTCGACACTGCGGCGTAGGCTGGGCGTACTCATGACTCATGCCCAAATCAATGGTGCGGGTCGTGACACATTTTTAGTGGTGGCCCATGCCGGTCAAATTTTGCACAAGGTTGCAAACTCGTGGTGGTACTCAATTTAGATGTACGACTGCGAGCCTGCAATAGGATATACATACTAGGAATAGGAAAATACTCAATCACAACTAGGGATCCCGTATACTCAACTTGCTAACCCTTAATAATTCTTTTCGAGCAATCGAACCTCTTTTTTAGTTGATCGTCCTCCTTGAATACTTCCTTATCTTGTGTTATATCAACTTTACTTTTGGTATTTTCAACCTTTCAGAATGCCACCCAAGAACAGAGCACGCAGTTCCAGAGACAATTGTGCTTTTCCCACACCACCCGCATCGTGTAGCTTTATTTCAGTATCCTTTGTGCTTCAGCATAGTTTAGTATCTGAACCCTTAAGTAGGAGTTGCAAGATCACGACTGGTGGAGGTACTATCGTAGTCAGTGACACTTGTAAGGGACGTCCTGTTACCTTGGAAGGCCATAATTTGGATGCTAGTTTACTCATAATGCCACTTTCGAGTCTTGACATTATCCTTGGAATGGATTGGTTAAGTATGCACCATGCTAGCATAGACTGTCATGGAGGACGTGTATTGTTTTGCCCTCCTGGAAAGCCAAAATTTGAGTTTATTAGGGAGGAGTTGAGCAGAGTGATAGAATTATTTATGGAGCCGTGGTAGCAGAGACGGACTTGTCATACCCGATTATTGCAAAAAATTTAGACGTATTTTCTAAGGAGCTACCCGGATTGCCACCGAACAGAGACCTTGAATTTACTATAGACTTAGTGCCTGGGACAGAACCGGTGTCGCAGCGAGTCTACAGGATCAACAACAGCGAGCTGACAGAACTAAAAAAATAGGTAGATGATTTGCTAGACAAGTGTTTTATTAGATCGAGTTCCTTGCCTTGGGGAGCCCCGATCTTATTTTTACCAACGAAAGATGGGTTTGTTGCAATATGCATTGATTATAGGGCTCTAAACAACCTCATCATAAAAAACAAATACCCGCTACCAAGGATAGACGATCTTTTCTATCAGCTGAGTGGAGTGAGGGTATTTTCAAAGATCGATTTGAGGTCTGGCTATCATCGGTTGAAGGTGAAGAAGAAAGATATTCCAAAAACTGCATTTCAGACAAGATACGACCAATATGAGTTTATGGTGATGCCATTTGGGTTGACTAATGCCCCGACAGTCTTCATGAACTTGATGAACAAGGTATTCCACCAATACCTTAAAACGTTTGTAGTTGTATTCATAGATGATATTCTTGTCTATTCGAAGATACCGGAAGAACACGAGAAGCATCTAAGGATTGTGCTAGAGACCCTCCGGAAGGAGAAGCTCTATAGAAAACTCTTAAAATATGAGTTCTTTCTGGATAAGGTAGAGTTCCTTGGGCATGTGGTAACTGGAGCCGGGATATCGGTGGATCCAAAAAAGATTGCTGTTGTAGAGACTTGGACCACTCCGAGTTCTGTTGCAGAGATCAGAAGCTTCTTAGGATTGGCCGGATATTACCGAAAAATTATAAAGGATTTTTCACTGATCGCGGAGCTATTGACTAGACTCACTAGGAAGGATGTGCAGTTCAAGTGGACCGAAGAATGTCAGGCTGCATTTAATGAGCTCAAGAAGAGATTGACCACTGCGCCTGTTTTGACGGTGCCATAGGGGACAGGAGGATTTGTCATTTATAGCGATGCTTCAGAGAAAGGCTTGGGATGTATTCTAGAGCAGAACAAGAAGGTGGTGGCATTTGTTTCTAGACAGTTGCGGCCACATGAGAGAAACTATCCCACTCACGACTTAGAACTAGCAGCGGTGGTCTTCATTCTAAAGCTATGGAGACATTATCTGTACGAAGAGCGTGTAGAAATATTCACTGACCAAAGATTTTAAGGTATGTCTTTACGCAGAAGGAGCTGAATATGAGACAGCACAGGTGGCTAGAACTGATGAAGGATTTTGATATTTTACTACAATACCATCCAGGAAAGGCTAACGTAGTTGTCGATGCATTGAGCAGATATCAAGTAGCGATGTACTTGATAATGGATCGTTACTTATTAGCAGAATTGGATAGCCTGGGCATCGAGGTTATTATTCCAGGAGTGGAGACGCAGATGATGGGCATACAGATTCAATCAGGATTGATGGAGAAGATTCGAGAGACACAGTAACAGGATGAGGGTCTGTGAAGCCTCAGAGCTCCAGTACAGGGTGGATTGATAGATGACTTCTCTATTGCAGAGGATGGTTCTCTAAGGCACGGGACTAGGTTATGTGTGCCTAGTGGGGACCTGCATGAAGAGATCATGCAGGAGGCTCATCGTTCTCAGTATTCTATACACCCGGGAGCTAACAAGATGTATAAGGACCTGAGAGAACATGTGTGGTGGTATGGAATGAAGCGGGAGGTAGCATATTTTGTCGCCAGATGTTTAGTGTGCCAGCAGGTCAAAGCCGAGAGGCAAAGACTAGGAGGATTGCTACAGCCACTACCAATTTCTAAGTGGAAATGGGAGCATATCCACGCACTCCAGGAGGAAATGACGCAATTTGGGTCATTGTGGACTGGATGACCAAATCAGCCCACTTTTTGCCTTTCAAAGTAGGATTGTCCACGGAGAAGCTCGCTGATTTTTATGTAAGATAAATAGTCAGGCTGCATGGAGTTCCAGTAAGCATCGTGTCCGATCGGGATAGTAGATTTATGTCCCACTTTTGGAGGAGTTTGCAGGCTAACTTGGGTACCCAACTCAAATTTAGCACGACTTACCACCCTCAGATGGATGGACAGTCCGAGAGGACTATTCAGACGCTCAAGGATATGCTTCAGACATGTGTACTAGATTTTGGTGGCTCGTAGGAAGATCATCTTCACCTGGTAGAGTTTGCATACAACAATGGCTATCAGGCTAGTATCGAGATGTCTTCTTTCGAGGCTTTGTACGGTAGGAGATGCCGAACTTTATTATCTTGGGATGACGTAGGAGAGAGAGTACTTTTGGGACCAGAGATGGTAGTTGATGCTCTAGAGAAGGTAAAGCAGATTAGAGAGAGACTTCGGGTGGCTCAGGACAGACAGAAGCAGTGGGCTGATAGCCACAAGAGACCGCTAGAGTTTGAGGTATCGATTTATTTATTTAAATAGTTATTACATTTTTAGATCATGCGTTAAGTTCCTGTTTTGGCATAGGTTGGTGACTTAGTGTTCTTGAGGATCTCTTCGACACGTGGAATAATTCGTTTTGGTGGAGGTGGAAAGCTTAGTCCAAGATTCATCGGACCTTTCAATATTTTGGAGAAGGTCAGAGTAGTAGCTTATCGACTAGCCTTACCGCCCATATTGGAAGGAGTACACAATGTGTTTCATGCATCCTAGCTGAGACGATACGTGGCATATCCTAGCCATGTATTAGATCATTTGGAGCTTGAGGTTGGACCAAGCCTCCGTTATCCGGAGCAGCCAGTGGAGATCCTTGACCGCAGAGATAAGGTACTTCGTAACCAAGTAATCCCCTTGCTTCGCGTTGCTTGGAGGCATCATTCTTCCGGTGAATCCACTTGGGAGCGGGAAGAGGAGATACGAGAGCGTTACCCCTATCTTTTTGCACCATGAGGTAATTTTTTTTCTTATTTGTTCTGCCTTAAATTTCGAGGACAAATTTTTTCTTAGGAGGGTAGACTTGTAACCTCGGTATCCTGAAATTCTAGCTTAAATATTATTTTTAGGTTAAATTGGGGCTAGTGAGATTTTTTTAATAATTTTTGGTTAATTAAAAACTAGTAACACTAATTTTCTAGGACTTTAAAGAATTTATTTTAGGTTCAAACTTAATTAAAAATACCCCAAATTTTTATTTTAGGTTCTAAATAATCAAATATATTTTCTAGAATTTTCTTGGAATTTTCTGATTATTTTTAGCCTTTATTTTGAGTTAATTAGGGAAAACTAAATTAAAAACAATTTTCTGAAAATAAAAACCCAAAAAAGTAATTATTTATGCCCAGTCAGTCAACAGGGGCCCACCTGTAAGCCTCCCGCAGCCAACTGGACGGGGCCTGCCTGTCAGTGACAGCGGGTTGTGTGCGGGTGCAGTCGAGCCGACCCAGAGTCGAGCCGAGTCCAAGTTCGACTCGGACTCAGCTGAGCCAAGCCGGGTCAAACCCAGACCGTACAATCTGGGCGGGACAGCGCGGATGGCTGCCACATGGCAGGCTCACGAGCCACGACTTCCCTCTCTCCTCTCTCTATATAGGATATTTAGTTTATAACTCTAGGGTTTTCTTTGAGCCAAATTTTGGGGAATTGCCATATAGGGTTCATTCATCTCCCAGAAGCCATTGCGCATAGATCCGAACTCCAAACAAGACCCAATTTTTTGCGTTAGAACGATATTGAGGTTAGCTTTCTGATTATATAAATTTCTTTAAGAAATTAGTAGTATTAAATTTCAGAAAATTCGTAGAGCATAGCATGTCCAAAAATAGATGCATCTCGATGTTTTTGCGATTTCGGGAGAACCAGGAATCAGAATCACGAACCGTTTGAAGTTTCAGAAACTAATGTTGAGATCATTGACATATGTTTTTCCCAAAATTTAATTTGAAATATTTATATACTGTTAATTCTGTAGAACTTCTAGGTTAGAATTTAACCATCGGTGCACGATACAAAATTTGTATGTGCCATAATTCCTAAACCAATTTGAATTCGGACGAGTCGTAAATTCCAGAATATTTTTAATACTAAAATCTACAAGAAATCATGCATGAAAGTCAAGTTTGTGTCGGTTAACTTTTCGATCAACAGATCGCCTCGATTTGCGTGCTATGAGTCTCCAGTCGATAAAATTTAGGTTCTTTTGGACAAAATTAGGATTTGACCTAAAAATCAGAATAATAAGATTAAAATAGAATTTTGGAATAATTATTCTAGAATTAAATAAATTAAAATAAATTATCTTTTGACATGATAAATTTGTAATACATAGGCTATTTGGACTATGATTGGGATTCTGATTCATACCAACTAAGGACCACAGGCGAGTACATTTTCATGATTACTTTCAGTACTTGATAGTTTATATAATGCATGCTTAGTATTGGTTATTTGATTCTTAACACTAGGTACACGGATTGGTATGATGGATCCCTATTACGAGATATATGATTGTTCTGGATTATTGTTATTTCTTCGTAACTGGTTTGGAATCCATGTGTACTTGTGGGGAGGGAAAATACTTAGTTGATGTGTGAACTACCCTTTCTATCCCATGGTCTTTTCTGGAATAATAGCAGCCATGCACGACACGTGTAGTTTTCTGGATATTACCCCTAGCCGTTCACATGTCAACAAGGTATTTCAAATCACATAGAGTAGTTGTTCCTATCTGTTCTTCCATCCATAATAGTTATTTCTTTTGTTGCTTGGAGATATTGTACTATATGTTGCCATGACAGGACTTCAGCATTTGGTTATTCTAGTTGCTTTATTGTGAGTTTAGTTTATTGCTATCATATATTCCTTCCTATTTATTGTCTTATAGCTTCTACCATGTGTTGGAACTGTTTTTATTGTGATGTACTCGTTCCTTTCCTGACTGGATAAATATTTTAGGTGACTACATTGAGGATAAAATCCTTACACATTATGGACCGTATGCTGGCGACAGAATAGAGCCTGATCTTGCCCTTCCGGACGATCAGGGAGAGTTAGCAGCTCAGATACCGTCTGCGATGGAGTAGTTTATTAGTAGTTGATTTTGTTAGTTATTTGGATCAGATTGTTTTTCGATAGTTTTCTAAAGTATTTTTAATATTGTATTTGGATAATTAGTTTTGGAAAAGATTCATTATACCCACATCAAGGTTATTATTTTAATATTATCTTGGTGTATTCTTTTAAACTGGTGCCTGTGATTGAGTATAATGTATATATATATATGTGGTGAGTTATAGATTACTTGTGGCTTATTGTACAGCGTTCTACCGTCGATACTGCGGCGTAGGCTGGGCGTACTCATGACTCATGCCCAAATCCAGGGTGCGGATTATGACTATATATATATATATATATATATATATATATATATATATATATATATATATATATATAGGAAAAAAGGGATATGAGCCATAGGCTCATATTCCTACATATGCACGTGTGGACCAACAGGAATGAAGTGTACTAGTGCATTTGGGTGCACATGGGATGTAGGAATCCATTTCTATTGGTCAATATGTGCATGGCTCATATATATATATATATATATATATATATATATATATATATATATATATATATATATATAGTATAGGCTAGGCTTATCATTAATTCGTATCCCATGTATCCCATAATATGACCTAGTATACTTAGGATAGACCTAGTATAGACTTATTATTACTAGTATGACTTCATTAACTAACCTTATGGATATTGTAGAATCTTGATCAAGGTATTAACTAGTTTGACCTAGTTTGACCTAGTTTTGATTTAGAAATGACCTAGAAACCATATTTTAGTTTTTTTTAATATATTTATTACTTTATTACACCAATTGACATGGCAACTCTTATATAGGTCTGTGAGTCACCGATAGAGACACAATTTGATATTTATTGCTCTGGACCACAGGGAGTACATTCTATGCTAGTTTCTATTATTTGATAATTACTATAATACAAATATTTCGTAATATTTACTTGATTTTGACATTATGGTACACATATTAGTATATTCGGATCCTCGTCATGAGATGTTACTCTTCAATGATTGCCTTAATATTTCTCGTCATTATATTGACCGTGATCATCGTGCTTGTATTGTAGACCTTGCATAGTGATTATAGTGTTGTGACGTATCGTGATATAGATCCATTGTACTAGTTGGGTGTCACTACCACGTTCCGAAAACAGGGATATTTTTGACTTTTTTAAATATTTAATATTATTGGTAGTTACAATTTAGTAATTGCATGATAGTATATTAATTTAAATAAATATATGATGTGTAATTTAAATATAATATTATATGCAGTGTTCATTTATTGTTTGAGCTGGTAGACTTGACCTAGAAGCCAGTAGACGAACACTTGTCGGAATTATGGAATTTTTGTATTTAATTATTTAGTTAGAATTTAATTCTTGGAGTTTGTAATTAATTACCGTATTTTATTTAATATTATTGCGCCCTGCCTTTGCTTCGATATTTGGAGCACTACCCTAGCTTGTGTCTTCCAACAAATTTCACAATCTTGCCCTAGACATGCCCGCCTTCCATTATGCTATTTTTTTGCAACTCATAATTATGCTCCCTGTGCCTTATTTCTAGCCGCACAAAAATCGTCGCGGACGTTATTTAATAAATTCCTATTTTGTATCGTTGTGCGTTCCAATTAAAATTGGGGACAATCTTGTCCTATTTTTCATACGACCCAAATTAGGGTAATATCCTGTTCTGAGTCTAATTCATTATTGGTATTGATGACCTGACCTAATTTTGGCCCCATGTACTCCTAATTAATTTTAGAACACAACTTGCATTTATTTCTAATTAAATTGGGGATACTATTTAAACCAATTCTGAAAATCCCAATTTAATTCCAGTGCCCTGCAAATTGAGCCCATACCAAACATACAGCGCCCCCTGACCCTACAAAACACCAGACACCGAATCGCCCGCCAAATTTTCGTCATTTTATGTGTCTGTGCAAATACCCAAATTTAAGGGGGCTAATTTGCAAATTTGCATTTTTGGTGCCAACATACATTTGTTAAACCAATGAGAAATCCCTAATAATTTTTAATTAGCCTCTCACCCTTATCCCCACATGAATTATTTTCTCCATGTCAAATCTGGACCACTCATTTAATTGAGTGCATCCTCACCCTCCATCAAAACCCTCTCTCCTATATAATATCATGTCCCATCAAACCCTAATCCCTAGAAACCAAGGTAGCCTACATCCCCAAACAAGCCCCCACCTCTCTCTCGCCTCCATCCTCAACTCCAACGTAGGAGTTTCTCCAAATCCTTCTTCCTTTCTTCTTCTCTTCTTCTCTTCTTCTCCTTCTTTTTCTTCTTCTTCTTCCTTTCTTCATTAAAAATTTTAAATTGAAAGAGGGGGGAAACTATCACCACCCATCCCCTGTACTTCGGCCACCGGCCAGCTCCGGCGGCCCCAACCATTTTCCTGAGCACCCCCGGCCGAGCCCCGATCCCCGGCGGCCAACCCGACGGCTGCTCCTCCCCCATTCCTCCTGCTACTACCCCGGCGGCCCTCTCCCTGCTTCGTCGACTTCTCCCCCGACTTCGGCGGTCAGCTCCCCAACCCCTCACGCCGGCGCTCCACTGATCCTCCCCACTGTCCCCGAGCCGACCCCTGCTGTGAACTTCGGCGGCCGAGCCCGAGTTTCCCTGCTCCCAGCCACCTCTCCTCCACTCCGGTTACATCCACCACCACCACCACCGGCATCTACTCCCAACCCCTCTCCCAGGCGGACTCCCTCCGGGCGGCCAAGTCCCCCGCAGCCCCCTGCTGTGTACAGCCGGCCGACATCTCCCTCAGGCCGCCTACATCACCCGACCAGCGGTCGACTCCTCCTCCCTGCTGTGCTCGGCCCCCCGGCTGCTCGACAACCCCCCATCTCCAGCATCTACACTACCACCACCACCTCTATCTTCACCATATATCACCACCACCTATCACCACCACTACTCCCCTCTTCCCGAGCCGTGCTCCGGCGGTCTCCGGCCGTACTCCGGCCACCCAACCCATCACAGTGAGTTCCTCTTCTCTCCCCTTCCTTCTTCTTATATATATATATATATATGTATATATATACATACGTATATACGTATGGGTGTATATATAATATATGTATATGTATAATAGTTATTTAATTAATGTGTATAAATACAGGATTATGGAATACATATACGTATATCTGTGTGTATGTGTATATTAATATACATGTATATAGTATAGTTATTATTTTGGTATAAATATATATGTATAGTATATAAATACATTAGTAAAGTATACTTTTAATATGTGTACATGTATATTATTTATAAATAAAATGTTAAACATGTATAAGCATAGTATATATATATATATACTTTAGTGTATGTAGGTATTAATGTATATATATATATATATAAATGATATATGAAAATGTTTTATTAGTATATATGTGTATAAACGTATTTTGGTGTATAGTATGTGTATTCCATATATGTAGGTATTTTGGTATAAAAATATATAATGTTTGGTGTATGTATATATTTTGTATATATATATATATATATATATATATATATATACTTAGTATATTTTCAAATGTGTATAATTAGTATAAATGTACATATATATATATATATATATTGTACATACATTTAATATATTTTCAATATATATATATGATTGATATATATAAATACGTGTTCTACTATATGTATTATTGCTATACTTAATATATTTTTCAATATATAAAATTGATATATGAATATATTTATTGTATATACACCTAGTATATTTTAAATTGATAAAAATGGTAAACATACATTGTTTAACTATATATATATTATACATGAAATTAAAGGATATATATATATATATATATATATATATATATATGGTAGGTATTAATGTTGGTTAAAAATATGTAATGTGTTTTAGATGTCTGTCTACTAGATGACCCTAGTTGACTAGTGCCCTGCCTGGCATGGCCCTGAGGCCAGTGTTTATAGACTGTGTGTTAGGGTAGCATCTGATACAAGTGATATTGTGTTATGTCTATAGGACTGTTGATTCTCCCAGGGGATACTCTAGAACAGGACATCCATAAATACCAGCTAAGGACTCAAGGCAAGTACATTCTCTGATAATTTCTAATTCCTTGATAATTTCTATAAATTAAATAATCATGAAATGTTACATCTGAATCCTTGACACAGTGTTACACGGACTAGTATAGCTTGGATCTGCAGTCATGAGATGTTACATTGATTATCGTATTGATATTGTACACGACATGTATATTAGACATCGTACATGATAGATTGGACTTGCTCGTGTATCGTGACGTGTCATGGTTAGATCCACAGTACTAGTTGGGGGGCGGGGAAGTAGTTAGTAAGAAATATGATCATAACCTCTTATTGTAGTGTAGAATAATGTAAGTGTTAATCATGCTCTTCACCCATAATTAGCCAGGCCCTGTAGCTATCGTACATGTTCCCAAGCCGATCACATTTCGAAACTACTATTTCAAACACATAGAATAGATTACAGTTTTCTATTTTAAATCATATACTACATCACCCGTATATGATACTGCTCCTTGTTCTTTTTATTTTCATACATGTACTGACTGTATCATATTGCCTATTGCCGGTCTCTTTATATTGCCTGTCTCTCTTTAATTGCCATTGCATTTATTTTACTGTCTTCTCAGTAGCTAGCATCACATGTTTACTGCTTTATAGTCCTTATCAATTAAATGGAACTGTTATTTAAGATTTGTACTTTGCTCCTTCCTGACTGGAAACATTTTTCCAGACTATGCCTTAGAGGATCGATAGTCAACACTTTATGGACCATATGGTGAGTAGCTGCACTTGGGCTTGATAGTTAGTTGTGATTTCGGGAGGTCTAGCCGGAATCACCAATCTTCTAGTTAGTTCTTTTAGTAGAATATTGGTACCGGATTTGTCTCCGGCATTTTTATTGAGACTTGGATATTGTTGAGTTTGATTTTACCTTAGACTTGTGTTGTATTTAATTTTGTTTCGCTATCTTATCGTGCTGTAATCCTGTGATTGAGTATGTGTTCATTTTATTTGTGTCATCCGTGCCTCCTTATGGAGATTGGATGCTTGTGTGAAATTGGCTAGATAGTATCAAGACCTTGACAACGTTCTACAGTCGACACTGCGGCGTAGGCTGGACGTACTCGCATACTCGTGCCCCAATTCCGGGTGCGGGTCGTGACATTGGGAGCGACAAAAATGCTAGATGGATATGTTATCAAAACCCTTAAATATTGTATTGCATCATGTAGACAACAACCCGTCATACACCTAACGTATGGTTGTGTTACTCCGTAGACAATATCTAATCTTAAATAATTGTGTCATTGATCATGTTACTTGTAAACAACAACCAATCATAATGATCCTATGATTGTGTTATAGCCTTGATAGTAGATATTGATAACCCAAGCCGATCATATATCTAACTAGTATTTTAAACACTTACTGTAGTTACAGTTCTTCTTTATATTCTAGTTCATTGCTTTTATTCTATTTTGTTTTTATTAGTTTATATTTTATTGCCCTAGATTATCTGTCTCATTTCCTACCACAGCATGATATTGTTTATTACTTCTCGTCTTGTACTATATTTTTTATTTCTGTTTATAGTCATTATCAATTAACCTGGAACTGCTATTGGGTTGTAATTCGCTCCAATTCTGACGGAAATATATTTTAGACGATTGGTTAGAGGAAATGTGTCCCACCTATTACAGGCCAAAGGATGACGAGGCCATTGAGGTAGCACTATAGAGCATGTTGAGTAGTGCCAATAGTCGGGGTGGCTTAGTTGTCCTCATTTATGTTATTATATGTGACAGTTAGGCATTATGGCATTTATTATATTTGAGACTATTGTATTGAGCTTAGACCTTTGGACTTGGACTTATGTTTGTATTGTGACTCTATATATAATTTTTTCTATTTCATATCGTGTCATATCTTTCTCTATTTTGTTATTGTTATTGAGTATAGTGAATATACTAGATGACCCTAGTTGACTAGTGCCCTGCCTGGCATAGCCCTGAGGCCAGTATATTTCTTCTGTGTGTTAGGGTAGCATCTGATACAAATGTGGTTTGCTTTGTGATATGTTTATAGGACTGTTGGTTTACCAGGGGATACTCTGGAACGGGACATCCATAAATACCAGCTAAGGACCCAAGGCAAGTACATTCTCTGATAATTTCCAATTCTTGATAATTACTATAAGTTCAATAATCTTGAAATGTTACAACTGAATCTTTGACACTGTGCTACACGGACTAGTATAGCTTGGATCTGCAGTCATGAGATATTATCTTGATTATCGTATTGACATTGTACACGACATGTATATTTAGACATCGTACATGATAGACTTGACTTGCTCGTGTATCGTGACGTGTCATGGTTGGATCCACAGTACTAGTTGGGGGCGGGGAAGTAGTAGTAAGAAATGTGATCATAACCTCTTATTGTAGTATAGAAATTGTAAGTGTTAATCATGCTCTTCACCCATGATTAGCCAGGACCTGTAGCTATCGTACATGTTCCCAAGCCGATCACATTTTGAAACTACTATTTCAAACACTTAGAATAGATTATAGTTCCCTATTTTAAATCATATACTACATCACCCGTATATGATATTGTTCCTTGTTCTTTTCATTTTCTTATATGCACTGACTGTATCCCATTGCCTATTTTGCATGTCTCTTTATATTGCCTGTCTCTCTATATTACCTGTCTCTCTTAAATTGCCATTTCAATTATTTCACTATCTTCTCAGTAGCTAGCATGACATGTTTTATTGTATTATAGACATTATCAATTAATGGAACTGTTATTTGAGATTGTGCTTTGCTCCTTCCTGACTGGAAACATTTTTCCAGACTATGCCTTAGAGGACCGCTGTCCGACACTTTGTGGACCTTATGGTGAGTAGCTGCAGACTTGATAGTAGTTGTGATTCTAGGAGGTCTAGCTGGAAATTACTATTTTTAGTTAGTTCTTTTAACAGACTTTTTGGTACCGAATTTGTCTCCGGCAATTTGATGATTTATTGGATATTGTTGAGTTAGAATATTACTTGTGGACTTGTGTTGTGTTTAATTTTAATTTCTGTTTCGAAATCTTATCGTGCTGTAATCCTGTGATTGAGTATATGTTCATCTTATTTGTGACATCCGTGCCTCCTAATGGAGATTGGATGTTTGCGTGACATTAGTTAGATAGTATCAAGACCTAGACAGCGTTCTACCGCCGATGTTGCGGCGTAGGCTGGACGTACCCACGCACTCGTGCCCCTAAACCGGGTGCGGATCGTGACAAGTATTGATTACTATTATCATATTATCATTGTGTCTATCATTTGGGAGTTGAGATTTCTTGACAGGTACATTATATATATTATGTGAGATATTTAGATATTATATATTATGTAAGATATTTAGATATTATTGTTGACCTAGATAGTGTTCTTCTATCGATACTACGGTGTAGGCTGGACGTACCCATGTACTCTCTCTTTAGCTCTACATTTTCCTTCTCCCCTATCTACCTTCATGGATTCCCAAACCTCCCGATCAAATGAGACTATAGCGGGTGAAAGTCGTGACACATTTTTGTGGTGGCCCATGCAGGTCAGGCATCGTAATTAGTGCGATGTCGTTGTAGTGCAATAACTTTGTTGTACTATTTTAAGCCTGTGATATGATAGGATATAAGATATATAGAATGAGAGAGCGAATACTCAATCATAACTAGGAAATAAATCCAACCAATTGATTCTTGCTATCTTTCTTCGTTTTGAATACATCGTTCTTTGAATATTACTATCATTCCTTGATGCTATCGTATCTTGCACAATATTGATTCCTTTGTTTTGAATCTATCTTCAGGATGTCGTCGAAGACCCGATTGCAGCGCTCTGAAGCTGTTTCGGCGAGGTCAGATACTTTGTCACCTCAGAGAGAGATAGTAGCTACTGCTCCGCCTTCTTCCGCTCAGAGGGTTCCCTCACCAGCCCATATGGGGATTTCAGCAATAGCTTTTAGGCGTGCTCCACGACCAGTTCTGAGGGCTCTTCTAGTAGTCACGGAGGACCTTCCCTCCCCCACCACCTATGCCAGATGACGGGACACATATGTTCGCCATATTCTGGAAGATGATGGAAGAGTAAGAGAGGCAGGCAGATGTACTACGTCAGGGCATAGAAAATGCCCACCAGCTAGCACTTGCAACAGTAGAGAGGGTTTTCCTAGTTCAGCCATAGGCGGTACCGCCTTATCTATCCCGCATCAGCCGAGGACGGGTACCATCATTGGTTTCAAGAGGATGGGGCCCAAAGCATATAGGGGATCTTGTACGCCGACGATTGGATTGAGGACATGGAGAGGATATTTTGACTGGCACAGATTTTGGAGTATCTATAAGTGGAGGCAGCGGATAGCCAGATGTTTGATATTGCCCTGACATGGTTCCGTACAGACACGAGGATTACGGTGCCAGGATTGACTTGGGTAGCTTTTAAAGAGCTTTTCAAGGAGAAGTTCTTTCCGGATGTGGCTTAGAGTGTCATGGAGAGCCAATTTTAGGACCTCGCCAAGGGAGTATGATAGTAGACGAGTACGCCGCAGAGTTTTACAGATTAGGCAAGTTTGTGAAGGGGAATAATACCCTAGGAAGACCCAGGAAGTTCTGAAAGGTTTTGACCAGGGAGATCAAATCCCACACCCATGGTCATAGTACTGCTATATTCGAGGAGATCATGATGGATGCACAGAGGGCGAAGGATGAGTTGGAGCTCAAGTACAAGAGGATGAGAGATACACCAGGGGGAGCTAACAGCAGTGCGGGTCCAGCTAAGCGACCTTAATTCCAACAACCGAGAGTATTTCAGCAGCATCATCAGTTTCATGTACCAGTCAGGGCACCTGCTGAACAGATATATCAGTTTCAGAGGCAAGTTCATCAAGCACCACAACAGCCTCAAGGTCAGATAAAACAGGCACCCTCCTGCAACTATTGTAAAAAACCTGGGCATGTTTAGGACTGCAAGAGAAGGCTCAAGGTGTGTTTGTATTGTGGATCTTCAGAGCACATGATGAGGGATTGTCCCACTAACCCTTTTGGTTCAGACCATAGTGCAAATCCGGATCAGAGAGGTGGAATAGGCCACTTGTGCAAGCAGATTGCTCAGCACCCGAAGAGGGATCCACCCTGGCAAGGCGGGGCATTTGCAATAATATTTGAGGAGACCGACGCTACAGGTGATGGGTTAGCAAGTTTTATTCCTTTTTCCTGTCATTTCTCATCTATTGTTTCCTTAGTACCTTATAGTTGCTTGTGCTACATAGTTAGTATAGATAGTAGTACATCCTTGTCAGAGACTAAAATATCAAGGCAGGTAGAGACTATAACCATACATGTTTGTTATTTTCTATAGAATTTTATGTTGTATGATTTTAGATAGGAATTTCATAGACCATGATTATTGGGGGTTTGACCGTGGTGAAGATTATAAGGAATAGGTCTTGACGAGCTAGAGAGAGAGATGAGTTGACTTAAATTTTGAGGAAAAAAAAATTTCTAAGCCGCTAGGATTGTAACTACCATTTTCGGGAGAGGGATATTTTTGTCATTTTGTATATATTTATTATTGTTATATTTTTATTTCATAATATTTATAATTATTCATATATATATATATATATATATATATATATATATATATATATATATATATTCTAGTTGTATGGTTAGATGTTAGCCTTTAGTTAGACTAATTGTTAGTGAACTTAAGTGGAACCAAATAGACTTGACATCACCTATTAGTGTGACCAATTAGTTTAGTCATGGTTGACTAATTAAATTAGAGAGAATGACTAAGAAAATCATTTATTAAATATAACAAGCTTCCACCAATTAAACCCATTTTAGTGCTAATCCTTCATGACTAACTAGTAGGGGTAAATGGGATATTTAATATTTTATTAGGGTTAGGTAAAGGGGTCGGCCACCTATATCAAGGAAGAAAAGAGCCTCTCTTCTTCATTTCTACCCTAATTTCCTTTCTAAATTATTTCATCCCTTTCCCCCTCAAATTCTAATTCCAAGGAGGCTAGGAGCTTGGCATAGCAAGGATGAAGCATTGGAAGGAAGCTAGCTTGAGGGAGGTGTCCATTCCTTGGATTTTGTGTCCCCTTTAGTTTGTAGCGTTGGAAATCTATCTCCCAATAGTTAAAATTCATATTTTCTTTATTATTTTAGTTTTAAATAATATATTTGACAATTAGGAACCTACCCTTGGCTAAGGGCTATTTATAGGAAGAAGAACTAGGTTCATATGAGGCCTATAAAGAAAGTTACAATGACTTTTGTGACCAAATGGGAGAAAATCTGAATTTAGACCACTATGTGTTTGTAGGAATATCCTATAGGTGATTTTAGGTTTTAATTCATAGTTTGACAGAGTATACATATCCAAAAATGGATAGGAGAGTCAGTATTATGATACGCCATGATACGGTGGTGTAGGTTGGTATTTCAATGTATTTGAAGTAATAACTTGTAAATTTTCTCATATTGCATTAGCTATTTCTGTCACTACCACATTTCTTGAGTAGGGACATTATTGTCATTTGCAATATCTCTATATATATTGTGTTTATAGTTACATGATATGTATAATATATTATATTATTATTTTTAATGATATGGGTTAGTAAACTAGACCTGATGAGACCATTAGACTCAACCTTAGACAAGATATTTTGAACCCACTAGTTAATCCCTATCCATTTTAATTAGAAAATTTGTTAAACCCTCACTTTGGATTAAACTCCACTTATTTGAATAACTCTTCATGACTAACCATAAGGGTATTGAGGACTTTATGCATTGCTAGCCCTAGGTCCTCATGTGGCCGACATATATAGAGAGAGGGAGTCTCCCTCTAGTTCTTTCATAGATCATAAACAAAAATCCAAGAAGTAGTTCTTCCTCCAAAACCTTCCTTCCTCCACCAAAGCTCAGAAATTTAAACTCCAATCCCTCTCATTTTCCTCATCTAAGAAGCCTCGAAGCTTAGGTTTCAAGGAGCTTTGGAGAAGAAGAAGTTTGCATTGGGAATCCATCTTCCAATAGGTAAAAATCTGAAATATCTCCTTTAAAATTCTGTTTTACTTATTTTATTGGACATTAGGAGCCCACCCATGGTTTAGAAATAGCCACAAGGGGAGAGAATGAGTTTCAATGGGTTTCCTTAGTATTTTCTACATGGAGTTGTGTTCCATTGAGGGTTTTGTTTAGTGTGGAGTATTTTTTCTCCATTCTGCTTTTGCCACTTACCATATAGATGTATATAGTTATTTTTTATATGCATAATTATTCTTTATGGGTTATTAAGGGTTTTGGAATATAAGTTGGGGTTGTATCATAGAGTTTCTCATGGGTGCACTTAAAGTGTATGATAAATTAACTAGAAGAGGTATATTTATTAGTGTGTGTTATTCACATAATTTTGTGCATGTATGTATATATAGTTATATATAATAGTGTATTAATATAGATACTTATGTGTATGAGAGATGAATTTTGTGTCTGTGAGTGTGTAAGTGTGTGTGTCGGTTTGGAGCATGCTAAGTGTATGTTGTGTGGGGGTTTAAGTGTGCAAGTTGCAGAACTTATCCCTGCATTGCAATTTTATCAGATACTTGCATTCCTGCAGAAGAGGTATTAGAGTACAAGCTCGGGTTATTAGAGGTGTGGGAACTGATGGGAAGGTATGGAAAATTTGGGTTACAGACTTGAGAAGGTTGTAGTATGGGGGTATGTAGGGGATATACTTCACAACAAGGAGCAGTTACCTGTAAATTTCAAGTCTGCAGTACCTTGTTGCACACTGCAACAAGAGAAGTAAGCTTGGAGGTGTAGTGGTTCGGTTCAATTGTAGGTGTGTTGTGTCTCAATTGTTGCATCAGTGACGGTTGACCACATATATTATCTACATGTGTGTCAAGTGGGTAGAAAGGTATTAGATTGGTGCCTGTGAGTAGGTTTTGAGTGACAGTGTTGGTGTTGGTCTTAGAAAATAGTATTATGTGGTGTGTAGTAGAGTATCATTGAAGACTCAGTTGCAGCAAAAATTGGGCAGAGGGTATCGGTGTCAGTGTTTATCAGTAGGAACAACAACTAGACAATTCTTTTACAGCTGGTGCTATTGTTGTTGTGGTTATGGGTGTTAGTTGTTGCCATTATAGTTTGAGGGGTGTGAGGCCTTACCTGCTGGTGGTATTAAGTTAGGCAGGTTGAGGATCGGGTTATGGTACGGGTTGGACTAGAGGTGAGGATCATGTGATGATTCTCAGTATGCTAGTGAAGACTGATACACTGGTCCCAGTAAGGGTCTGTGTGCCTGGGTTAAGGTAGAAGATCAACATCTAGGTAGCTAAAGTTAAGTGCAATACTAGGGCAAGGAGCAGCAGGTTTAGGAGAGTATCAGTGAGAGTTAAGTCTGAGAAATATAGGAGTTAGAGAGGGGCAGGTAGTACAAGAAAATATAGTTGAAGTGTCCGTCCCAGGGAGATATACATAGCAGTATATTCCAATACAGTACAAATTAAGGGTGTTGGTTTTAGTCTCCATGTAAGTGCAGATAGAGGGTCTCAGTGGAGAGGGCCAGTGGAAATAATGGGTTAGTTACCCATAGTAGCACTGCCAGTAGGTAAGGGACAGGTTGCAGTATTGGTTAAGGGTAGAGTAAGTGTGGTGTACCTTTGAGATATCAGTAGAGGTCAGTTGGGTTGTTATTTGGACTAAGGTATGAGTAATATCTAGTAAGAATGCTAGAGAGTAGTAAATAAGCCTTGGAATATTAGTCTAGTAGCATAGATACTAAGGTATTACCCTGCATGGTGTAAGTCTAAGGTATTAGATGGATCTTAAACTAGAGAGTTTCCAATAGTTTTTTTCTTTTACGAAGTTACTGAATGTAAATACTTTAGAGTATTAGATCTTTGAGTAAAGTTATTAATTATAGCTATATATATATTATATGATATCTAGTACACATATTAACTAGTATAACCTAGATACCTAGAGATGACCTAGTAACACCTAGAAACCCACTCTATGGATAAGTATAGACTCTAACTTCAGAATTAGCCTAGTATGAGACCAAGTGACCTAGAAACAATCCAAATGCCTAAACTAGAGTTAAATACACATGTATATCACTTTATAACACCAACTTAACATTAATATTTGATATTTTGGTCAGAGTGACTCCAGTTTAGACATCGATCCTCACATTTTGCTCAGGACCACAGGCGAGTATATTCTCTGACAGTTTTTATTATTTTGATCATTACTATAATTCTAGTTGCAGGGTATACTTGATTCCGACACAGTGGATACACGGGCTAGTATCACAGATATATATTATGAGGAGTCGTGATTGGAATCCATCATACTAGCTGGGGATGGGAAAATATTAGAAAATTATGTGATCATACTCCACTTTACATGCATCTTAGCTCACCCCACATATCACGTAGGGTATAGCCTGACCATTTACCTACCTCATAGCCTGTTATATATATGATTAGCCTGACTATTGCTCGAATTATAGCTATCCAGATGGTTAGCCTTACCTCACATGTATCATAGCCAATCATATATAATAAGCCTGATCTAGTCCCAAGCCGATCACATAGCAAACTGATATTTCACAACACTTAGCTAGAATTCCTATTCTTTTATTTCAGTATATTCATTTTTAGCATTCTTCCTATATCTGTTCATTTCTAGTTAGTTCTATATGCTGATTACATGTCTCTACAGTATTCCTTACTTTCCAATTTTTTTTTTATCATGTATTTCATTGCACTATTTTATAGTTTTGTCAATATAACTGAAATTGATGTTAGTGTTTGTGCTTCACTCTAATCCTAACTGGATAACATTTTTTAGAGGATCATTGAGGATTTATGTCCTACCTATTATGGTCTAGGAGTAGATAGAGATTACATCCCGGAGATTCCAGAGGAGCCACTATCCTTAGAGGAGACACCACCTATTGTTGTTTAGACAGCGCTTAGCCTAGTTTATTTATGTATTAGATTGTTCTAACTTTGGGACTTAGGTGTATTATGTTGAGACTTATTTATGTTGAGATAGCTAGACTCTAGATTTTTGTTATTGAGTTGTGTTCTAGACTTATGTAAGAACTTCTTTATATCTTTAATATCTTATCGTGCCATTAACCTTCTAATAGTTATTATGATTGAGTACCTTATCAATTGATGATCATATGCATATTTATTATCCTCCTTATGGAGTTGAGATCATTGTCAGGTCATTTTATGAGTTGTGTTAGTAGTATTGAAACCTAGACAGCGTTCTACCGTCGATGCTGCGGCATAGGCTTGACGTACCCTTGGCTCACGCCCAAATTCTGGGTGCGGGTCGTTACATATTTTAGTGGTGGCCCATGCAAGTCGAGATGAATCTAAGAAGAGTAAGATTAGGTCGCAAATAGTGCAGTATCACAGTAGGTCTCAGACTTAGAGTACAATTACGAGCATGAGATAAGGTATAGATGAGAGTGCTCAATCACAACTTGAAATTTTTAATTTTATTTTTCCTATTCTGAATAATTGATTCGTTTAAATTTTTGTCCTTCTTTGATGATATCGTATCTTTTGCCTTAATTGATTTCTTCTTTCAATCTCTCTCCAGGATGCCACCGAAGACTAGGTCGCTGAGATTGGGACCCGCAGCTTCCGAGAGGTCTGCCACCTCTCAACCTGCTATCCAGACAGCTGGAGTTGCTCCTCCTACTTTACCTGTTCTTCTAGGAGCTTTCATAGTTTTTGGGGGTCTTCCTGACCCACCTGTCCAGAGGGTTGTCTCGGTTATTACGGAGAACCTATCACCACCACAGATTATGATTCTAGGAGGTGTTCCCGCTGACGGAACACAAATGTTTGTACTAATCCAAGGCATGGTGGATACTCAGAGGACGTTGGCAGAGGCTCAGCGAGTTTAGGCTAAGGCACAGAGGGTGCAGGCAAAGGCACACCAAGCGCAGACTGAGCTGATGAGGGAGAGCATGGAGAATGCTCATCAGTTGGCTCTCCAGGTAGTGGAGAGAATCGCACATCAGTATCTAGGCCAGTAACAACAGCAACAGAGACCAGGCACTATGGTGGACTTTAAGAGGATGATGCGATGGGAGATCAAGGTCATTGAGAGGATAATCTACACTGACGACTGGCTGTAGGACATAGAAAAAAACTTGCGCTTGGCTCAGATTCTAGAGAGTCTTCAGATCAAGGCCGCCGACAGCCAGATGTTCGATATCACGTTTACTTGGTATCGTACGGAGCCGATACTTACTGCTAGAGGACTTACTTGAGAGGCTTTCAAGGAGATTTTCAAGAAGAAGTTCTTTCCCGATGTGGCCCTGGGATCCTTGGAGAGTCAGTTCCATGACTTGGTCCAAGGGAATATATTGGTCGACGAGTACGCCGTAAAATTTTGCCGCTTGAGGTATTTCGCACCGTCGATGATTCGGGACCCAGAATACCGAGCCCAAAAGTTCAGGAAGGGACTGATAAGAGAGATCAAGTCTCGTACTTCTGGATGTCGTACTGCTACCTTTGAGGGCATTCTGATGGATGCCCAGATTACTGAGGATGATCTGAACCTCAGGCCCAAGAGAGGGCGTGATGTTTCTGGAGGAGCAAGTAGTAGCACGGGACCAACCAAGCATCCCCACTTTCAGTAATAACAGAGGCCGTATCAGCACTACTAGCACCAAGCACCAGCAAGAGGATATATCCAGTAGTAGCCGCAGCTGCAGACCCAGTCCGCCATCCAGTGTGCGTACTGCGGGAAGGCGGGACACAAGAGAGAGAACTAGTGAAAGAGACTAGTTACATGTTTGTCTTGTGGATCGTCAGCACACCAGTTGAGAGATTGTTCGTATGTTCAGACTCGTCCATGTCAAGGTGGAGAAGCCACTCAGAATGGACCTGACAGAGCACCTACTGCACTTAGAGGCCAGCAGAGGGGACCACCACTTCTGCCACAATAGCAGAGGTTTGCCCAGCACTACAAGCAGCAGAGAGGTGCATCCCAGGAATGAGCGTATGCCATGACGGTCATGGAGGCTGAGCCAGCAGGAGACATGATATCAGGTTCAGTTCTTCACGATTCCATTCTAGCATTTGTATTATTCAATTTTGGCGCTTCCCATAGCTTCATTTATGTATCTTATGCTCTTAAGCATCGTTTAGAGGTGTAACCCATGATAGGACTTGCAAGATCACGACTGGCGGAGGCATTATCCTAATCAATAATTTTTCTAAGGACTGAAGAGTTTTATTGGGAGGCCGAGAGTTGAGTGTGTGCTTACTTGTAATGCCACTTCCCGGATATGATATTGTACTCAAAATGGATTGGTTAAGTAGGTACCATGCTACTATAGATTGTCGTCAAGGCAGAGTGATATTTTGACCGCCAGGAGAGCTAGGGTTCGAGGTTGCCAGAGGAGCAGCAGAGCAGAGCAGGGGTATCTTTTGGATAGCCAGGATAGAAGAGAAGGAGTTGCCACATCCTTTGATAATGGAGTTCATGGATGTCTTTCTAGAGGAGTTACCAGGTTTGCTGCTAGATAGAGATTTTGAGTTCTCTATAGACTTGGTGCCAGACGCAGAGCCAATATCACAGCACGTCTATAGGGTCAATAACAGAGAACTGGCAGAACTGAAGAAGCAGGTTGATGAGTTGCAAGATAATGTCTTCATCAAATCTTGTTCATCACCATGGGGAGCATCGGTATTGTTTGTACCGAAGAAGGATGGGTCGGTACGCATGTGTATCAACTGCAAGGCTCTAAATAATATCACTATCAAGAACAAATGTCATGCCCCAGTCCCAAAATACATGAGAGCAGGCCACGTGGCAATAGCCAGCTGTCACGTCTCCGAGGATATCCCAATTTAATGGATCCTAACGAAGAATGCTACATTGTCCTAAACTACTAACATGTCCAATATCAATCAACAATAGGTAATCTAATCTCATCCACAAATATAACCAAAGAGTACTAGAATAAAATACTGGAAAACAAATACCAGTCTCAAATATTATAGTACAACCAAGATTGTCTGGTGGGAACAAACCCACTACTATGACGAAATAAAAGTACTAAATGACAGAATAAAAGAATAATGACTAGGGCATCGGCTGACTAGATAATGATGCTCCCAATCCTAGGCAGAAGGCCTACCGAATGATCACGAAAACTCTGACGGTAGCACCTCTAGCTCCTCCGTGGTAGTATACCTCGTCTCCTATCCGGGTCCATATACTGTAGGGTAATATGCCTCGTCCAAATCTGGAAAGGTACTAGGTCCTCAGAGGGACGTAACAAGATACATAGAAGCATGCCATTTATAAATACTGAAAAAATAAAATAAAGGGTGTGCTAACCATCTAAGTGAATGCAATGTGAGGACAACATTGGTACGTATGGGTAGGCATAGGCATATAACGTCCACACTCCGAAGAGAGTGGCATCTGCATAATATAACGTCCATATCGCTCTGAAGAACGTGGCATATGCATAATATATCGTCCATATCGCTCCGAAGAATGTGGCATCTGAATAGTATATCGTCCATATCGCTCTGAAGAAGGTGGCATCTGAATAAAGGGAGTCATTTGATCCGTGGCTCCTCCGGATACTATGGATTCCAATGTGCGTATCCCATACGCCTACTAGTTGTCCTCCCTGCCTAATGTAGACATACAAGTCGAATACTCGACGTGCATACCACGTATCTATATGCCAAGTCTCTACAAATAAAATAATCCAGAATTACGTACTAACCGTGATGCATGTCACACACACCGATAGCTAGTCAAGTATGCAAACCAACATCCCAATATAAATTTTTCACTGTGAAACGTGTAGGAGTGTCAGGTCTTGGAAGATATCAGAGTATCCTCCCAATAGGGTGAGTCTACTAGTGACTAGATCAAGTACACTACTCATCGACGCATCTGTCGACTACACCCGAGTCAATCTCGGACGCGCACAGTCATATGAAAATAAAGCAACAAGATATCATACAACATATGCATAATTTAAATTAGACAATAAATATGGCAAGGTATCTTGCCTGGGTCCTCAAGCTGTGAATGCCAATAGCCTGCTCCGGCAGTGTCTCCTTGCTGATCTAGTAACCCTAAACACACAATATAATATGATAATTCTAGCATCATACACTAAAGTAACATACACAAAACTACGACGCTGTTCTAAGGTATTGACGCAAGGGTCACGGTTGGTCGACTACAGAGTCGCGTGTGCATGTAGGTAAGGTATACACATATTCTGTCCTCAGTTACCATTTTTCTCATGACAATAAATTACGAAGTTATAGTTTACGAACTACTTACGTTTAGTACAATTATATGTCCTTCTACCTCATGTTACAGTGTACTGATCTAGGTTTTTAGGTGAACACAAGTCCTTATAAAAAGTTATATCATTAAGGTAACTACTATTTGTTAATTACTGTTTTAATCTAATTAAGCATACATACATACATATAATGGTTTAACATACTACTTTTGTCCAAATCTATGACACACAACTCTACGACACGATGACTTAATGATACAACTCTACAATGATACAATGAAGAAGAGGAACTAGAGAACGAGTACCTAGTTGGCTGACGAGGGGGTCTGCTCGTCGACTACTTTCCTCCGGCAGGGCAGAGATCCGATCGTCGTGCGGCAGTCATGGCAGCAGTGGCAGTAACTGCAGGTGTTGCAGCGGCAGCAGCAGCCTGGCAGCGGCGGCAGCGGCAGTTTTGCGGTGGGGGAAGGTGGTCAGGGTCGTGGGGAAGGAGGTATTGGTTGGGCTGGCGGTGGTGGTTGGTGGTGCTGGAGGTGGTGGTCTAGTCTGGGGACAGTCGGGATCTGGGTAGTCGGGTTGGTGATCTATTTTGATGGTGGTGAAGATGGGGGATGGCAGTCGGTGCAGGTGGCAGTGCGGTAATATTTGGGTGGTGAAGACGTGGTCAGGTGGCTAGGGGCTGTGGCGGTGTCGGTCTGAGGTGGTGGAGGTATTGGAGAAGTCGGGGAAGGGAGAGGGGGTGCTCGGGTTTTGGAAAGAGGGATTCGGCTAGGTATGTTTGATGGTGGTGGTGGTGTTTATAAATTTAGGGTTTTCAATAGGGAGAGATGTATATTTATATAGGAGGGGGATTTATAGGCTGACCTCAAAGTTTGGGCTAGCCTGGACTCTTTGGGGTGGGGGCTGGTCCATATGAAAGGGTGTACATGGGCTTGGTTAGGTCCTATTTTGGGTATAATTGGCCTCCAATTTAATTAAATTAAAACAAATGCACCTAGCGTTCTTTTGTCAATTGAGAACACATGGGATTAAAATTAGGAGGGACAAAAGTATCATGGGCGTAGCAGGCTCAGAATAGGTAAATGCCATAATTTGGGTTATAGTGAATTGGGTTGTGGTTGTGCCTCAAATTCAAGTAGGAATGGGGAATTAAGAGAAATTAGATTTATGGATATATGAACGTTTGAGACGAATATTACGCAGCTAAAATGAGGCACAATATTGAGTATCTAAAAGTTACACAAGGGTCAGATGGGTAGTCTGGCATGTCTAGGAGGTGTGTATAAACTTTGTTTGAAGGTAACTACTAGTGTAGCTCTCCAAACATAGCAACGGTAAGGTGTATTAAGTCACATAATTGTTGTACATTAATATTAATTGTATCCAAATTAATCCTAGTCACTCAATTTACATTAACTAATCTTAAATTTGGTCGAGGGGGTTTATAATCTACCCTCCTTAGAGAATTTCGTCCTCAAAATTAAAATATACGTATGGTAAGAAATACTGACTGAAATAAAATGCTACTATATACCTAGTCCTTTGAGGAGATGGGGATAGCGCTGTCGAATATCCTTCTCACGTTCCCAGGTCGACTCGCCTGGTGCATGATGCCTCCATGCGACGTGAACTAGAGGGATAGTCTGACCTCATAATACCTTCTCACTTTTGTCCAGAATCTCTACAGGCTCCTCTTGGTATGATAAGCTAAGGCCGACTGTAATCTCTGAATGGTCAAGTATATGACTCGGATCTGGCATGTACCTCCTTAGCTGAGATACATAAAAGATGTCATGCACTCCTTCCAAAGTCTGCGATAAGGCTAACCTGTAAGCAACCTCTCTGATGCGTTCTAACACATCGAATGGTCTGATGTACCTTGGACTCAGCTTTCCTCTGCCTCCAAATCTGATAGTCCCTCGAGTAAGTGAGATTTTTAGAAATACATGATCTCCAACCTGGAACTCTAGGGGTCGTCGATGCGCGTTCGCCCAATGCTTTTGCCTGTCCTATACTGCTCGCAAGTGCCCTTGGATCTTCTTTACCTTCTCCACTATACGAACAACCAACTCTCGCTCTAGAATCTGTCTCTCGCCTATATCGCTCCAATATACTGGGGAACGACAATTCCTTCCATACAATGCTTCATAGGGAGCCATCTAGATGCTTGCTTGATAGCTGTTGTTGTAGGAAAATTCGACCAAATACAAATGGTCCTCTCATGATCCTCCAAAATTGAGCATGCACGCTCTTAACATGTCCTCCAATGTCTGAATTGTGCGCTCGGACTGGCCATCTGTCTGCGGATGATACGATTTGCTAAACTTTAGGCGGGTACCGAGACTCTCTTATATATCCGCCAAAAGTAAGATATAAACCTCGTATCCCTGTCAGACACTATACTAACTGGCACTCCATGCAGTCATACAATCTCCCTCATATACATATCTGCTAAGACCTCTGTAGATTACCCAACTCTGAAAGGTAAGAAGTGAGCGAACTTGGTGAGTCTATCTACGATCACCCATACTACGTTTTGACCACTAGGACTCCTCGAAAATCCTATAACAAAGTCCATAGTGATGTTCTCCCACTTCCACTCCGATATCGGGAGCGGTTGTAGTAATCCTGCAGACCTCTAATGCTCAGCCTTGACCTGCTGACACACTAGGAATTTCGCCACAAAGCGAGCTATCTCTCTCTTCATTTCATGCCACCAGTAGTACTGTCTTAAGTCTCTGTACATCTTTGTGCCTCATGGATGAATAGAGTAGGTTGAACTGTGTGCCTCCGTCATCAGCTCTTGACGAATTTCTCCATTTGGAACATAGAGATGATCTCCACATCTCAACGTTCCATCTTCATGTATACGTAATCCTATCTGTATTCCAACCTCTGTCCTCTATCGAAACCTCTAAAATCTGGCATCTGTTGGCAAAGCAGCCTTGATTCTCTCCACTAATATTGATTGCAACTGAAAACTTGACAACTGTCCATCTATTCTGGGCATAATGACATCTACACACATCTGCTCTATATCTCTCAACAGATATTGTTGGGTAGTCAAGAATAATGCCATGGTTCTTTTGCTCAATGCGTCAGCTACTGTAATGTGCCGTTCCCCATTTCGGGGAGCGCGGCCAAGAAATACTTAAGACCGTCCAATCGGGACAGATTGAATCAAGATCCTTTCCTCGTTATGGATTGGTTTCTTCGAAATCAGGTCCCATATTCAACGGATCGTGCCTCAAGGAAAGACTCGACGGCAGAGTCGAGAGGGGCCTTTCCGTTGCGTTGGTTTTCTTGCCCATTTTTGATGCCGCTCGGTTACTTTCTTGTTGGTTTTATGACTTACATTTTCTTGAACGGTTTTAATAGATTTTATTGCTTTCGTTCTTAGGATTTTGCATTTCGTATCGAACCTCGGAGACCGAAGCAGAGGATATTGATCGCCTGTTGGTGCGTGCAGGTGATCGGTTAGACAATGCTCGTGCAGAGTCTTGAAGTTCTTCCTTTTCTCTCCTACTTCACCAACTTGTGAGTGGCTTTATTTCGATTAGCTCCCTTCTTCCAAGTCTGCATTCTAAATAAATTGACTCATTGTTCATCCCAATTAAATGATATAAAAACATTTAAGATTAAGTCAAAATAGAAAAGAAGTAGACTTGAAACACTAATAATGCTTGTCATATAGAATTATTCTGAACGATCACACTGTAGCGTACATGCCCGTCATATACATAACCATTTTTGTGTCAGTTGTAGTTAGATTCATTTATCTATAACTGTTCATGGTATAGTGCAAAATGGGAAGAAAAATGTGATCCTTACACAAAGTAGCATAGACTATGGAAAACACACTATGTTCACTTGCTTGCATTTGCTTGAATATGTATTTCATATGATAACTTAGTTGGTTGTGGTGGCATGGTCTTGAAAAACTTGTATACAAGGGATATCATTCTACGAACGGTCGTCGGGGCACTGGGACCGCTTTGCCTCGGGTAGAATAATTTGCTAGTGTAATCCTAGCATTGGATGGGTCCGTGCGTCCGCTTAGGGCTAGCTACCCGAGGCAGAATGGCAGCCGACCCATCCCAAGTCCAACCAAGTGATTGTTATGTATATTTAAACTGTGTAGACTAACTATATCTTCGTGGTAGGGAAGGTCATGGTAAGTTTTGTACAGGTGGCTCAGACGGTACAGGTAAAGTCACCGAGCGGTGGCATATTTGGTTATGTTAATTTACTCTATCTTATGTGAAGAATTGAACTAAGGCAAGATAGATCACAGGATAATAAATATTGCATGCTCATATGAACTCGTTGTAGATTATGGTTAAGTTGGGTTAGCTCGCCCTCACCGGTACTCTTCGAAGTACTGACCCTCGTTGCAGCAGGTTCCCCGAGCCAAGGCGACGCGGCGAGGAGCTGAAGTTTTCTCCCACCTCTTCCTAAATCGAGATGCATTCGTGTCGTGATTTTTGGTAGCTCCTGTACATAGTAGCAAGGAGTTCGCTCTCACTTTTGGAAGCCACAAGGTGATGGTGCTGACTCGCACCCAAGGTATTTTGGTATTTTGAATTTAAGTAAGGTATGTAATGTATGGATCAGCTATCTTATTTTGTGTCCAAGTTGTAAGACCGTGCGGCATCTCTAACTATTATGGGTCAAGAGTCTGTAAACAGATATTCATTATCAATAAAAAGAAAACTTTTCTATGCCTCGACTGATGTGTTATTTTATTTGTGTACTCTGTTGCATATGCTCTAAAGATTATCTTTATGCCTAGGCCTTGTGCACGCGCGCCCTACGCATTCACCGTATCACGCCCGGGGGACGATTATCGATTAGGCAAAATTGGGGCATGACATATTGGTATAAGAGCCTAGCTTCAGACCCTTTGATCTCGTGTCAAAAAGTTTTCTAAAAATGACCATGTGCCTTTCAGCTGAACCCTTGACTCCGCTTGGCCAAAATGAGATGCGTTCCATACAGTGAGTCCATAATATACTTTGAGACTGATACAAGTTACTTTTCTTTGAAGGAACGGCCTCTGAGCTGGGTACACAAGCGCAGATGGTGGCGCAAGGGCAGGGGAGTAGTTCTGGCACGTCAGGCAGCTCAGGAAGTCCGGCTGCCGCGCCCTCTGTTGATCCGTTCGAACGAATGATGCGTTTGATGGAAACGCAACAGAGATAAGCAGAACTACGACAGAGTCAATTTGAGTCTCGAATTGAAGCACAATTTCTGGCACAACGGACTCAGGCCGAAACACAGCAGAAGCAAATAGATACCTTATAAACGATTATGACAACGCTAGTCGCCAGCAACCATTCTGCATCCGCGGCCACCGTGGCAGCGCCAGTTGTAGCTGACATTGTGGGACCTCATGACTCTCCGGAACCTCCACTTTTAGATGATAAGGGTTCCATCCTACAAATATCAGAATTTAAGAAAATGTGCCATACTACCTTTAAGGGGACCGAAGACCCTTCCGTGGTGTTGGATTGGTTGGTCGAGTTGGAAGACCACTTCGAAGTGCTCCGCATGGGCGAAACCCAGAGAGTCGCTTGCGCCCAGCTTTAGCTCTGTTTAAATGCCCATGATTGGTGGGATGTACACAAATAAGCTTTATTGAGTGAAGGTGGCGCAACGATGATCTCCTGGTCAGTATTCCGTAAGGCTTTTAAAGAGGAGTATCTTCCACCCGCCATCCGCCGCGAGTAGGAAGACGAGTTTACACATCTACAGCAGGGAGACATGACAGTGCAGCAGTACGCTTTAGAATTCAATAGACTTACAAAGTTTGCTAAGTCTCACATTTGTGATGCAGAGACACGTGCACAAAGATTTGAGATAGGACTGTGACCTTCCATTCGTGCCCACGTCGTCGTTTCACAATACCGCACCATGCGTGAGTCCTTAAACCACGCCCTCTCCCTTGAATCGCAGTACCCACCAGTTCGCACCGATGCTGTGCAAAATCTCAATCACAAGCATCCTAGCAACACAGGGGGTAACAATGCGCTTAAGCGCTCCAATAACGGCTGTAACAAGGGTGCAAATCAGGGTAAAGGTGGCGAGCTTGTTTGTCACCGATGTAATCGTACTAGACACATCGCTCGGAACTATCGAGTATTCAATGGATCGTGCTCTAAGTGAGGTCGTCAGGGGCATATGGCAGTGAACTATCGGGCAGGTAGACCTAACCAGCAGCAACAACAAAACCGTGCGCCTCAGGACCAGGGGCAAGTACTTCGAGCGAATCAGACGGCACAGCAGAACGCTCAAGGCCGAGTCTATGCTCTGACTCGGGATGAGGCACTTGCATCAAACACGACGGTGTCAGGTATATTACTCTTCAATGATGTACCTGCTCGAGTATTATTTAATTCTGGTGCCATACACAGTTTTGTGTCAACAAACTTTGCTAGGGAACACAAATTCATTCAAACCCTGTTAGGCCTAAGGCTTAGCGTCAGTACACCATCAAGCACGAGCTTGCCTATAGATTCAGCTTGTCGTGACGGCTACATTTGCATCGGAGGAAGAAAATTGTCACTTAATGCGGTAGTTCTAGACATAAGGGACTACGACATCATTCTGGGAATGGATTGGCTAGGCGCTAGTTCAGCTATTATCGATTGTACGGAGAAGAAGGTCGTATTTCGTCTTCCTGGCGAGATCGAGTTTTGTTATTCGTGCAGTCCACAGTCGAAAGCGTCGAATACCTGCATGGTGATATTAGCAATGTCTGCTCGATTGATGATTCACTCCGGCTGCGTAGGGTACCTGGATTTCGTTCGAGACACTCGACAAGATTGCACAAACGTTGAGTCCATTCCCGTTGTAGCAGATTTTCTCGATGTGTTCCAGGGCGAGTTGCCCGGTATGTCGCCCGATAGAGAGACAGAGTTCACTATTGACACATTTCCTAGAACCCAACCCATTTCCAAACCTCCGTATGAATGGCACCGGCATAACTTAAAGAGTTAAAAATTCAGCTACAAAAACTGCTTGATCGTGGGTATATTTGGCCTAGTGTGTCTCCGTGGGGTGCACCGGTACTGTTCGTTAAGAAGAAGTATGGCTCGATGCTACTCTGCATCGACTATCGGGAATTAAACAAAGCAACTGTTCGAAACAAATATCCCCTCCCCAGAATAGATGATCTTTTTGATCAGTTATAAGCCGCAACAGTATTGTCAAAAATTGATCTTCGTTTGGGTTACCATCGGCTCAAAATCAAGCCGGACGATATGCTGAAGTCAGCCTTTCGCACTCGCTACGGCCACTATGAGTTTTTGGTGATGTTGTTCGGTTTGATCAATGCCCCTGCCGCCTTTATGGGTTTGATGAACCAAGTGTTTCGGCCGTACCTCGATAGATTTGTAGTAGTGTTCATTGATGACATCTTAGTGTATTCGAAGAATGGGGCAGAGCATGCAGAGCACCTACGGACCGTGCTACAAACCCTTCAAGACAACAAGTTGTATGCAAAACTGAGTAAGTGCAAATTTTGGCTGAGTAGTGTATCATTCCTTGGGCACATCATTTCTGTGGGAGGCATTTCAGTCGATCCGAAGAAGGTGGAGGCCATTGTCGAGTGGAAGAGACCTGCATCCGTTAGTGAAATTCGAAGCTTTTTTGGGTTAGCGGGCTACTACAGACGGTTTGTAAAGGATTTTTCCAAACTTGCCTCACCTCTGACTCGCCTAACACAGAAGGGAATCGTGTTTGAGTGGTCCGCCGACTGCGAAGCATCATTTACTGAGTTAAAGCATCATCTCACTTCTGCTCCGTTACTTGCACTACCGGACGAGACTTCAGGATTCCAAATCTTTAGTGACGCTTCAGGGTAGGGCTTAGGGTGTGTACTTATTCAGCAAGACAGAGTGATAGCCTATGCATCCAGACAGCTGAGAAACAACGAGAAAAATTATCCCACCCATAATCTGGAACTGGCAGCAATTGTGTTCGGGTTGAAGTTGTGGTGACACTACCTTTATGGAGTGCCTTGCCGAATTTATACCGATCACAAGAGTTTAAAGTACTTATTCACCCAGGCAGATCTGAACCTACGACAGCGGCGTTGGCCAGAATTGATAAAAGATTTTGATTTAAAGATAGACTACACACCTGGCAAGGGCAATGTGGTAGAGGATGCGTTGAGTCGGGTGTTTGCGGGATCTCTGTCCGTCGATCATAGGATACAAAGGGAGTTAGAAGAAATGGACATCAAACTCAGGTTTCGTTATCGCGGTATGCGGGTTGCTCAGATGCAATTTGTATCCAATCTGATAGAGAGAGTCACATCTACTCAAAGAGACGACCCATTCGTACAGAAAATACGGGAGCAGATTCAAGCGGGGAAGGCGAAAGACTTTACAGTAGATGTGAATGGGGTATTGCGAGTGAAGGGAAGGCTATGCGTCCCCAATAATTTAGAACTCAGAAAGGAAATCCTTATGAAAGCATATTACGCGGCCTATACTATCCATCCCGGGAGCACGAAAATGTATAAGAACCTTCGTACTATCTTCTGGTGGCATGGCAAGAAGAAAGATGTGGCGCTCTTCGTGTCGCAATGCATAACCTGTCAAAGGCTGAAAGCAGAGCATCAGAGGCCGGGCGAAGAAATACAGAATCTTGCTATCCTGGAATGGAAGTGGGAGCACATAAGCATGGACTTTATTGTTGGTCTGCCAATGACGCAATAGGGGAACGACGCAATCTGGGTCATCGTCAATCAGTTAACCAAGTCTGCACACTTTATCTCCATCAAAAGTACTTGGGGCGCCGATCGCCTAGCCCAGACCTATCTTGACGAGATAGTTTGGCTGCACGGAATGCCAGTTTCTATAGCATCAGATCGGGACGGATGGTTCGTCTGACGTTTCTGGAAAAGCCTTCAGTCGTCGATGGGGACCAAGTTGAAATTTAGCTCAACCTACCATCCTCAAATCGATGGCCAGACAGAACGGGTGAATCAGGTACTAGAAGACATATTACGCCTCTGCGTGATCGATTCAAAGTCAAGTTGGGACGTCAACCTGCCGCTAGACGAATTTGCTGACAACAACAGTTATGAGTCTAGCATCCATATTGCTTCGTATGAGGCTTTGTATGGGCGAAAGTGTAGGTCACCGATCTGCTGGGATAAAGTTGGGGAGAGGCAAATCCTTAGGCCAGAACTAGTTGAACAAATAATCCAGAAGGTTCGGCTGATTCGAGAATGGTTGAAAGTAGCACAAAGTCGGCAAAAGAGCTATGTCGATGTTCGTCGTCGCCCCCTTGAGTTCCAAGAGGGGGACCATGTATTTCTAAAAGTTTTATATATGCGTGGTGTTATGATATTTGGAGTAAAAGGGAAGTTAAGTTCGAGATTTGTTGGCCCATTTAAAATTCTCAAACGAGTCACTTCAGTCACTTACCAAATTGCATTGCCGCCAGCCCTATCAGAAGAGCACGATATTTTTTATGTGTCTCAGCTTAGAAAATATGTGCACGACCCAAACCATGTGATAGACTTTGGTCAGTTAGATCTGCAGGAGGACTTGTCATACGTCGAAGAACCCGTGCAGATCTTGGAGCATAAGGAAAAGCAGTTACGAAATTGGGCAGTATCGCTAGTGCGCGTTCTGTGGCGGAACCACCCGATCGAAGAATCGACGTGGAAACTCGAATCTGAGATGATGGAAAGGTTTCCCTCATTTTTCCTTAGGGGTAGGTTCTATTTCTATGCTTCGGGATGAAACTTTCTATTAGATGGTTATGATGTAATGCCCCGTTCCCCTTTTCGGGTAGTGCGGCCAAGAAATACTTAAGACCGTCCAATCGGGACAGATTGAATCAAGATCCTTTCCTCGTTATAGATTGGTTTCTTTGGAATCAGGTCCTATATTCAACGGATCGTGCCTCAAGGAAAGACTCGACGGCAGAGTCGAGAGGGGCCTTTCCGTTGCGTTGGTTTTCTTGCCAAATTTTGATGCCGCTTGGTTGCTTTCTTGTTGGTTTTATGACTTGCATTTTCTTGAACGGTTTTAATAGATTTTATTGCTTTTGTTCTTAGGATTTCGCATTTTGTATCGAACCTCGGATACCGAAGCAGGGGATATTGATCGTCTGTTGGTGCGTGCAGGTGATTGGGTAGACGACGCTCGTACGGAGTCTTGAAGTTCTTCCTTTTCTCTCCTACTTTACCAACTTGTGAGTGACTTTATTTTGATTAGCTCCCTTCTTCCAAGTCTGCATTCTAAATAAATTGACTCATTGTTCATCCCGATCAAACGATACTAAAACATTTAAGATTGAGTCCAAATAGAAAAGAAGTAGACTTAAAACACTAATAATGCTTGTCATATAGAATTATTCTGAACGATCACACTGTAGTGTGCATGCCCGTCATATACATAATCATTTTTGTGTCAGTTGTAGTTAGATTCATTTATCTATAACTGTTCATGGTATGGTACAAAATGGGAAAGAAAATATGATCCTAACAAAAAGTAGCATAGACTATGGAAAACACACTATGTTTACTTGCTTGCATTTGCTTGAATGTGTGTTTCATATGATAACTTAGTTGGTTGTGGTGGCATGGTCTTGGACAACTTGTATATGAGGGATATTATTCTATGAAAAGTCGTTGGGGCACTGGGACCGCTTCGTCCTGGGTAGAACAATTTGTTAGTGTAGTCCTAGCATTGGATGGGTCCGTGCGTCCGCTAAGGGCTAGCTACCCGAGGCAGAATAGCAGCCGACCCATCCCAAGTCCAACCAAGTGATTGTTATGTATATTTAAACTGTGCAGACTAATTATGTCTTCGTGGCAGGGAAGGTCATTATAAGTTTTGTACAAGTGGCTCAGATGGTACAGGTAAAGTCACCGAGCGGTGGCACATTGGGTTATGTTAATTTACTCTATCTTATGCGAAGAATTGAACTAAGGCAAGATAGACAGATCACAGGATAATAAATGTTGCATGCTCATATGAACTCGTTGTAGATTTTGGTTAAGTTGGGTTAGCTCGCCCTTACCGGTACTCTTCGAAGTACAGACCTTCTTTGCCGCAGGTTCCCCGAGCCAAGGCAACGCGGCAAGGAGCTAAAGTTTTCTCAAACCTCTTCCTGAATTGAGACGCATTCGTGTCGTGACTTTTGGTAGCTCCAGTACATAGTAGCAAGGAGCTCACTCTCACTTTTGGAAGCCACAAGGCGATGGTGCTGACTCGCACCCAAGGGATATAATGTATGGATCAGCTATCTCATTTTGTGTCCAAGTTGAAAGCCCGTGCGGCATCTCTAACTATTATGGGTCAAGAGTCTATAAACAGATGTTCATTATCAATAAAAAGAAAACTTTTACATGCCTCAACTGATGTGTTATCTTATTTGTGTACTCTGTTGCATATGCTCTAAAGATTATCTTTATGCCTAGGCCTTGTGCACGCGTGCCCTACGCGTGCACGGCATCACGCCCGGGGGACGATTATCGATTAGGCAAAATCGGGGCGTGACAGCTACTACGTTGGCCTTTCCTGGGTGGTATTGTAGCTCAATCTTGAAGTCTGTCATCACCTCGAGCCAACGTCTCTGTCTCTGGTTAAGGTCTTTCTGGGTGTAGATGTACTTCAGGCTCTTATGATTAGTGAATATCTTCACTCTTTCTCCGTATAGGTAGTGCCTCCAAAGCTTCACAGCAAAGATCACTGCTGCAAGCTCCAAGTCGTGAGTGGGATAGTTCTTCTCATGGGTCCTTAACTGCCTAGAGGCATAGGCCACAACCTTTCCATGCTGCATCAAGACGCATCCTAATACTTTCCCGGACGCATCGCTGTAGATCACAAATCCTCTGTTACCAGACGGTATAGTCAAGATAGGTGTTGTAGTCAGATGCTTCTTTAGCTCATCGAACGCTGTCTGACACTCCTCTGTCCAGGTGAACTCCTGCTCCTTACGGGTCAAACGGGTCATCGGTTCTGCGATCGTCGCGAAGTTCTCCACGAACCTCCGGTAATATCCGAAAAGTCCTAGGAAACTCCTCACTTCTGAGACATTGGTAGGGGTTGGCCATGTCTCTACTGATGAAATCTTTGTTGGATCTACTGAAATACCATCTCCTGAGATAACATGTCCAAGAAAAGTAATACGATCTAGGAGAAACTCGTACTTGGTCAACATGGCATAAAGCCTCTCTCTCCTCAGCGTCTCTAATACTAGTCACAAGTGCTCTTAGTGATCCTCGTGGCTCTTTGAATACACCAAGATGTCGTCGATGAAGACTACCATGAACTGGTCTAAGTATTGGTAGAAGACTCTGTTCATCAAGTTCATAAATACAGCAGGCGCATTCATGACCGTAACGAGTCCTGAATGTTGTCTTTGGAATATCTTCTCTTCGCACCTTTACCAGATGATAACCTGATCTTAAGTCGATCTTTGTGAATGCCACTGCTCCTGTCAGCTGGTCGAACAAATCATTAATTCGCGGCAGGGGATACTTGTTCTTGATAGTCAAAGCATTAACGGCTCTGTAATCAATGCATATACGTACTGTCCCATCCTTCTTAGGTACAAACAACACTGGTGCTCCCCAAGATGATGCACATGGACGGATAAATCTCTTGTTCTGCAACTCCTCTAATTGTAGCTTCAACTAATCTAGTTCCTTTTTTGCCTATCGGTACACATTAGAAGATACTAGCGCTGCTCCGGGTACTAGCTCAATAGTGAACTCCACGTCTCTATCTGGCGGTAAGCCTGACAATTCCTCTAGGAAAATATCCTCGAATTTTGCAACTATCGGTGGGGGTACCATCTCCATAGCCATGTAAGTTCCAGCAATCTATCCTACTCCTTGCTCGACGGTCCCTCGCATGTACTCGAACTCCAGTTAATCTGGCGGTCTAAAAGTGACTCTACCCATTCGGCAGTCCAGTACGGCATTATACTTGCTTAACCAGTCCATGCCTAGCACAACGTCGAAGTATGGCATTGGCAATACAAAAAATTATGCTCTCATCTCTCTACCACACACGACTACCGAGCATGTTCTAATAGTTCTGGTAACCGGCACGATACCTCCTCTGGTAAGAATCTTCCAACTCTTAGGTAAGGGGGAAGTAGCTACTCTATGCATTGCTACGAATCTACTAGATATGAAAGATAGTGTAGCTCCAGAATCAAATAATGCAGTCGCAGGTAATGAGCAACTAAAATGGTATCTGTGATAGCTTCCCCTTTTGTTTCCTCCTCAGTAGCTGCTAGTGCAAAGGCCTGTCCGTGCCTCTGCCCTACGGTCTACTGTGGGGCTCGATCAACCTGTGCCTACTGTGGGCCCCAGGTTGGTCCACTCTAAAATCCTCCAAGTGCTGGTGGACGCTGAACTCCTGGCGGGGGTAGTATCCTCGGAACTGGTGCTGTTGGCCTCTGTCCGGTCTGCGGTGCTGCATCTCTACGCTGTGGGTAGTCTCGAGCTTGGTGCTGGTTCGCTTCATAAATCATGCATGTTCCCAGTCTCTTTCGTCAGCCTTTCTTGAAATGTCCTCTCTAGCCATAGTGGAAGCAATTCGAAAGCTCCCTTTGCGGTTATGGTGTTGTCCTCTGCTGTGTCTGTGCTACGGAACGACGGATCGGTCCTCCTGCTCTGGGCTGGGCTCTGGCTAGTATGGTCAAGCTGGAACGTCTTGCTCCTTTGTCGATAGCCTCCTGGATCCTCGCCTCTGCAAGAACATCCTCATAAGAAATCCTTTTCTGGGTGGTGGTATACCTCTGCAGCACGAAAGTGAGGCCGTGATGGAACCTCTGAGCCTTCTCTAGATCATTGGATATCAATACGGCACCAAATCTGCTAAGACAGCTAAACTCTGTGTCATATGCGTCAATAGTCATATTTTCTTGTTCTAGATGTAGGAACTGGGAGTACAGGGCATTTCTAACTGTGGCCGGGAAATACTTCGCGTTGATGTACTCTAAGAACTATTCCCAAGTCTTGTTCTTGCCTACACTGCGCTCAATAGAATCCCACCAATGATGGGCGTTGCCTTTCAGTTGGGCCTCACTACGGTCATCCAAAGGTATGGATGCAGTTATGAAGCCTCTAGTAGCATCTCTGTGTTGGCGACCCAATCGGAGATCTCCTCTATGGTCTCGTTGCCCGAGAAAGTATCCGGTCCCATCTGTCGGAACCATCTTACAGTACCACCTGTCTGGGCTGGTGGAGGTACTGGTACTGGTGCTATGACAGGTGTCCTCTCTAGTACTGCCATCAAACTATGTCTCAACGTCTCGGTCTGATGCTACTGTGCTTACATCATAGTCTAGAAGAACTGAAGCAACTGTGGTTGTCCATCTGATTGTGGCATCTGGGTGGATAAGGTGGAGGTGGTGGTAATAGAACCTCTGGCGGTGCGGTAGGTGTCTCCTCAGATGCCGGCCTCTCGGTTTGCGGCATTGGCATAGCCCTTGAAGTCTGGCCCTCAAAATGCTGCGTGGGGATCGTCTGGGAAGTCTATCACTCGTGCTGCTATGTAGGATCATCCTGAGAAGTCTTGCGCCGATGTATCAGCGGGGCCTGTAATGGTAGTTTCTCTCCAGGTAGTCCCTGGGGTATCTTCTCTCTCTGGGTGGTATCAGTTGGCACCATGGCACTGTGTGCTCCTCGTCCACTGCGCAAGTTTATCTTGCTGCAAGAGATAGGACTTCATTAAAAGAGTACGGAATCAAGCAAACAGGATGCAAATATTTAGAAGTAACACGAAGGAAGTTCAAAGACGTAATCAAAGTGGATAAGACCTAGTATTTTCTATCCTATTGCAGGTTCGCTGGGCATGTTACCATACCACAAGCGATAAAATTGACCTGCATGGGCCACCACTAAAACTATATCATGTCCCAGTCCCAAAAATACACAGGACCAGGCCATGTGGCAATAGCCAGCTGTCACGTATCCGAGGATATCCCAATTTAATAGATCCTAACGAAGAGTGATATGCTGTCCTAAACTACTAACATGTCCAATATCAATCAACAACAGGTAATCTAATCTCATCCATAAATATAACCAAAGAGTACTAGAATAAAATACTGAAAAATAAACACCAGTCTCAAATATCATAGTACAACCAAGAATGTCTGGTGGGAACAAACCCACTACTATGACGAAATAAAAGTACTGAATGACAGAATAAAAGAATAATGACTAGGGCATCGGCTGACTAGATAATGATGCTCCCAATCCTAGGCCGAAGGCCTACCAACTGATCACGAAAACTCTGACGGTAGCACCTCTAGCTCCTCCGTGGTAGCGTACTTCGTCTCATGTCCAGGTCCGTACACTGTGGGGTAATATGCCTCATCCAAATCTGGAAAGATACCAGGTCCTCAGAGGGACGTAACAAGATACATAGAAGCATGCCATATATAAATACTGAATAAAATAAAATAAAGGGTGTGCTAACCATCTAAGTGACTGCAATGTGAGGAAAACATTGGTACGTATAGGCATATAACGTCCACACTCCGAAGAGAGTGACATCTGTATAATATAACATCCATATCGCTCCGAAGAATATAGCATCTGAATAGTATATCGTCCATATCGTTCCGAAGAACGTGGCATCTGAATAAAGGGAGTCATTGGATCCGTGGCTCCTCTGGATACTACGGATTCCAATGTGTGTATCCCATACGCCTAATAGGTTTCCTCCCCGTCCAATATAGACATACAAGTCGAATACTCGACGTGCATACCACGTATCTTTATGCCAAGTCTCTACAAATGAAATAATTCTGAATTACGTACTAACTGTGATGCACGTCACGCGTACCGATAGCTATTTGGGTAAGCGAACCTACATCCCAATATGAATTTGTCACTGTGAAACGTGTAGGAGTGTCAGGTCTCTTAAAATATAAGAATATCCTTCCAATGGGGTGAGTCTACTAGTGACTAGGTCAAGTACACTACTCATCGACGCAACCATCGATTGCACCCGAGTCAATCTCGGACGCGCACAGTCATATAAAAATAAAGCAACAAGATATCATACAACATATGCATAATTTAAATTAGACAGAAAATATGGCAAGGTATCTTGCCTGGGTCCTCAAGCTGTGAATGCCAATAGCCTGCTCCTGGAGTGTCTCCTGGCTGATCCAGTAACCCTAAACACACAATATAATATGGAATTCTAGCATCAGACACTAAATAACTTACATGAAATTACGATATTATTCTAAGATATTGACGCAAGGGTCACGGCTGGTCGACTACAGAGTCGCGTGTGCACGTAGATAAGGTGTACACGTGTTCTTTCCTCAGTTACCGTGTTTCTTACGATAATAAATTATCGAAGTTATGGTTTACGAACTACTTATGTTTAGTACAATTACATGTCCTTCTACCTCGTGTTACAGTGTACTGATCTAGATTTTTAGGTGAACACAAGTCCTTATAACAAGTTATATCATTAAGGTAATTACTATTCGTTAATTACTGTTTTAATCTAATTAAACATACAGACATACATATATTGGTTTAATATACTACTCGTATCCAAATCTATGACACCCGACGCTACGATACGATGACTTGATGATACAACTCTACAATGATACAATAAAGAAGAGAAACTAGAGAACGAGTACCTAGTTGGGTGACGAGGGGGTCTGCTCGTCGATGACTTTCCTCCGACGGGGCGGAGCTCCGGTCATCGTGTGGCAGTCAAGGCAGCAGCGAAAGTAACTACAGCTGGTGTAGCAGCGGCAGTAGCAGCCTGGCAGCGGCGGCAGCGGCAGTTTGGCGGTGGGGGAAGGTGGTCAGGGTCATGCGGAAGGCAGTGTTGTTTGGGCTGGCGATGGTGGTTGGCGGTGTTGGAGGCGGTGGTCCGGTATGGGGACAGTCGGGATCTGGGTAGTCGGGTTGGTGATCGGTTTTGAGGGTGGTAAAGATGGGGGATGGCAGTCGGTGCAGGCGGTGGTACGGTAATGTTGGGGTGGTGGAGACGTGGTCAGGCGGCTAGGGGCTATGGTAGTGGCGGTCTAAGGTAGTGGTGGTGTTGGAGAAGTCGGGGAAGGGAGAGGGGGTGCTCGAGTTTTGGAAGGGGGATTCGGTTAGGTATATTTGATGGTGGTGGTGTTGTTTATAAATCTAGGGTTTTCAATAGGGAGAGATGTATATTTATATAGGAGGGGGATTTATGGGATGACCTCAAAGTTTGGATAGGCCTGGACTCTTTGAGGTGGGGGCTGGTCCACATAAAAGGGTGTACATGGGCTTGGTTACGTCCTATTTTGGGTGTAATTGACCTCCAATTAAATTAAATTAAAATAAATGCACCTGGCGTTCTTTTGTCAATTGAGAACACATGGCATTAAAATTAGGAGGGACACAAGTATCATGGGCGTAGCAGGCTCAGAATAGGTAAATGCCATAATTTGGCTTATAGTGAATTAGGTTGTGGTTGTGCCTCAAATTCAAGTAGGAATGGACAATTAAGAGAAATTGGATTTATGGAATAATACATGAACGTTTGAGACGAATATTGTGCAGCTAAACTGAGGCACAATATTGAGTATCTAAAAGTTACATAATGGTCAGATGGGTAGTCTGGCATGTCTAGGAGGTGTGTATGAACTTTGTTTGAAGGTAACTACTAGTGTAGTGCTCCAAACATCGAAGCAACGGTAAGGTGTATTAACTCACATAATTATTGTACATTAATATTAATTATATCCAAATTAATTCTAGTCTCTCAATTTACATTAACTAATCCTAAATTTGGTCGAGGGGGTTTACAACAAATACCCGCTGCCGAGGATAGATGATCTCTTCGATCAGTTGAGCTGAGCGAAGGTATTCTCAAAGATAGACTTGTGGTCAGGCTACCACCATGTAAAAGTGAAGAAAGAAGACATTCCAAAGACAACTTTTTGGACTCGATATGGCCAGTTTGAGTTTATGGTGATATTTTTTCGGTTGACTAATGCACCAGCAGTATTTATGAACCTGATAAACAAAGTGTTCTACCAGTACCTTGACAAGTTCATGGTGGTGTTTATCGATGACATTCTTGTATATTCCAGGACCCCGGAGAAGCATGTGTAGCACCTTAGAATGGTTTTGGAGACTCTCAGGAAAGAGGAGCTTTACGGGAAGCTTTCGAAGTGTGAGTTCTTCTTTGATAGGGTTAAATTCCTTGGGCATGTGGTGACAGGTGACGGGATCTCAGTTAACCCAAAGAAGATTGGGTCAGTAGAGTCGTGGACTACTCCCAGTTCAGTTGCTGAGATAAGGAGTTTTCTCGGACTAGCAGGTTACTACAGGAGGTTTGTATAATACTTCTCTAGGATTACAGAGCCGATGACTAGACTGACCTGGAAGGATGTGGATTTTGTCTGGACGGAGGATTATCAGGCCGTATTTCATTAGCTGAAGAAAATATTGACGACAGTTCCAGTATTAACATTGCCATCGGGGACAGGTGGATTTACTATCTATAATGATGCTTCAGGGAAGGGTTTAGGCTGCGTTCTTCAGCAGCTCGGAAAGGTAATTGCCTATGCTTTCAGGCAATTACGTCATTATGAGAAGAACTACCCCATCCACGATTTGGAGTTGGTAGCGTTATCTTTGCTCTAAAGCAATGGAAACACTATCTGTATGGAGAGCGTGTGGAGATCTTCACAGACTACAAGATCTTGAAGTATGTGTTTACACAGAAAGAGTTGAACATAAGGCAGAGGAGGTGGTTGGAGTTGATGAATAATTTTAATATTTTAATACAGTACCACCCTGGAAAGGCCAACGTTATCGCCGATGCCTTGGGCAGGTATCCGATGGCTATGTACTTGACGACAGACAAATACTTGTTGTACAAACTTGAGAGCTTGGGAATTAATGTTGATTCAGATAAAGGTATTGCAGATACAGTCTGATCTGATAGACAGAATCAGAGCTACACAGTATGATGATGAGGCTCAGAGGAGTATCAGGGCACAGGTTCAGATAGGATTATCAGAGAACTTCATTTTTGTTGATGATGGATCATTGCGGCACGGTAATATGATATGTGTGCCAAGCGGGGACCTGCACGAGATAATTTTGTAGGAGGCGCATCGCTCTCAGTACATGATGCATCCAAGTGCCAACAAGATATATCGAGACCTGAGGGAGCACGTTTGGAGGTATGGTATGAAGCTCGAGGTAGCCCGCTTTGTATCTCGGTGTTTAGTGTGCCAGCAGATAAAGGCAGATAGGAAGAGGCCAGGTGGATTGTTTTCGCCTTTACCCATCCTAGAGTTAAAGTGAGAGCATGTGACTATGAATTTTATTTCGGGACTTCAGCGTTCCCAAGGAGAAAAAGACGCGATTTGGGTCATCGTAGACAGGTTGACCAAATCAGCCCACTTCTTACCATTCAAAGTGGGTACTGTCACAACCCGCACCCCGTATAAGGATGCAAGTCGGGAACGATGCCCAGCCTACGCCGCATCATCGACGGTAGAACGTTGTCTTTTCAATATATTATCTAATTATCTCACAATAATATAAAATTTGCCAACGATATCTCAACACAAAGCTCAATCATAATTCTAAAAGCATGAGAAGATATGAAAGAAGTCTAACTATACATTCAAAATATATATTGACAATAATAGAAACAATATCCAATCTCATACTATATGCCAAAAATAAATTCGGTACCAAAATGCTAAAGAAACTAACTATAAAAAATTAGTGATACCGGCTAAAACTCCTGACAATCACTCCAGAACTAGTGGGTCCAATTCTGCACCATCTAAAGGTCGAACTCCATAGTATGTCCAACACTAATCTCCCGGATCCTCTGAAAAATATTTTCCAGTCAGGAATAGAGCGAAGTACATCTCAAACAGCAGTTCTAATCAATGATATAAACTATCTAACAGTGAATAGATGTGAATATACAAGATAAAATAATAGATACAAAAGATATACAATAAAAGAAATACTGAAATAAATACAAGAATGAACAATATAGCAATGAACTAGAATACAAATGACTAAGTGAGTGAGTACTAGCTTTAACATATGATCGGCTTAGGAACTTGCACAGGAATAAGGGCCTGGTTATTCATACGTGCAGTATATGACCAACACTCACAGGAAACAAGACATGCACAAGTAGGGTATGATCACATATCTACACTGCATACTCTCTAACCCCCGACTGGTATAGTAGATCCAACCATAGTACGTCATGACACAGGTTTCCACAAGAAGGGCGCTACTCTCCTTATGAACCAATGTTTGTACATGTACAAGAAGAACAATGAACAAGGCTTGCACAAGATACACTATACATACCAAGAAATAACATCTCTTGACGAGATCCGGATATACCAATACGTATAACCATCGTGTGAAGAAATCAAGAATATCTACACTAGATACAATGAACATAGAGAATATCATAAATGAGAAACTATCAGAGAATGTACTTGCATGTAGTCCAGAGCAATGAATGTCAAACGGTGTCCGAGCTGGTATCACACAGACCTATATATGGAATATTGTATTAATACAAGGTTTTGTTATAAAAATAAGTTAAACTAGTTCAACTGTAGGTCATGAAGCCATTTTAAAGTTAAAATAGTCAAACTAGGTAAACTCTATGCCAAACTAGTCAAACTTGCTCAAATTAGCTATTTCTAGGTTGTATGAGTCTATCTCTAGGATATTTGGTCCATATACTATACATCTAGGCCACACTAGCTATTCTAAGATACTAGAAAAATAATAGGATACCGTATCCTAAGATACGAAAGTCAATTAGATAGAAAATATCATGATATGTATATACACCCAACAATATTTAATATTTCTAACTAAACTAATGCTAAATGGATACCTTGGCATTAAACCAACATGGTATCGCACCACTACACCCCCATCTTGACACTCAATTCCAATACCTTGAGTATCCTCTCAATACCTTGACATTTACCTTGGTATCTCGAGGTAATGTGCTCTTAGTATATATTATCTACCCAATCTCTAAACTATAGGCTAATATGTATTTATCTAATACAACTACTAGCTATAACTATTAATATTTACTAATACCCAACTACCTATTACTACTAACATATTTATATACTAAACATAGATACTAATTACTAACATATGATACACATATACTAACTTACCCAATAATACTACATATCTACATATAGTACTTAACAATAACTAACATACATAGATACATATACTACAATAGCTACTAGGTTAACTATTCTACTAACAAAGCATTTAACTTAACTATTACACTACTAGATATATCTACTAACTACTAAACTAAACTACTAACCAAATCTACCAACTATCAACAATCTAATAGCTAACATTAACCTACTAGCTAAACTATTACCCATATCTAACCTCACTGACTGAAACCCTAACTAGTTTACTGAACACACCTATCCAAACCTTGCTACTGCATGAGACTGCAACTGGTTGTTGATATGATGAACAAGCTGCTGCTGCTGCGCTCTGAAGCTGCTGTTGCTGTACTCTGAAACTGCTGCTGCTGCTACACTCTATTGCAATGCTGCTGCTGCTGAACTGTTGCTGCAGTACACTCTGAAACTGCTGCTGCTTCGCTGCAGCCGTGCGCCTCACGCAGTACTGCAGACTGCTGCACTGCTACTGCGGCTGCAGACTGCTATGTTGCTGCTGTTGTTGTTGCTTGCTGCGCACCGTGCCTCGTTGTTGCTGCAGCGCTACACGCCTCAGTGTGTCTCCACCCCTTAGCACACACACTTACACACACAAACTATATATATATATATATATATACACTACTAGAAAAAGCGCTATTAGCGACGTATTTTAGCGACGTCAAAAGAAACGTCGCTAATAATATATAATTAGCGACTCCTTATAAAAACGTCGCTAGACGTCGCTAAATGGCGACATTTAGCGGCGTTTAGCGACTTTTATTAAGATTTTAAAAGTTAAGTCGCTATAAGTTAAATAAAGGTCGCTAAACGTCGCTAATATGTCTAATTTAGCGACGTTTAGCGACGTATATAGCGACCTTTTTATTAAAAATATTTTAGCAACGTGTTTAGCGACGTCAATGACGTCGCTAAAATTTAAGTTAGCGACGTTTTACTTGGACGTCGCTAAACGTCGCTAAAATTTGGTTAATTAGGGCTCGGTTTCATTTTTCCCCATCTGCTGAAAATTCGAAAAGAGAAAAACTCCCCCCCCCTCCCCCGCGCTCCGTCGACCGGCTCTCCACCCTATTCCGGTAAACCCTACTCTCTTTCTCTCTCTCTCTCTCTCACAGGACACATGTGACATTGACACAAACACTACACACACAGACACTGACACAGACACAGACACGGCACACACACACACTGACACAGACACTGATGAGGACCTAGGGTTAGGGTTAGGGTTAGGTTTATTGACATGGGGTTAGGGTTAGGGTTAGGGCCGACTGGCCCAAGTCTACGAGAGAGGTAACAGCAGCAGTGAGCACTGCTTACTAGCTTTGATTATCAAATAAAATAAATTGATTATCAATTCGGTTCTGTTTCGGTTATAGATAATTTATTTCAGCTGTGGGTTTTTAAAATTTTTACTTATTCGATTTTTATTATTTCGGTGTTGAAACCGAATAACCCGAACGCCCACCCCTAGCTAGACCTGACAATTGGACCGGGATGACCAGCCCGGCACGAATCCGGCCCGCAAAACCCTGTCCGAATTATCGTGGGCTCGGCCTGGCCCGACCCAATATATAGGGACGTGTCGGACCTCATATCTCGGCCCATAAGAGAGGTCCGGCCCCGAAGCCCAGGCTCGTTCCGACCCAAGGCACAGCTCGGCCCGGCCCGACACGCTGCTGCTTGCTAGCCTGATCGACAACCTGGTTTATACTATCTGATGTATTATACACATCCATGTATTACATAGTCCTACGCCAATCTATGGGATTTGGTATGCATACAATCTGCCAAGTTCTTGTATATAGATTGAAACAAATGGATTATGAATCTCCAAGACAAATATGAAGCAAGAACTTGCAGTGTGTTATTTTTTTGTGCTATGTTTACATATCCCAAAGTAGAGAAGTTCATCCGAGAGAGCATACCATCTGTGTTGTTTCTCCCGGAAACAAATGCGCTCCCAACCATCTCCTATGCACATTCAACCCTACACTTCATAATTTAAAAATAAAATGTTAGTTGTTCTTCAATCTCTACTTTGAAGTCCTTGTAGGGTTCACGGAATCCCAAGTCCGATCCGGTCCGGCTCGGTCCAGTCTGAAACTCACTGTGCCGTGGGTCACGTGTCGAACTGGACTTAGATTTTTACCCTTAGGTCCGGTATGACCCGTTATAGTGCATGGGCCTGAGAGGCCCGGCCCACTCGACAGCTCTACTCCTAGCTATGGCATATTTTCATAGAGCAATAGCCCGTGTACTTGGGAAACTTTTGATGCAAAAATTGTTCAAGCACCAGGTGCCTTAGTGCAATGCCATGACTGCTTTTCCCATAACGGACACTGACCTAGGAGTGTGGTTGGGGGCAGCTGCAGTTCTATAGTATGACACACTATTTGTAGTGTTGACTGCACACTTATAGTGCAGTTCATAGTACTATGGGGTTGGGGGCAGCTGCAGTTTTGATAAATGAAAATATGTATTATATCAGTTATGATTTTTATAGTACGGTTAATTTTGCATGTAATGATTTATATGATAGCTTATGTCAATTTTGCAGAAGTTTCTAGAAATGGATATGAATTACTATCTGCGTCATCGTTCGTGGATGTACAACCGTCATCCTGATGACATGTGCGGTGTGCAGGATGAATTCATTGAGGGTGTACAGCAGTTCCTGCAGTTCGCAAAGGCGTTCCCTCAATACATGGACGGTACCAAAATTAAGTGTCCGTGTGTGAGATGTCGCAACAGGAAATATCATCCTGAAGTGGAAGTTACATATCATTTATACTCGAAGGGCTTTACGCCGAATTACTATCAGTGGACCGCGCACGGAGAACTTGTATCTCTAGCATCGGAGTCGGAGCCCTATGTGGAGCCGTATATGGATGTCCAAGACCACGATGCTTACGACGACGGGTTGGTGAACATGGTTTATGATGCTGCGGGGCCTAGTTTCAATCCTGACAATTATGATACGGCGGGACCTAGTTTCAATCCCGACAATTATGATGCAGCTGAGGAGGCACCGAATGCCGATGCTGCAAAGTTTATGGAGTTGCTTGAGAATGCAAGGACTCCACTATATCCTGGTTGTGAGGATCATTCACCGTTGGAGGTGGTTACAAGATTATTGAGCATCAAGTCCGATTTTAACATGTCGCAAGAATGCTATAATCGACTGCTCGATTTGATTATAGAGATCTTGCCCGAGGGTGCAAAGTTGCCTAAAGACTTCTATCGATCTAAGAGGATGGTGAGATCGCTTTGGATGGGATACGAGAAAATCGATGCATGTCGCAACGGGTGCATGTTGTACTACAAAGACGACAAGGATGAAGATGCGTGCAGATTCTGTGGTGCTGATCGCTACAAGGCCACTGTTAGAGGAAAGTCTGTCGGTGCAAGGAAGCCTACCGATTCGATGCACTACTTGCCTTTGACGCCGCGGTTGCAGCGGTTGTTCATGGTTAAGGAGACTGCAGAAAATATGAGTTGGCACAGGCGAAAACAGATCGAAGGAGTATTGGATCATCCATCCGATGGAGAAGCATGGAAGCACTTTGATCGAGAGTATCCATATTTTGCCGAGGAAGCGCGTAATGTCAGATTGGGGCTCTGCTCTGACGGTTTTACCCCATTCGGACTTTCGGGCTCCCAGTATTCGTGTTGGCCTGTGATCGTCACTCCGTACAATCTACCGCCTTGGATGTGCATGAAGACTCCGTATATGTTCCTAACCGTTATTATCCCGGGTCCGAACAATCCGAAGAGGAACATCGATGTGTATTTACAGCCTTTGATAGATGAGTTGAATCAGCTGTGGGAAGTCGGTGCCAACACGTACGATGTTTCTAGAAAGCAGAATTTTCAGATGAGGGCAGCACTTATGTGGACCATCAACGACTTTCCGGCCTATGGAATATTATCGGGATGGAGCACCCATGGTCGTCTCTCATGTCCGTATTGCATGGACCGTTCTCAGGCTTTCCGTTTGAAACACGGAGGCAAACCGTGCTTCTTCGATTGTCATCGACAATTTTTGCCGAACGATCATCCGTACCGGAGGAATCGGAATGCTTTTCGTGCGGGAGTTGTGGAGAAGGCCAATCCACCGCCAAGGTGGCCCGGATGCACGATATGGGAAGAGGTAAAAGATTTACCAAGTGCTATCCAAGAGCCTGCTAAGGGGTACAAGTGTGACGGATTTGGTCGCACCCATAACTGGACGAAGAGGAGTATATTCTGGGATCTGCCATATTGGAGCACCAATCTGATCAGACATAACCTTGATGTCATGCATATCGAGAAGAATGTGTTTGATAACATAATTAATACTGTAATGGATGTAAAAGGGAAGACGAAAGATAATCCGAAGGCGAGGTTGGACTTAGAAGACATATGTAGACGTCCTGCATTGCATTTGATAGAGGAGGGGAATGGAAAGTTAAAGCAACCTAAGTCAGTTTTCTCACTGGATAAAGAGGATAAAGGTAGACTTTGTAGGTGGATTCAGGGTCTAAAGTTTCCAGACGGGTACGTATCGAACTTGAAAAGATGCGTCGACCTCAAGGAGAACAAACTAGTAGGTATGAAGAGCCACGATTGTCACGTATTCATGGAGAGGTTAATTCCGATTGCATTTCGGGAATTCTTACCGCAGGTCGTTTGGGACCCATTGACAGAGCTGAGCATATTCTTCAGAGATCTTTGTTGTACTAAGTTGCTCGTCGATCGTCTAGAAAAGCAAGAGAGGGACATTGCGGTAACACTATGTAAGCTCGAGAAGGTGTTTCCTCCTGGATTCTTCGACTCTATGGAGCATTTGCCAATTCATCTTTCCTATGAGGCACGTGTTGGCGGTCCTGTCGGTTATCGGTGGATGTACCCCTTCGAGCACCATCTGAATCACCTAAAGAGAAAGGTGAAAAATAAGGCACGGGTTGAAGGCTCTATTTGTGAAGCTTATGTTCTCGAGGAGATTACAAACTTTTGCTCGACGTATTTCAATCCGCATGTTGCTACTAATAGGACGAAAGCTCCCAGAAACGACAACGCATATCAGGAATCTAATGATGCAATACTCAAAGTATTCAATGCATCCGGAAAGCCCTCGGGAAAAATGAAGAAGAGATATTTGAATGACGATGAGCTAAGGGCTGCTCAATTGTATATATTACTCAATTGCGACGAGGATGAAGTGGAGAAGCTAGAGGGGTAAGTAATTAACGTCCACGTTTACATCATCTCAATGTAATAGTATAAGATACTATTATGCTACTAATCAGCAGTTGCTTCATTATTTTTCAGCACATATAATGATGAGTTGAGGTCGGTTAGGCCCTACATAACAGACGAAGAAGTAGAACAAGATATGAGATGCCATTTTCCTTCTTGGTTGAGCGCATATGTAAGATGCTTGGTAATTACTTTTTATTTCTGCACTTGCAAAACAAATAACTTACTATCGCTACTTTGGTATTTAGGTCGATCGTCTAATATCACCTGAGACTGAATCTATTAGGACTCTAGCCAAGGGACCAATTACTGCCGTAAAAATATGGCCAAGTTTCTGTGTGAATGGGTTCAGGTTCAAGTCAACAAATGCTCCTATTAGAGATAGCTTTCTGGATCTTGATTCCACGAAAAACAGTGGTTTGTGTATCAAATCTTCAAACTACAAAGACGTCAATCCGGGCAATGATTTTTTTGGCATCTTACGAGAGATTGTGGAGTTGACATATAATTATGGCCCAGAACCTGCTAATATCGTGCTATTCAGGTGTGAATGGTTCGATCCGATTCAAGATCAAGGTTGGAAAATTGACAAGCATGGCCTTGTGGATATAAACTACAAGCGTAGATATCAAGGCTACGAACCATTTGTCCTATCAAGTCAGGCTCAGCTCGTGTACTTCGCAACTTATCCTAGACGGGGGATAGCGAGGTCGGATTGGTGGGCAGTATGCAAGACTAAAGCTAGAAATACCTTTGACATTGACGAAATAGCTTATCAGGAGGACGATCTACCTCTTGTAACAAATATTGTAGATGTGGACTCAACGGAAGTTACTCATTACACGAGTAATAATGTAGAAGATGTAGAATTATCCGGAGAGGACGACGAAGTAGATGAAAGTGAAGACGAGGAAGAGGAAGAGCAGGACGAGGAAGGCGAACAAGATGAATTTTCTGAAGATGATTGAAAATATAAAATATTCCATGTAGAATGTAACTATATTTGGACTATAAATATTGCATGTAGAAGTAGATGTTGACATTAACGAATATATGTATTATATTTTGACTGTATAATACTTTGAGATATGTATCACATTCCGACTGTAGAATGTAGTATATATTTGTGTTTCTCTATATTCATCATATATTGTTATCAGATATGACAGGACGACGCGGAGGATTCGGCAGGTCCCGAGGTAGACAGAGTGCCACTCCGGTACTGCCTACTGTTGGTTCCGGATCATCGTCGCCCAGTACTCCAGTATATCGATCAGCCACATCTCCGACTGCGACGACGTTGCGTGGCATCACTCCTGGGACGAGTAGTTCCAGGCGTGATAGTACTCCCTCGTCCAGCGTTCCTCCTGCTGACGGAAGCATGGAGACAGATGTGCATGTAGAGGAGGTCGTGCCGACGTTGTCCCAGCATCAGCAAGATCCTCCATGCGCACCACCGGAGGAGACGAGGACAGAGATTTGGGCCGACGGTACAAAGTAAGTCAATTAGATGGTTTAATATATATTTGTGTTTCTCTTTATTCATCGTATATTGACTTTTTCAGTAATCTAAATTATTATTTCTGTATAGATATCGTCCATCGTCGGTTCAGAGACGCCTGGGCCAATTTCTGAGAAACAACTACGGTGGCCCTTGGATCAACTATTCGGAGGCTCCGGAGGAGAGGAAGGCGTTCTGGTTTGCGCACTTCCAGGTAAAAGTATATTAAATAAATCCTCTAATTTATGCATATTCGTGATGCTAACTTAATGAATTATTTATTGTAGAAAACGTATTTTTATCCTCCGTACCGGGCCGAGTTGATCGAGCGGCTCTTTCCTACCGTTGCCGCCAAGCTTATCCGAGATGCTCTGGATGACCAGAAGGCTCGTGATCGTGCTGGAAAACCGATCCAAGGTTGGATCACGCCTGAGCAGTGGACTGCGATGAGGGCTAGATTCGACGATCCGAGCTACAAGGAAAGGTCTAAGAAGGCCAAGGCGGCTAGGCAGAATGCTGCCAAGTGGTGTGGTGGCTCGATTCCGATGACGGAACATTTCCGTCGTTTGGTATGTTTTTTCTTTTAAAATATATTATTTTAATATAAGTACCATAAAATGGTACTTGGAATAAATATTTAAGTTTAGTAATAAAAAATATATTTTTAACAGGTACAGAGGGGTGAGGATGCGAACATGGTGACCGTCTTCTTGGCCACCCATCGCAAGGACGGAAATCTCATTGATGAGAGGGCCTCACAGACCTATGTAAGTATTACTTTACTTTGTGTTTATTTTAATATAACTAAGGCAATTATTGAGTTTCCAAACCTTTTCTAGGCCGAGTATCTTAGGCTTCGTGAGCGGGCGACTGCTAGTGCACCTACACCTGGAGAGGCTGGTGCTTCGTCGCAGCCCGGTCCATCTCCGTCGGCGGACGACCTGTGGGTGACCGCAGCTGGTGGTCTCCAGAGGGGTACGTACTACGGTACGGGCTCCTATGGCGCCCTGGTTGCGACGCAGTCATCTAGGGCCTCTCCGACAGCTGTGCATTCCACACACCCCTCGCAGTCGCAGCCCTCGCAGTCGTCGGCCAGAGTCCAAGAGGCCGTCCAGGAGGCCGTTGACCGTCAGATTGCGTCTCTCCGTGACGACTTGCTGCGAAGTATGGAGGACCAGTCCCGGTCCCAGCCGCAGGCGGACGATCCGATGCTTATCGCACGATTGGATATGCTCGACCGCAGCATGACGGAGCTACGAGAATTGACAAATGATATTAGAGCCTCCAATGATCGCAACATCATGGAGCTGCAGGCGTCACAGCTATCGATGGGCGAGAAGCTGACGAGGATGCATGCGTCACAGCTATCGATGGGCGAGAACCTGACGAGGATGCAGGATTCAATGGGTGATAGCAGTACGAGGTTGTTATCTACCCTGGATTCTTACAACCAGCGACTCGCAGATTTGGAGCGGGCACGGCAGCCACCGACGTCACTGCCTTCTCCATCGACATCGGTGTCGATTCCACGGGACGAGTATGAGGAGTTGTTATCCTTGAAGCGCGCCGCTGGTCAGCCTCCTGCAGATCCGTAGTAGTCTAGTTATTATTATTATTATTTATGAATTATTGGTACTTCAACAATAGACATGATGTATGATGCTTCTTGTGGTCATTAATTTTTTAGTTAATTTAATTGAATTATATAGTTATCCACATTTAATTGGATTGATACTTCTTGTGGTCTTTAATTTAATTGGATAATATAGTTAACTAGATTGAATCATGTTGGTGTGTATGATGAAGATGATGTAAAACTGCAGGGAATCACAATGTTTGATTCTGGGAATTTTTTTTAATTTTTTTAAAAATTAGCGACGTTATTAGCGACGTTTAGCGACGTTTAGCGACGTTAAATTACGTCGCTAATTACGTCGCTAATTAGCGACGCCGTAAAACGTTGCTAATAACGTCGCTAATAACGTCGCTAATGACGTCGCTAAACGTCGCCAATTGCTGACATGGCAGTATAGCCAGGTCATTAAAGACGTCGGTGTAACGTCGCGATAGATGTCGCTAATCGGCGACGTTTAGCGACTTTTCTAAACGTCGCTTTTTAGTGACTTGGCGTCGCAAAACGTCGCTAAATTTAGCGACACATTAAAGTCGCTAAAAAACGTCGGCATAGCGACGTTTAGCGACGTTTTTTGTATTAGCGACTTGGTATTTTCCGACTTCTTTAAAACGTCGCTAATTACGTCGCTAAACCTAATTAGCGACGATTTTTGGTTATTTAGCGACGTTTTTAGACGTCGCTAATTTAACTTTTTCTGGTAGTGATATAACTATAAGTAGATTTTAACATATATATCTATACATATATACATCACAACACTCTCACACACACACAAGTATATATACACAAACACCTATAAGTATACAACTAGATATATATATTTATACACACATACATATGTAAATATATACATAGCTATACATATATCAATATACATCTTATACATATTTATATAGATATAAACATACACATTTACATACATATGTAAACATACACATAGCTATACATATATCAATATACATCTCATACATACATATTTATATATATATAAACATACACATATACACTTAGATATATCATATATACATATATATCACATAGCTATATATACATACCTATATAAACACATTCATATATCATTACTTATGTACATATATATAAATCACACTTCACATATATATATATATAGAACTATGCATACAAATTTACATATAGATGCACATAGATATCAATATACATATAAAAATACATAATCACATAGCTATATATATATAACTATATGATATAATATAAATACATATACTTATACATATATATATCATATCTAATATATTATATTAATAGTTACAAGTCAATTGAGTTGTAAAGCAATAAAGCAAATACGTGGAGTGCATTGCACCTGTATCACACTAGATCTATGATACTCTTACGATACGAGTCCACCATATAACCAAACATACCCCAAAGGACACGACCAAGTCTAAAATAATAAATATGAACAATACGAAGAGTCAATTACACAACTACGTGTTCGTGTCAAAATGTGACATGCACAAAGTCCCATAACTTTCTCAATAGGCCTCCTATGAACTCAATTCCAATTCCAATGGGTAGCTTATGCATGTGGGGTGGTTCCTTATGGTTAATTCACAGATTTAGAACCTAATAAAAGGGAAAAAACTAAATTATACCTATTGGAAGATGGATTTCCAATAAAACCTCCAAAATTGGTAAAATTGGCCTTCGACATGTAGATCCTTACTTCCTCCTTCTAGATCCTTGCTCTACTAGCCTCCAATGATTATTTGGGAAGAAATTTAGGAAGAAAATGGGTAGGAATTTGATGTAATTTGGTTGAGGGAAATTCTAGTTCTAGATTTGGAATAAAAATTAAGAGAGAGAAAGTTTTCATCCCCTTTATATAGGCCTCACTTGCCCTCTCCCTCAAGCAACTATGTACAGTCTAAAATATCCCTCGGGGCCTCTCATGAAAAATTAATTAATGAGGAAAGGTTCTAGTCTAATGGATTTAACATAATTAATCCTTCTCCTAATGATTAGGCTTCTAATTGTGCTTGATTCTAACTAATTTTAAATGTTGGTCCATGAATCTAATCTAAACTAGTTAGGTCCACTAACACAACCAAAATTAAATCTAACATACTAACAATAAATAAATATTTAACATGCACATTATTTAATTAATTACTAAATGACTAAAATATCCTTTCCTAGAAAATATGGTTTTGACAAGTCTACCCCCCTTAGAAGAATTTCGTCATCGAAATTAAAATTTTTACCCCTCTCTCTTAGGCCAGTCATATCCTATTTATACAAATTTTACTATGGTCAAACCCCATCAATCACAGTCTAAAATAGTATATATCCTATAACATACAATCTTATCATTATATTGAAAGAGAAATCATACATGGATATAGTCTCTTAACTATCATGAAATTTAGTCCATGTCCTGCTGAGTGTCTTCCTCTACTGGTGTAAGGTAATTTTCTAGGCCACTTGTGGCATATTCCAACACACACTAAGCATTCATTAATTATCAACCTAGTCAAGATATTTTTAATACTGAGGGTTACCAAATACTCATGATATACTATAGTTCTAGGTCTTGGACATGCTTAACTCACTAGCACTCGCTACCTAGGAGGCTATACAAAACATCGCTAAAATATTACTTCCTTTATCCGTTTCAGTTTTTTTAATCACTAAAATTTCTCAATCATTCTCTTGCAAGGAACACTTTTATACTTTTTTAATCATGTGTTTTATTAGCACACCATTTTCCAACATGAATACTTCTAATATGATGCCTTACTTAAATTTTTTTACTGCCTACTCAAGGCACCAGCTCTCATATGCATTTTAGATGGACATTCGCATATCAAGTTACTCGTGTCTCTCCTTTATATCATTATACTAATTACTAAAATTATTGTGCCTAAACTTTCATAATACTTGAGGTACTCCGGCTCTTGTTACTAGGGTATCTCTTTCTATCTGATATTTTGGTACAACTCATCCTCTAACATCTGTTAATCATCCTAAGGTTCTCATATATACATTAGTATCACAATAAATACACAATTACCTTCTAACCATTACAACACCATGACATCTCACTGGTATCCTTATACCCCTCGTACTATTCCCTGATAAATACGACCTCTATACTCAAAATTAGCAAGGTATTATACCTACTAAACTTACTTCTATATATATATATATTGTCTTTCTCTTCTACTACTTGGATCACTTGTACTATTACTTTCAAATGATTCTCTATCCATATAATGATACACCAATCAAATTATATTACAAGGTGCTTACTGTTACTAGGATATTACTCAACTAATCCCTGATATAGAAGTACTAGATATCTTGATATAGCAACACTAGCTTCCTAACTATACCACATATGCCCTTAATGTTCTAGGACACCAGCATATCATTAGATCACCTCATCACACTTACAAGAAATTATGATCACTTGCATCTAATGCACTAGTTATTAACTTTTATAATATACATGTTTTATTTCACTCTGAAAGGCAGACATATGGTTCCAAATCTCTATTGATGTATATGTATCACTCCTCAAACCTTTTATAGACTGATACACTCATCAGTGATATACTACATATCTTCCATAACCAATCTTCATATTTCTCAATCCATGATACACCATTGAAATTTCTAATACTCAGGCTTCCACTTTCTGAACTTCCACTTTCAAATACTCATGAACTTCCACACTGACACTCACCATCTACTGTGTATCCTACACACAATTTCTTGACACTTCTTTCACCTATTTCTTCCAACACATGACTATTCTCAATATCAGGTGATATACCCATCATTAGTCATATACTGGTGCACTCCTATCTACTCACATCAATGCTCTACTTTACCTTAACACAAGTCTTACTACTTTAATATAATACATTCTTATTCCCACACACTCTCTCTATATACTTATGGGTACCATTCTACTATGGCACACTTACTAATACCTATTTAGGCATATATATTTCTTTACTCTTGACACACCCAAGTATCAACCATCCAATTGAATATCATGCTCCATTGATTTCCAACTCAATTTTCTGATACTTAATTATTACATGGCTCACCCAACTACCTGAATTTATGACTATCTAGAACATGCATGATGATACTGATACTAACTCATGGAACTACAACTAATACTCTTTACTCCCCCTTCTACCTACATTACCAATACTAACTATAATGACACATATCATAAAACTATTGCTACAAGGTACTACGCTATGGATTATCTCTAGATTGATGCCTATTGCTCTCATGTCCAACCAAGAACCACTTACAGACTCACAAGCCACACTCCCAACAGTCAATACTGATACTCAAGACGCAAACCTAATTGCAAGTCACCAATTATCACACTAACAAGGACTCTAATGAAAAGAAGCTCTATAAGGAACTAGATTATAGAACTGAAGATATCTCTACTGCTAATCTAAGGAATGATGGAACATAGTCCTTTAATAACATGAGTAGAAAAGTATTGAGATAATACTTTAAGAACCAATTTAAGATATAATCTGATAATCATATACGTCTGTCCAAAATTATAAGACTCAAAATCCTCGCCACGCCAGTAAGCATAACTGCGATAAACGATAGATTCAATAACTTAGGTATGCACCTCTATAATTATGTCGTCTGGAATCCTCGTTGTGCCGACTAGTATAGCTGCAAGAAATTCTAAATTTCATAACTAAGATATATACATCCGAAGTCAGGTCTATACATTTCTGCCACGCCAGCTAATATGGCTGCGATACCTCTATGCTCCATAACCAAAGAAGACATTTCACCTTTCTCACTTTCATCATCAACATATGTCATCAGATGATACCATAATTTTGTCCATAAAATTTATCTCGATATGAAATAGAACACCAAGAATTAAAATTAATCGATCACCAAGAATCAAGTGGGAGCGGACGGAAACATGGAAAATATTTGAATTAGAATTTATAATAAGATTCTCAAGGGTCGTCCTAGGAATATCTCAAGAAATTTGTGATTGAGTATCCTCTCTCATCCTAATATCTTATATCCTATATCCTATCGCAGGGTCGCAGTAGTACAATAAAATTGCCGTACTACCACGACATCGCACAACTTGCAAAGCCTGACCTGCATGGGCCACCACTAAAAATGTGTCACGACCTGCGCCCGGTGTAGGAATTCAAGTTGGGAACAACACGCAGCCTACGCCGCAACATCGGCGGTAGAACGCTGTCATGGTCAACTATATTATCTAATTATCTCACAATAATATAAAATCTGCCAACAATATCTCAACACAAAACTCAATCATAATTCCTAAAGCACGAGAATATATGAAGGAAGTCTAACTATACATTCAAAATATATATTAACAATAATAGAAATAATATCCAATCTCATACTATATGCCAAAAATAAATTCGGTACCAAAATGCTAAAGAAACTAACTATAAAAAACTAGTAATACTGGCTAAACTTCCGGCAATCACTCCAGAACTTGTGTGTCCAAGTCTGTACCATCTAAAGGTCGAAGTCCATAGTATGTCGGACACCAATATCCCGGATCCTTTGAAAAATATTTTTCAGTCAGGAATGGAGCGAAGTATATCTCTAACAGCAGTTCTAATCAATGATATAAATTATTTAACAGTAAATAGATATGAATATACAAGATACAATAATAGATATAAGAGATATACAATAAGAGAAATACTAGAATAAATACAAGAATGAACAATATAGCAATGAACTAGAATACTAATAATTAAGTGAGTGAGTACTAGCTTTAACATATGATCGGCTTGGAAACTTGCACAAAAAAGTTATACAGGAATAAGGTTCTGGTTAGTCATACGTACGGTGTATGACCAACACTAACAAAAAACAAGACATACACAAGAAGGAAATGATCACATATCTATACTACATACTCCCTAACCCCCGACTGGGATAGTGGATCCAACTATGGTACATCATAATATAGGTTTCCACAAGAAGGGCTCTACTCTCCTCATAAACCAATGTCTGTACATGTACAAGAAGAACAATGAATAAGTCTTGCACAAGATATACCATACATATCAAGGAATAACATCTCATGACGAGATCCGGATATACCAATCCGTGTAACCATCGTGTCAAGAAATCAAGAATATCTACACTAGATACAATGAACATAGAGGATATCATAAATAAAAAACTATCAAAGAATGTACTCGCCTGTGGTCCAGAGTAATGAATGTCAAACTGTGTCCGAACTGATGTCATACAGACCTATATATGGAATATTGCATTAATACAAGATTATGGAATAAAAATAATTTAAACTAGTTTAATTCTAGGTCATGAAGTCATTTCTAAGTCAAAATAGTCAAACTAGGTCAACTCTATGCCAAACTAGTCAAACTTGGTCAAACAAGCTATTTTTAGGTTGTATGAGTCTATCTCTAGGATATTGGATCCATACACTATGCATCAAGGCCACACTAGCTATTCTAAGATATTAGGAAAATAATAGGATACCGTATCCTAAGATACGCAAGTCAATTAGATAGAAAATATCATGATATGTATATATACCCAACAATATTTAATATTCCTAACTAAACTAATGCTAAATGGATACCTTAGTTTTGAAGCAACGCGGTATCGCACAACTAGACCCCCATCTTGATACTCAATTCCAATACCTTGAGTATCCTCTCAATACCTTAACATTTACCTTGGTATCTCGAGATAATGTACTCTTAGTATATGTTATCTACCCAATCTCTAAACTATAGGCTAATATGTATTTATCTAATACAACTACTAGCTATAACTATTAATATTTACTAATACCCAACTACCTATTACTACTAACATATTTTATATACTAATACATAGATATTAATTACTAACATATGATACACATCTACAAACTTACCCCATAATACTACATATCTACATGTAGTACTTAACAATAACTTACATACATAGATACATATACTACAATAGCTACTAGGCTAACTATTCTACTAACAAAGCATTTAACTTAACTATTATACTACTAGTTATATCTACTAACCACTAAACTAAACTTCAAACCAAATCTACTAACTATCAATAATCTAATAGCTAACATTAACCTACTAGCTAAACCATTACCCATATCTAACCTCACTAACTGAAACCCCTAACTAGTTAACTGAACACACCTATCCAAACCATGCTATTGCCTGAGACTGCATCTTGCTGCAATTGGCTGCTGATATGCTGAACAAGCTGCAGCTACTGCGCTCTGAATCTGTGGCTGCTGCTGAGCTCTGTTGCAACGCTGCTGCTGGTGAACTATAGCTGCAGTGTGCTATAAAATTGCTGCTGCTGCCTGCTGCGCACCTCGCTGCTGCACGCTGCAGCCCCGTGCCTCGCGCTGTGCTGCAGACCGTTACACTGTTGCTGCAGTTGCAGACCGCTGTGCTGCTGCTGCTGCTGCAGCCTACTGCGCACCATGCCTCGCTGCGTTGCGCTGCCTCACTGCGTTACAGCGCTACACGCCTCGCTGCGTCACCTCCCCTTAGCACACACACTCACACACACACACACTATATATTTATATATATATATATATATAACTATAAGTAGATATCAACATATATATATCTATACATATATACATTACAACACTCTCACACACACACAAGTATATATATACAAACACCTATAAGTATACAACTAGATATATATATTTATATACATATATGTAAATATACACATAGCTATATATATATATATCAATATATATCTCATACATACATATTTATATAGATATAAACATACACATATACATACATATGTAAACATACACATAGCTATACATATATCAATATACATCTCATACATACATATTTATATATATATATATATATATATATATATATATATATATATATATATATATATATATATATATATATATATATATATATATATATATATATATATATAAACATATACATATACACTTAGATATATCATATATACATATATAACACATAGCTATATATACATACCTATATAAACACATATTCATATATCACTACTTATGTACATATATATAAATCACACTTCACATAAATATATATATATATATATATATATATAGAATAAGGGAGGTGAGATGGCACCTCACTCTAAAAACAAAGGTGGCGGTGACGTGGCACAATCTCAACCACACAAACGAGGGAAGGGGGTTAAGTGCAAATTGCCAATTATGAAATGTGTGGTTGGGATTGTGCCACGTCACCGCCACCCTTGTTTTTAGAGTGAGGTGCCATCTCACCTCCCTTATTCTCTCTCTCTCTCTCTCTCTCTCTCTATATATATATATATATATATATATATATATATATATATATATATATATATAACTATGTATACACATTTATATATAGATGCACAAAGATATCAATATACATATATAAATACATAATCACATAGCTATATATACATAACTATATGATATAATATAAATACATACACTTATACATATATATATATCATATTTAATATATCATATTAATAGTTATACACAAGTCAATTGATTTGTAAAGCAATAAAGCAAACATGTGGAGTGCATCGCACCCGTATCACACTATATCTATGATACGCTTGCGATACGAGTCCACCATAATACGAAGGACACGAGCAAGTCTAAAATAATAAATATGAAAAATACGAAGAATCAATTACACAACTACGTGTTTGTGTCAAAATATCACATGCACAAAGTCCCATATCGGAGGAAAAACTCCCAAATTAACACGTATCACCAAATTATTGGGATACGATCTACATGTACCAATTGTGGACACGATACTAGCCACAAATATACAAACGTATGCCAATTTAATCTATTGGACCAATTGACAAACACAACAAGTATCAATCTCGGAATTTCCCTAAAATTAACACAAAAAGCACCATAACTTTCTCAGTAGGCCTCATATGAACTCAATTTTAATTCCTATAGGTAGCTTATGCATGTGGAGTGGTTCCTTAAGTTTAATTCATAGATTTATTAGAACCTAACAAAAGGGGAAAACTAAATTGTACCTATTGGGAGATAGATTCTCATTGAAACTGCCTCCAAAATTGGTAAAATTGGCCTTCAACTTGTAGATCCTTATTTCCTTCTTCTAGATCCTTGCTCTACTAGTCTCTAATGATTATTTGGGAAGAAATTTGCGTAGAAATTTGGTAGAAATTTTATGGAATTTGGTTGAGGGAAATTCTAGATCTAGATTTGGAATAAAAAATAAAGAGAGAGAAAGTTTTTATCCCCCTTATATCGACCTCACTTGCCCCCTCCCTCAAGCTACTATATAAAGTCTAAAATACCCCTTGGGGCCTCTCATGAAGAAATTAATTAAGGAGGGAAGGTTATAGTCTAATCGGTTTAACATAATTAATCATCCTCCTAATGATTGGGCTTCTAATTGGGCTTAATTCTAACTAATTTTAAATATTGGTCCATGGATCTAATCTAAACTAGTTAGGTCCACTATCACAACCAAAAATAAATCTAACATGCTAATAATAAATAAATAATACAATAAATAAATATTTAACATGTACGATATTTAATTAATTACCAAATAACTAAAATACCCTTTCCTAGAAAATATGGTAGTGACCGGTACGTCGACGGAGAAGCTAGAAGAGATGTATGTGTGGCAGATTGTCAGATTATATGGGGTTTCTGTAAGCATCATCTCGGATCGAGATAGTCGTTTTACTTCCCACTTCTGGAGGAGTTTGTAGGCTAGCATGGGCACGCAACCAAAGTTCAGTACCGCATATCACTCCCAAACAGACGGGTAGTCGGAGATGAATAATCAGACTCTCGAGGATATGTTATCCACTTGTGTTCTGGATCTCGAAGGTTCTTGGGAGGATCATCTACACCTGGTAGAATTTGCTTACAATAACAGCTACCAGGCCAGTATCGAGATGTCACCATTCGAGGCTCTATATGGACGGAGGTATCGCACACCGTTATCTTGGGATAATGTCGGTAAGAGAGTATTGTTGGGACCAGAGATGGTCGTGGATGCTGCGAAGAAGGTGAAACTCATCAGAGATAGACTTCGAGTGGCGCAGGACAGACAGCGACATTGGGCCAACAGCCACCATAGACTCCTGGAATTTGAGGTATAGGTTTTGTTAAATTGCTTGTGATTGCTTTGTTTTAGATTGCGTGTTAAGGCTGCATTTGTTCTAGGTTGGCGATTTTGTGTTCTTGTAGATTTCTCCGATACGGGGTACGATTTACTTTGGTGGAGGCGGGAAGCTTAGTCCTTGGTATATCGGACCTTTCGGTATCCTTGCAAGGGTCATTGCAGTGGCCTACATGCTAGACTTGCCACCTGCACTAGAGGGAGTACATGACGTATTCTACGAGTCACAGTTGAGACGGTACGTGGAAGATCCTAGTAACGTACTAGATCACTCGGAAATCGAGGTTGGTCCGACTCTCAGCTATCCTGAGCAGCACGTAGAGATTTTGGATCGCAGGAAGAAGGTATTGCGAAACCAGACTATTCCTTTGGTTTGTGTTACATGGAGACATCACTCTCCAAGTGAGTAAACCTGGGAGAGGGAGGACAAAATGTGCGTGTAATACCCGTATCTCTTCGAGCCTTGAGGTATAGTTCTTATTGTTCTGATTGTGTTCTTGTGCTAGTTTAGTTTAACTTTGAGGACGAATTTTTTTTTTGGGAGTGTAGACTTGTCACTACCACATTTCTAGAATAGGGACATTGTTGTCATTTACAATATCTCTATATAGATTATGTTAATAGTTACATGATATGTATAATATATTATATTATTATTAATAATAATATGGGTTAGTGGACTAGACTTGATGAGACCATTAGACTAGACATTTTGAACCCACTAGTTAATCCCTATCCATTTTAATTAAAAAAATTATTAAACCCTCACTTAGGGTAAAACTCCACTTATTTGAATAACTCTTCATGACTAACCATAGGGGCATTGAGGACTTTATGCATTGCTAGCCCTAGGTCCTCATGTGGCCGACCTATATAGAGAGAGGGAGCCTCCCTCTAGTTCATTCATAGCTCATGAAGAAAAGCCCTAGAAGTAGTTCTTTCCTCAAAACTTTTCTTCCTCCACTAAAGCTCAGAAATTTAAACCCCAATCCCTCTCATTTCTGTCATCTAAGAAGCCTAGAAGCTTAGGTTTCAAGGAGCTTTGGAGAAGAAGAAGTTTGTATTGAGAATCCATCTCCCAATAGGTAGAAATCTGAAATCTCTCCTTTAAAATTCTGTTTTACTTATTTTGTTGGCCATTAGGAGCCGCCCATGGTTTAGGAATAGCCACAAGGGGAGAGAATTTGTTTCTATGGGTTTTCTTAGTGTTTTCTATATGGAGTTGTGTTCCATTGAGGGTTTTGTTTAGTGTGGAGTATTTTTCCTCCATTCTTCGTTTGCAACTAACCAAATATATGCATATAGTTATTTTTGACATACATAATTAGTATTTATGGGTTATTAAGGGTTTTGGAATATAGGTTGGGGATGTATCGTAGAGTTTCTCAAGGGTGCACTCAAAGTGAATGATAAATTGACTAGAAGATGTGTATTTATTAGTGTGTGTTATTCACACAATATTGTGCAGGTATATATATATATAGTTATATATAATAGTATAATAATATAGATACTCATGTGTGTGACAGACAAATTTTGTGTCTGTGATTGTGTAAGTGTGTGTCTGTTTAGAGCATGCTAGGTGTATGTTGTATGGGGGTTTGAGTGTGCAAGTTACAAAATTTATCCCTGCATTGCAAGTGTATCAGATACTTGCATTCCTGCAGGAGAGGTATCAGAGTACAAGTTCGGTCCAGTGGCAATAATGGGTTAGTTACCCATAGTAGCACTGCCAATACGTAAGGGCCCAGTTGTAGTATTGGTTAAGGGTAGAGTAAGTGTGGTGTACTAGTGAGATATCAGTAGAGGTCAGTTGGGTTGTTATTTGGACTAAGGTATGAGAAATATCAAGTCAGAATAATAGAGAGTAGTATATAAGCCTTGGAATATTAGTCTAGTAGCATAGATACTAAGGTATTACCCAACATGGTGTAAGGCTAAGGTATTAGATGGATCTTGAACTAGAGAGTTGCCAATAGTTTTTCTGTTACTAAGTTATTAAATGTAAACACTTTAGAGTATTAGATCTTTGAGTAAAGTTATTGATTATAGCTATATATATTATATGATATCTAGTACCCATATTAACTAGTATAACCTAGATACCTAGAGATGACCTAGTAACACCTAGAAACCCACTCTATGGATAAATATAGACTCTAACTTCAGAATTAGTATAGTATGAGACCAAGTGACCTAGGAACGACCCAAATGCCTAAACTAGAATTAAATACACATGTATATTATGTCGTAACACCAACTTAACATTAATATTTGATATTTAGGTCAAAGTAACTCTAGTTCGAACATCGATCCTCATACTTTGCTCAGGACTACAAGCGAGTATATTCTCTGACAATTTTTATTATTTTGATTATTACTATGATTCTAGTTGTAGTGTATACTTGATTTCAACACAGTGGATACACGGGCTAGTATCATTGTCACACCCCAGTCCAAAATACGTAGGACTAGGAATACGTAAGCATGCCAGCCGTATGTATATGGCGACTCCAATATATGAAAACCATAACACATACGTACGCTGTATTATGAACAATAATTCACAAGTGGTATATATTTGTCACAAGTCATATGACATAACTAAATCTCATCCACATAAATCATAAAGAAGTAAATAGTCAGTCAACTATATAACTGAATCAAGTATAAGATATATGATAAGAACAAGTAGTTGGGTGGAGACAAATCCACTACCAAACTAGAATATGAGAGAAACAAAATAAGTACATCATCTAATGAACAACGAGACTCGAAGAGAAGACCTCCTCGATAGATAATGAAGTAGCAAGTCCTGATCCGTGCTCCTGCAAATATCCATGATCGTCTACACATAGAAAGGGACCAGGTCCTCAGAGGGACGTAACAAGATACATGGAAGCATGCCAATAAAGTACTGAAAGTAAACATCCAAGGGTCGCCTAACCATCTATATGAATGCACAGTGAGAACAACTTTCCAATAAGTGGGCTATCTAGCCAAAATGGGATTGGCATGATTCTCTCAGAGAATCAGGGGCCTACAAAGCATGTCGTGTTTTGAACGGTAGAGGCCGCCTGATAATATATAGGGGTCATCATGACCACGCATCTCCGTCAGAGCGTACGGGTTACACAAGAATAGTGCAAAGGAGCCTAAACGCCTTACTTGTTGTTCTCTCCACCCCAAGCTCTAAGCATGTCACGTTCATGACATGATGATACCTCTAATAACTGCTAAGTCTTATAGCATGCAAATTCTAGCAGCAGTTATTCTCTATCGCACGTCCCATACGTACAGGTGGCCAAACCCGTCACGCAAGTCCGTGATCAATATGAGAATCATAACTCGTATAAGAAATGTGTCACAACCAATGAAACATAATGATAACTCCAATCATGTGATGGTCTCGTAAAACTAGGTCGATATGCATAATATATAATAAAGACAAAATACGACACCACCGTCGTTGCCCCCAAGTTATTCTTGGACGCACAGTTTATATAGCAGTTAAAATAAATGAACTAAATAAAAGAAATAAACTGCATGCATCATATGGAAGATAAATTATAGTACAATGGCAAGGTATACTTGCTTGGCAAGAAAGCTACGAAGTATAAACACCCAGATGTCCAGTACAAAGGATCAGAAACTATGGCCTCCGAATAAATATCTCCGGAAGCTGAAATAAATATCAATAACGTTCCCGGAATCAGCGAGATAGTCAAAAAATATTACCCTTTCGTCCAATTTGGACACAGGGGCAAAACAGTAATTTTGAGTCAAAGTGGATCCAAATAAGGGCCACTTTGTACCGAAAAATGTGCCAGAGATAAAGGTCTCTAAATAGGATAAATTATAGGTCAAAAAATCTTTAAACGTCGATACGAACTCAACGGTATATCCAAATTTGATTTCTGGTGAGCCAAACACAAATTTGCCCTAAAAGTCAACCGTAGGGCCCGCAAATAGGCGGCTTGGTCAACTATCTCGGAATCGCGTGAAACTTGGGTCACAGGACCAATGTGATACCACAAATCCAATGGCGCAAGTTTCATCGTATTTTGACGAGCGTACACTAAATGGTGAGGTATTTTGCAAAAGTCACGATTTGGGGACTTTTTACGGATACAGGTTGATTCCGACGCGCACACACGTCCGAATCAACTTTCGTGAAAGCCCACACGTCAGGATATACCATACGCGCCTTTGGTTACAATTGTTACACAACGAGGGGATCCCGTTTGGCTGGGCGTGCTCTGTATCACAATTTTCTAATTTTAAAAAGTTAAGTTTTTTGTCAATTTGGAGGTTGAATAATTTTACACATAGAACAAATTAACAAAAATTAAAAGAATAGAAAATTTCTTGGTTATATGGAGAAGAAAAACCCTTTAATTAGTTTTCGAAAATATTAAACAGGTTGATGGCAAATTGGTTGTGAACATGGGATTTTGGATTCAAAATTCTGAACTATTTTTGTCAATTTTTCGGTCATTTTTCGGTCAATTTTTGACCGATCTGGGACCCGAAAGCTTGTCCCGTTTGAGTGAAAATTCTAGAGGGTTAGGTTGTGAATGTACACGAACAAACCGTACGCAAAAATAATCAAAATTGAGGGAGATACATTACCTTGAAGATGGGCCAAAACTGTGCACATGCGCACGCACACGCGGAAGCGGACGGCGCAAGCAGCGGCTGCGGCGGCGCGGGGGCGGCGCCGTCGAGGGAGGCCGGAGGTCAGCGGCATCGGGCTGGTGTCGACATTGGGCTAGGGTTAGGGCTTCGGTATTTTGTTTTAATGTGTGTGTGTGTATATATATATATATATATATATATATATATATATATATATATATATATATATGTAAACTAAGAGAGAGAGAGATGGGGAGGGGGTCGGGTGTAGTAGTTTGGAGGGTTTGGGTAGTTGGAATGGTTTAGGTTTTGCTGCATGGGGGGTTTAGTAGTTTAGGTGGGTGGGGGATTAGGAAGTAGTTTAGGACTTAGGTTTTTGTTATTTAGTATTAGGTTTTAAGGGTTAGAGTTTCATTATTTATTTATTTATTTTTCTTTTCCTTTTTTATTATTATTATTATTATTATCATTATTATTTCCATTATTATTATTATTATTACTCTTATTATTATTATCATTATTATTAGTATTATTATTATTACTAATATTATTATTATTATTATCAATATTATTATTATTGCTATTATTATTATTATTAACCATATATTTATTAACATATATAGATGAGGTTAAAAATCCCAAAAATAATATTTGTACACCAAATAAATTCTAAAAAATTAATTTGTAAAGTTCTAACAAAATACTACACCCAAAATATTTTATAATTAATAATTATATATTTATCTAGTTGTATAAATTAAATAATTGTATTATCTATTTAACTAAGTAAATAATTAAATGGTTATCCCACAAAATAGGTAATAGTAAGTATTATGCAAATCTATAAAAGGAAAAATGCCTAACTTGCCAGGGAGAATTTTGGGATGCTTATTGTAGGAAGTTGGGGTTGAAAAATAACCACAAATAAATTAAATGTATAATATCTAAATATTTAAATATTAATCTATGTTCGTTACACTAATGTCATACTGACACCAAGGGATCGAATTTCTGTGCCACAAAAAGATCCTACAAGTAGTCTCCTGTGTAGGCTACTCCCTATGAAGGAAGATACAGATATTGGGGCCATCCTATATTATTAATGTCCAAACCATGGTGAAGTGTCCTAATAAAATTATTAGATTTTATTTGATTTGAAAAATAATCTAAAATAATTACATGAAATACAAAATACAAAATATAAAATATGCACAAAATACCTATTTTTGGGTGAGGGGGTTTACAATCATAGATACCTGTCATAAGGAGTCGTGATTGGAATCCATCGTACTAGCTGGGGACGAGAAAATATTAGCAAATTATGTGATCATACTCCACTTTCAATGCATCATAGCTTACCCCACATATCACGTAGGGTATAGACAGACCATTTACATGCCTCATAGCCTGTTATATATGATTAGCCTGACTATTGCTCGTATCTTAGCTAACCAGATGGTTAGCCTGACCTCACATGTATCATATCCAATCATATATTACAAGCCTGATCTAGTCCCAAGTCGATCACATAACAAACTGATATTTCATAAAACTTAGCTAGAATTCCTATTCTTTTATTTCAGTACATTCATTTCTAGCATTCACATATATATATATATATATATATTCATTGCTAGTTAGTTCTATATGCTGATTACATGTCTCTCCAGTATTCCTTACTTTCCAGTATTTTTTTTATCATGTATTTCCTTGCACCGTTTTATAGTTTTGTCAATATAACTGAAATTATTGTTAGTATTTATGCTTTGCTCCAATCTTGACAGGATAATATTTTTTAGAGAATCATTGAGGATATTTGTCCTACCCTTTATGGTCCAGGAGTAGATGGAGGTTACATCCCAAAGATTCCAAAGGAGCCACTCTCCTTAGAGGAGACACCACCCGCAGTTGTTTAGACAGCACTTAGCCTAGTTTATTTATTAATTGGATTATTCTAACTTTCGGACTTAGGTGCATTATGTTGAGACTTATTTTTGTTGAGATAGCTAGACTCTATACTTTTGTTATTGAGTTGTGTTCTAGACTTATGTCAGAACTTCTTTATATCTTTCATATCTTATCGTGTCATTTACCTTTGTATAGTTATTGTGATTGAGGACCTTATGAATTGAAGATCGTATGCATATTCATTGTCCTCTTTATGGAGTTGAGATCATAGACAGGTTATTTTGTGAGTTGTGTTAGTAGTATTGAGACCTAGATAGCATTCTAACGCCGATGATGCGACGTAGGCTGGATGTACCCACAACTCATACCAAAATTTTGGGTGTGGCTCATAATAATTTATAATAGTGTTCATGCTTTATTTGGTATATTGGATGAGTAACATGTATATTGGTGGTGTATTGTGATGTTGGGAGTGTATACCATGAGTGTATCATGGTATTTGTGTGTATCATGGAGGATGCACCGTATTTGATTTATATAATGCATGTAGTATATTGTATTGATTTGGCATGTGTTGCTATTGCATATAGTAGTGTATGTTAGTGTATTAGTGATACTAGAGTATTAGTTTAGAAGTTTCTCTGTGTGTGTGTGTACTAGGTGCTTGTGTGTGTGAGAGTGAGGGTCTTGTGTGCACTAATGTGAGGAAGTATCAGTGGTTGTGCCAGTATGTGTGGTGAGCATCAGTACTCATATTAGGGGATATCATATATCTTGATGTTAAGCTTAGCAATCCTTTTAGACAGGTTATTTATATTACAAGTAGGACATACAGTTTTGCATTTGTCACGACCCGCACCCGGTATAGGGGCACGAGAGCGTGGGTACATCCAGCCTACGCCGCAGCATCGGCGGTAGAACGCTGTCTAGGTCAAGTATTTTCTAAACAATCTCACACTACCAACTCCATAAGGAGACACGGATAACACTATAAAAATGAACAACATACTCAATCACCACTACAGCACGATAAGAATTTGAAGAAAAATAGAATACGACACAAGTCTAATGACAAAATAATCATACCTGCAAACAGTAACAACCAATCCCCAAGTGTGTCGGAAACCAGTCTACTAAGGTCACTGTCTGAAAAAATATTTTCCAGTCAGGAAAGAGCAAAGTACATCTCTAAATAGCAGTTCTATATAAATGACATAAACTATGTAGCAGTTCTAGATGGAAATATACCAGATGCATGTATAGGTACGAGAAATGTACAATGAAAGAAATACTGAAAATACTGTAAGTAAATGCAGGAAAAGAAACAATATGTCAATGAGCAAGAAACCTATGACTAAGTGTGTGAGTACTAGCTTTAATATGTGATCGGCTTGGGAACTTGATCAGGCTGGTTATATGTGATTAGCTATGATTCATGGAAGGTCAGGCTAATCGTTGGTTAGCTATGATGCATATAGAGGTCAGGCTAATCACACGTAACAGCTATGAAGCATGGAGATGGTCAGGCCGCACCCGACGTGAGATGTGGGGTGAGCTATAATGCATGAAAAGTTGGGTATGATCACATATCTATACTAAAATACTCCCCAAACTCCCGACTGGTATAGTAGATCAAATCATGGTACGCTATGGTACGGGATTCCCTAGGGAGGTAGCAAATCTCCCCAGAAATCAGTGTCTGTACATGCACAAGATATCAATAAAACAAGACTTGTACAAGCTACACCATGAATAAGGAATAACATCTCATGAAGAGATCCGCCTACACCAATCCGTGTAACCAGCGTGTCAAGAGCATGGATATCTACACTAGATACAGTGAACATAGGAGATACCATAAATTAGAAACTAATCAGAGAATGTACTCGCCTTTGGTCCTTAGCTGGTGAATACCGAGGTCCTGTTCCAGAGTGTCGCCTGGAGGAACCAACAGTCCTAATGACATATCAAAATAATACTTGTATCAGATGCTACGCTAACCCACAAATCCATGAAGTCAGAGGCTCTGCCAGATATGGCACTGGTCAATCTAGGGTCATTTGGTAGGGATATATAAATATACATATATCTATTTTCAACTACATTAATACTTACAATATATATATATACACCAATATAAATACATATGCAATATATATATGTACCAAAATACTCATTATATTAAATTATACTATGTATACAAGTACACATATACATAAACCAAAATACCAAACAATTATATATATATATATATATATATATATATATATATATATACCAAATTAGCACTTATATCAAAATAAATATACATATATTTATTTACATATACCAAATTAACAATTACCAACATATACTGAAAATACAGATATACATATATACCAAATTTTTATATTGAAATATATTAAGTATATACAAAATATATACATATACATATACCAATATTATATATTAATATTTATTTAATACGTACACACAAAATATATATTGAATACATATATATATAAGTTGAGAAATACGCGATATATATATATAAGTATATATATATATATACACGTATATATATAAATTATATATATACACTAATAAAAATATGCAATATACAAACATTAACATACATTTATTAATTTTATACTATATAAAAATAACCAATATTCATGCATATACATATATATCTACACATTAACTAACATATACTAATACACAATATTTATACATTAATACATACACTATACTATACATTAATCAATATATACATACACATTATATTAGCTACATATATATATATATATATATATATATATATATATGTGAAGAAGGAAAGAGGGGAGAAGGAACTCACAACAGGGAGGAGGATGGATGCTGGGTCGGGCCGCTCCCCGGAGGAGGTTGGCTGACCGGAGGGCTGAGCAGCAGAGGGGAGTCGCAGCGGGGTCTCGCGGAATGCAGGGGAGGAGGAGAACTCAGCAGGGAGGAATTTGGGGTGGCTGACCGGCTGAGCTGCGGCCTGGGGAGGGGATGCAGCAGGGAGTCGGCTGACTGGCCGCCGAAAGGATGAACAGGATGGGTCGACGGCCGCACGGGAATGGTGGTAATGGTGGTGGCGTATGTTGGCAGCGAGAGGGGTGGAGTTTGGCCGGCCGGAGGGGTGAACACAGGGAGGAACTGCGGTGAGCAGTTGCCGGTGGTGGTGGTGATGTTGGAAGCAGCCGGGGATGGGTGGTCGAGCAGCGGAGGGAGGAGCTCCGGGGATGCAGGGAGCTGCTATTGCTGCTCCGGTCGCGGGGGCTCGGGCCGGAGGTCGGAGGGGGATGCCCACCGGAGTCGGGGAGGGGAGTAGTCGGCTCCGCCGGCTGAGAGGGGGCCGCCGGAAGGATGGGGCCCCGCCGGGAACAGTATGGGGGTGAATAGTGTTCCCCCCTTCTCCTTCTCTTTGAATTTGAATTCAAAAACAAGTAAAAGAAGAAGAAGAAGAAGAAGAAAGGAAAGAGAAGAAGAAAGGAAGAAGGAGAAGAAGAAAGGAAGAAGAATTTGGTTTCCCTACGTTGGAGAGAGGAGAGGTGGGGAAACCTAGGTTGTCTAGGGATTAGGGTTTGATGTAACATGATATTATATAGGGAGAGAGGGTGTATAGAATCAAGGGTGGTGATTGATCCCCTTTAAATGAGGGGTCTAGATTTGACATGAAGAGAAAAATAATTTATGTGGGAATGAGGGTGAGAGATTTAATTAAATTATTAAGGTTCCCTCATTGGTTTAAACAAATGGGTGTTTACACCAAAAATGCAAATTTGCAAATTAGCCCCCTTAAATTCGGGTATTTGCACAAACGCATGAAATGACGAAAATTTGGCGGGCGATTCGGTGTCCGATGTTTTGCAGGGTCAGGGGGCGCTATAAGTTTGGTACGGGCTCAATTAGCAAGGCACTGGAATTAAATTGGGATTTTCAAAATCAGTTAAAATGGTATCCTCAATTTAAATAGAAAATAAATGCAAGTTGTGTTCTAAAATTAATTAGGAGTACCTGGGGCCAAAATTAGGTAAGGTCATCAATACCAATAATGAAGAAGACTCAAAACAGAATATTACCCTAATTTGGGCCGCACGAAAAATAGGTCAAGATTGCCTCCAATTTTCGATTGGAACACACAATGATACAAAATAGGAATTTATTAAATAACGTCCGCGACGATTTTTGTGCGGCTAGAAATAATGCACAGAGAGCATAATTATGAGTTACAAAAAATAGTAGAATGGAAGGCGGGCATGTCTAGGACAAGATTGTGAAATTGGTTGGAAGACAGAAGTTAGGATACTGCTCCAAATATTGAAGCAAAGGCAAAGCGAAATAATTAATTAAAATACGGTAATTAATTAAAATCTCCAATAAATAAATTCTAGATAAAATAATTAAATCCAGAATTCCATAATTCGGACAGGTGTTCGTCTACTTGGCTTCTAGGTCAATTCTGCTAGCTAAAAAAATAAATGAACACTTCATCTAATACTATATTTAATTACACATCACACATATTTATTTAAATTAAATATACTATCAGGCAATTAATTAATTGTAACTACCATAATATTAAATATTGTAAAAAGTCGAAAATATCCCTGTTTTCGGAACGTGGTAGTGACAAGTCTACCCACCTTAAAAGAATTTCGTCCTCAAAATTTAAAATCCTCATAGTAGTGTTTATCATACACATTATTATTTCTCTCAAAATTTAAATTCATCATCCATGAAATCAGGTTATAATCAACAAAGTCTTTTCACGACTTTTCAAAAATTCTGAAATTGTTGCATTCCGAAAAATCCTCGAAATAAATCAAGGTCTACTTCTTTTTTTTTTCAAAAATTTCCCGAAAGTTTTAGTTAATAATTCAATACTCGGAATTTAATATCCACTCCTCAAATTTGATTTTAATCTATGCACATATATAATTGTAATCTCGTCCCACAAGTTTGAATTCAAACATTAGTCCATCAAAAATTTTATTCCTCGATTTCCTCTTTCCTCAAAATACTTAACAATGCGATACTTAAGGGTTCTCCAACTGCAACATCCAAATATAACATTTTAAAATTCATAACTTGCAATCAATTAAATATATTGATAAATCTCCAAAAATTTCCCATTTTAATAACCAATTTAAACATGTTATAATCTTCCTGGAATTAATAAACCACCAACTATGCCATGTTAATTTCTTAACCCTCTATTTACATCAATGTTTATCCTCGGATTTTAATCATCTTGTCTCTCTTGTCAAGTCATAACTCTTTCATTAATCTTCGTCATGGTTAAACCCCAATAATCATGGTCTAAGAAAATCTTTACTACAATCCTACAACATGCAACCTAAGGGGATGTGTACGGTCATGGTGTCTTTTGTCATGGTATTGCAGTCTCTGTATCAGGGGTACTACTAACTACATTATAACAAGAATCATGCATACAAACTACGGTACTAAGGTATCAGTCAATCAATCAAATAGATAGGAACAGAATGAAGGAAAGAACAGAACCTGCTAACACATTACCTGTAGTATCTCCTATCTCTAACATACACTTAATTCTAGCATATTCAATAACTAATTCCTATTCCTGTACACTGGTACCCATATCAACTAGTCATTTATCCACAAGATCCATGAATATATCCATGTGCACACACATGTCTATTAACACCTAAATCTGATGCCAAGAATCTCTAATATAACCATGATTCAATAATACATCTAAGTTGATACCTCTATCTCCTTAATACCATACCCTCTGTCAGTTCCCGTTCCTACTACAATTGTCCATACTATTTTCTCATCGCTCCAGTGCACACCAAGTGTAACACCATACTAAGTGCTAACCCTTTCTAATATAAATCTAGATGGACACCCAAGTCAGTCTGCGGTGCCATCTCAATCCTGCTCAAGTTATCAGATCCTTACACATGTATATCATCTAATCATATATTAATATTCATATCTCTCATCTACCATAAAATTAATCCTCAAAATAATCGTCAAGGTTTAACTTCTCGATCAACAAAAAATGAATTGTATATACCTCCTCAAAATTAGATACTCAACATCGAAACAAAATTTAATCACTACTAAAATCTTTGTAGCCTTAACCATGTTTATTGAATTCATATTTGAAATCCTCAAAAAAATTTAATGACAAAATCTTAACTCCTCAATTATTCTAAAAATACAATCTTATTTCCACCTTTTAATTTATAACTCCATAATGTACATATCAGTGCTCACGATCTCTGATACTCAAGGTGCACTCAATGCATCTAGTGTCTATAATTGTGTACTAAAATTGTACTGCCAGAATCACTTGTACTCTTACCTCCAATGATCAAAGTTATCATCAACTGTGTTTTCTTTCATGATTTCAATTTATGTCAACTGGTATATCATCTAATTATCATCACACCGAGTGCTTACTGTTACTAGCACCATTTTCAATAATCCTTGATATAGAATCATCGGCACTCTTGGTATTATATTACTAGCTTCATTGATGAGTCATCTCATCAAGCTCATTAGAACTCATATTTACCTGTACCTTCTATAATACTCATGTTTCTTTACTCTCATGGGCATATGTGTGGTTCTTCATCTCGATTGATGTATAGGTATTTCCCTTTAACCCTTTACAGCCTGTTAAACTGATCTGTGATACGTCTCACCATTTTCATTACCAATTTCGATATTTCTCTACCCATGACACCTCATTAACTCTTTATGCGTATATATTTCCTTACCTTTAACACTTTCGATATCAATCATCAAACATCATGCTCCATAAATCCTTAACACAATTCCTGGATACTTAATTGTTCACGTAGATCATCCAATTGCATAATCATGATTATCCAGGACGGGTATGTTGGCTCTGATACTAACTCTTGAACTATCACTGATACTCTATACTCTCCTTCTACTCACAGTCTCTAATGACCTTATCCTAGAACCATTGTTATAAGGTACTATGCTATGGGTTAATTCTAGATCAAGGCCTACTGCTCACATGTCCAACTAGAAAATACTTACAAACTCACAAGCAACACTCAGTCAATACTAATACTTAAGGCACAGACATAATTACAAGTCACTAATTATCATACTTAACAAGGAACCCTCAAGGAATAGAAGCTCAAAAAGAATTGGATTGAGGACAGAAGGTATCTTTACTACTAGTAAAGAAAAGAAGCGATGGAACAAAGTCCTGGAATAACAGAAATAGATAAGTCTTGAGATGATACTTTAAGAACCAATTTTAAGATACAACCTGATAATCATACACGTCTGTCTAAAATCATGACAATCAGAATCCTCGCCACGCCAGTAAGCATAGATGCGATAAACGATAGGTTTCGTAACTAAGGTATGCAACTCTATAATCATGTCATCTAGAATCTTCGCCACGCCAACCGGTATGGCTGCAAGAGACTCTAAGTTTCATAACTATAGTATGTACATCCAAGTCAGGTTCCTACGTTCTCGTCACCACAGCTAATATGGCTGCGATAAACTCTAGGGTCCATAACCAAAGTAGACGTTTTACCTTTCTCACTGTCCTCATCAACATATGTCATCAGATGATACCGTAAATTTTAGCCCGTAAAGTTCATCTCGATATGAAATCAACTTCAACAACGATACCAAGAATTAAATTTAACAACTGGTCAACAAGAAGCAAACTCAACAATGATACCAAGAATTAATTTTAATAACTGATCAACAAGAATCAAGTTCAATAACAACAAGCGAGAGCGGACGGAACAAGGAAAGGATTTAAATTGGAATTTATAATGAGATTCTCAAGGGTCGTCCCAGGAATCTCTCAAATAATTTGTGATTGAGTATCCTCTCTCATCCTAGTATCCTATGTCCTATATTCTATAGCAGGTACGTAGTAGTACAACTATGACGTCGCACTACTACGACATCGCACAACTAGCGAAGTCTGACCTGCATGGGCCACCACTAAAAACGTGTCACGACCCGCACCCGGTATAGGGGCACGAGAGCGTGGGTACGTCCAGCCTACGCCGCAGCATCGGCGGTAGAACGCTGTCTAGTTCAAGTACTTTCTAAACAATCTCACACTAGTATCCAACTCCATAAGGAGACACGGATAACACTATAAAAATGAACAACATACTCAATCACCACTACAGCACGATAAGAATTTGAAGAAAAACAGAATACGACACAAGTCTAATGACAAAATAATCATACCTACAAACAGTAACAACCAATCCCCAAGTGTGTCGGAAACCAGTCTACTAAGGTCACCGTCTGGAAAAATATTTTCCAGTCAGGAAAGAGCAAAGTACATCTCTAAATAGCAGTTCTATATAAATGACATAAACTATGTAGCAGTTCTAGATAAAAATATACCAGATGCATGTATAGGTACGAGAAATGTACAATAAAAGAAATACTGGAAATACTGTAAGTAAATGCAGGAAAAGAAACAATATGTCAATGAGCAAGAAACCTATGACTAAGTGTGTGAGTACTAGCTTTAATATGTGATCGGCTTGGGAACTTGATCAGGCTGGTTACATGTGATTAGCTATGATTCATGGAAGGTCAGGCTAACCGTTGGTTAGCTATGATGCATGTAGAGGTCAGGCTAATCACACGTAACAGCTATGAAGCATGGAGATGGTCAGGCCGCACCCGACGTGAGATGTGGGGTGAGCTATGATGCATGGAAAGTTGGGTATGATCACATATCTACACTAAAATACTCCCCAAACCCCCGACTGGTATAGTAGATCAAATCATGGTACGCTATGGCACGGGATTCCCTAGGGAGGTAGCAAATCTCCCCGGAAATCAGTGTCTGTACATGCACAAGATATCAATAAAACAAGACTTGTACAAGCTACACCATGAATAAGGAATAACATCTCATGACGAGATTCGCCTACACCAATCCGTGTAACCAGCGTGTCAAGAGCATGGATATCTACACTAGATACAGTAAACATAGGAGATATCATAAATTAGAAACTAATCAGAGAATGTACTCGCCTTTGGTCCTTAGCTGGTGAATACCGAGGTCCTGTTCCAGAGTGTCGCCTGGAGGAACCAACAGTCCTAATGACATATCAAAATAATACTTGTATCAGATGCTACGCTAACCCACAAATCCATGAAGTCAGAGGCTCTGCCAGATATGGCACTGGTCAATCTAGGGTCATCTGGTAGGGATATATAAATATACATATATCTATTTTTAACTACATTAATACTTACAATATATATATATACACCAATATAAATACATATGCAATATATATATGTACCAAAATACTCATTATATTAAATTATACTATGTATACAAGTACACATATACATAAACCAAAATACCAAACAATTATATATATATATATATATATATATATATATATATATATATATATATATATATATATATATATATACCAAATTAGCACTTATATCAAAATAAATATACATATATTTATTTACATATACCAAATTAACAATTACCAACATATACTGAAAATACAGATATACATATATACCAAATTTTTATATTGAAATATATTAAGTATATACAAAATATATACATATACATATACCAATATTATATATTAATATTTATTTAATACGTACACACAAAATATATATTGAATACATATATATATAAGTTAAGAAATACGCGATATATATATATAAGTATATATATATATATACACGTATATATATAAATCATATATATACACTAAAAAAAATATGCTATATACAAACATTAACATACATTTATTAATTTTATACTATATAAAAATAACCAATATTCATGCATATACATATATATCTACACATTAACTAACATATACTAATACACAATATTTATACATTAATACATACACTATACTATACATTAATCAATATATACATACACATTACATTAGCTACATATATATATATATATATATGTGAAGAAGGAAAGAGGGGAGAAGGAACTCACAACAGGGAGGAGGATGGATGCTGGGTCGGGCCGCTCCCCGGAGGAGGTTGGCTGACCGGAGGGCTGAGCAGCAGAGGGGAGTCGCAGCGGGGTCTCGCGGAATGCAGGGGAGGAGGAGAACTCAGCAGGGAGGAATTTGGGGTGGCTGACCGGCTGAGCTGCGGCCTGGAGAGGGGATGCAGCAGGGAGTCGGCTGACTGGCCGCCGGAAGGATGAACAGGATGGGTCGACGGCCGCACGGGGATGGTGGTAATGGTGGTGGCGTATGTTGGCAGCGAGAGGGGTGGAGTTTGGCCGGCCGGAGGGGTGAACACAGGGAGGAACTGCGGTGAGCAGTTGCCGGTGGTGGTGGTGATGTTGGAAGCAGCCGGGGATGGGTGGTCGAGCAGCGGAGGGAGGAGCTCCGGGGATGCAGGGAGCTGCTGTTGCTGCTCCGGTCGCGGGGGCTCGGGCCGGAGGTCGGAGGGGGATGCCCACCGGAGTCGGGGAGGGGAGTAGTCGGCTCCGCCGGCTGAGAGGGGGCCGCCGGAAGGATGGGGCCCCGCCGGGAACAGTATGGGGGGTGAACAGTGTTCCCCCCCTTCTCCTTCTTTTTGAATTTGAATTCAAAAACAAGTAAAAGAAGAAGAAGAAGAAGAAGAAGAAGAAGAAGAAGAAGAAGAAAGGAAAGAGAAGAAGAAAGGAAGAAGGAGAAGAAGAAAGGAAGAAGAATTTGGTTTCTCTACGTTGGAGAGAGGAGAGGTGGGGAAACCTAGGTTGTCTAGGGATTAGGGTTTGATGTAACATGATATTATATAGGGAGAGAGAGTGTATGGAATCAAGGGTGGTGATTGATCCCCTTTAAATGAGGGGTCCAGATTTGACATGAAGAGAAAAATAATTCATGTGCGAATGAGGGTGAGAGATTTAATTAAATTATTAGGGTTCCCTCATTGGTTTAAACAAATGGGTGTTTACACCAAAAATACAAATTTGCAAATTAGCCCCCTTAAATTCGGGTATTTGCACAGACGCATGAAATGACAAAAATTTGGCGGGCGATTCGGTGTCCGGTGTTTTGTAGGGTCAGGGGGCGCTATAAGTTTGGTACGGGCTCAATTAGCAAGGCACTGGAATTAAATTGGGATTTTCAAAATCGGTTAAAATGGTATCCTCAATTTAAATAGAAAATAAATACAAGTTGTGTTCTAAAATTAATTAGGAGTACTTGGGGCCAAAATTAGGTCAGGTCATCAATACCAATAATGAAGAAGACTCAGAACAGAATATTACCCTAATTTAGGCTGCACGAAAAATAGGTCAAGATTGCCTCCAATTTTTGATTGGAACGCACAACGATACAAAATAGGAATTTATTAAATAACGTCCGCGACGATTTTTGTGCGGCTAGAAATAATGCACAGAGAGCATAATTATGAGTTACAAAAAATAGTAGAATGGAAGGCGGGCATGTCTAGGACAAGATTGTGAAATTGGTTGGAAGACAGAAGTCAGGATACTGCTCCAAATATCGAAGCAAAGGCAAAGCGAAATAATTAATAAAAATACGGTAATTAATTAAAATCTCCAATAAATATATTCTAGATAAAATAATTAAATCCAGAATTCCACAATTCGGACAGGTGTTCGTCTACTGGGCTTCTAGGTCAATTCTGCTAGCTAAAAAAACTAAATGAATATTTTATCTAATACTATATTTAATTACACATCACACATATTTATTTAAATCAAATATACTATCAGGCAATTAATTAATTGTAACTACCATAATATTAAATATTGTAAAAAGTCGAAAATACCCCTATTTTTGGAATGTGGTAGTGACAGCAGTGAACTATGGGGACCTAGGAATTTTGAGTTAGGAGTAATATGAGGTGAATAGGTATTGGAAATGCTCTGTTGCATGCTTATATGGAGTGCTCAGTGGCTGAGCATTTGTAGTAGTAATAGCCAGTAGGGACAGTGTGCCCTGGAAATACTTAGGTTCGTTAGTGTTAGCAAATAGTATCAACAAGGGGAGGAGTATCTGAACTGAGGGGACTGAACTACAATGTGCTTAACTACACATGCAGCAGCAATATCAAAAAAGTCGGCACTGCCTGGCAGGGTGGTTCTGCAGGTCCTTGGCAACCATAGATGGAGGTGGAATAATTTAGTGTGTGCCTAAATAACCGGGGCAAGTATTTCTTTCATGTGTCAATTAGGGTATTGTCAAGTGCTAGTGTTCCTAGTCAATGTGTGTTTCAGTGAGTGAGTATGCAAGTGAGGGTGTGTTTATGTACATACCAATGTGAGTGTATCATATACCCTATTTCAAAGGTCAGTATTGGTACATGGGTTTGGGGAATGTTTTACTTGATGATGTACAAGTGTGCTGGTATTAGTGTATTAATATATAATAGTTGAGTGTGTATGTTAAGTATCCAGTCTTGATGTATTCAGTAGATGGGGGAAATTTGGATGCAGTGGTACAACTATTTGAAGGTATGGTGTGTAGTAAAGGCAATGCAGTAATAAAAGTAGTTGTGGAAGTATGTGGAGAGTGCTTGTGTCTACAGTAGGAAGTGTTGAGGATCTAGATCCAAGTAACGATAGTTACAATGGAGCAACTGCTTCAGTTGCAATTCAAGGTGAAGGTTCCTATAGGATCAGACAGTTAGTTGGGATAGATGTATGCTTGTGTCGGTACATTATGAGCGTATTGGGAGTTTTGGGTAGGTAAAGATTGGTATCAAGGGCACCATGTGTCCAGCTTAGAGTTTTAGCGTGTCAGTATATATAAGTACAAGGTATTTTGGGTTGGTTTAAGGAAGAGGTGTATTAGTCAGGTATTTAAGTTCGTGGGGGGTGTGTATCCTAGTATTACGATACCAAATGCCAAGTGTGGTTAGTGAGTGTTGATATGAGTGAATACCCATTTATGAGTGAGCTAGTGAGGGGAGTCTTATATATGTATATAGATATATGGTACCAACATATATACTATAGATCTACATACTAAGATATTAATAATGGTATGTTAAGGAATTACCAAAACATGAGGAGGTCTAGGTATATATATATATATATATATATATATATATATATATATATATATATATAGGCTTAGCATTAATTAGTATACCATAATATGACCTAGGATACCTAGGTTAGACCTAGTATAGACTTAATATACTAGTATGACTTTATTAACTAACCTTATGGATATTGTAGAACCCTGATCAAGGTATTGACAAGTTTGTCCTAGTTTGACCAGTATAACCCTGTTTTGACCTAAAATTGACCTAGAAACCATATTTTAGTTTATTTAAACATATTTATTACTTTATTACACCAATTGACATGGCAACTCACAAATAGGTCTGTGAGGCACCGATACGGACACAGTTTGACATTCTTTGCTCTGGAACACATGCAAGTATATTCTTTGATAGTTTTTATTATTTAATAATTACTATAAAACAAGTATTTAATAATATTTACTTGATTCTTGATACGATGGTACACGGATTAGTATATTTGGATTCACGTTATGAGATATTACTCTTCAGTGGTTGCCATAATATTTCTCTTAATTATATACACCGTGATCATCGTGCTTGTATTATAGACCTTGCATAGTGATTATCGTGTTGTGATGTATCATGATATGGATCCATTGTACTAGTCTAAGATGGGGGAAATGCTAGATGGATATTTGATCAAACCCTTAAATATTGTATTGTATCATGTAGACAACAACCAATCATGCACCTCACGTATGGTTGCATTACTCCATAGACAATAGCCAATCTTCATTGATTATGTTATTGATCATGTTACTTATAGACAACAGCAAATCATAATGATCATATGATTGTGTTATAGCCTTGATAGTAGATATTGATAACACAAGTCGACCACATATCTAACTAGTATTTCAAATACTTAGTATTGTTATAGTTCTTCTTTATATTCTTGTTTATTGCTTTTATTCCATTTTGTTGTGATCAGTTTATAATTTATGGCTCTAGATTATCTATCTTATTTTCTACCACCGCATGATATTGTTAATTGCTTCTTGTATTGTATTACATTCTCTTTTTATATTTATAGTCATTATCAACTAACTTGGAACTGCTATTGGGTTATACTTCGCTCTAATCCTGGCTGGATATATTTTTCAAATGACTAATTAGAGGAGATGTGTCTCACCTTACGGGCCACGGGATGGCAAGGTCATTGAGGCAACACTATAGAGCATGTTGAGTAGTGCCAGCAGTTGGGGAGGCTTAGTTGTCCTCATTTATGCTATTGTATTTGACAGTTAGACATTAATTATATTTGAGACTATTATATTAAGCTTAGACTTTTGAGCTTGGACTTGTGTTTGGATTGTGACTCTGTAATTTATTTATTCTATTCCATATCGTGCCATATCTTCCTCTAATTTATTATTGTGATTGGGTATTGATTACCATTATCATATTATCAGTGTCCTCTATTTGGGAGTTGAGATATCTTGACAGGAACATTATATATTGTGTAAAATATTTAGATAGTATTGTTGACCTAGACAGCATTCTACCGCCGATGTTGGGCTGGACGTACCCATGTACTCGTGCCCCCACATCGGGTGCGGGTCGTAATATTTGGTCAAGAAGGTCAAATCGTACACCAGGGGTCATCGTACTGAGACATTCGAGGAGATATTGGCGGATGACCATAGGGAAGAGGATGACTTAGAGCTCAGATCCAACATGATAAGGGATGTATCAGGGGCGTAGTAGCAGTGCGGGTCAAGCCAAGCGACCCCAGTTCCAGCAGCAGCGGGCCTTCCAGGCTCAGCGTCAGCAGTTTCCAGTGCCAGTCAGGATGCTATTCCAGTAAACACCTCAGGAGCCCTAGAGGAATCATCAGCAGGCTTTTATCTGTCCTTTCTACAAGAATCTAGGACACGAATTGGACGTCTGAAGGAAGAGGTTGGGAGTGTGTTTAATTTGTGTAGCAGTTGGACACCAGTTAGGAGACTGTCTTTTGGAACCAACTCGTACAGGTCAGGGTGGTGCTCATGCTCAAAGAGCAATAATTAGAGCACCAACAGCACTTGCAACACAACAGATGGGACCACCACTACTGAACCAGCAACAGCGGTTTGCCCAGCACCAGTAGCAAAGGGGAGCACAACAGGGGCGAGCATTCGCCATGACGGTTGAGTAGGTGGAGCAAGTTATAGACATCATCATAGGTTTATTTCTTCTAGATTTTATTCCAACATTAGCTTTATTTGATTGTGGTGCTTCTTATAATTTTGTATCGGTGTCTTTAGCTCTTAAGCACCATTTAGAGGTTGAACCAGTAATCTTTTTGTTCAAATAAAAATTAAGGTCAAGCAGGGTCAGGAACAACGAATCGCTTTATGAAAGCAAAATAACAATCTGAACCTACTTGCTTATATGATCCTTAAGGAAGTACTTTTGCACCTTTCTGTCTAGCTTGAGTTATCTGATAGTTCTCTTTAGCTAGAACTTGCAAGATCACAACTAGGGGTGGCATCATCCTAGTCGGTGATTGTCACGACCCGCACCCGTATATTCGGGTACGAGTACGTGGGTACGTCCTGCCTACGCCGCAGAATCGGTAGTAGAATATTGGTCGGGTCAACTCTATTAGCTAAACATCTCAACAATATATATATGGTATCTGTCAATGATCTCAACTCCAAACGGAGGAACAATATGGTATCATATAAATGTAACTATACTCATTCATAATACAAACTAGGAAAGATAAAGCACGAATGGATTAACGAAGGAAAGAAACACAATACAACCACAGATCTGAAATAAAATATACATGCCATGAGTTTCAATAATAGTCTAATACCAGTCCACCAAAATAAACTAGACCTCCTCAGGCTCTGGTACTAAGTCCTCAGGGTCTACATGAGTATCTTCTAATGGAACACCGTCCAGCGGTCCATAGTATGTAGGATACTAGTCTATGAGCCAATGATCTAATAAATATATCCATTCAGGATTTGAACAAAGTACATACCTCTGAAAGCAGTTTCAAATACATAATCTAGCATATAAAACAGATAATAGAAATGAATACAAGATAACTAAACAACCGAATAAAATAAACTAGAGTGAACATATAATGTACTGGAATAAAGAACATACAATAGAATATCTGCAATATAATAGAAATAACTAAAATTTAACTAATGTGCCATGGAATACAAGTTTATTATGTGATAGGTTTAGGTTGAATATGAATAAAATATGGTAACTCGATTACAAGTATAATATGTAAACGACATATACACGAATAAACTAGAGCTTGATCACATAATCAACTTCTACTCCCCCATCCCCAACTATACCAATGGATCCAATCATGACACATTACGAACACGAATACGGGCACACTGAACACAAACAGTGTGTATACACGAATATAAGCACATTGAACATGTGCAGTATGTAAACATGATGTATACTAAATCAATACCCGATATACATGATAAAATATAAGTGTAGGAGTGCCCACTATATACGGTAAGGGATAACATCTCCTGATGGGATCCATGTAGTACTAGTCTATGAAACCACTATGTCGAAATCAAGTATACAGTTCTAGAACATGAGATACATACACTATTATGAATTAAAAACTAACAAAGAAATATACTCGCCTGAGATCCTGAGCAAGGTGTGTCTGTTGATGACCAACCTGGTATCACACAGACCTATATATGGTATATTGCATCAATACAAGGTTTTAGAATAAAAATAAGTTAAACTAGTTCAATTCTAGGTCATAAAGCCATTTCTAAGTCAAAACTGTCAAACAAGGTCAACTCTAGGTTAAATTAGTCAAACATGGTCAAACTAGTTATTTTTAGGTTGTATGAGTCCAAGTCTAGGATATTGGGTCCATAAACTATGTACCTATGATGTACTAGCTATGCTAGAATACTAGGATGCCAACAAAATACAGTATCATAAGATACGCAAGTTATTTGATATGAAAATACTATAATATACATATACAAGACAAAATATATAATACTCCTTGCCAAACTAATGCTTAGTGGATACCTTGGCTTTGAACCAAATGCGGTATCACACCACCTACATACAAATCTTGATATACAAACTTAATACCTTGAGTAAAAACCAATACCTTGACATTACCTTGGTATCACAAGATAATTCAATATCTAACATATAACTAACTACCCATACACATTACTATACACTAATATGTATTTAAACTTATACAATACTATACTAACTAACATACTAACATACCTCTTGATATTTAATACACGTACCCAAGATACCTCAACTCTCATTACCTTGGTGTCACTCAAGATAATCTAGAAATAATACTAGCCAATGCTATCTAGTGCTTATATATATATATATATATATATATATATATATATATAACTTACTAACTTATCCATATAAACTAACTTAGCTTATTACAAGCTTATCTTAACTTATCTACCACTTACATATAAGCACTTGCTACTGCTGCTTATCGCGCTGCTTATTGCTGCTGCTGCAGCTTACATCAACTTACTGCAGCTGCTGCTTTTGCTCACTGCTTCTGCTTCTGCTCACTGCTTCTACTGCTACTTTTCGCTGGTGCTTCTTGCTGCAGCTGCTTTTCGCTGCTTACTGCAGCTTTTTTCCATGCTTATCCGGCTTCTTATGCCTATAATTCACCTACCGAGCTCACATGCACACACCTAATACACACATACACTCACTCACATAACTACATATATATATATATATATATATATATATATATATATATATATATATATATATATATATATGACCACATATCCATACTAGTGATGCACAAGCACTCTCCTATTCTCTTATGACCACCAAACATCAAAATAAAATATAGAACATACACATAATTATATATATACATGTACATCATATAACAATTATAATTATAATACTCTAATAGCTATAACCATGGCAAATTGAATTAAAATGTCCGAAAATGAACACGTGGAGTGCACCGCACCCGTATCACACTAAATCTATGATATGCTTGCGATACGGCTCCACCACAACACCAAACGTATCTCAAAGGATACGAGCAAGTCTAAAATCATAATTAGAAGCAACACGAAGTATTATCTACTCATCTACGTGCCCGTATCAAAATTTGACATGCTCAACCCCCCGTGTCGGAAGAAAACCCCAAAATCAACCCGTATCACCAATTTATCGGGATACGACCTACACGTATCCAATTGTGAACGTAAAACTAGTCATACATAATCAAACACATATCAATTTCGTCTAATTGACCTATTGACAAACACAAGATGTGCCAATCTCAGATTTTTCACAAAATTGACACAAAATACCACATAACTTTCTCCATAGGCCTCCTATGAACCTAATTCTAATTTATATGGGTAGTCTTAGTACATGGGAGGGTTTCTAATAATTAAATTCTAGATTTAGAGTCTAATTAGAGAAGAAAACCTGAATTATACCTATTGGGAGAAGGATTCCCAATAAAATCTCTAAATTGAGTGTCAATAGCCTTCAATTTGTAGATCTTTGCTTCTTCTTGTAGATCATTGCTTCCACCTTGTAGATCCTTGTTTTCTCCTTGTTCTAATAGCCTACAATGAAGAATAGGAAAGGAATTGAAAAGAAATTTGTGTAAAAATTGGTGCAGGAATGAAGAAATTTGGAAGAGAAAAAATTCTAGATCTAGATTTGGAATAAAAAATGAATAGAGAGAGAGTCTCTCTCCACTCCTATAGTGGCCGACCTCTACGCCCTCCTCCAAGCTACTATGAATTGTCCATTATACCCTTGGGGCTTGTCATGAAGGAATTAATTAAGGATGAAAGGTTCGAATCCAAATGGTTTAACTAATTAATTCATCCTCCTAATGAATGGGCTTACTATTTGGCTCAATTCTAACTAGAATTAAATGTTGGTCCATGGATCTAATCTAAACTAATTAGGTCCACTAACACAAATCCAAAATAAATCTAACATCTAACAATAAATAAATAATACAATAAATAATATTTAACATGCACAATATTTAATATTATATTCTTACAATAAAAAATACCCATGCCAAATTTCCAAACTACCCCTAATTAAAAAAGTGAGGGTGACAGTGATGTTTGCAAGGATCAGAGAGTTATACTGGAAGGCTGAGAGCTGAGTTCGTGTCTACTCGTAATGCCACTTTTTAGCTACGATATTATACTCGTGATGGATTGGTTGAGTAGGCACCATGCTAGTATAGATTGTCGTAGAGGTAGAGTTTTGTTTCGACCGCCAGGAGGGCAAAAGTTCGAGATTGCCAGAGGAGCAGTGGAGCAGAGCGAGGGCATCATTTGTGGAGCCTTGGTGGAAAAGAAGGAGTTGCCACATCCTTTGATTGCGGAGTTCTGGATAATTTTTGAAAGGAGTTATCGGGTTTGTCGCCAGACATGGACGTTGAGTTCCCTATAGACATGGTGCCAGGCGCAGAGCCGATATCACAGCACGTGTATAAGGTTACAATTATGAGGTAGCAAAGTTGAAGAAGCAGGTGGACGAGTTACAAGACAAGGGCTTCATCAGATCCAGTTCATCACCATGGGGTGCTCTGGTATTGTTTGTACCGAAGAAAGATGGGTTGGTACACATGTGTATCGACTATAGGGCTCTGAACAACTTTACTATCAAGAACAAATATCCACTGCCGAGGATAGATGATCTCTTCGATCAGTTGAGCAGAGAGAATGTATTCTCAATGATAGACTTCAGATTAGGCAATCACCAGGTAAAAGTGAAGAAGGGGGATATTCTGAAGACTAGTTTTTGGACCCGGTATAACTAGTTTGAGTTTATGGTAATGCCGTTTGGGTTGACCAATGCCCCAACGGTATTCATGTACCTATTGAACAAGGTGTTCCACTAGTACCTTGATATGTTCGTGGGGGTGTTCATCGATAATATTCTCATATATTCCATGATGCCAGAGGAGCACGAGGAGCACCTGAGGTTAGTTTTAGAGACTATCGGGAAGGAGAAACTTCATGAAAGCTTTCAAAGAGTGATTTCTTCTTTAACAAGGTTGATTTCCTCGGTCATGTGGTGACAGGAGATGAGATCTCAGTTGACTCGAAAAAGATTTTGGCTGTGTAGTCATGGGCTACTCCAATTAAGTTCAGTGGCAGAGATCAGGAGCTTTCTGGGTCTGTTAGGATACTACAAGAGGTTTGTATAGTACTTCTCCAGGATTATAGAGCCGATGACTAGGATGATCAGGAAGAACATAGAGTTTGTGTGGTCAGAAGAGTATCAGGCCATATTTGATGAGTTGAAGAAGAGATTGATACAGCTCTAGTATTGACGTTGCCATCGGGGTCAAGTGGATTCACTATTTATAGTGATGCTTCAGGAAAGGGTTTGGGTTGCGTTCTACAGTGGAATTAGAAGGTAATTGCCTATGCTTCCAGGAAATTATGTCCTCATGAGGAGAACTACCCTACCCACAATCTGGAGTTGGCAGCAGATATTTTTACTCTAAAGAAGTTAAAATACTATCTATATGGAGAGCGTATTGAGATCTTCACAGACCACAAGAGCTTAAAGTACGTGTTCACATAGAAAGGGCTAAACATGAGATAGTGACGATGGTTGGAGTTGATTAAGGACTTCGATATATCATTGTAGTACCATCCAGGGAAGGCCAATATAGTCGCCGATGCCTTGAGTATGTATCCGGTGGCAATGTTCTTGACTTCCGACAAGCATTTGTTGGCCGATCGAGAGAGCTTGGGTATTGAGGTGATAGTTCCTGGTATCGAAATACAGATATGGGGATTACAAATACATTCAGAGCTGATAGACAGGATTGGGACTATGTAGTATGATGATGTGACTCTGAGGAGAAGCATGGCACAAGTTTAGGCTGGGTTATTGGACGACTTCACCATTACCGAGGATGGTTCCTTGTACCACGGTACTAGGTTGTTTGTGCCGAGCGGAGAGTTGTGCGAGAAGGTTCTGTAGGTGGCACATCGCCCTCAGTACTCTATGCATCCAGGTGCCAACAAGATGTATAGAGATCTGAAGGAGCATGTGAGGTGGTATGGTATGAAGCGGGAGGTGGCGCGCTTCGTATCCATATGCTTAGTGTGCCACCAGGTAAAAGCGGAGAGGTAGAGGCCAGTCGATTTACTTCAGCCCTTACCATTCCAGAGTGAAAATAGGAGCATGTTACCATGTATTTTGTTTATAGGCTTTCGCAATCTCCAGGAGGGAAAGACGCAATTTGGGTCATCGTAGACAGGTTAAACAAATCGGCTAACTTCTTGCCATTTAAAGTGGGTACGTCTACGAAGAAGATGACAGAGATGTATATGCGACAGATTGTCAGATTGTATGGGGTTCCTGTGACCATAGTCTCGGATCTGGATAGTCACTTCACGTCCCACCTCTAAAAAAATTTGCAAGCTAGCTTGGGCACCCAGCTCAAGTTCAATACCACATATCACCCCCAGACAGACGGACAGTCGGAGAGGACTATTCACACTCTTAAGGATATGCTACGCACTTGTGTTCTGGACTACGGAGGTTCTTGGGAGGATCATCTTCACCTGGTAGAGTTTTCTTACAATAATAGTTCTCAGGCCAGTATTAAGATGTCACCATTTGAGGATTTGTACGGACGGAGATGTCATACTCCTTTATCTTGGGATAATATTGGTAAGAGAGCTTTGTTGGGACCAAAGATAATTGTGGATGCAGCTAAGAAGGTGAAGCTTATTAGAGATAGACTTCAGGTGCTGCAGGACATACAACGGCATTGGGCCGACAGCCACCAGAGACCAATGGAGTTTGAGATAGATTTTATTTTTTATTACTTGTGATTGCTTTGTTATAGATTGAGTGTTAAGGTTGTATTTTGTTTTTGGTTGGCGATCTGGTTTACTTATAAATTTCTCCGGCACGAGGCACTATTCACTTTGGTGGAGTTGGGAAGCTTAGTCCACGGTACATCGTACCGATCGATATTCTTGCGAGGGTCGGTGTAGTGGCCTACAGACTAGACTTGTTGTCTGTACTAGAGGGAGTATATGACGGGTTCTATGTGTCACAACAGAGATGATAAGTGGAAGATCCAAGTCACGTATTAGATCACTCGTATATCGAGGTGGGTCCGACTCTCAGTTATCCAAAGCAGCTAGTGGAGATTCTGGATTGAAGGAAGAAGGTGCTGCGGAACCAGATAATTCCTTTGGTATCCATCGTGTGGAGGCATCACTCTCCGGGAGAGTCTACCTGGGAGAGGGAAGCAGAGATTCGCCAGCGGTACCCTAATCTTTTTGAGCCGTGAGGTATTTTCTTCCTTGTTGTGATTGCTTGTGTAGTGCTAGTTCATTCCTAAATTTTGAGGGCAAAATTTTTCTAAGAAGGGTAGGATTGTCACTAGCATTTTTCATGATAGGGGTATTTTTATTATTTTGTATTATTTATTATGATATATCTTTATTTCATAATAATTGATATAGTTGTATATATATATAAATATTTAATATATATGATGGTTGTATTGTAAACCCCCTCGATTTATTCTGAAGATAGTTAGAGTGGACCAGGAAAAATTTTGATAGAAGATATTGAGGTTTAGAGTAAAGGATGTTTACCTGGAATTTTAATCCAATTAATTTAAACCATTGGCACACCCTATCTATGTCTAATTATTCGGAGCCCATTAATAGCCCATAAATTCCGTACAAATATTGTACACTCGACTTAACTCGCCAAATTAGGCACTGGACCTTTCTGACTGTTAAAATCAACTTTTGTGTGCTCTAAATTAATTGCGCAACATTTCCGAAAATCGTAACCCGTATTTAATTTCGTGTCGGACACCTGTGTCGTTACCCTCGATTTTGGGGTACCAACTTAACCCGTTGAGCCGGACGAACTAAAGGGTCCAAGACTGACTCCAAGCCCCCACCATTTTTGGCCTTTGCGCCGTTTCCGGATTTTGACCCCGCGGGCCCCAATTAAAATAAATTTGCGGGACGCGTTATCTATATTTAAATTAGGATTTACCAACTTTGTAAATTATATTTTTATCCTAAATTAATCCCAATGCCCTTCAATTTAGACCCACGCCTAACGCGCAACACCCCCTCACAGTGAAAATTTTTACATATATTTTTCTCCGAAATTTTTGCGTCATTTCATATGTCCATGCAAATTCCCAAATTTATGGGGGCTTATTTGCAATTAATAAATTGTTGGCAACATCCCATTGGTCATGATTAATTGAGATGGTCCCAAAATAGGGTCCCAATCCCAATTCCCTCATTCCCTCATGAAGAAACCCCACACCCTATCCATATTAAATCACAACCACTCATTCTACCTAGGATGATCACCACCACTCATTCTAACCTACACACTCCCCTATAAAGTAACACCTACTCCCCACCCTCAATGAAACCAACCGGCCCTAATCCCAAAGATCTCTCTCTCTCTCTCCTACCTCATTAACTTTCTTCATGCAAGAAGACAGCTCCCCACTTCTCCCTACCCATTCTTCTTCTTCTCCCTTCCTTCCTCTTTACTTCACCTACTCCACCCTAACCCGACTTCACCCGTCGGCCGAGCACCAACTCCGGTCGACTCCTCCACCGGCCAACCTTATCCCCTTCTGCCGGGCACTGTTCCTCCGCCCTGCTGACCGCGAGCCAGCTCCACGAGCCTCTCCCCCTTGAGCTGCTGTTTCCCCCAAGTCGGCCACCCCATGCTCCGGCCATTGCCCGACCATCGAGGCGACTCCACAGCAGTCCGCGGCCACCCGCTGAAGTTCCCCGCTGACTCGTGCGTCCGGCGGCACCACTGCAGCCGCGGCCAACCCGCTGCAGTCTGCGGCCAACTTCGCGGCGGCCCGTGCGTCCCCCCGATCCCCGCTCCGGACCCGCCTGCAAGTCTCCCTCCGCCGGCCAGAGCCGGCCGACCACCATCAACACCATTAGCTCTCTCCACCACTACCCCCACTCGGCCACCCTCCACCGGCCACATCCCGTCGTACGGCCCGAACCACCTCGCTCCGGCCGCCTTGGTATATTCCTCTCCCTCTCTTTACGTTTATTCATATTGTTGGGTTAATTAGGGTTGTTGGTTTATATATGTTTTGTGTACGTTAGCTAGGGTTTAAGTATAGAGTTTTGTATAGATTGTAGTGTAGTAAGACATGAACCTTGTGTTTAATGATGTTTGTTAAAGGGTTTATTATACATGACATAAGGTGCTATTGATGGATAAATACAAAGTTGATATTTAAATTTAATTAAGGTTATATATGCATTTGATGGTTGAGGAGGATATAGATAAATAAGGGGTTTATGTATACATCAAGTTTTAGGGTCTGGTGTGATTATTCCAAGCATTTGATGGTTAATTGAGGAGCAGGCTAAATAGTAGCAAAAAAAATGTGGGGATAACAAAACATTGGTTACTTGGAAAGCTAATTCTTGTTAATGAATATAATTGTCTAGTAGCTAAGTTTTTGGAAGACGGCATTCAAATTATTGAATGAATGGGTTGTATAATCAAGAGATTAAATGATACATATTTACTTTTATTCGAGGTTGATATATTTAAGCGTACATGGTAATGCCTGAGAAGACTAGGGTGAAGTCTAAGGATGATCACGACTTGAACTTCTGAAAAACATCATGGTGAACATTAGAGATTGAGGATTGGGTCTGATAATATTATACAGGTGATTTATTTTGTACTAGTGTGTTGTATCAAACCAATAATCGGTGATTTGGAAACTGTATATTAATGATGGGTTTAATTGAAGAGGGGTACTAATTGCAAATTGACAGGATGATATAAAACATAAGGTTTAAATAATTATTAATTGAGTATTGGAGGATGACAGTAAATGCACATATTAATGTCAGTGTAAACTGAGGGAAAATATGAGGAATAAATATACATGATATAACAAGGAACCCTGTACAGAATAAAGAAGGATTGAGGAGGGTTTGATGTTGTGGCACTGATGACTAGATGTTTTGACTATCGTACCGATAGTCAACTGTAGTCAATCCCCTAATGACTTGTCCCTGTGAGTCGTAGCCGAGACTGAGTTTAGGTGTAGATGTGTGTAGCATGCCTGTCTGTCGTGGAATAGATTATTGATTATTGGTTTGTATCTCATCTCTAGGTACTGCGGGATCTCAGGACTTGGACGCGGTACCAGATCCCCGTCGTCAGCAACCGCACGCAGGCAAGTGTACCTTGCCACCCTGTATTTTAGTTTACAGATATTGTTGCTCTTTTTGTACTTGTGAGCCTATTTATATTGATGTTCGATATTCCGTATTCGGTTCACAACCGGGTATTGACATTCGACTTACCGTCTTAGAATAATTACTAGATGCTTCACAGCACCTCGATGCACGTACCTGAGTACATCGATACCCCAGAACACACTCATACACTGTGATCGTGCCAGATTCCTGTATCCTGATACTGACATCATGACCAGAGACTGGAACGAACTTAGGGTCACGTCTGTTGAGTTATCTTCCGTGTGTCAAGACTGTTAGAGGTTCAGGTTCAGCGCACAATCGTTGACCGCTTGGGAAGGGGAAGACAGTTACTAGACGTTTGGGCTACTCTGCACGCGCTTATATATGTATTGTAGTGATCCTGTTTCATAGTGTAGTGGTAACACCCGTGTATCTCTGTGCTCGGAGCTACGGTATGACCCGTGTGTCTCTGTGTTCGGAGCTGCAGTTTTATATTAGAAAGCCCACGCGTCGAACATTGTCTTTAAACTGTGTCACACTATTATGGATATGATAGATTACCCTATTGTTGCACTTGTACTATCTGTTTACCTGGCATGTTGTTTTACTGTACCTTGTTACGTCCCTCTGAGGACCTGGTTCCCTTCCAGTTTTGCAGCATAGATGATTACGGAATATTTGGAGTTGCTGTTGGAGTTGTAGGTCTTGCGGGCATGGTACCAAGTACTCACATTATATCTACCGGCATTATGGTTACTTTACATTGATTATTCATCTGCTGTTGTAGCCTAGTTTTGTAGACTCATCCTTCTTCTCGAGTCTATTCGAGTTAGTGTATTATTGGGCGGCCGACCTTAGCACATATAGCTCTTTCTTATATACTATTGTACATTGTGGATTGAGACATAGAGGTTTACATTTATGGAATATCTAGATAGTGCCCTTTATATTACAGCTTATACGTATTCGAGTCAGACCAGAGTCTGGTCGAATGTGTAGCTGGCGTGGCACGTATTCCTGGTCCTACATATTTTGGGACTGGGACGTGACATGTTTTTGTGGTGGCCCATGCAGGTCCGGTTTAAATCGTCTTGGTCACCTGACTGTGCCAAGCGAGCTTGCAAATTATGAATAGATGTTATGATTGTTGAGTAGGATCTCAATCCATAATCGATTTTAAAACTCTTTGTATGTGATTATCGCCCTTGGACTTCCACTTTGCATTAGTTCAATCTTCGTCAATGTCGCTATCCTTGTTTCTCGTCCCCTATTATTCGGGGAGACGAATGTTTGTGACTGATGATTCCCTCCAGAAGAAGATCGAAGACCAGACGACAAGAGACAGAATTTGTATACCTTTCTCGGAAAAGAGTGTTACTTTATCAGGATAGATTGAAGGGTTCTTTGGATTCTAGAACTAGTATAAAAGGGTAGCAAGAGAATTGGAGCCAGTAGTACCCTAGTCATACTTGAGATAGCAGTGATCTTGGGAGTACTGAGAGCTAGAAAGATTGTTGATCATGACATAAAATAATTTATGGGAATGCATAGCCTGATGATGGAAACTAGTGATTGTATATGATAGCAATACCAGGAATGATATTATGGACTAGAGGAGATAAAATTTCAAGCTCTCACTTGGAAGGTGATGATCTAATACCAAAAATTTTAGTTATGTGCTTGGGTGACGTCATTATTAAAATGGCACTATGTGATTTGGAGAGATGAATAACGAAAGGAAGAAATTCGAGGAATAGAATTTTAGGGGAAAACTTTGAGGAGAAGAAAATTATACTTTAGGCAGGAAGAATTTTTTTTTCTTTTAAAGGATTAGAGTGGTAAACAGAACAGGAGGATTTATTTTGAGGTTATAGTCTAGACTATGACATCATCCTAGACATGGATTGGTTGAGTCAATACCACGCAACGCTGGATTGCCGACGTGGTTGTGTCATCCTTAGACCACCGGATTACCCTGAGTTTGAGTTTCTTCAGAGAGCCTGGGAGCATGGTGACCATCTACCTTAGGGGTATACAATGCAGGAGGTGAACCAGTATACCACCATATTATATCAGAGTTTGAGGGTGTGATTCTAGATGATCTTTCCGGCCTGCCACCTGACAGAGAGATAAAATTTGCTATAGAGTTGACTCCAAGAGTGGAGCCAATTATTTTTCCCATCTTCAGACTAGCATTGAAAGAGTTGGTTGAGTTGAAGGTCCATAGTAGAGGACCACTTCGACAAGAGTTTCAGTCGGGATAGTATTTCTCCATGGGAGAAAACCCATCTAAATTATGCCGAAGAAAGACGGGACAGTACAGTTGAATCAGCGAAGTGGCGCATATGTATTTTGAAGATCGATCTCAGATTCAGTTACCATTAGATCAAGGTACGGAGAGAGGACATTCCTAAGACAGCTTTCTGGACGAAGTATGGATACTATGAGTTATAGTCATGCTGTTTGGTTTAACCAGCGGGTCAGCAGTATTTATGAGCTTGAGGAACAATATTTTCTACCAGTACTTGGATAAGTTCGTGAAGGTAGCTATCGACAACATCTTGTTATATTCCAAGAGTCAGGAGGAGAATGAGAGACATCTCAGGATCGTGTTGGAGATGTTGAGACAGAAAGACTGTACGCCGAGCTCCGCAAATGTGAGTTATGCTCGGATAGATTAGATAGTTGACGCATCAGGACAACTGAGAGTTCATGAGAAGGACTATCTGCCGCATAGTCTAGAGCTAGCTGCAGTGATATTTGTACTAAAGCTATGGCGGCACTACCTTTATGGAGAGCGCGTTGAGATATATACAAAACACAAAAGTTTGAAAGTATGTCTACATGCAGATGGAGCTCAACATAAGACAGAGGCACTGACTGGAGTTGATGACAGATTATGATATCGAGTTACAGTACCACCCTGGCAAGACGAAGGTAGTTTACGACTCATCGCCAGATGTTAGAGAATTTTCAGGAACTCAAGATTGAGATTATATTGCCAGGTACGGGTGAACAGATGGTCAGTCTCGAGGTTTAGTCAATATTTATTGAGAGGATCAAGGCAGCCTTGCCTACATATACGAGATTTATACGATTATGAGAAAGGACAGAGGCCAGCATACAGACGGGACTCAGGATTCTTGGAGACGGAACATTGAGGTATGGAGATCGCCTAAATGTTCTGAGTGGTGAGCTACGCCAAGAGTTGATGACCGAGGCTCATAGCTCGATTATTCTATTCATCCCGGGAGGTACGAAGAAGTACCGAGATACGAGACAACATTACTGGTGGCATGGGATGAAGAGAGAAATTGCAAGATTCGTGGCAAAATATTTAGTTTGGCGGCAAGTCAAGGCTAAACATCAGAGGACTGCCGGATTATTGCAGCCACTTCCCATTCCCGAGTGGAAGTGGGAACGTATTACCATGGACTTCGTCACAGGATTCCCTTGAAGCCCTAGCTGGAAGGACGCAGTTTGGGTTGTCGTAGACAGACTCACCAAGTCTGCACATTTCTTGCCCTTCCGAGTTGGGCAATCCACAGAGATACTAGCTGACATGTATATGAGGCAGATAGTACGATTACATGGAGTGCCTGCCAGCATCGTATCGGATCGTGATTCCAGATTCACGTCATATTTTTGGCAGAGTATGCAGGAGAGCCTAGGAACTCGTCTCAAGTTCAGCACTGCGTATCATCCACAGACTGATGGACATTCAGAGCGCACGATACAGATATTAGAGGATATGTTGAGAGCGTGCATGATTGATTTTGGAGGATCATGGGAGGACCATCTACACTTGGTAGAATTCTCCTACAATAACAGTTACCAGGCCAGCATACAGATGGCACCTTATGAGGCACTGTACGGCAGGAAATGCAGGTCGCCAGTTTGTTGGAGTGACGTGGGAGAGCGTCAGATACTTGGTCCAGAATTGGTGACACAGATAGTAGAGAAGGTCAAACAGATTCAGAGCCACCTACGCGCAGCACAGGACAGACAGAAACACTGGGCAGATACGCACCGCAGACCATTGGAGTTCAAGGAGGGTGACCACGTATTTTTGAGGATATCGCCCACTCGTGGTACCATCAGATTCGGAGGCAGAGGCAAGCTGAGTCCGAGGTATATCGGACCGTTTGACATTTTGGAACGAGTTGGCGAAGTAGCTTACCGTCTTGCATTACCTCCATCATTAGAGGGAGTACATGACGTATTTCATGTATCGCAGCTGAGGAGATATGTCGCAGACCCTAGCCACGTGCTTGATCATTCGAAGATTACAATCGGGCCCAGCCTGTCTTACGTAGAGCAGCTAGTTGAGATTCTCGATCGCAGCGAGAAGACTTTGAGAGGAGAGACGATTCGACTGGTCAGAGTGGCATGGAAGCACCATTTACCAGGCGAGTCTACTTGGGAGCGCGAGGATTCTATTCGGCATCGATTCCCATACTTATTTGAGGAGCAAGGTACAAATTTTACGTACGGCATTTAATTATTAGCTATTTAAAATTCTGTTAGATATTATCGTGCTTTACTTTTAATTTCGGGGACGAAATTTTTCTAAGTTGGGAAGAATGTAAACCCCCTCGATTTATTCTGTAGATAGTTAGAGTGGACCAGGAAAAATTTTAATAGAAGATATTGAGGTTTAGAGTAAAGGATGTTTACCTGGAATTTTAATCTAATTAATTTAAACCATTGGCACACCCTATCTTTGTCTAATTATTCGGAGCCCATTAACAGCCCATAAATTCCGTACAAATATTATACACTCGACTTAACTCGCCAAATTAGGCACTGGACCTTTCTGACTGTTAAAATCAACTTTTGTGTGCTCTAAATTAATTGTGCAACATTTTCGAAAATCGTAACCCGTATTTAATTCCGTGTCGGACACTTGTGTCGTTACCCTCGATTTTGGGGTACCAACTTAACCCGTTGAGCCGGACCAACTAAAGGGTCCAAGACTGACTCCAAGCCCCCACCATTTTTGGCCTTTGCGCCGTTTCCGGATTTAGACCCCGCGGGCCCCAATTAAATTAAATTCGCGGGACGCGTTATCTATATTTAAATCAGGATTTACCAACTTTGTAAATTATATTTTTATCCTAAATTAATCCCAATGCCCTTAAATTTAGACCCGCGCCTAACGCACAAACATATATTTTTCTCCAAAAATTTTGCGTCATTTCATGTGTCCATGCAAATTCCCGAATTTATGGGGGCTTATTTGCAATTAATAAATTGTTGGCAACATCCCATTGGTCATGATTAATTGAGAGGGTCCCAAAATAGGTCCCAATCCCAATTCCCTCATTCCCTCATGAAGAAACCCCACACCCTATCCATATTAAATCACAACCACTCATTCTACCTAGGATGATCACCACCACTCATTCTAACCTACACACTCCCCTATAAAGTAACACCTACTCCCCACCCTCAATGAAACCAACCGGCCCTAATCCCAAAGATCTCTCTCTCTCTCCTACCTCATTAACTTTCTTCATGCAAGAAGAAAGCTCCCCACTTCTCCCTACCCATTCTTCTTCTTCTCCCTTCCTTCCTCTTCACTTCACCTACTCCACCCTAACCCGACTTCACCCGTTGGCCGAGCACCAACTCCGGCCGACTCCTCCACCGGCCAACCTCATCCCGTCCGGCTGGGCACTGTTCCTCCGCCCTGCTGACCGAGAGCCAGCTCCACGAGCCTCTCACCCTTGAGCTGCTGTTTCCCCCAAGCCGGCCACCCCACGCTCCGGCCATTGCCCGACCACCGAGGCAACTCCACAGCAGTCCGCGGCCACCCGCTGAAGTTCCCCGCTGACCCGTGCGTCCGGCGGCACCACTGCAGCCGCGGCCAACCCGCTGCAGTCTGCAGCCACCCCCGCGGCGGCCCGTGCGTCCCCCCGATCCCCGCTCCGGTCCCGCCTGCAAGTCTCCCTCCGTCGGCCAGAGCCGGCCGACCACCATCAACACCATTAGCTCTCTCCACCACTACCCCCACTCGGCCACCCTCCATCGGCCACATCCCGTCGTACGGCCAGAACCACCTCGCTCCGGCCGCCTTGGTATATTCCTCTCCCTCTCTTTACGTTTATTCATATTGTTGGGTTAATTAGGGTTGTTGGTTTATATATTTTTTGTGTACGTTAGCTAGGGTTTAAGTATAGAGTTTTGTATAGATTGTAGTGTAGTAAGACATGAACCTTGTGTTTAATGATGTTTGTTAAAAGGTTTATTATACATGACATAAGGTGCTATTGATGGATAAATGCAAAGTTGATATTTAAATTTAATTCAGGTTATATATGCATTTGATGGTTGAGGAGGATATAGATAAATAAGGGGTTTATGTATACATAAAGTTTTAGGGTCTGGTGTGATTATTCCAAGCATTTGATGGTTAATTGAGGAGCAGGCTAAATAGTAGCAAAAATGATGTGGGGATAACAAAACATTGGTTACTTGGAAAGCTAATTCTTGTTAATGAATATAATTGTCTAGTAGTTAAGTTTTTGGAAGACGGTATTCAAATAATTGAATGAATGGGTTGTATAATCAAGAGATTAAATGATACATATTTACTTTTATCCGAGGTTGATATATTTAAGCGTACATGGTAATGCCTGAGAAGACTAGGGTGAAGTCTAAGGATGATCATGACTTGAACTAGAAAAACATCATGGTGAACATTAAAGATTGAGGATTGGGTCTGATAATATTATACAGGTGATTTATTGTGTACTAGTATATTGTATCAAACCAATAATCGGTGATTTGGAAACTGTATATTAATGATGGGTTTAATTGAAGAGGGGTACTAATTGCAAATTGACAGGATGATATAAAACATAAGGTTTAAATAATTATTAATTGAGTATTGGAGGATGAAAATAAATGCACATATTAACGTCAGTGTACACTGAGGGAAAATATGAGGAATAAATATACATGATATACCAAGGAACCCTGTACAGAATAAAGAAGGATTGAGGAGGGTTTGATGTTGTGGCACTGATGACTAGATGTTTTGACTATCGTACCGATAGTCAACTGTAGTCAATCCCCTAATGACTTGTCCCTGTGAGTCGTAGCCGAGACTGAGTTTAGGTGTAGATGTGTATAGCATCCCTGTCTGTCGTGGAATAGATTATTGATTATTGGTTTGTATCTCATCTCTAGGTACTGCGGGATCTCAGGACTTGGACGCGGTACCAGATCCCCGTCGTCAGCAACCGCACGCAGGCAAGTGTACCTTGCCACCCTGTATTTCAGTTTACAGATATTGTTGCTCTTTTTGTACTTATGCGCGTATTTATGTTGATGTTCGATATTCTGTGTCCGGTTCACAATCGGGTGTTGACATTCGACTTAACGTCTTAGAATAATTACTAGATGCTTCACAGTACCTCGATGCACGTACCTGAGTACATCGATACCCCAGGACACACTCATACACTGTGATCGTGCCAGATTCCTGTATCCTGATACTGACATCATGAACAGAGACTGGGATGACCTTAGGGTCGCGTCTGTTGAGTTATCTTCCGTGTGTCAAGACTGTTAGAGGTTCAGGTTCAGCGCACAATCGTTGTCCGCTTGGGAAGGGGAAGACAGTTACTAGACGTTTGGGCTACTCAGCACGCGCTTATATATGTACTATAGTGATCCTGTTTCATAGTGTAGTGGTAACACCCGTGTATCTCTGTGCTCGGAGCTACGGTACGACCCGTGTGTCTCTGTGTTCAGAGCTTCAGTTTTATATTAGAAAGCCCACGCGTCGAACATTGTCTTTAAACTGTGTCACACTAGTATGGATATGATAGATTACCCTGTTGTTGTACTTGTACTATCTGTTTACCTGGCATATTGTTTTACTGTACCTTGTTACGTAGTTCTGAGGACCTGGTTCCCTGCCAGTTTTGCAGCATAGATGATTACGGAGCATTTGGAGTTGCTGTTGGAGTTGCAGGTCTTGCGGGCATGGTACCAGGTACTCACATTATATCTACCGGCATTATGGTTACTTTACATTGATTATTCATCTGCTGTTGTAGCCTAGTTTTGTAGACTCATACTTCTTCTCGAGTCTATTCGAGTTAGTGTGTTATTGGGCGGCCGACCCTAGCACATATAGCTCTTTCTTGTATACTGTTGTACATTGTGGATTGAGACATAGAGGTTTACATTTATGGAATATCTATATAGTGCCCTTTATATTATAGCTTATACGTATTCGAGTCAGACCAGAGTCTGGTCGAATGTGTAGCTGGCGTGTCACGTATTCTTGGTCCTACGTATTTTGGGACTGGGACATGACATGTATGTTAGCCCATTTGTTAGACTATTTGTTATTAAACCTAAGTGAACCCAACTAGACTTGTCATGACCATTAATGCAACCCATTTGGTTTAGTCATGGTTGACTAGTTATAGAAGAGGGAATGAGTCAATAACCACTTGTAATTAAATTAGAAACCCTCTTAGTTAAATTTTTTTTATTAAATAACTCTTTATGACAACTTGGAGGGCATTTTAGACATTATGAACAACTAACCCTAACCCTATAGTGGCCGGTCCTAGCATATATAGGAGAGAGTCTCATTATTCCATTCACTTCATTTATTTTCTCCCTCATTTATTTTTTTCTCAAAATTCTTTCATTATCTCTACCAAATTTCTCCAAACCAATCCTAATCCCTCACATTTTTATCCCCAATGAGAGCTAGAAGCTTGAAGATTGCAAGATGCTAGAGGAAGAGGAGTCTTGCTAGGAGTTGGTGTTCATTTCTCATTCTTGTGTCATTTGAAGGAGCCACATTAGGAATCCATCTCCCAATAGGTAATATTTTATTTCTCTTGTCATTTTAATTCTAGAATGGGTAATATACCCATAGAAACCCTTCCTTGGCTGAGGACTACCCATAGAAAGAAGAACTAGGTGCATAGGAGGCCAATGGAGAAAGCTACATTGAGTTTTGTGTCCATTTGGAGAAAACTTCGAGATAGTACACCAAGTGTTTGGTGGAATGTCTAATGTGTCATTCCCCAATATTTTGAATTATATTTGGTAAATTAGGAGGTGTTTCACATATTTTGAGTAGTGGTATCACGTCGAATTTAGTATTTGAGGAGTGTATCATATGTACCAGAGTGTCTTGACATTGCACACTAGGTGCTTGATGATTTGACTTTATACTAGTGTGTATGTGTTTGAGGGTATACTTAACATATCTATATTAGTGTATATATACATGTGAATATTAATATGTTTGTTAGTTATATTAGATGGTGTGTGTGTGTGCATCTTGGAGAGTAAGGTTAAAGGAAGCAGTACACTCTAGTGCACTGCAGATGATAGGTAGCAGCTGCACCAGCTTCTTTAGAGAAGAGAAATGGTATCAGGTATCAGTTGTGGGGGTATCTCAATTTACCAAGTGAGGAGGGTGTGAGTGAGGGCTTAGATTTTGCAATAGTTTTGGTAGATTGTTGATGTTGTATGGGGCTCGGGCTGCTATTGATATCTTTTGTTATTTTGGTATTGGGTTTATATAGGTATACAAGTATCTGTGGGTGATAATTAGTGTGTATTTATGTGTGTAAGATTTTGGGTGAGAAGGACTGAAGTAGACTAGGTTGCTTGTACCTCATTACCTACATGTTAGGGGGTCGGGTAATACCTGAAGGAGATGATTGCAAATAAGGGTATACAGTGGGGTGTAAAGGAGTTGGGGCTCGGGTTTAGCATATTGCAACAGCAGCAACTGCATTAGATCATAGTAGTGGCAAAAAGTTGGAAGCATTGAGCAGTAGTACTAAGTGGTAGCAGCAACATTAGTTGCAACAACAGCAGTACCAGATGATAAAGGTAGCAGGTATAGGTGGTCCATACTAGTGTGGGTATGGGTGAATCTATCAGACTGATATAGGTTCATATGTCCAAGGTAATATGGGTGGGATTATAAGTAAGGTAATTGAGTTAAGTATTAAAGTTGAGTATCGTAGTATGGTGCCATGGGTTAAAGTTGAGATATTGGTTAAGGTATCCTAAGATACCAAGTGGAGTATAAAGACAATATATAAATAAGGTATAGATATATATGATACCAAATAGGTTAAGCCACTAGGATATGGGCAAGGTATTGGTTGATAATTAGGATATTGGTTAAGATATTAATTAGATAACTAGATATCATAGGGATAAGAGTATATTTGAGTTTATATAGTTATATTTGATATCTTGGATATCTCCAACTAGGATACAACCTAACTATAGTCTAGTATCACCTAGTATTAACTAATTTAGACTTGTATCCACACTAGAAGCTAGATATAAACCTAAAACTAAGGCAAAGACCTAGTTTGACATAGTTTAACTAGTATGACCTAGAAATGGCCTAGAAATCATATTTTAACTCATTTTAACTTGTTTATCACTTCATTACACCAAAATAATATGATATTTCATATATTGGTCTGTGTGATACTAGTTCGGACATTGTTTCATATCATTTGCTCAAGACGTCAGGCGAGTACATCTCTCTATTAGTTTTCAGTACATGATAGTATATATATCACTTATTCTAGATCAATACTACTTGATTCTGACACAAAGTTATATGGGATGGTATAGTATGGATCAATTCAGGAGATATTATTTATTGACATGTGTATCAGGCATTCCTTGTACTTGTATCTTATCGTGTACATCGTATGCTCCTTGTGCTTGTATCTATTCATGGGTCTCGTGTGCCCACACTATATTCGTGTTCTCTGTGTACTCATATTATATTCGTATGTGTAACAGGTTATGATTGTATCCATGAGTTTTAGTCGGGGATAGGGGGTAGGAGTCAATTATGTGATAAAACCCTTTAGTGTATTCGTGTGCATGCTAATTATACAAGAAACGTATAATTGAGTTACCTTATTATATTCGTGTGCAACCCAAACCAATCACATACTTGTACTCTAAAGCACTTGGTAGTATCATCAGTTATCTTATTTCCAGTTTATAACTTGTTGCATGTATTTACTTTTTCAGTTATCCTTCTCATTTATATGTCTAGTTCAGTTGTATTTCTACTTTATACTTACTTGTGCATCTTGTTTATTTTCTACTGCTGTTATATATCCTCTATCGTGTATATAAAATTACTTTCAGAATTTTGTACTTTACTCCAATCCTGATTGGATGTATTTTTACAGACGACTATTTAGAGGAATGGTGTCCTACATACTCTAGCCCGCAGGACGGAGAGCCAGTTGAGGTACCACCTTTAGGCTAGGACGACCTGGTACCAATTTTTAAGGAGGCACACCTAGCTATAGCATACAATTAGCTAGTATCTATTTATTGTATTGGATATGTCTCCAGCTTAGACATTGGCATGTTATTTATATTTGAGACCATTATGTTTATTGCTAGACTCTAGACTTGGATATTGTTATGACTTGTTATTTTTCTTCTCTTCATAATATCGTTCCATTGTCTGCCTCTAGTTCCTTGTGATTGAGTATTATTGTTATATATATTCATCTTGTCCTCCTTATGGAGTTGAGTTACCATTGACAAGTTATATGTATATCATTGCGTGAGTTTATTAGATTATGTTGTGGAACTTTACAATATTCTATCGTTGATGCTGTGATGTAGGTTGGACGTATGCACGGCTCATGTCCATTTTTTCGGGTGCGGTTCATGACAGACAGCTACCCATAGCCCTTGTTCTTGCGCATGTACCTTGAAATACCCCCACTGTGGGTACTTGCTTGCTATTCTTTGGATGGCTTCGCGGTGTGCTAACCGACGCCTTTAGATTAAGCGAGCTTTTCTTAGATATTATTCACGGGAGAAGACCTCCATATTGAGCAATACGAGGCTACGGGCAGTTCCTCATCGTCATGTATAGATTTTTGGAGACATTGTCGGGTTGGTATCACGGGATGTAGTGGAACACCTACTGTCTGGCTGGAGGAAATAGAGCTTTTGAACAATAACAGTTGATGATGATATTGGCACAAGTGTTTCTTCCATAGGACATATCATGTGCAAGGGTTGCCTCTCTCGTCTTACGCTTGTGACTAATCACGTCGCATAAATCAGACGATGGAAGCTTCACTTTTACCCCTATTTTATGTGCTCGGGCAAGCTTTGTGCATAGAGAAGAGAGTGAAGTTTTTGCTCCTTGATCCAAGTTCTTCTGCAGAAACTAAAACTGGATCATTGATGGAAGACTTAAGGCTAGATGGACCCACTACATGCTCACAAGTAGCCTGGGCGCTCAATATTTGTTCCCAGACTTGGTTTAGGTAAAACTATGACATCCAAGTGGGTTCAAGAAGGCTCTAAGGGTCGACCCACTTTTGGTGTAAGAGCACCTGGGTCTGCCCCATAGAGTATTCTAATAGCAGCACGTGTCATAGACAATGACATATATTTTTGGAGAGAGGATGACGCAGCCTCTCGAGCGCGCATGGATCTGGGTATTTTGGGTTTCCTTGTGCCAGCGTCCTTGAGCGTATAGTAAAGGAAATCCAGGTTAGGTATAGACAAGCCCTTGTTAACAGAAACCTTGCTTTGAGGAGGTTTCACGCGCTTGTGATCAGCACATCTTTTCTGGCCTAGATGGCGCTACGCGCACGCATCGTGGGAGTTGGCACGATCTTCTCGAGCACAGCTTCAGAGATACAGCAGGATGTGCGCCAACCTTATGTGCACCTACAACAAAGGTTGGCAGCACTTCTGGAGAAAATTTGTGGTTAAGCATAACGCCTTAGCAACCCACATCCTTTGAGCTTTTTGAGGTCATATTGGCCTCAACATGGGACTTGTCTTGACAACGGAGTACAGGTCAACCAATGCTGCAACTGCGACATGGGTTAATGATGCATAGGATACCGACTTCGGGCTTGGATCAGCAGTACTAACATCTCAAATTATGCGAGTCTTATGAGGTCATACTGGCCTCATTGGAGAGCTCGACTTTTTTAGCATAAATTCGAACGCATGTTGGTCAAAGCGAATGACCAACATCCTCTGAGTCGAACCTAACTTGGTCACCTTAGATTGCATCACCAGCTTCTCATTCGAGAAGAAGCTCTTTCCTAGCAGAGTCTTTATTTTTGTCGACATCACAAAAATAGAGGTTTTGGATGGAGGGTGTAAAATTCTTATTTATTACAAATTGACAAAGAGTACAAGAGAATCCCTATACAAGAGGATCTAAGTACAAAAAGAAAGATCTGGTTTAGTGTTGGGGTAGAGATAGAGCACTACAGCGGCTTCTTTACTCCGTTGACGATCCGGGACCAAGGAGGTTGACGAGGCTTCTAGCGACGCTCCTGTCTTCTTCTCCTCCTTTTTCACGTGTGGACGCTGCCTCAACGTGTCTCTTTTACGGATAGATATGACTGCCTCTTGCATATGGGAGACATCCACTATTTGTAGCCTTAGAAAGGATTTACATAGGCATATGTACGTGAGCTACATGTTAGCGCATGGCATTGTAGGCGTAAACAGCGTTAAGGCTGCCATGAGTCAAGCCGAGATCTGGGTTTGCTGTCGTCCATAATACTCGTGACTTGTATCATGCCTTTATTTAGATAGTTGGGACTGCATCTTGGGAATACTTCTACTTGGCGCACGAAGAGCACTTAAAGGTGTAGTGGTGCATGACACTTCAGGCGCATACTAAGATGCATAGTGGCACATGGCATTGCAGGCGTTTGAGATACTAAGATGTGTAGTGGTGTATGGCATTGCGGGCACATGAGACACTAAGATATGTAGTGGCGTATGGCACTGCGAGCACATAAGACACTTCTTGGATGGTTGGTGCATAAAGCGAGGACACTGAAGCGGTTGAAGTTGGACCTATGAGGCGAATGGAGTTGAGTCACTGAGGCACATAGAGCTGAGTCACCGAGGAGCATGGTATATATTTTCCATTCTTCTACACTTGTGTGAGCCTTCTAATCTTAGACTCCTTCACTTGTGAAGTACCTTCATAAGTTACCTTAAGAAGTTTCCAGATTTTTTGTGAAGTTGCACAAGTAGATATTCTTTTGAACTCAGTCCTGTCTACAACATAGAATAAAGCATTAATGGCTCTAGCTTCAAGACTGGCTTGCTTCTTTTCTAAGTCTATATATTTATCATTGGGCTTTTCTACAAGAATACCATCAATCACAATTCTATCTAGCTTTCTGAAGCTGTCTATTACAACTTGTCATGCCTTGGTCCCAAAATACGTAGGACTAGGACACGTAAGCATGCCAGCTGCATGTATATGGTAACTCCAATATATGGAAACCATAACACATGCGTACGCTGTAATATGAATAATAATTCACAAAGGGTAAAAACTATCATAAGTCAAAGGGTATAATCTAAATCTCATCCACATAAATCAAATAGAAATAAATAACTAATAACTATGTAACTATATCTCAATATAAAGTATCTAAGGATGACAATCGGATGGAAACAAATCTACTACCGAACTAGAATATAAAAGCAAACATAATATAAGTACATCTAATAAACAATAAGGCTTGAAGAGAAAACCTCCTCAAAGATAAGTAGCATGTCTGGATCTGCGCTCCTGCTAAGTCATGAACATATACACCTGGAAAGGGACCAGGTCCTCAGAGGAACATAACAAGATATATAGAAGCATGCCAATAAGTATTGTTAGTAAACAAATAATGGGTTGCCTAACCGTCTATGTGAATGCAGTTTGAGAACAACTTTCCAACACATGGGCTATCTGGCTAAAATGGGATTGGCATGATTCTCTTGGAGATTCAGGGGCCAAAAAAGCATGTCGTCTTTTGAATGCCAGAGGCCGCCAGTAATATATAGGGGTTATCACCGCCACGTATCTCCGGCGGAGCGTACGGGTTACAGAAAGAAAAGTGCAAAGGAGCCCAGATGCATTACTTGTTGTTCTCCCCACCCCATGCTCTAAGCATGTCACAACTATGACACGATAATACCTCTAATAACTGCCAAGTCTTCTAGCATACAAAGTTTCTATCAGCAGTTATCCCTGACGCACGTCCCATACGTACAGGAGGCCAACCCAATATGCAGTCCGTGATCTATATGAGACTCATACTCGTGTAACTGATATTTCACGGCCAATAAAACATAATTATGCCTCCAATCATGTGGTGGTCTCCTAAAACTAGGTTGACATGCATAATATATAATAAAGACAAAATACGATGCCACCGTCGTTGCACCCAAGTTATTCTCAGATGCGCAGTTTATATAGCAGTTAAAATATATGAACTAAATGATAGAAATAAAGATGCATGCAATATATGGAATATGAATAACAGTACAATGACAAGGTATACTTGTCTGGCAAGAAAGCTGCGTAGTACTAATAACCTGCTCCTGAAGTCTCGCAGAACAATCTGATAGCTCCTATATACATATAATATAATACAATACAACATCAGTCATTATACTAGCACGTACACAACCATAATACACTGGACTCAGAGGGTACGCTAGGGGAGGTACTGGTCAACTAGCAGGGTCAACTGTGTGTCTAATTACGTAGGTGTCCTATATTAAATGTTGTATCAAAATCAGACAGTCAACTAACATGTGTGTAAGCCAGTACGTTAATGTACACAAGGCAGTCAATTCACAAGTTCTTAGGGTCACTTGGTCAAACATAAATATGGGATAATCCACAGTGTCCTAGGGCCGTACAATATAAATATATATAGTCATAATTAGGTTTAGCATTAACATTTAATTACTCATACAATATATATATATATATATATATATATATATATATATATATACCAAATTGAACAATATATAGATATAATATATATATATATATACCAAATTAATTATTATACGTATACGCGTACGTATACCAATGCGAGTTGGGTTCACCGACTCAGGGTCTGATGTCAACTAACCGTCATAACAAAATACTAATGTCCTACTAGCATACCCACAAGCACACATAAAAAGGAGAAGAGGGACAGTTTTGAACCTCATGGTGCGCGCATGTGGACGACGATGATGACGAGGATGATGATGATTGAGGTTATGATGATGATGATGTAGGTAATGATAATGGTGATTAAGGTGATGATGAGGATGATAATAGGGATGATGGTGATGATGTAGATGATGATAGGGATGATGGTGATGATTGAGGAAGGGGAGGAGGCTGCTCCGGTTAGGGCTCAACCGGCCGTAGAGGAGGACAGGGAGCAGGGGAGAGGTCGGGGTCATTCAAGGACATGGAGAACAGGCCGGAGAAGAGGAGGATGAGACAGGGTGGTTCAATGTGGAGGTGACGGTGGGGGCGTTCGATTGAGGCGGGTCCGACGAGTTCAGCGGGATGGGATGGTCATGCTCGTGATGGCAACGACGAGGTGGAGGAGATGACTAGGGTGGTTCCGTCGAGGTTGCTCGGTGCAGGCGGGCTGCGGGCAGGGTGCAGCGGTGGTGGAGAACTCTGGCGAGGTGGTTCAGCGGTTCAGTCATGGTGGTTGCTGTAGCAGGTCGTGGTCGAGGAAAGATGAGGGAGCGGGTAGAGATGGTTGTGAACGACGAAGGAGGCTGAGGGCTCCGGCGAGGTCGGCACTGGCGTATGCTCCGGCGAGGCGCTGCTCAGGTCCGGCGGGTCTGCGCAGGGAAGAAGGTGATGAACTGGAGGAAGGGGGAGATGGTGATACGGCTGTCGAGTGGGGAGTTCACCAGAGATGTGAGGGGCCGGTGGTGGTGTTCAGGCGACTGTGGCTGGGGTGGCCGGGCTCGGCTACTCCGGCGAGGAAGAGTCCGGTGGTCGTGAGGAAGGAGATGAACAGGAAGAAGGAAGGGGTCGGCTAGGGTTGGTTTGGGGGATGTTGAATGAAAAAGAAAAAAGAAAAAGTTGTATAAATAGGTAGAAAAAGTAGGGTTTGATGTTGACCTAGGGGGTTGGGCTTGGTCAACATCCTTGGAATGGGCTTGGCTTCACAAGGGGATATTTGGAGGGCTAGGATTTGCATGGTTAGAAATGCATGGGTAAGATTTGATGAGGGGTTGATGTTGTGTGCTACACACTCCAAAAATCATGGAAAAAATTCACATGACCAATAATGAAGAAAAAATAGGTTTTTTCATGTATTGTCCAATGGTGTGGACACCTTAATGCGCTTTTGCATAAAAGAGCCCAACAATTGGAAAATTGCACAAAGATAGTAATTGGATTAAATTAATTAAAATTAATGCAAATAGTGTTCTAAAATTAATTAGAAGTATATGGGGCTAAAATTAGGTGGAACACAAGTGTCATGGACACAGGGGGCTCAGAATAGAATATTATCATAAATTGGGTTGCTCAAAACGGGTCAAGATTGTGTCTCCAAATTTTGATTAGAACGCACAAGGATACAAAGTTGAATTTATTTAGAATTAAATATAAATATCTGCGACGAATATTATGCAACTAAAATGTAGCATAAGAGAGCATAATTATAAGTTACACAAAGGTCAGAATAGAAGGCGGGCATGTCTACGACAAGGGTGTGAAATTTATAGGAAGACAATGGCTAGTGTAGTGGTCCAATTATCGAAGCAACGGTAAAGTGCACTAGGTGATATAAATATTATAAAATCCTTTAAAATACAGTATTTTATTTCTAATTGGGTTCAAACTTGCCCTAGTCTCTCTATCTAAGCCAAGTAGGCCTAATTTTGGGTGGGGGAGTTTACAATCTATCCAACTTAAAATAATTTTGTCCTCGAAATTAAAATAAGGCATAATTTATCAAATCTTTCACATTCGTATATAAGGCAAGTCTATTGCAATCTCTTCCAAAAAAAATTTAATAACAAAATCTTTTCAATTTCAACGCAATCACTTTAAATTTAAAATAACCATTGTTTAAATCAAGATTCAATTCTATCGTAGTCTCTTATCGATTTTTAAATTATTGACATCCAAATTTAAGTTAAATTCATATAACATCTTCAAGATTTAAATAACGCATATCAAATTTTATATCATGATCTCCAACTATCATAATCTCCTTTAGAAAATAATTCTAATCAAATATTATTTCTATTTTAAACTTAGGAATTTTATACTCTTAAAATTTTAAATTCAATTTCCATCCTCAATATTTCAAATAGGTAATCCAACAATTAAAATTTAACTTTTAATTCAATTATCAAATTTGGAATTCAATCCGTCCATGTTCATGTTTAGAGTTCTATTTATTTTTCTCAAGATTTAAATCGATGATTCAACCTTCAATATTCAAGATTTAAATCATGTTCTCAAGTTATAAATATTTGGTCCAAAATATCAAGATTTTAAAAATTTATTAAATACTCATCCTCTAACTCCTTCTTCTAAATTATCCACATTAAAATTGCTTAATCTCTCAATGTAATCTTACTTGATCACAATCTAAAAGAAATTCCTCTCAAGTTGACAATGCAACTTCTACCCAACTTAGAATTTACCCATCTATCACATAAGGCTATACTTTTAAGAAAAACTTTCTCAAATTATTTAATCATGTTATTCAATCCTAAAAACTTTAATACCAAATATATCACATATGATATGCCCTTAATTATAAAAGATAGTCACCAAATAATGTGGTTGGCCTATGGGGTATATCTAGTACTCTCAGTGTATCAAACTTATACCAAGCATGAGGTTTCGTCTTTCCGAAATAAGGGAAGACGGAAAACAATAATAAAGAGTTCAAGGGGCGGTAATAGATTAGAAGTATGGGGATCAAAGCGTTTAAAGAAATCAAAAGGAATAGTCAAGACAGTTGTGGATTAAAATTCTATTTTGGTAAATTTCTATTCACATGCTCATATCAGTAAAGTTATGTAACTGATATGATATGCTTGGAGATGTCTAAGGGCAAGTATATTCGTCTACTAGTCAACCATATATCTCAATCCACGTAAAGTAGTCATGCGAAGAGCGAACCAAAATACAATAAGGTTGATCAGACCGTAATACACTAATTCTGAATAGACAATTGTATTAGTGTGTCAACCCAATATATATGTCATGAACAAGCTCGATAAAAGAATATGCTTGCAAAACTAGGCTATAATAGCGGCATAAGTCAAGGTAGTACAAAAAATATAAATACGCTGGATTATGATGAAAGAAGGTACATAATAATTCAAGTTTACCAAGAAGATGAGACTCGTCCGGTGTTGTGCCTCTACAGTTGCCATACAAACTCATGATGTATGTCTCTAGTCGACCAAGGAAGGTATGGGCCTCTAAGTTCTACAGTCTGAATAAACACTATCGTCTTATGCTAGCATACAGTTAAGGTCATTCAATTACACTTCATTAATCAGTCAAAAGGACTATGTTATACTAGATTGTGAGGCATACTATCCACTTAAAAGAATAAACTAATATTGTAACTACCTTAAGGGAAACCTATAAATTAACCTTGTCCTTGTAACTAAGGTATAACTCTTATTGGGGTACACGAGGAAAAGATCTTAGTACTTATTAGGGTATCCTATTGTATTATATAGGTAATGGTCTTCTTAAGTCTTAATCATATTGCTTATAGAACAAATATGTCAATATTAAGAATAGAAAGGTTACTGGTTCTCAAGTGAAAAGGCATAACTTGTATCGAGGTGGGGGTACAAATTACGTAATTTAAAACTGAAGGATAATCAAATCACAATCTAAAGGAACAACTCAAACTATCAAGTTCTAACTACCGAGCACATAATTCAAAATTCAAGATTAACAAATATAATCCTAGCAAACTATATATCCTAACATAAAATAAAGTCACTTGGCCCACAATCAGAAGTGTCAGGTGGCACAGACTAAAAGAAAAGAAAAAAATAATTAGTCGTTGCACAAATAGTCAGCGCTAAGGTTGCAAAGGAACAAGATATAAAATTAAAATAGAAGGACTTTTGATAAGATCATGGTTTTCTAAGGGGAAGGTGGTGTGCTAATCTCTGTGTTCGAGGTATGATCAAGGAAATTATTCTATTCATTTCTCTTGGCTTCCTAAGGTATTATCCTACTAGTATCAAGACAAGAATCAAAATTTATAGTTCTCTAATACTATCTCGCTATAAAAGTTAGGTCCAGTCCTAATGTTTAATATTAGATTTTTATTGGTTTCTCAATGCTAGGGTAAAACAGTATGGTCAAATTTCTAACTAATTCTAGTAGTTTCTATACTACCCTCAAGTAATTCATAATTATATCAAGGGATAATGGTCAATCAATTTATAGGTTAGGGGTGCTAGGGTTCATTAGGTATTCTTATCTTAGTGATGTGTCTATATTCTAGTTGTATTCTTAGTAGGTGTGTTACCCTAGTTATTATCCTAACAACAGGGATTCCTATATTCTAGGAGAAGGCTACACTCAAGAAACTATTAGGAAAGCACATGAATCAAGCATGATATAATTATTTAAATAGAACGGATTGGAAGAAAGGAGACATATTCAAATATGGATGAGATCCTATACTCTAATCATATTTGTAGGCTTGCTCGATACAGTAATGTAACCGAGACAATATGCTCTCGACCTGCATGGGCCACCACTAAAAATATATCATGCCCCGATCCCAAAATACGTAGGACTAGGACACGTAAGCATGTCAGCCGCATGTATATGGCAACTCTAATATATGGAAACCATAACACATGCGTACGCTGTAATATGAATAACAATTCACAAGTGGTAAAAACTATCACAAGTCACAGGGTATAATCTAAATCTCATCCACAGAAATCAAATAGAAATAAATAACCAATAACTATGTAACTAGATCTCAATATGAAGTATCTAAGGATGACATTTGGATGGAAACAAATCTACTGCCGAACTAGAATATAAAAGCAAACACAATATAAGTACATCTAATAAATAATAAGGCTCGAAGAGAAGACCTCCTCAAAGATAAGTAGCAAGTCCGGATCTGCGCTCCTGCTAAGTCATGAATATCTACACCTGGAAAGGGACCAGGTCCTCAGAGGGACATAATAAGATACATAGAAGCATGCCATTTAGTACTGTAAATAAATATCCAATGGGTTGCCTAACCGTCTATATGAATGCAGTTTGAGAACAACTTTCTAATACATGGGCTATCTGGCCAAAATGGTATTGGCATAATTCTCTTGGAGATTTAGGGGCCTAAAAAGTATGTTGTCTTTTCAACGCCAGAGGTCGCCAGTAATATATAGGGGTCTTCACCGCCATGTATCTCCGGCGGAGCATACAGGTTACAGAAAGAAAAGTACAAAGGGGCCCAAATGCCTTACTTGTTGTTCTTCCCACCCCATGCTCTAAGCATGTCAGATCCATGATACGATAATACTTCTAATAGCTGCCAAGTCTTCTAGCATGCAAAGTTTTTATCGGCAGTTATCCTTAATGCATGTCCCATACGTACAGGAGGCCAACCCAATACGCAGTCAATGACGTATATGAGACTCACACTCGTATAACAGATGTGTCACGACTAATGAAACATAATGATGCCTCCAATCATGTGGTGGTCTCGTAAAACTAGGTCGACATGCATAATATATAATAAAGACAAAATACGATGCCACCGTCGTTGTACCCAAGTTATTCTCGTACGCGCAGTTTATATAGCAGTTAAAATATATGAACTAAATAACAAAAATAAAGATGCATACAACATATGGAATATGAATAACAATACAATGGCAAGGTATACTTGCCTGGCAAAAAAGCTGCGTAGTACCAATAACCTCCTCCTGAGTCTCGCAGAATAATCTGATAGGTCCTATATACATATAATATAATATAATACAACATTAACCATTACACTAGCACATACACAGCCATAATACACTGGACTCAGAGGGTACGCTAGGGGAGGTACTGGTCAACTAGCAGGGTCAACTGTGCGTCTAATTACGCGAGTGTCCTATATTAAATGCTGTATCAAAATCAGACAGTCAACTAACATGTGTCTAAGCCAGTACGTTAATGTACACAAGGCAGTCAATTCATAAGTTCTTAGGGTCACTTGGTCAAACATAAATTAGGAATAACCACAGTGTCCTAGGGTCGTACAATATAAATACATATATAGTAATAATTAGGTTTAGCATTAACATTTAATTACTTATACAATACATATATATACCAAATTGAACAATATATACATACAATATATATATATATATATATATATATATATATATATATATATATATACCAAATTAATTAATATACGTATACGCGTACGTATACGAATGCGAGTTGGGTTCACCGACTCAGGGTCTGATGTCAACTAACCGTCATAAAGAAATACTAATGTCCTACTAGCATACCCACAAGCACACATAAAAAGGATAAGAGGGACAAGTTCGAAACTCGGGATGCGCGTACGGAGACGACGATGACAACGAGGATGATGATGATTGAGGTTTTGATGATGATGATGTAGGTGATGATAATGGTGATTAGGGTGATGATGAGGATGATGATAGGGATGATGATGATGATGTGGATGATGATAGGGATGATGGTGATGATTGAGGAAGGGGAGGAGGCTGCTCCGGCCAGGGCTCAGGCGGCCGTGGAGGAGGACAGGAAGGAGAGGAGAGGTCGGGGTGATTCGAGGATGTGGAGGACAGGCCGGAGAAGAGGCGGATGAGACGGGGTAGCTCAATGTGGAGGTGACGGTGGAGGGTTTCGGTTGAGGCGGGTCCGACGAGTTCAACGGGATGGGGTGGTCGTGCTCGTAATGGCAACGACGAGGTGGAGGAGATGAGTGGGGTGGTTCCGTCGAGGGTGCTCGGTGCAGGCGGGCTGCGGGCAGGGTGCAGCGGTGGTGGAGAACTCCAGCGAGGTCAGCTCTGGCGTATGCTCCGGCGAGGCGCTGCTCGGGTCCGGCTGGTCTATGCAGGGAAGAAGGTGATGAACTGGAGGAAGGGGGAGATGGTGATGCAGATGTCGAGTGGGCAGTTCACCGGAGATGGGAGGAGCCGGTGGTGGTATTCAGGCGACTGTGGCTGGGGTGGCCGGGCTCGGCTGATCCGGCGAGGAGGAGTCCGGTGGTCGTGAGGAAGGAGATGAACAGGAAAAGGGAAGGGGTCGGCTAGGGTAGGTTTGGGGGATGTTGAATGAATAATAAAAAAAGGAAAAATTGTATAAATAGGTAGAAAAAGTAGGGTTTGATGTTGACCTAGGGGGGTGGGCTTGGTTAACATCCTTGGGATGGGATGGGCTTGGCTTCATATGGGGATGTTTGGAGGGCTAGGATTTGCATGGTTCAAAATGCATGGCTAGGATTTGATGAGGGGTGTTGTGTGCTACACACTCCAAAAATTATGGGAAAAAATTCACTTGACCAATAATGAAGGAAAATGGGTTTTTTCATGTATTGACCAATGGTGTAGACACCTTAATACACTTTTGCATAAAAGCGCCCAACAATTGGAAAATGCACAAAGATGGAAATTGGATTAAATTAATTAAAATTAATGCAAACGGTATTCTAAAATTAATTAAAAGTACATGGGATTAAAATTAGGTGGGAAACAAGTGTCATGGACACAGGGGGCTCAGAATAGAATATTATCATAAATTGGGTTGCTCAAAACGGGTCAATATTGTGTCTCCAAATTTTGATTGGAACGCACAAGGATACAAAGTTGAATTTATTTAGAATTAAATATAAACGTCTGCAATGAATATTGTGCGACTAAAATATAGCACAAAAGAGCATAATTATAAGTTACACAAATATCAGAATAGAAGGCGGGCATGTCTACGACAAGGGTATAAAATTTGTAGGAAGACAATGGCTAGTGTAGTGCTTCAATTATCGAAGCAATGGTAAGGGGAACTAGGTGATATAAATATTGTAAAATCCTCTAAAATACTGTTCTATTTCTAATTGGGTCCAAACTAGCCCCAGTCTCTCTATCTAAGCCAAGTAGGCCTAATTTTTGGTGAGGGGTTTACACAACTGTCCCGAGGTCCAGTCTAGTTATTTGAGATAAAAGCTCATTCGTGTCTTCTAATAGGTGTAGTTGGTTCCATCAAACATAGTGGGTCTATTTGTGGATTGGCCTTCTCCGGTGAAGATAGATTTCATGGTAGCCATATATTCTTTACAGTGTAAGGTCTATATAAGATAAGATAACCTGCTTTGATACCAATTGCAGAACCGTAGTCCACCTCTAGAGGGGTGAAAAGAGTGCGTGTGTGTAGCAGAATATAATCACCAAAAAAATTTAAAGAAGTTACCAACTAAAGTAATATAACAAGTAAAAATGAGCAGTATAAATTAGTTAAGAAGAGTAAATGCAAACACTAAGATTTTATCTTAGTTTTCTGTCACGACCCGCACCCGGTGTAAGGGTACAAGAACATGGGTACGTTCAGCCTATGTCGCAGTATTAGCGGTATAACGATGTAAAGGTCCATAACATAATCTAATAACTCACGTAAAAATTTACATATAATCTGTCAATGGTAACTCAACTCCATAAGAAGGACAAGATGAATATATATAGCATCAATACTCAATCATAATGAACTAGAGGAAGATAAAGGCATGATATCATAAGAGAAAGAAAATAACAAGTCATAACAATATCCAAGTCTAGAATATAGCAATAAACACAAATGGTCTCAAATATAAATAATATGCCAAAGTCTAAGTTGTAGACATATCCAGTGCAATAAATAGATACTAGCTAAGGGTCTGTTATAGCTAGGTGTGTCTCATAGATAATTGGTACCAGATCATCCTGGCCTATAAGTGTTACAACAACTGGATCTCCGTCTTGTGGGTCGTAGTATGTAGGACACATTTCCTCTAAATAGTCGTTTGGAAAAATATATCCAGTCAGGAATGGAGCAAAGTACAAAAATCTGAAAATAGTTTCATATACATGTTAGAAGGTATATAACAGTATTAGAAAAGAATATAAAATGCACATGTAAGTAGGAACTGGAAATACAGGTGAACTAGGATATAAACACAAGGGATAACTGGGGAAGAAAATACAGACAACAGGGTATGAACTGCAAATAAGATAACTGTAAATAAGAGAACTGATGATACCACTAAGTGCTTTAGAGTACAAGTTTATTATGTGACCAATTTGGGTTACATACGAATATACTAAGGTAACTCAATTATACGTGTCATGTATAATTGGCATGCACACGAATACACTAAAGGGTGTGATCACATAATCGACTCCTACTCCCCCTCCCTGACTAATATTCATGGATCCAATCATGACACATTACGCACACAAATATAATATGATCACATGAAGCACAAGAATATATTGTGAGCACACGGGGCCCACGAATAGAAAATAACTTCTCCTGATTTGATCCATACAATACCAGCCCGTGTAATATCGTGTCATAACCAAGTAATCCAAATCTATAACATATAATATATACACTATCAAGTACTAAAAACTAATAGAGAAATATACTCGCTTGTGGTCCTGAGCAAATAATACGAAATGATGTTCGAACTGGTATCACACAGACCTATATATGAAATATTATGTTATTTTGTGTAATGAAGGGATAAAAAAGTTAAAATATGGTTTCTGTGTCAAAACTAGGTCACTCTTAGTCAAAAATAGGTTAAACTAGGTGTTTACCTCGATTTTAGATCCATACCTAGTTTCTAGGTTAATTTTAAGTCTAACTAGTTGATACTAGGTCTTGGTTAGGTTTCTAGGTCCATGATTTTGGTATATAGCTATACTAGCTATTTAGATACCAAGATACACCATATACATATTCTAGACATCTATCATATACTATAGATATGTAAATATACCTCAGTACCTTAATTATACTACCTAGTATCTAATATTACCTTAGTGTTTAGTCTAATACCTTAGCCATCATCATTTACTTGACACACCTTCACTCGTTTCACTAGCTTATTAACTTATTTATACTCATACTTAATAACCCAAACCTAACTCTATTACATACCTTCACCCAATATCCATATACCAAAAATACCTTGCCACAAATACAATGCCTATTGCTACACATCTGACCTAATCCATTTTCTTTTTTTGATACCTCTACTAAGCACCTGTAACACTTGATAGGCACTCCACTTCTACACATTCTAGCTTTACACAATTGAAACCTTCAGTTAACTGGTTAGTATCCTATTTACCTTAAGATCACCATAACCACAGATACACTCATATGACTGTTACTTACTACTCAAGCCCGACACCATAATCTCAAGCACACCCATAACTAACACTTCACCTACACTAACTTGCGCTACCCAATTAACTGTATAATTATTCTACTACCTCTCACTAACCTACCCATACACATTGAATGCAATAATAATTAATATGAGGTCTGATACTAGCTGATACACTAAAATATGTGGGATATAACTGTGTATCTGCAAAGATAATTAGCACTCATCCACCTAGCTGATACATACTCAATACTAGCACCTATACTCTCATTCATTACTGCTACTCCATACCTACATATCTGAATGTTCAGATCCTCATATTTGCTACAAGTCCCTTAACTAAACACATCCAGTTAAACACCCTCACCACTTATTGAACCCAACTGCTCACACCCCTCAACTGCAAGCTATCACGACCCGCACCCGAAATTAGGGCACGAGTACGAGGGTACGTCCAGCCTACGCCGCAACAGTCCTATAATATGTCACAATATCACTTGTATCAGGTGCTACCCTAACACACAGTCTAAAAATACTGAATTCGGGGCTACGCTAGGTATGATACTGGTCACCTAGGATCATCTAGTAAATTCACCAATTAATCATATTACATACATATACTAAGAATGTTTGTATATGTATATACCAATTAATATATATAGCAAATATATAATAAGTGTATACCAAATATATATATATATATATACAAATTAATTTAAATACATACTTATACATACCTGTTTACCAATCATGTTAAATATATATATACGTATATATTAATATTAAGCATTAATTTAAATACCTAATTGCATTCATATAAATACATAAGTACTAATACCATAATTTAATTTACACTAATTAAATATTAAACATTTCATATATCATATATATGTATATATATACATTAATACATACATATACTAATATATATATATATATATATATATATATATATATATATATATATATACTACGCTTATACATGTTTAACATTTAATTAAAAAATAAATAATATACATGTACATATATTAAATTATACATTACTAAAGTATTTATATACTATACATTCTCATGTATTAACATTAATTAAAATAACTATTATACATATACATATATTATATATACTCATACGTATATAAGTATATGGATATATATATACATATATATATATACACAGGAAGAAAGAAGAAGGAAGAAGGAAGAGGGAGATGAGAAGGGGACTTACTGCCGGGGAGGGCTGGCTTGCCGGCCGGAGTACGGCAGGTGGGAGGGGCAGCCGGGTTGTTGAGCAGCAGGGGGCCGGAGCACACAGCAGGGGAGGGGAGTCGCCTGCTGGGTAGGGTGATATGGGAGGAGACGGAGGGAGGGCCGCCGGCCGGAGTTAGCGGCAGGGAGGAATAGGGGAGGAGAGTAGAGGGAGTTGGGAGGAGTGGTGATGGTGTTGGCAGCCAGAGTAGTAGCAGGCCGGAATCGGAGGAGTTCGGGCTCGGTGCTCAAGGGCTGGGCCGGAGTTGATCAGTGGGCCGCCGGAGTTCAGAGGGGCCCAGGGTTGGCAGCGCCGCCGGGCTGAGCAGCGAGGATGGGGGAGTTGGGAGTCCGCCGGAGGCTGACCGGCTGTACAGGTGGAGGGAGAGCCGCCGGGTTGTTGGGGCAGCCAGCGCCGGAGTTCAGAGGAAGTCGGCCGGCGGAGCACAGGGGAGTCGGGGTGCAGAGGCTCGGTGAACAGTAGGTGCGGGGGGGTGAACAGTGTTCCCCCTTCTTCTTTTAAATTTAAAAATAAAAAGAAGAAGAAGAAGAAGAAGAAGAAGAAGAAGAAGAAGAAAAGAAGAAGGAGAAGAAGAAGAAAGGAAAGAGGTTTCCTACGTTGGAGACTGTGAGAAAGTGGGGGCTTGTGAGGAGGTGGGGAAACCTAGGTTTTCTAGGGATTAGGGTTTGATGTGACATGACATTATATAAGGAGAGGGTGTGTGAATTTAAGGGTGAGGATGGACCCATAGAGTGAGTGGTCCAGATTTGTCATGAGGGAAAAATAATTCATGTAGGAATGAGGGTGAGGTTTAATAAAAAAATTAATAGGGCTCCCTCATTGGTTTAAACAAATGGGTGTTGACACCAAAAATGCAAATTTATAAATTAGCCCCCCTTAAATTTGGGTATTTGCACAGACGCATAAAATGACAAAAATTTGGCGGGCGATTCGGTGTTCGATGTTTTGTAGGGTCAGGGGGCGCTGTAAGTTTGTTACGGGCTCAATTAGCAGGGCGCTGGAATTAAATTGGGATTTCAAAATTGGTTAAAATAGTACCCTCAATTTAATTAGAAATAAATGCAAGTTGTGTTCTAAAATTAATTAGGAGTACATGAGGCCAAAATCAGGTCAGGTCATCAATACCAATAATAAAAAAGACTCAGAACAGGATATTACCCTAATTTGGGTCGCATGAAAAATAGATTAAGATTGGCTCCAATTTCGATTGGAACGCACAACGATACAAAAATAGGAATTTATTAAATAACGTTCGCGACGATTTTTGTGCGGCTAAAAAAAGTGCACAGAGAGCATAATTATGAGTTGCAAAAATAGCAGAATAGGAAGGCGGGCATGTCTTGGGCAAGATTGTGAAATTTGTTGGAAGACAAAAGTGAGGATAGTGCTCCAAATATCGAAGCAAAGGCAATGCGCAATAATTAATTAAAATACGGTAATTAGTTACAATCTCCAATAAATAAATTCTAGATAAAATAATTAAATACAGAATTCTATAATTCCGACAGGTGTTCATCTACTGGCTTCTAGGTCAAGTCTGCTAGCTCAAAATAAATGAACACTGTTATAATACTATATTTAATTACACATCACATAATTATTTAAATTAAATATACTGTCATGCAATTACTTAATTGTAATTACCATAATATTAAATATTATAAAAAGTCAAAAATACCCCTGTTTTCGGAACGTGGTAGTGACAAGTCTACCCTCCTTAAAAGAATATCGTCCTCGAAATTTAAAATCCTCATAGTAGTGTTTCCTCATACACATTATTATTTTTCCTCAAAGTTTAAATTCATCAACCACGAAATCAGGTAATAATCCACGATGTCTTTTCACAATTTTCAAAAATTCTAAAATTATTGCATTCCTGAAAAATCCTCGAAATAAAAATCAAAGTCCATTTTTATCAAAAAATTTCCCAAAATTTTTTTTAATTAATAATTCAATACTCGGAATTTAATATCCACTCCTCTAATTTGATTTTTATTTTTTTCAAAGCACAATTATAAAATGTAATCTCGTCCCACAAGTTTGAATTTAAACATTTATCCATCAAAATTTTATTCCTCGGTTTCCTCTTTCCTCAATTACTCAACAATGCGATACTTAAGGATTCTCCAAATGCAACATCCAAATATAATATTTTAAAAAATAACTTGCAACCAAATAAATATAATGATAGTCTCCCAAAATTTCCAAATTTTAATAACCAATTTAATTACATCATAATCTTCCTGGAATTAATAAACCACCAATTATGCCATGTTAATTTCTTAACCCTCTATTTAAATCAATGGTTATCCTCGAATTTTAATCATCTTGTCTCTCTTGTCAAGTCATAACTCCTTCATGAATCTTCGTCATGGTCAAACCCCGATAATCATGGTCTAAGAAAATCTTCCTACAATCATACAACATGCAACCTAAGGGGATATGTACGATCATGGTGTCTTTTGTCATGGTATTGCAGTCTCTGTATCAGGGGTACTACTAACTACATTATAACAAGAAATCATGCATACAAGCTACGGTACTAAGGTATCAATCAATCAATCAAGTAGATAGGAACAGAAGGAAGGATAGAACAGAACCTGCTAACACATTACCTGCAGTATCGGTCTCCTCGACCGTCATCGCAAATGCCCCGCCCTGCTGAGGTGGTTCCCTTTGCGGGTGCTGAGCAATATACGGTTCCACAGGTAGCCTAACTGGATCTCTATAATCTGAAGCTGCACGCTGGCCGGGAAGATAAGGGGCTAGAAGACAATCCCTTACTCGATGTCCCGCAGCGCCGCAGTACAAACAAAGTCCTAGTCTCGTTCTACAGCTCTCCCAAAGGTGACCTGGCTTCTTACAGAAATGACAAGTCTGTTGTGTCTCTCTCGGAGGCTGTTGCTGATTCTGCTGAACACGGACTGGTGCCTGGTACTGTTGTTGATACTGATACGCCCATGGATGTTGCTGGATATGAACTGGTGCTAGGTACTGCGGTGGATGCTGAAATGTCCATAGTTGTTGCTGAATATGAAATGGTACTTGGTACTGCTGTTGGTGCTGAATACGGGGATGCTTGGCTGGTCCTGTGCTACCATTCGTATCTTCAAAAGTATTGTGACTCCTCTTAGGCCTGAGATCCAGATCCTCTTCTGCAATCTGGGCATCCATCAAGATAGCCTCAAAGGTAGCGGTACGACGACCAGAAGTGCGTGACCTAATCTCTCTCGTCAGCCCCTTTCTAAATTTCCGGGCTCGATCTCCTGGGTCCCGAATCATAGACGATGCAAAACGGCTCAATCGACAGAATTCTGCAGCGTACTCGTCGACCGACATGTTTCCTTGAACCAAGTCATGAAACTGACTTTCCAAGGTTCCCAATGCCACGTCGGGAAAGAACTTCTCCTTGAAGAGTTCCTTGAAGGTCTCCCAAGTAAGTCCTTGTGCAGTAATTCTCGGCTCTGTGCGATACCACGTGAGTGCGATATCGAACATTTGACTGCCAGCGGCTTCTATCTACAAGTTCTCCGAAATCTGGGTCAATCGCAGGCTCCTCTCTATATCCTCTAGCCAGTCGTCAGCGTAGAGTATCCCTTTGGTGCCTTTGAACTCTCGGGCATCATCCTTTTGAAGTCCACTATAGTGCCTAATCTCTGTTGCTGCTGGCCAGGAAACTGCTGGTACTGTGCTACTCTCTCCAAAGCTTGGAGAGTCACCTGATGAGCATTCTCCATGTTTTCTCTCATCAGCTCAGTTTGTGCCTGGTGCGCTTCTGCTTGCACCCTCTGAGCCTCAGCTTGAACTCGCTGAGCATCTGCCGTCACTCTCTGGGCATCTACCATGCCCTGGATCAAGGTAAACATCTGTGTCCCGTCAATGGACAAACCTCCGGGAATCGAAGTCGGTGGAGGTGGAAGGTTATCCGTCACAGCTGTGGCTATCCTCTGAACAGGTGGGGGAGGAGGATCCCCGAAAAGTGCAGACACTCCTACATGCATCGGAGATGTAGGAGGAACTACTGTTGTCTATCCCTCAGGTGGAGAGGTGTCAGACCCCTCTAAAGCTGATGTTTCCGCTCTCATAGATCGTGTCTTCGGCGACATCCTGAAGACAGATCCAAAAGAATCAATTTAGGCAAAAATGCGATATCATCAAGGAAGGACAGTACAGTTCTAAAGAAGCAACATTCAAGATAAATAGATTGGAAGAAAAATCCTAGTTGTGATTGCACAGGTCAAAGATGCATCCATGGTCTGATACCTCTATCCCTCTAGGGTACCATAGTTCTACTAGAAACATACTCACTGCTAGCTTCCTTACCTACTGCAACCGTTGATACTAGTTATTCCTATCACTCAAGTGCATATCAATTTTAGCACACTATACTAAGTACTACTCTCTCTAATACCATCCTAGATGAACACCTAAGCCAGTTGGCAGTGAAATCTCAATCATGCTCAAGCCAACATATCCTTACATATGCACCTCATCTACTATATACTAATATATCTCTCTCACTATAAGATTTTATCCTCCAAATAAAGTTCTCGAAACTAACTCCTCGAAAAATTTAAAGTATAATGCATATACCTTCCTCAAAGTCAAACATTCAAATACTGAACGAAAATTTTATCACTTCCAAAAATCCTTACAGTTTTGTCTATGTTCATTGAATCGAATCTGAATTCCTCAATATAAATTTTAATAACATAATATCTCAACTTCTCAAAATTAAAAAATGTAATTCGTTTTCAATCTTCAAATTATAATCCATATCTAGTAGTCCAATAGCCCTAGTGTTAATCTTCTCACTGTCCTCATCGACATGCGTCATCAGATAATACCATAATCAGTCTGTAAATTTTATCTTGATATAAAGTCAAACTCCATAATGAAACTAAAATCCTAACTTAATAACTAATCAACAATAATCAAATTCAATATCAATAAGTGATAATGGACGGAATATAAGGGAAATATTTTAAATTAGAAATTATAACAAGATTCTCAGGGGTCATCCCAGGAATCTCTCAAGGAATTGTGATTGAGTATTCGCTCTCGTCCTAGTATCCTATATCCTAGATCCTATCGCAGGCACGCAATAGTGTAACAAAGATGCCACAATACTACGACATCGCACAACTCGCGAAGTCTGACCTACATGGGCCACCACTAAAAACGTGTCACGACCCGCACCCGAAATTAGGGCACGAGTACGTGGGTACGTCCAGCCTACGCCGCAGCATCGGCGGTAGAACGCTGTCAAGGTCTTGAGACTATCTAGCCAATCTCACACAAGCATCCAATCTCCATAAGGAGGCACGGATGACACAAATAAAATGAACACATACTCAATCACAGGATTACAGCACGATAAGATAGCGAACAAAAATTAAATACAACACAAGTCTAAAGTAATAATCAAACTCAACAATATCCAAGTCTCATCAAAATGCCGGAGACAAATTCGGTACCAAATAGTCTACTAAAAGAACAAATCAGAAAACTAGTGATTCCGGCTAGACCTCCCGGAATCACAACTAAACTATCAAGTCCAAATTTGCAGCTACTCACCATATGGTCCATAAAGTGTCGGACAGCGGTCCTCTAAGGCATAGTCTGAAAAAATGTTTCCAGTCAGGAAGGAGCAAAGTACAAATCTCAAATAACAGTTCCATTTAATTGATAAGGACTATAAAGTAATAAACATGTGATGCTAGCTACTGAGAAGACAGTGAAATAAATGCAATAGCAATTAAAGAGAGACAGGCAATGTAAAGAGACAGGCAATAGGCAATATGATACAGTCAGTGCATGTATGAAAATGAAAAGAACAAGGAGCAGTATCATATACGGGTGATGTAGTATATGATTTAAATAGGGAACTGTAATCTATTCTAAGTGTTTGAAATAGTAGTTTCAAAATATGATCGGCTTGGGAACATGTACGATAGCTATAGGGCCTGGCTAATCATGAGTGAAGAGCATGATTAACACTTACATTGTTCTATACTGTATAAAGGGTATGATCACATTTCTTACTAACTACTTCCCCGCCCCCAACTAGTAATGTAGATCCAACCATGACATGTCACGATACACGAGCAAGTCCAATCTATCATGTACGATGTCTAATATACATGTCGTGTACAATGTCAATACGATAATCAATGTAACATCTCATGACTGCAGATCCAAGCTATACTAGTCCGTGTAGCACAGTGTCAAGGATTCAGATGTAATATTTCATGATTATTGAACTTATAAAAATTATCAAGGAATTGGAAATTATCAGAGAATGTACTTGCCTTGGGTCCTTAGCTGGTAATTATTGATGTCTTGTCCCAGAGTATCTCCTGGATGAAGCAACAGTCCTATAACATGTCACAATATCACTTGTATCAGGTGCTACCCTAACACACAGTCTAAAAATACTGAATTCGGGGCTATGCTAGGTATGATACTGGTCACCTAGGATCATCTAGTAAATTCACCAATTAATCATATTACATACATATACTAAGAATGTTTGTATACGTATATACCAATTAATATATATAGCAAATATATAATAAGTGTATACCAAATATATATATATACAAATTAATTTAAATACATACTTATACATACCTGTATACCAATCATGTTAAATATATATATACGTATACATTAATATTAAGCATTAATTTAAATACCTAATTGCATTCATATAAATACATAAGTACTAATACCATAATTTAATTTACACTAATTAAACATTAAACATTTCATATATCATATATATGTATATATATACATTAATACATACATATACTAATATATATATATATATATACTACGCTTATACATGTTTAACATTTAATTAAAAATAAATAATATACATGTACATATATTAAATTATACATTACTAAAGTATTTATATACTATACATTCTCATGTATTAACATTAATTAAAATAACTATTATACATATACATATATTATATATACTCATACGTATATAAGTATATAGATATATATATATACATATATATATATACACACAGGAAGAAAGAAGAAGGAAGAAGGAAGAGGGAGATGAGAAGGGGACTTACTGCCGGGGAGGGCTGGCTTGCCGGCCGGAGTATGGCAGGTGGGAGGGGCAGCCGGGTTGTCGAGCAGCAGGGGGCCGGAGCACACAGCAGGGGAGGGGAGTCGGCTGCTGGGTAGGGTGATATGGGAGGAGACGGAGGGAGGGCCGCCGGCCGGAGTTAGCGGCATGGAGGAATAGGGGAGGAGAGTAGAGGGAGTTGGGAGGAGTGGTGATGGTGTTGGCCGCCGGAGTAGTAGCAGGCCGGAATCGGAGGAGTTCGGGCTCGGGGCTCGAGGGCTGGGCCGGAGTTGATCAGTGGGCCGCCGAAGTTCAGAGGGGGCCTGGGTTGGCAGCGCCGCCGGGCTGAGCAGCGAGGATGGGGGAGTTGGGAGTCCGCCGGAGGCTGACCAGCTGTACAGGTGGAGGGAGAGCCGCCGGGTTGTCGGGGCAGCCAGCGTCGGAGTTCAGAGGAAGTCGGCCGACGGAGCACAGGGGAGTCGGGGTGCAGAGGCTCGGTGAACAGTAGGTGCGGGGGGGTGAACAGTGTTCCCCCCTTCTTCTTTTAAATTTAAAAAGAAGAAGAAGAAGAAGAAGAAAAGAAGAAGGAGAAGAAGAAGAAGAAAGGAAAGAGGTTTCCTACGTTGGAGGCTGTGAGAAAGTGGGGGCTTGTGAGGAGGTGGGGAAACCTAGGTTTTCTAGGGATTAGGGTTTGATGTGACATGACATTATATAAGGAGAGGGTGTGTGAATTTAAGGGTGATGATGGACCCATAGAATGAGTGGTCCAGATTTGTCATGAGGGAAAAATAATTCATGTAGGAATGAGGGTGAGATTTAATAAAAAAATTAATAGGGCTCCTTCATTGGTTTAAACAAATGGGTGTTGACACCAAAAATGCAAATTTGCAAATTAGCCCCCCTTAAATTTGGATATTTGCACAGACGCATAAAATAACGAAAATTTGGCGGGCGATTCGGTGTTCGGTGTTTTGTAGGGTCAGGGGGCGCTGTAGGTTTGGTACGGGCTCAATTAGCAGGGCGCTGGAATTAAATTGGGATTTCAGAATTGGTTAAAATAGTACCCTCAATTTAATTAGAAATAAATGCAAGTTGTGTTCTAAAATTAATTAGGAGTACATGGAGCCAAAATCAGGTCAGGTCATCAATACCAATAATGAAGAAGACTCAGAACAGTATATTACCCTAATTTGGGCCGCACGAAAAATAGGTCAAGATTGGCTCCAATTTCGATTGGAACTCACAACGATACAAAAATAGGAATTTATTAAATAACGTCCGCAACGATTTTTGTGCGGCTAGAAAAAGTGCACAGAGAGCATAATTATGAGTTACAAAAATAGCAGAATGGAAGGCGGACATGTCTAGGGCAAGATTGTAAAATTTGTTGGAAGACAAAAGTCAGGATAGCGCTCCAAATATTTTAGCAAAGGCAATGCGCAATAATTAATTAAAATACGGTAATTAGTTACAATCTCCAATAAATAAATTCTAGATAAAATAATTAAATACAGAATTCTATAATTCCGACAGGTGTTCATCTACTAGCTTCTAGGTCAAGTCTGCTAGCTCAAAATAAATGAACACTGTATATAATACTATATTTAATTACACATCACATAATTATTTAAATTAAATATACTGTCATGTAATTACTTAATTGTAATTACCATAATATTAAATATTATAAAAAGTCAAAAATACTCCTGTTTTTGGAACGTGGTAGTGGCACAAGCTGCTGCTGCTGCTACTCTGTTATAACTCGAGCACCTTCATACAGCAAGCAAGGCACCAACTGCAGCTCTATGTGTTGTTGCTGCTATTAGCCTTAATGCTTGTTGTTGCTGCTCTAAATGTGCACAAGCACACAACTTCTACTAATGTACAGTTACTTCTTTACATATGATACATGAGTCTCCCCCCTTAACATGTGTTGTGATCCCCTTGAAGTGCACTTGAAGTGCACTACCTGCTGCTATGGACTCTAAAACCTGACTCCCTCCCTTATCTCAACCAATTGACTTACACACATACCCTTATCCATTTAACTATATATATACACTTATATATGTACTCACACATTTCTAACACAATACAATGGTACACACACACACACTCACACTCATCACACCACTCAACACTTATACACACAGTGAACCCGATCACCCCTTGAGCACAGACACTCTCCATAACATGTATACAAACCACATCTATAAATACCTAAGCCCTTAAACCCATCTAATATATAGGTACTCCATATAATATATAACACTAATTGATATGCAATTATAATACTCAATAGGTACATACGCTAGCTAAATGCATGGGATTAAATACTTGGTGTGCATCAAGCTACACATGGGTATCACACCATGATACTCACGTGATACACTCTTGATACACACTCAAATCACTCCCAAACACCACCAAATCATCATTACACATAAAATACCAAAAGCAATATAAAATAATAAGGAATGACCCATTAGGCATTCCATCAAACACTCGGTGTACCACCTCAGAGTTTATCCAAAATAGACACAAAACTCAACGTAACTTCCACTATATGCCTCCTATGGACCTAGTTCTTTTTCCTATGGTTGGTTCGAAGCTAAAAAAGGATTTATAGGGGTCTATTACACCATTCTAGAGTTTAAATGACAAAGAGAATAAGATTTTACCTATTGGAAGATGGTTTTCCAATGTAGCTCCTTCAAGTGGGCACAAGGGTGAGGAATGAACACCAACTCCTAGCAAAACTCTTCTCCCTCAAGTCTCTTACAATCTTCAAGCTTCTAGCTCTCCTTGTTGATGAGAATGAGAGGGTTTGGGATTGTTTTGGAGGAATTTGGTGGAGGGAATGAAGGAATTTGAGGATGAAATGAAGGAGGAGGAAATAAATGAAGTGATGGGAGTAAATGAGGCTCCTCCCCTCTATTATAGGGCCAGCCACCCTAGATAGGGTTAGGTCCATGGAAAATGTCTTATTTGCCACTCATTAAGGTCATAAAGAGTTATTTAATAAATGGGGGGTTTAACTAAGAGGGTTTCTAATTTAATTACAAGGGTTATTGATCATTCTCTCTAATTTAACTAGTCAATGAAGACTAATTAAATGGGTTACACTATTGGTCATGACAAATCAAGTTGGGTTCAAGTCTAGTTGGGTTCACTAACAATTAGTCTAACTAAGGGGCTAATCAAGCACCATCCTATATATATATATATATATATATATATATATATATATATATATATATATATATATATATATATATATTATTAAATATTTATGAAGTATGAACATAACAATAATACTATTTATGAAATGACAAAAATACTCCTTTCCTAAAAAGTTGTAGTGACATTTTCTACTGAGAGGACTAGTCTACGCTCGAGAACTCTTACTCGGTATCAATCAACTATTCAGTAAAAAACAAGCTTTGATCTGAAGGCTTGCAACTTTTTACAGACACGTACTTTTGATCCGAAAAGCACGATGACTTAAGAACTTTTTGGAAGACGAACTTGTTTCCAAGTTTCTTTTACAACTCGAACCAACTTCTAGAAAAAGACCGCACTGGCACTTAAGAGGCTAAAGGAGTTATAAAAATTGGGGATTGGAAAGTATTTAGCTCAGCTAGAACTCTCTAATAGATAAAGAAGAAGAGATGAGATGAGTTGAGTGATTATAAATGGAAAATTCTTCCTCTATTTAAAGGAGTTTTAGGGACCAAACTCAGGCAAAGTTCGATTGCCTAAAGTTCCAAAAAATGAATGTTGGAAGTCCGGTATTCAGGAGTAACGGATTTTTAGGGTTACTGGGCCAGGATGACCAAGTTCGGTCTGAATTTTGTCAGAGTTTGGATGTTCTATTTCCAATATGTATGTGGCTTAATTTTAGGTTATTTGGGCTTAGTTTTGAGATACAGATTTGAATAGGTTTGAGGCTAGTTCAAAAACTGAGTTTGGGTGCCTTCTAAATGCCAAGTGCAACTAGATGTACATAGTTTCCTAGACTCAATAAAAGTCAAAATACATAAGAAAATATAAAAACAATAACTAGCAAACTCTGATGATAGAACACAGTCGTAGCAGTCCATAAGCATTTGTCTTTAATTGTATCGAATTCAAGTTTAGTCGATTATTGAAATCAGGTTTGACCATGACCAATGGGCTATCAAGGTATACTTGCATTCTTTTAGAGTCCAAATCTTCTGAGGTCGAAGGTACCACTGCCTTGGTCCAAGCCTAAGTATAAATCAAAGTCACATACAATTATAAGACTATGATACCATTATAAATTATATAATTTATTATTCTATTTTATTTTTTATGAACCTTAGATTGTATACCTTATTTATTTATTTAAGTTGTATTTACTTGTTCTAATTTCCAAAATTGTTTATAGTAGTTATGAATAGTTCTAAATAATTTATGTATTTATTATTACTAGTTACTTATACATATTCAAATTATATACTTATTACATATTTATAAAGCAACTTTGATAATACTTACCTATTGGTGTATAAATAACTATTTAATTTTAGACTTATATGTAATTTAGAAAAGAGAGGGGGTCTTATTATTAAAATAATATATCATTGGAGAGTTGTGCATGGATTTGAAAAGACAAAACCAGAGAGAAAGATAGGTTAAATATTTATATATAGGAGATAGGTTAGAATATGATGAAAGCTTGATATCGAAAGCTTGATATCGAATAATATATCCTAGTAGTCCTTATGTGTAACTTCTGAATCTTGATATCGAAAGCTTAAAATATGACGAACACCTACAAACTAGAATAATATACAAGTTATGTCTGACTTTAAACCAGAGATCATGTGAGGTTACTTCTGATTAAGCGAAGGGCACATTATTGAGTATAAAAAAAGATGAAGCTTATGCCCAAAAGTAGTTTATGAGACCACTTGCTAAAAGCATGGAGGTCATCATTTCCTTTAGTATATGGTTCTTTCTTTCAACAAATCTATTTGATTGAGGCAAGAAGTGCATAGTACTCTCATTCATAATTCCATGTTCATTACATAATGATGTAAAATTATGAGAACAATATTCTCTAACTCGATTGCTAATTAGTGCTTAAGTTGACATTTTTTTTTTGTTAAGTTTCTGCTAAAAAAATTTAAACATCTTGAATGCTTCATCTTTGGACTTGAGAAGGTATACGAAAGCATACTTTGAGGAATGATAGATTAAAGTGAGAAATAATTTATCATGCACTACCAAAGTAAGTCATATTAGCGATGTCATCAGCAACCGCAACACCGGACATTGCTAAATTATAAACATTTAGCGACTCCCTTGAAATATATTGATGCTTACGATAAATTGTAATATTTTGCGACTCTGTTATGTAATATGGAATCCGACATCATAGAGATTGTTGCATGTCATTAAAAATTTAATAATAGTGATGTGTAACGACTCCTTGGAATACACATCAATAATATTTTAATACTAGCAACATTTAGCGATATAACTTTTGACACGCTAAATATTTAATAATAGTGTAATGGAAATAACATTCCCCCACTCGTCTCTCTCTCTCTCCCTAAAATAAAATTCTCCCCCCAAATCAAAATTTCCTCTTCCCTCCCTTGAGCCCACAACCACTACCACTACCACCACTGCTACCCCTTCTCCATCTCCATATCACCACCATCGTTGTGCCCACCACCACCATTATGACCGCCCCTAACGTTGTCTTCATCACCACCATTATGACCATCACCACCGCTGCGCCCAGCCCTACCGTTGCGACCACCACTACAGTTGCTTCCCCATCCGACTACCACCACCATGCTCCCCTTTGTTCCCCATTGTGGTCAAGTAAGTATTGTCCCCTCTTTCTTCCTCAATTGACCACCCCTCGATCGATCATTGGGTTCTGTCATATTATTGTGTATATGGGTGTGATCGACGGGTCTGATTTTTAACCTTAAAAAGCTTTAAAATAAAAATAAAAATAAAAAGAACCCTTGATATTAAAACTTTAAGTTTGAAAAACACTATTATCGATGGCCTAAGTGTCCTATATGCATAACTATATTTGTTTTTTTTCCAAAACTGTATGAGTCAAGTTCTGCTCTTTGTGGTATGCTTACCAGATTTGATGTATGTTCAGATCTCCAATTATTATATTTTGAAATTGAATTAATAAAATTGTCTACTATATGATTTTTGCTCGACTACATCCCTTCAAATATGAATGTTTATTATAGCAAAATATTTGACGCTCAAACCGCCTAAACGAGAAGAATATAATGATGCACAAGCAATACTAGACAAAATGGTATACAAGTAACCACGTTGTTATTTCAAAAGGTAAACACATTATATAAACATAGAAAAGTGAGAAAACAAAGCTATAACAGTTTCCACTGATACATGATAAAGTATGGTAAGGAAGGGCTCAGTATCAGATACAAAATATATATAGTTTCATAATGAAATTGTATTTAGGGAATTCACATTTGTTCCAATTACAATTATAAAAAATGTATAGTCCTTCTAATTTTAAACATCTAAAATACATATACTACCTCAAATACACTAAACATAGCAAAAATAATGAACTTAATCTGTAGAATAAGAAGGGAGAAAATAACAGGTGATAGCTACATATCAGTTTTAAGTAAAAAAGGGTACCAATATCTCTCCTGAAACCCCTGACTATCAACATTCTGGACACGTTCTCAACCAATAGATGCATGTACTCCATGTACAAGTAAGCCGGGTGATTCAAAGGTGTTGGAGGAAGGCTAACTAGCACCACGACATGCCATCAGGTAGTGTAAAGAAACATGGCAACATGTTGTTCCCTCACAACCACTTCCTTTCTATCGTCCATCTGTTGCTTCTCTTCTTTCTGAATAACATATGGTGTTCTCCTTCGAATGGATATGTGAAAGAACTAATTTTAGGAGTTGGTAGATTTTAGGAGACTTAGCTAACGACTCTCCAAACTCAGGACAAACCCTATCATTTCTTTGAAAGCTTTACAAATATATATGTTAACCTATATTAAGGGCCCGTTTGGCTTACCGGGTTGGACAACATAATATAATTATTAGTACATCGTAATTCTAGTTCAGTTGTTGGGTTGAACAATTTTTTTTCCAGATACATTAAAAAGTTGATTACATTACGTCACTTTCTATTCAAATCAATTATATCAAAAAACCTATGTAATCCTAATTACATTACATCCTTAAATTCTAAATTATAATTTTCCCTTATAACAAATACCAAACTCCCTAAAATCCCGATCATAAAAAACCTAGATCTAAAATTTCTCAGATCCCGCCCCCTCCTCCGTCGTCTCCTCCTCCTTCCTCTGCTCCCTTCGGCCCCGTCTCATCTCTGTCCTCGCGAGCGGTGGATCCCGACCCCCTCCTCCTCCATCCTCTGCTCTTCGTCACCGGCCGGAGCTTCAAAATCCTAAGGTATCATTCCTTTCTTCTACTATTACTTCCATTCTTCTTTTTCTACTTCCACGCCGTCGGCCGAAATTCTGTTCATACACTAATTTTTTTTCCATTAATTGAAGTCGTTAATGGTTGTTGATATTATCCATATGGAGACTGAAAAGTTGAAGGCTGCTTGCTACAGTTGATAGATTCAGCAACTAATTTATTTTCATACATATACTAAAGTTCCAACAAGTTTCGAATTATAATTTTTTTAGATATGACTAGTATAAGCACACAAAGTTATTTCCACGTTTATGATTCAAAATTGACTCATGTATATTTATCCTTCAAAAAATCTTTTCCTTTCATGTCGTGTGCATGATCGTGTTCAGACTTCAGTAAGACTTTCTTGAGACTTGAATGGCATTTGTGGGACGTTCATTGACCAGCTGTTTCAAAAGAAAAATTATATCGACTGAATACATTATTGTCCCCATAATTTATTATCTTGAAAATGAACTTCTCTGCTATGTTCTTTTTAGATTACAAATATTTCATCATAGAGACCGACTATATGGATATATTCATGCAGTAACTCATCTTCATTCAAGTAAGCGAAAGAAGTTGATTTTTATATGTACTCATTGGTTGCACATATTGATTTATTACCAATTGGTTGCACATTTTGGATTTAGTAAACTGGATTTTTCAAGCTGTTGCTTCTACATCCATGATGCATGCTAGAAGAAAGTCTTTAGAGAGGCATAAATATGTACTTAACTTCTTCATAAATAGGGAGATAATAAATGAGTTAGTTTATAGGAATGAAACTCAACTCATTGTTTTGAACAATTAAGGATGAATAGAGGTGCTTCTTATGTTTTGTGTGAAAAACTTGAAAGAAATGGTGGTTTAAAGGCATCAAAAAACTTACTGGTGGGTAAGAAAGTGGCAATATTTTTGCATATCAGAGGACATGATATAAAGAATAGAAATATCAAATTTCATTTTTAGAGATCGGGAGAGACAATTAGCAAGCATTTCAATAATCGTACGAACCCTATTTTTGTTTGCTATCTAGATTCGATGATTTGAACTTTCTGAAAGATCTGAATGTTGGATCTTTGATCCATTTCTTCCATAGCGCTCTTAGTATGTTTCTTCCAATCCTTGTAAAATTTTGTAGTGATCTCACACCACTACCTAGATCAAATCACCCAATCTTTAATTAATAAATTAGTTCATACTATCTCAAAATTCGTGCAAAAAATAAAATATGTTGATTTAAGCAATCTCGTATCGTTGAATTAACAAGTTGATCATACAGATCATGAAAATGAGATTGTTAATATTGTGGTTGATCATCTTTTCTCAATTTGCATGATCAAATTATGAGACACAAATTTAATAATTAGGACTTAAAACTTACATGTTAGAATTTAATTTTAATAGTTATATATTATATTAACCATAACAACCTAGTTATAGATGACTTAGGCAATAAATGACCTAGCAAACTTAGACATATTTCAGGTTGTCATGGAGCACATTTGTATTTTTGCTGCAAATTATCAATAAAGATAAATCGTTTTCATATGTCTGTTGTCTATTGTTTTGAGATATTTTATCGACCGTGGACGTTCATGTCTTCTACAAGTACAATTTAGACTTGTACGATATCTCATCCAGTGGTGACTTTAGGTTCTGCAGAACTAGAATGTGGCAATAATCCAGTCTCCGAGTAATAGTTGAAGGTTACGGTTATAATTAATCTACATTGTTGATGAATATAATTACTCTTTGCCGCCTAAAAGCAAAATTATAAGCATAATGGCCATATTATTTTCAAAATTCCTTTTCTTAATTATAATAGCTCATTTATATACAAAACATTTTAGATCGTGAAAAGGGGAACTCACATATATTTCCTTTTATATGACAACAATAAAGAAGAAGATTGAATTAAACTACTTTCGTCCATGAATTTTTTTATCAGCGCCACCTTCGCCCATAATGTTTAAATATTTTTCAACTACCAAAGTTTCTAACAACCAAATGATCATCTTCTACAAGATTTTCATCATCTTTACCATGGATAGAACGTTTCGACGTATTTTTTATTAAAAATTTCACAAATGAAATATAATGAAAGAATGTTTAGAATTTTCTTTTCCTATTTTATAAGCAAGAAAGACTATAGACAATCATCCAATTCTCTCAAAAAGAAAAAAAATTCGATTAGATTTTAAATCAAATGTTTAAAAATATTTTTTAACATAGGTTAATTTTTCCCAAAAATTAAAATGAAAATCTAGTTGTGGGGTAAAATGATAGTTCACTACAAAAATATGACATATTAGTGACACCAGAAAACGTCGCTAAAATGTCCTAAAACGTCCCTAAATTAATTTAGCAACGTAATTAGTGACGTTTTTTTGTTGTCTCATGTTTTATGGTCGTTGACACAAAAAATGTCGCTATTCGTCGCTATAGCAACATATTTTAGCGACATATTTTAGTTGCAGAATGTTGTGAAGTTAGCGACGTTTAGCAGCCTGTCGTTGCTTATCAGCGACATTATCTTTGGTTGCTAAATGTCGCTAATTATTTGTAAATAGCGACAAAATTAGCGACGTTTTGCTATGAAAATGCTGACATGGCAAACTTTGTCATGTCATCTTATTAGTGATGTGTAGCGATGTCCAATTTGGTAGCGACGTCTATGATACAGGTTAGCGACATTATGATACACGATTAGCGACGTAGTTTGATGTCGCCAACTGTCGCTAGACGCCAGTAAATGGCAAAAAAATAAAAAAATAGAAAACATCTTGTACCATCACAGTTTATAGAATCTACCTGCAGTTATCAAATTACTATTTATATAAAGTTGACCCGAAGCAACCCTCCGTTGAATTTTATGGGTTCACTAACCCCTTCGGTGGAACACTCAATACAGGTACACAAATAAATACCCAAGAATAAAGTTGCACTCAACACCGGTAATATAAATTAAATAAATAAAGTTGCATTACACAAACAAATACCCAAGAATGTCACAGCCCATATCACTAAAAGTATAAAATAAATACATGAAGACCCCAAGAATGGGCCAGCACACAAAAAACAACCCAATGAAGGACTACGGCTGATCAGGAGAAGGAGCACCGCCGCACATCTGGGATAGAAGGAACTCATACTCCTCTTGTGAAAGCGTAACCGATGCCGATATAGGAGGCAGTAAAATTGATGGAGTCAATGTCAATGTCGATGAACTAGGAGGACGTATATGCTCCAATGCTAGTAGTCGAGCATTGTATGAATCCATGGTAGATGCCAGTCCCGTACTGCTCTGAGCCATTGTATCATGCATCCTCACCAGTTGATCGCATATGGTGACCTGCATCCCCTGTATCACTGTTAGGTTGTGCTATATCGACGGAGCAAGATTAGTAACGCTATGATCCGTCCTCTCGCTCGGAACCTTCAACTCTGTGATGCTGTGCTCGAGCTTATCCAATCGTGTCATGAGTATTGCATCGTCCGTCTGTGGCAGAGTCTGGATGCTTCGTAATCTTCTGCAGCATCTAGTCATGCAGATCAACAACCTGGCGGGCAACGTTCTCCTCGACTCGAGCCGACTCATGTGAGGGCTTTGGGGAACGTACACTGGAAGAGGGGGCCCTGGATGACTTCGTCGTAACAAAGGCATCGTAGGATCCTGTACTATAGTACATACCCCTCTGAAGACCACCAAAGGCGATCATCCAGAGCTCGTCCATCGACGGAGCTGGAGAGGGTTGAGAGAAAGTACTAGTCCCTCCCTCTGTAGGTGAACTAATAGTCGTCCGCTCAAGTAGCCTAAGATACTAGTCCTAGAAAAGTAGTTGCTAACGTCTAAGGTACTTATTACTAACTATAATCTATTTGCATTTTTTCTAAGTTATATTAAAATTAACAAAAGGTAGTAAAACATGCATAGCTCAACGTGGCCCTCTTATCGATGAGCTTTCCGCCCTTCCGATTTATAGCCAGAAAGACAGCCGCCATGTTGGCGTCCTCATCCCTCTCTACATGTTAAAAAATATTATTTTTTATTAAAATTAAATATTTTATTCTACTTTTATTAAAATAATATATATTTAATATAATACATACCAGACGACGTAAATATTCCATCATGAGAATTGAGCCACCATACCACTTTTTTGTCCCTGTCCTAGCCGCCTTTTTTACTCCGACCTTTCCTTGTACCTAGGATCGTCGAATCTATCCCTCATCGTAGTCCACTACTCAGGCATGATCCATCATTGTATCAATTTTCTGAAGCGATGATGAGCCTTCTGGTAGTCTATCGCATTACAGATCAACTTGGTGGTGACGGCAGAAAACTGTTTCTCGATTTGCTTAGCTGGTGTGGTGGACAAAAACTACAACAAGTAAAATAGAGAGTTATATAATATGCAAAAATGATTATTGATATTAAAAGAAAATTTATTTTTACCTTGAAGTGGGCAAACCAGAATGTTTCTTATCTTTATGAGCATCTGAGTAGTTGATCCAAGGCCCACCATAGTTCTACCTCAGAAAATTTCTTAGTGCTCTATGTACCACCGCGGGACGATATCCATACAATGATAATTCAATTTATGAATATATAGATATAATAATTTAGAAAATGTTAACTAATTAACTTACTTTGTAGGCCCGTCGGTCTAAATCTCCATATTCGTCGCGTCCGAAAGGCGCGCATGGAGGACCACTCTGATATGAAGACAGAGTCAGCTCAACCTCATCTATCTGCTCCTCTGTCTTCATGGTGCCGTTAGCAGGAGGAATGCTGGAAGGAGGAGTAGTCTCAGGCTTGGAACTGCTCTTCCCAGGAATATTGCCACGTACCATAGACGTAGTAGGAGATATTACTAGTCTGTACACTGGACTACTCAGACACAAGGGTTCTTAACCAATATCCGGTACCGGAGGAGCCTCTCGCTCGGGACTGGCCGAAGTATAATCTGCGTAGCCCTGCCATACCTGATAATAACATATGATGATAAAATAAATACACAGATTTATATATATAACACGAACATAGAAATAAAATAATAAAGAAAAATATAATAAATTTCACAGTCTTAATAAAATTACACAGTAAATAACTAGTACATGTTCACAAGTCTAAATAGATAGTACATTCTACAGTCAAAATATATATAATACATGTTACAAGTCTAAATAGATTTTATTTTATTTTTAATCTGCTTCAGAAAATTCATCTTGTTCTTTTTCCTCGTCCTCTTCTTCCTCTTCCTCTTCCTCCTCATCTACTTTGTCTTCCTCTACGGATACTTCTACTTATTCAACATGATTAGACGTGTAATGAGTAACTTTAATTTAGTCTAGATCAACTATATTTGTTACAAGTGGTAGCTCGTCCTCCTAATAAGTTATTTCGTCAATGTCGAAGATATTTTTGGCTTTAGTCTTGCATACTACCCACCAGTCCATCCGCATTGTTCCCCGTCTAGGATAAATTGTAAAGTAAATGAGCTGAGTCTGACTTGCTAGGACAAATGGTTCATACCCTTGATATCAACACCAGTAGTTAATCTCCACAAGACCATGCTTGTCAATTTTTCAACCTTGTTCTTGGATCAGATCGAACCAATCACACTTGAATAACATGATCTTAGCAAACTCTATGCTATAATTATATTTCAACTTCATAATCTCTCGTAAGACGCCATAGAAATTATTATCTGGATTGACAATATTGTAGTTTAAAGTTTTGATACAAAGATAACTATTTTTCGTAGAATCGAGATCCAGAAAGTTGTCTCTTATCGAGGATTTTATTGACTTGAACCTAAACTCATTCACATAGTAGATTGGCCAAATTTTGATGACATAAATTGGTCCCTTAGCTAGGGTCCTAAGAGACTCATTCTAAAGTGTTCTGTGTGGAAGATCGACTTAAATACCAAGAAAATGATATTAAGTTCAACGTTCGGTTAATTATTGTGCAAGTGCATATACAAAAAGTAATTACCGAGATCCTTACATATGCACTCAACTAAGAAGGGAAATAATGTCTCATTTTCTGTTATATTTCTTCATCTATTATGTATGATCTACTCAACCTCACTTCATTATTAAATAAGTTAAAAAACAACAAAACACTGGCCAATTAGTGTAATAATATTAGCGTATACTATTACATTGAGATAACGTAAATATTGACATATTAATTACTTGTCCCTATGTCTTATCTACTTTATCATCATCGCAGTTAAGTAATATATACAACTGAGCAGTGTAGTACCCCATTCCCCCTGTTCGGGAAGGGCGACTAAGAAATACTTTGTATCGTTTAATCGGGATAGATTGAATCAAGATTCTTTCCTAGTTATAGATGGGTTTCTTCGAAATTAGGTCCTACATTCAGCGGATCATGCCTCGAGAAAGGAATCGGCGGCAGAGTCGCGGGAGGCCTTTCCGTTGTGCTTGTTTCTTTGCCCATTTTTGATGCCGCTTGGTTGCTTTATTGGTGGTTTTGTGACTTGTATTTTCTTCAACAGTTTTGATGGATTTTATTATCTTCGTTCTTTGAACTTCATATTTCTTATCGAACTCTAGGAGACCGAGACAGGAGATATTGATCATATGTTGGTTCGTACAGGTGATCGTGTAGGCGACCCGCAAGCGGAGTCTTAATGATCTCCCATTTCTCTTACCTAATTTACCAACTTGTGAGTGGCCTTACATTCGATTAGCTCCCTTCTTCCAAGCCTTCACTCTCAATATAATCTGATTCGTTTGTCACACCACTTTACTGTATGATCTTATTGTTGCGTGATTGTCCCTGTGTAGATATCTATCTTATGTTTTAGTTGTAATTAGAATTTATTCATCTAAAACTGTTTTAATGTATGGTACATCTGGTGACAAAATGATCGCTTGAACAAATAGACTATGCCTTTATAATGTATTAAGTAGTTATGCTTATTTTGATATCTTGAATATGCTTGTATGATAATCTAGTATTGTGATAGCGTATGGTCATGGACAACTTGTGCATAAGACTTTCGGTTCCTATGTAAGGTCATCCGGGCATGGGGGCTAATCCGATCTGGACAGAACATTTGGATAGTCGTTTGAATCAGACGGATTATACGTACAATGGGGTCCGCTACCTACATTGTACCCCATCTCCGTTCAGAGACTATAAAATCATACAATATGGCTTGTGACACCAGTGACCTTATGTATATTTAAGCTGGGCAAGCTAACTATGTCTTCTATGCAGGAAAGGTCATGGTAAGATTTGTGTAGGTGGTCCAAAGGGGTAGGTAAAGTCACCGAACGATGGCATATTTATTTCAATCATTTCAATCCTGTGCATACTATATCTTGAACTAAAATCGATAAATAGACCACAATAATTAAGTTGGATGCTTTATCGAATGAATATTGTGTCGATTTGGTTAGTTGGGTTAGCTTGCCCTCACCAGTACTTTTTAAAGTACTGACCCTCGTTGCAGTAGGTTCCCTGAGCCAAGGAGACGCGGAAGGAGTTGAAGCTTCTTTCCCCAACTAGTCCATCACTCGGTGCACTCCTTTTGTGTCTTTTGAAGCTTACATAAATTATCAGGGGCTCGTGCACACATCTTATACAGCTCGATGGCAAGGCGATAGCTTTGCCCGAAGGTGTCTATTATTTTTTGAAGTTCTAGTATCAGATGTAATGTATGGAACGGCAATCTTATTTTGCGTCCCTCTTGGAAGCACGCACGACACCCCTTACTTTTCAGTCAAGAGTTTATAACAAAGATGTATATTATAAATAAAGAGAACTTTTCTTTGTGTTAATGTGTGTTCTTTAGCTTTCGCACTTAGTTGTTATATTTTTATATGTGTATCATTATGCTAGGCTTTGTGCAGGCATGCCTTACGCTCGTACGATATCATTTTCGGGGAACGAATAGCTATTCTGCAAAATTGGGACGTGACACATTGGTATAAGAGCATGGCTTTAGATCCTTTGGCCTCGTGTCAATAAAGTTTTCATAAATTGACCATGTCCCTCCTAGTTGAACTCTTAAGATCGTTTGGCTAAAATGAGATACATTTTATATAGTGGCTCCGTAATATTCTATGATACAGATCTAAGTTCTTTATTTTTGAAGGAATAGCTCAAACGTAAGGAACAGGCAAGTGCAAGCAAGTACTTCGGTCACTTCGACAAGCTCCAGGAACCAACGACCTGCGCCCCCCGTCGACCCAATTAAGCTAATTTTGCGCATGTTTGAGGCATAACAACAAAGGGATGAGGCCCGACTGGACAAATTTGAGAAGAATCTAGAAGCCCAATTTACTGTCCAACAGAAGCAGGTTGATGTCCTACAACAGATCGTTCAGACCATTGCTTCCAACTATTCCATAATGATAGTGACACAGGTAGAGCAACCAGCAAATAAAGTCGAGATAACTCAAACCCCAAAGAAGAAGGATGTGACTACCTTTGACTTTGCTGACTTTAAGAAGGTCTATAACATATAATTTTGCGGGATCGAAGACCCCATCGTGGCTCTAGATTAGCTAGCTTAAATAGAAGACCACTTTAAATTGCTAGAAGTACCTAAGATCAAATGAGTCACCTGTGCGCAACTCTAACTTCGTCAGAACGCGCATGATTGGTGGGATGTATATCATAGATCTCTCTCCACAGACAATGAAGGCGAGACGATATCATGGGCTACCTTCCATAACACATTCGAGGAGGAGTTTATACCACCACATGTTCATCATCAAAAGAAGAATGACTTTGTACGTCTACAATAAGAAAGCATGACAGTGAAACAATATGCCGCATAGTTTAACCGACTCTCCAAGTTTGCCAGCTCTTACCTACCCGATGCGGTGAGTCGAGCCAGACAATTCGAAGGCAGTCTACGACCTTTCATTCATGCACACGTAGTTGCTCCGCTGTACGAGATGATACGGGAAGTCCTTAACCATTTTCTTATCCTAGAATCGTAATATCCTTCAACTACTGTCGGTGTTATGCAACATTCTCATCACAAGCGCCATAGTAATACGGGAGTACACAACTCTTAGAAGCGTCCAAACAATAGAGGTTTTCATGGACACAATTCGGGGCCTGACCAAGGGCAATTATGTACCTTCTGCAAACTATCAGGGCACACCATCAGCGACTGTCGCCGTAAGAATGGGTCATGTTACAATTATGGTGAACAATGGCATTTAGCTAGTCATCGTCCGCACCCCCCTCGTCGTACTCAACAAGAGAATCTGGCTCAAACGCCCACAGCAAATTGACCTGCGCAACAACAAGAGGGTCATCCAAATAATGTAGGCCTGGTTTATGCATTAACGCGGGATGATACGTTCACCTCGGATAATGTAGTGACAGGTATATTGCTTTTCAATAATGTTTTTGCCCAAGTACTATTTGATTCTGGTGCTACACAAAGTTTTATGTCAGGGAACTTCGCCATAGAAAACAAATTTTCTTAAACACCGTTAAGCTTAAAGCTTGGCGTCAGTATGCCGTCGGGCATGGACTTGCCTGCTAACTCAGTTTATCGCGACGACTGTATTTATATCGAAAGAAGAAAATTGTCACTCGATGCGATAGTTCTAGACATCAGGGACTACAACATCATTTTGGGGATGGATTGGCTTGGTGCTTGTTTGGATACCATTGATTGTGTGAAAAAGAAAGTCGTGTTTCGTCTACCGGGCGAGACCGAATTCTGCTACGCGTGCAGTCAATTGTCGAGAGCATCGAGTGCTTGCTTAGTTATTTATGCAATATCTGCTCGGTAGATGATATATTTTAGCTGTGAAGGGTACTTGGCGTCCGTTTGAGACACTCAGCGAGATTGTGCAAACATAGAGTCTACTTCCATTATGGCAGAATTTCCTGATGTATTTTTGGAAGATTTGCCCAGCATGCCGCCCGACCGAGAGATAGAGTTCACTATAGAAAAGCCCCGTATCGAATGGCCCCTGTCGAACTGAAGGAGCTGAAGGTCCAATTATAAGAACTACTCGATCGTGGTACATCCATATGAGTGTATCTCTATAGGTGCACCAGTGTTATTTGTGAAAAAAATGTATAGTTCGATGCGGCTCTGCATAGATTACCATGAGTTGAATAAATCCATCATCCGAAACAAGTACCCCTTTCCCAGAATCGATGACCTCTTCGATCAACTATAATATATATTGGTATTCTTAAAAATTGATCTTCGTTCAGGCTACCACCAATTGAAGATCAAGCAAGACGACGTGTAGAAGTCAGACTTACGCACTCACTATGGCCATTATAGATTTTTAGTTATGTCGTTTGGATTGACCAATGTCCCTGCCGCCTTCATAGATTTGATGAATCGAGTATTCTGGTCGTGCCCTGACAAGTTTGTAGTAGTATTCATTGATGATATCTTGGTGTAATCTAGGACCAATGAGGAACATTAGGAGCACTTGCGGACCGTGCTTCAGACTCTTCGGGACAACAAGCTATACGCAAAATGGAGTAAGTGCAAGTTTTGGCTAAGCAATGTATCTTTTCTCATGCATATCATTTATGCGGAAGGTATCTCAGTCGATCCAAAAAAAGTTGATACAATTGTCAAGTGGAAGCAACATGCATCATTAGTGAAATTTGAAGCTTTCTCGGCTTAGTGGGCTACTGCAGACGGTTCATGAAAGACTTTTCTAAAATTGCATCGCCCTTGACTCGCCTCACTCAGAAAGGAGACATTTGAGTGGTCTACCGACTTTGAGGCTTTATTTCAGGAATTAAAGTAGTGTCTCATCTCTGCTCCGATACTTAAACTCTTGGATGAGAATATGGGATTCCAAATCTTTAGCGATGCCTCCGGCCAGGGCTTGGGAGCGTGCTCATGCAATAAACTAAGATGATAGCTTTTGCATCAAGAGAATTGAAGCTACATGAGCGCAACTATTCGACACATGATCTAAAACTTATGGCAATCATGTTCGCATTGAAGTTGTGGTGACACTACCTTTATGGTGTGTCTTTCAAAAAATTTACTGATCACCATGTTTGATGATAAACAAAAGAAATTGAAACTAGGTTTATACGAAACCCTTTCTTTGTTTACAAACAAGAAAAAGAAGTACAATTAATCCTATACGAGGATGTTAAGTACAAAAAATGATTTTGGGGAAATATTGCTATAGAAATCTGATCTGCGGTCGATCACTTTGTCCCTTTGACCACACGACGACGAATAAGTGCTGTTGAAGAAGGAGAAGAAGCTTCAAAGACTGCAGGAGAGATTGAACTCTCGTTGCCAAAGTTGTCAATTAACACTCTCTGGATGTGCTCTCTCTCTCTGATCTTGACCTTGACCTCTGCTCTTGACCCCTTCCGACCCTTTTTTTTTACCTCTGTGACCGAAAGTCTCTATTTATAGAGCTCGATCATAGTAACTGACCAGTCGGCATAGAAACCGAATAGCGGAGAGAGTTGCACTTTTATGCGGCGGTTAAAATAACTGCTACCCACGTCTGAATGATCTCCTGAATCTGCGTGTGATGCGTGTCCCATTATGAGGTAACGCGTATAATCGCTCATAGAAGATCACGGAATGCAAGCCACGTAGGTAACTACCCCTCGCGTTGAGATAATTGACATAAAAGCCAAATAACTATCTCGTTAGCGTAAAAGCCAAGTAGTTATCTTGTTAGCGTAAAGGCCAAATAGCAGTTCTGTTGGCGTAAAAGCCAAATAGCTGTCTTAATGGCGTAAAATCCAAGTAGCTATATTGATGGCGTAAAAGTCAAATAGCTGTCTTGATGGCGTAAAAGTCAAGTTGTTGTTTTGTTGGCGTAAAAGCCAAGTTCTGCATAAAGCTTGATGCTGCATGGATAGGTAACCAGCGTAAAGATAGCCAATTATCCTTCCTTGACTGAGATCTTAAGCGTATTTTGGGCCAAATAGCTTTATCACGTACCTTTGCAAATTTTGAGGAGATAGCATACGACGTACTCCTATAGTTGAAAATAGCCAGGTTGGCATATTTCGAGAAGATAGCATACGATGTGCTTCTATAGTTAAAAATAGTCGGGTTGGTATAAAATGCCAGGATGGTGATGTGAGCGTATTAGCTCTAATTTCAGCTCTCCCAGTCATTAAAAGTATAACCAAATCTCGTGCATTAAATACAGAGATCTGCCCCCATCTCGCGCATTAACTGCAGAGACGTGCCTCGAGTTCTGTACGAAGAACAGCTTTTGATGTGGCGTCTAGTTTCATCTCATCTTGAGCAGCATATTCCGTGAATGCATAAACAACGTCTTATATCAAGGATTATGTCACTAAACGATAGTCTAGGTCTCTGTACAGAATCATCATTACAGCCGTCCTCTTGATCATCGTGCAGTACTCTTTGTCAGGAGTCAGGTTTACTGTTTTGTTTGACCGGTTCATTCAAGAAATATGAAGCATTCCTCATACAACTGCACGCTGTATTAAAAGCATACATATTTTTATGCCGAAGTGGCGATGTAGCAGCCTTCTTACGCCAAAGCAGTCTGGAAGTACTGTATTACGCGGATTGTTTTGGAGCTTTGTTTTTCGCTGAACAGCGTTGAAGCTCTGTTGTACGCCAATGGCTCTGAAGTCATGTTTTACGCCACACAGTGTTGGAGCTCTGTTTTACGAGGGCTTCCTCCATGTTGGGGGTTTTAAGCGTATAATTCTCCAGCGTATTTTTTATGCTTCTACAAGACCCCCTTCAAAGTTTTCAAATTCCTCGTAATTTGAAATACTTTGAATGAAGCATGAAATGGTCAAATTTGACTCGTTCTGCGAGGCTAATTTCTTGGCAGATTTTAGGAATTTATTGGGATTTGGTATGTTCTCTTCTGCCTATATAAAGGCAAGTGAGTGAACCTGTTTTCTCCACACTTCCTTCACCAAAAGAGATGATTGCCGAGATCCACTGGGCTGGCCTGAGAAAGAAGAAGATCATATTCTTCCAGCATATAAGGAGCCATAAAAAGAGGCATCTTCGAGCAAATATCCTCTGCAACGATAGATCATGGAAGGATATCATAGCTTCCTTTGCTCGGGATGATCAGCAATTTCATATGGCGATTCGTCCAGGAGAGAGAAAGGGTCATATTAGACCACACAGCTTGCTAGCTGTATTTTTTCCCATTATAGCCTTGGACGCAGGTAGGCAGTTTGGCCCTGTCTTCCAATATTGTATTGGGTCTGAATCCCTAACACAATTCTTGGGCGTGTCTGTCATGGCGTATGGAGGGTGGGCTTAAATAATTGATACATGTCCAATTCTGTATCCTCCCGCCATTACTCATTTTCTTGTTCATCGGCCGCAGAAGTCGATGAAGTACCGTAGAAGAAGAAAAAGATCTACACCAATATGAGAACCTGGCACAACAGATTCCTACCGTGATCTTAAATGAGAATGAGAAACCCTTTGTAGAAAAGGGATTTCCATCATATGTAATCATGAAAAGTGAAAAATTATTTCTAAACTGGATTTCCATCATATGTAATCATGATTAATAGACTTGTCTTCTTTTATGCATCTGATGATTTGCCATATTTGCTGTGAGGAAGTCTGATAATCTGCAGCTTCGACATGTCTGAATAATTTTACGCTGACCCTGATAAACGTTTATCCGGTCACGTCCCGTCTTTTACGCGTAACGGAAGATGCGTAAAAAGCTCCTTAGCATTAAGTTGTTTTGAAGATGCAACTGTCGTGCTATTTTTGGGACGCAGAGTCGTGTAAAAATTTTGAACTGTCACTTCTCTGGTACGAAGAATTTTTGTTCAGAACATCATCTTCAAGAATGGTTTCCCGAAAATCCCTTGAAATAGGGCGAGAAATGTCCGTCGAACAGACCATACTTGAACTTTTGTAAAAGATTCTGACTGGACTATGAATGAACTTTCAATGGCCCAAGAAGAAGAGTCATCTTTAATGCTGACTTCTGTGAGTTTTAGGCACTTGGAATATTTTGTAGCCAAAAAGGAGCATTTTTTGCGTAAACCCTTGTAATTGGCCATCTGTAGCTTTTGAGCGTAGAATCGTAGATTTATAGCCTCTGAGCGTAAAAAAGCTTCTGAGCATAAAATCATATATTTGTAGCCTCTGAGCGTAAAACCGTAGATTTGTAGCCTCTGAGCGTAAAAGCTCCTGTGCGTAAAATTATGGATTTGTAGCTTCTGGGCATAAAACTGTAGATTTGTAGCCTCTGAGCATAAAAGCTCATGAGCGTAAAACCATAGATCTGCTCTGCGCATAAAATCTGGATCCACTGACTGTCCGTCTTCTTTTTCAAATGATAGTCTGACGTGGTCCCAAATCATAACCAACTTATTAAATATCAGATTTGGTTACGGATTCGAAGAGTTATCAGAACTTTATAAATAGCCCAAGGCCTTGAGAGAGAAACTATTCATTTATCTTTTGCAAAAATCTTGCTTTTCAAAAACCCTTCTTCTTCGTCTCTTTCCTGAGGACTCAGATTCACCATGGCACCTAAACAGGCTTCCACTGCTAAGGGAAAGAAGACTGCTTCCTCATCTCGCTCCTCTGCTCAAGCACGAGCAAACCAGGTTACTTATTTGGGGATGTTATCGACAAACAATCCCAGACTAAGCCCAAGAAGGAGGATTGGGTATTTACTGCTGAGGGTACGGTCATGTATCTGCCCAGGATGCCCAGAGATTACCCTATCTCGACATTCTTCCATGCCACACATCCTAGAAAGATGATGTAGACTCTGACTCCAGATCTTTATGGGCGGCCAGGAAAGATCTCATACAAGAAAGTCTTGAACTGGGGCGTCTTTGTGAGCAGCCCTTCGGGGCCTATTATGCCCTTCAGAGGATTACTGTCAGGTAGCGTCCCGAGCGAGGATACTTCGCTGATCTAGCTGGTTCAAATATCGACCTTCTTTAATGACTTTATGGGGCTGGGAGGAGTATACCCCAAAGTTAACCCTCGGACCAGTGGATGGCTTAGCCCAAGAAATCTTCGATGGGCCAGTTTAACTGCCTGGGCCCTGAAGCACTTCCAGGTAGAGTTGAAAAGTATTGGCATGTTCGCGGCTGTAAGCGCCACTAGTGTTGGGCTGCCTGTCAACCCCAACTTGTTTTTAGCCTTGATGGAGCGATACAACTCGCTCACCGGGACTTTTGCCACTCCGCTAGGTGAGTTGGGCTTGGCCCATCATGAGATGGCAGAGATTTCAAAGCTGCCAATGTGGGACACTCCTTATGAAGAGTACGTTCCCAGGAATAAGGAGCTGAGGGATATAAACCCTCGGGCAGTGGCGGTATACTAGGAGCTGATGTGCCACTATCTTGCTTGCACCACTTTCTACAAAGAACCCACTGATTTGGCTTATATCAACAAGTGGGCAGCCTACCTCTTCTTTCATCAGGCCAGAAATGCTAAGCCGGACAAGGTTGTAGATAGCAGAGATAAGCCCTTGAACCTCCTGAACATGCTTAGTGCCAATACGGTGGATGACCTCATTGAAGACGCAGGGGCTTCAGATCATATTCTCGATGAGGAGATAGGGGTTATCCTGCAGGCACTAAAGCCTTCAGTTACATAAGGCATTATCATAAGCCTCTGTCAAGAGAAGCTCAACTGGCTGGCTTCCTCTCTGTCTGGCTACGTCGTTGGGTAGTGCCTGGCATCGCGTCTGCAGATCGCATCCATCGCAACACCATATGGCCCGTAGTATATTTGGTGTTTGGAGCAAGACTGGGCATGCTTCCTGCCATGGTATGTAGGATACAAGCTGGCCTGAGGGCCCTTATTGATGGAGCAAGCTGATGATACGCAGCGTGAAGGATTTCCCAGTGTGGAATTACCATTCCTATACCTGATGAGATGGTTAATCCTTCACAACACCAGGGTGATGTCTCCCGGCTCTGCCAGCAGTTCGAAAAATGATTTCTTGTTGAATTACAAGAATTCCTTTTGGAATGTGGCGACCATCATAGATTGCCGACGAGCATTAAATTTTGCCCACGGCTGGAAGCTCTTCTGTATCGTTCCCCCCGTACATATCAATCAACAGGGGAGGAAACTTTAGGATAGGGGCCATGGGATGACCATTCTTTCTTCTGAAGCCTTTTACTGGTTGGTCTGCATTAGACCTTCCCATTTGTTGTACAAAAGTGAGGACCACTACTACTTGGAGCCTTATCTGCCAAGTTTATTCGTCAGGCAATTTGGGTACGACTAGTTGCATATGGGGAATCCTATAACCAGCTTCAAGTCCAAAGGTGGACTTATTGATGGAGCCAGAGGATGGCGGTACTTTATCACGGGCTGTACTGGTACAACTTTTGCTGTGCCCGTGACTTCTCTCTCCTTGGAGTTGCGTATTCTATACTCATAAACGCAGTTTTATGCATCCATCAATACCTTCTATCGCGATTTTGATGTGCATGGAAGTTTCTGAAGGCCCTCCCATAAGTCCACTGGAAGAGAGAAGATGTCATCTGTTTCCTCGGATGAAGGTAAAGACACCACCGGAGCAGACGAGTACTTGTTAATAATACCGAAAGGCGTAATTGCTCTGCTAGCAGAGTCTCTCGTCATCTCACATAAGCGAAAGGCTTCCACTCTGAAAGAGCCTTCCCCCCACAAGAAGAAGACTGTCGGAGGTCCTAAAAGGGATTCCACCAAGGGGGCTTCTAGGAGTGAGCCTGTCGTTTCCCCTGTTGGGGATGATTCTTTGATCAGAGGTCCTTCGCCTTTTAGAGAGGAAACCTCCATAATTCCGGCTGATAGCGCTGGAGATTCTTTGCTCGCGGTTGCTGTCGCTACTACCACTACTGGTAGTGCTTCGAGGTCGCCTTCGAGGCCGAGCATATTAAGCATACCTTTTTTCCAGACCAATAATGGGAATAATCCCTCCTTCGTCTGTAAGCATTTCCAGCGAGATTCCACCAGATGAACCTCGAGTGGATCTTGGTGACGACTGGGATGACTATCCTCCAACGTCGGTTGGTGCACCCTCTTCTCCAGGTATGACAGCTTGCTTAGCATCATTAAGAAATAATTTAGCTGTACAGGTTGCAGATGCAACATACATACCATCGGCCATGGGTAAATATTGTCTTTACGCTTCTTTTAGGAAAATTAACATCAAATTGATATTAACTTTCTTTTGTCTTTTTCAGGCGAAGACATCTCTGGGGAGGGCGGAGTCGACGCAACCTCTGACATTGTTGTGGATCCGGCTGATGAAACAGCGGTGTTTGACGTCGAAGGGGCATGCTTTGAAGCTGCTGATCTTTCATTAGCAACATCCTCGGGTGTCATCCCGCCAGTAGCAGCTCAAATAACATCCGGGGAGGATGAGCCCATTATCATGACTGTGCCTCCTTCGTTGAGTATGCCACCAACTTCAACCGTTGCTGGTGTTCTTTATTTTGTCGCGCCATCCGTTGAAGCAACGGCCGTGGCAACATCCTCCGCGGTCATTCCTGAAAGGAGATTTCCCGGTATCGCAGCCACTATCAGCGTGCATCCCATCTTTGATATGCTAGTTGTACAATATACTAGCATATTCTACCGATCTTTGAAGAAGCTGATATCCATGGTGCTGGAGAAGAACCTGGGCTTTGATACTCTGTTGACATCCTCCCAGCTTACGATAGCGCCGATTAGAAATTTCAACGACACTGAAAGAGCTGATGTGCTAGAGCAAATAGTTAATGGTTTAGAATAACTCATTAATGAATATTTACAACTATCTCGAGGCAGCGTCGACGATATGGTTCAGGCCGAGTATGACTCCTTGATTGCGGAGCTTGCTAAGCAGATGGAATCTCTAAACAAATCCATCCAGGTACAGTAGCGAGAGATGAATGAAGAGCAGGCTGTCTTGGTGGAGGTTATTCCTCAGCTAACAAAGTACGAGGCCGAATATGAGGAAAATGAAGCAAGAGTTCACAAATTGGAAGCTAACTCGCTCAGGCAAGGGAGCAGGCTCTTAAGACATCGGCAGCTCGAGATGTGCTGAAGAGCCGAATGGATACAGCTAGTAGAACTTAGCACATGCGGGTGTCATCCGCGCCAGTTTAGTTCATGCTCGGTCCGAACTATCTCGCTTGAGCGATGATGAGGCACGACTGAAACGGGCTCGCGCTAATATCTTGAACTCCAGGAATGAGAGGATGGCTGCTTTGGTGCAACAAATTTGTGATTTAACTGCTCCTCTCCAATGATGTACTTTTTCTTCTTTTTGTACTTTGCTTTTTCCGGAGATAATAAAGATGCTTCTTCTGATTTTGTGGACCCATCATTTTTAGGATATAAATGATAGGCTAGGATAAAAGTGATATCAGAGGTAATATGGAGGTGATATACTTTCAGTAAGTTTCAGCTAGATAGATCTATTCAGAGGTTATATGGACATGATAGAATATGATCCAACTAAATTTGTATACAAAATACTATCAGAGGTAATATGGACGTGATAAGTTTTGAAGTTCCAAAATAGTTAAACATATCTATTCAGAGGTCATAAGAACATGATAGAATATGATCCAACCAGTCTTTGTACGTAGTAACATCAGAACGAGATCTTCACCATACTCCGTTTAAGCAAGGGATATTAAGCGTAGTACCTCTTCAGGAATTTGCCGTTGATAGGAGCCATTATCAGATCTCCGTTAGGCTTGGCTAATCTGTAAGCGTCGTTTGAAAATGTCGTTTTGATCACATAAGGGCCCTTCCATTTGGGCTGGAATTTACCCTTACTTTTGTGTGTAATGATCATTGGCCTCTTCACAGCTAAAACTAGCTCACCAACTTTGAACACTCTTTTCTTTACTTTTTGGTTAAAAGCTCTGGAAATGCGTGCCTGGTAGAACGCAATGCGCTGTTGAGCTTGAAGGCATTTCTCATCTAATCCTTCTAGCTCTTGAAGATGTAGTCGATCATTATTTTCCTGAGTCAACTCATTAGCCACTGTTATTCTGAGTGATGGAATTTGGATTTCAATGGGGAGAACTGCTTCACACCCTTAGACTAATAAGAATGGGGTACAATCCGTCGGTGTTCGTACCATTGTGCGGTATGCTCAGAGGCATTCTCCCAGCTTCTCATTCCAATCTTTTTTGTTCAAAGAGACGAACTTCTTCAAGAGTTTGATGATGGTTTTATTGAAGGCTTCCGCCAAACCATTAGCAGCAGGATTATATGCCGTTGAGACCATATTTTGTATCTAATTCTTATCGCAAAATCGGTGAAATGCTTGGCTGATGAATTGGGGCCCATTGTTATGAATTATCCTTCGGGGTATCCCAAAACAATAAATTACATGGTTCTTGATAAAGCTGATTACGTTGGATGTCTTTACCTCAGCAAGGGGGATCGCCTCCGCCCATTTAGAGAAATAATCGGTGATAGCCAATATGAACCGATGTCCTCTAGAAGATGACGGGTGAATCAGACCAATGATATCCATACCCCATGCCTCAAAGGGCCATGATGCAATAGTAGGATGTAGATACTCAGAAGGCTGATGTATAAAATCCGCATGAACCTGACAGGCTTTGCATTGTCTTGCATACTTCACTACATCTGCAATCATAGTAGGCCAGTAGTAGCCCATCCTCCTGATACGATCTTGTAACTTAGGACCGGGTTGATGTGCTCAACATACACCGTCATAAGCTTATCGGATAACCCGCTTTGTATTATCATCGGAGAGACATCGTAGCAGTAGTCCATCGTATGTTCGGCGATATAGACTTTGTGAAGAAGCATCAAAATAGAAGCGTAACGATCATCCTTTGATAGATACTGCTTCTTTAGGATCCTTTGGTAAGATTCTGTATGCCACGAAGTCTATGAAGGGACTTCTCCGGTCTTTCTTAGGAGGAACCGTGTTTACAGTATAGCTATATTCCATGTTAAAATTATTTTTCACACAGAATAAATCTCTGTTGAGAAGGATCACCGAATTCTACCCTCTTATAGGAATAGCTAGATCTGCGGCTAGACTGGCCCGAACATCAGCTTCCAAATTTTGAGATCGAGGTACATGCTCTAGGAAGAGTCCTTTAAAAGACATGGCTATCTCGATCGTTGCTTGGTGATAAGGAATGAGGTCTGGATTGCGGACTTCATATATTCCTCTGACCTGATTGACGATCAGCTGAGAATCACCAAAAGCTTCCAGGTATTCGACGTCCAATTCTTTAGCGACTTGAAGCCCGATTAGTAGGGCATTATACTCTGCCACGTTATTAGAGCAGGGTTCGCTAAGAGAATATGCTCGTTAGATAACGAGGTTATCAGGAGTTACCAGGACAATTCCTACTCCTGAAACCATGTTTCCTTTGGGACCAGTCCTGGAGGCACCATCGAAGAATAGCTGTCACGTATCACCTTCCAATGCAGAGTTATATTCTGCAACTTCGTCGAAAATATCCTCGTATAGTTTGGAGGTTTCCGGAATTGGATGAGCAGATAAGAAGTCAGTCAGGGCCTAACCTTTTATGGACTTCTGAGGGACGTATACCATATCATACGGTGTCAATAACATCGCCCAAGTCGCGAGTCGGGAATTAAGAATGCTCGGCTTATTCATCAATACCCGAAGTGAATTGATTCTGGAGATGATATGAATAGTTTGGCCTATGACGAAATGTCGCATCTTTTGAATGGCAAACATTAGGGCCAAATATTCTTTTTCTACTGGATTGTACCGGTATTCAGCTCCGACCATCATCCTGCTTAGATAGTAGATAGCCTGTTCATGACCCTCATTATTTTTTCTGTGTGAGGAGAGTTCCTAAAGAATGATCCATTGCTGGAACATACAGCAAAAATGGTCTTCCTATGACGGGAGACACCATAACTGGAGGATTAGTGAGATAGTGTTTGATGTCATTAAATGCTTGCTGACAAGCTTCGTCCCATACGAATGAGACACATTTCTTCATCAAGGGGGAAAATGGTTGACATCTCCCAGAAAGGTTGGATATGAATCTCCTGATATAAGCTAGACGACCTTAAAATCCCTTGAGTTCTCTCAGATTACGAGACGGTCGCATTTCTAGGATAGTCTTTACTTTATCAGGGTCAACTTGAATGCCTTTGGCGGTAATGACAAATCCCAGGAATTTGCCACTGGATACACCGAGAAAGGACTTTGTAGGGTTCATTTTGAGTTGATGTTGGCGCATCAACTCGAACACTGTCTTCAACTCTTTGATGTGATTATCCTGGAGGCAGCTTTTGATAGCGATATCGTCTACATAATATTCCACCATTTTGCGTAGATGCTCATAGAATATGTTACTCATAGCTCGCTGATATGTAGCCCCGGCATTCTTTAATCAAAAAGGCATAACTGTGTAGCAATATACCCCCAGTGGTGTACGGAAGGCAGTATGCTTCTCATCTTCAGGATGCATCTTAATCTGATTGTACCCTGAAAATCTGTCCATGAAAGACATGCGCTCAAAATCGTACGTATTATCGATCATGACGTCTGTGATGGGAAGAGAGAACTCATCCTTGGGGGAGGCCGTATTTAGATCTCAGAAGTCGATACAGATGCAAACTTTCTGACTTTTCTTCATGATTGAGACAATATTGGCGACCCAATCAGGATGTTGTTCTTCCCGGATGAACCCGCAGGCTATCAACTTTTTGATTTCAGCTTCAATGGCATCCATCATATCCGGGCGAAACCGGCATTGGTGCTGCTTTACAGGTTTTGAATTGGGCAGTATGTTGAGCTTATGGGTAGCCACTTTTGGATCAAGACCTGGCATATCCTCATAATTCCACGCAAAGACATCGATATATTCTCTTATCAGCTGGATCATTTCTTCCCTTTCTTCTTCGGAAAGATTATTATTGATAAATATCGGCCTTGGTAAAAATTCATCCCCAAAATCTACTTGGATAACTTTATCTTCAATAAGCGGTTCTCTCTGCTCGAATCGGAGTTCTCATTGTGTATCCATTTGTTGTGCCCAGGAGTCATTTTTAAACGGTTCAGATTCTTGTTCCTCTGCTTCGAGAGAATCTGTCAATCCCGTATTTACTGACAATACTCGTTCGAGATCATCACATGAACCGGAGGACGACGAACCATCCTGAGAAGAGGAAATGGTCTCCTTACTTGACTCAGAGCTGTTCGAAGTTACAAGAGATGTGGTATACCCTAACCCAAAATGAGTTCGTTGCCAGTAGGGATCACCATGCAACGGCATTCGCCTGCCATTTCCATAGTTGAGGCCTAGGTCCGATTTTATATCATAGCCCATGCTTTGCATAATCTTCAAAGCCTGTGGGCTATATCTGTGAATTTGCATTTTTCAGCATCGAATTCATGAGAATCTTTTTGTACAATCGGTCTGTTCCGCATGCGATCGAAGACTATTGGATGCTGATTATTGCGAGTAGACGGAATAATAAAGATATAATCTTTATGTGGCCCATATGTCGTGATGATATTAGATGTTGACGCTGCTTCCCACACGTACGGATGATAGGAGTCTATAGCTTCCAAGAATTTTTGTGCTATAGGCTCTATATCGTATGAGGGGAAGATTCCTGATTTGGAAATTGAGCATCAGTATAGTGAAAAAAAGAATCTTTATTATTGTCAGAAACTACGTTCCCGGTTGTATTTACATCAGTCGGCTGCGTGCTGCACCTAAGGTTGATGACCAAAGGTGGAGGCTTCTGGTTCAGAGTGATCACTAGGGGATCACTTCCTCCTCCTGATTTGATTTTGTCCAAGTGGATAGCCATGGGTTCTATGACTTTCGGACGGGTAGTCCGCCCTTTCACCTGGATTGACACTTGTTGCTCAGTAGATGACTCTTCTGGCTCCCGATGGGATTTCTCCTCCGTCTTGCCTGACACCTCCTTCATGTAGTCTTGGGTGTACAACATGGCATCGGAATAGTAGGACTCAACTCCTTTGAAAGGATTGAGATCAGCAAACTCTGTTTTTATCGTTCCTTGGGCGTCTACATATTTGAAGCAATGATGTAGAGTGGAAGAAACAATATTATGGTCGTGGATCCATGGTCTGCCCAATAGAATATTGTAAGATACCTCCAAATCAATGACGTAGCATGTAGCCACTGATCTAAGGTCACCAATCTGGATCCTCAGATGAATCTTTTCCAACGGCTTGCTTTTCCTGGCGTTGAAGCCCACGATTGTAGTGGTGGTGTAAATCAGTTCACTTGTAGGAATTCTCAACGATCTGAGCAGACTATGAGGGATAATGCTGATCGACGATCCCGGATCTATGTGAATTCAGTCTACCTCCATGGAGCCGACGTATTCGGTGTAATAGAGGGGCCTGTCATGCTTGCTATGTTTTAACAACATGTCCTCCAGAGTGAAAGTGATGTTAGGGACCACTTCTATCACACTATGGCATTAAGGACATGCCACAGGCTCTTTATCTGGGGACTTAAGCTGGGTCAAGCATACATCCGCCTGCATTAAAGCTTCACTCAAGGCTTGACGAGTGCCTTTGGATAGCCTAAGTAGCTCAAAAATAGACAATCTGGCTGGAGTATTAGCCAATTGTGCCAAGATGTCGAAGTTATATGGTTTCTCTAAACCTTTATTTTGAATATTCTTTCAAGGTTTATCAAAATGAACTTCTTTCTGCTTGCCTTTGTCCGTCGAAGTTGGTCTAGAAGGACCTGCCTCTAGCATGATAGGTTCAGGTTCTGGAAGTTTGGCGGCTGAAGTGTCTGCCGTTGTTCTTTTCTAATTTCCTCCATAGTCCTTGAGGTAGGCTTTCCCTGAACGGGTTCCGGTAGCCAAGGCCTCTTCTTCTGATATCTGGGATATTGCAACCATATGGCATGGTTTACATCTTAAGTTCTTTTTAGACTTAGCCTTAGCATCTTGAGTCTCTTCCTCAATCTCTGATACCAGATCTGGATGAACCCACATAATCTCACCACACTGAGTAGTTAGGGGTACCAGGTCATGATTTTGACCCCTGGTTGGAGAGAGATTAGCAATGTTTATTATCGTCCAGGGAATAGGTACTATACCATCCGGGACTTCCTGAGGGGGCAGATTGCCGAATTGGAGAGAGATTATTTTGGCAGTGACCATCTTCTCGCTATTACGCAGAGTGATGGCCTTGGCGTCGATCAACTTCTAGATTTTCTTTTTTAGTACATAACATGCCTTTGTGGGATGATGTACGTATCTGTGGAAAATATAGTACTTAGAGTTATTGGTACTGCCGACTTCATTAGGCCGCTTCACCTCTGGAAGACTAAGCTTGCCACTTAATATCCTTGGAATATCGTCGTCGTCAAAAGAATATTCTTCTTTAGGCCTGGAAGTCCCAGGATTTATTTGCGCAGTCCCTGGAGTAAGTTGCCTGGACGTATTGATCACCAGAGCTTCCTTTCCTTTGGAACCACGAGGATGGTCGCTATTGGAGGATGACCGCTTCCCTCTATCAGAGGTAGAGATCATGATTCCATTGTCATGTGCCTTCCGACTATTATCTTCAACGGCTACCGCTGAGATAATAAATGAGGGCCAATCATGGAACTGATATGGTCCCGTGAACACTGAGATCAGTGGGAGAAGATTCTTCCTACAAATGTCCACCAAGGCTGAATCCGGAACTCCAGGAGGCATCTACAAAGTGGCATGACAAAAATGTTCAATGAAAGTACGAACGTTCTCTTTCTCCTTCTGCTTCACTTTGTTGAGCGAGGACATAGACATGTTCATCCCTCCTTCGTAGAATTGAGCAAAGAACAGAGTCTTGAAATCTTCGAAAGAAGTAATATAGTTGTCCGCAAGACTACGGTACCATTGGTAGGCCACTCCAGACAGACAACCCTTAAATACTCGAGTGAGAAGGGCGTCATTCTCTTGCAGCAACACCGTCATCATGCTGAAGTAGTTCATGTACTGGCTTGGTGACATCTTTTCCTCAAACAAAACCATAGCCTGTGGTTTATATTTTGGTGGGAAAGGGATCTCGTCCCAGATAGCTGGGTATGGCTAGTTGATTCCTAATTTCTTGAGCTTGTCCTTATGCTTCAAGGTATCAAATTGGGCTTTCAATTTCCGAACTGCCTGTATCGGATCTTCGGCTGGGAAAGGGACCGCAGAGAGGTGAGAGGTCGGTTGTATTGTAACTCCGACAGAAGGTAATACATTCTTTGGGTTGAGAGGTTGAGGAGCAGCTGATTCTTGAACAGGCTCCTGGCTTGCGTTGGATGGTGGCATGTCCACCCCTACACGCAGTTGAGTTGGAGGAACCAATGCTTGAGCTATAGCCGCTGCATATTAAATCACCATCATCTGGTGTATTTTCTCTATCATGGAATGCATCTCTTTCAGCGATGCTTCCAATACAGTAATGCGTTGCTCAGTATTCCCTGACGGGGAAGCTTCTTCATGTTCATCTCCAATGGCATAAACCCCCATTTTTCTGGATACTACTGAGGGATTAGTATAGATCTCTGTAGAGATCGAGTCTATATGTCAGTATCACATTCAAGAAACTGGCGACCCTCAGTGTCAGAATCGGAAGAATATGAAGCCGATTGTCGCGACCTCGAGCGAGTGTTTCGAAAAACACCTGCTTCAATATTCTCCAGGAGTCTGTCAAATCTCCTTTGGCTTGGAGTTCTAGAGGGATGACGTCTCGAACTTGACCTTCCTCTAGGGATGTGTAAAGCCATGTTCACTGATGCGAATGTAGGCTTTTCTTTCTGTAAGGGCAAAGAGTAGTTCAACCGGTCGAAAACTGACTGTTTTGTCTTAGAACAGCAGTAGTTAACTACAACTTTATGACTATCACAACAGTGCTCCCTAGGGGGTGTAATAGACATATTAGAAGATCTCCTGTCTTTGCGCTTCTAGATTAAGAAATCATGCAAATCAAGGGGATTAACAGAAGAAGAAGGCTTATTATGGCTTTTTACATCAGTTGGGGTGTGGAGATTGGGAATCATAACTCTCTCCCTGCCATAAGAATATAGCAGTTCAGCCATGTGAGTAGCATATGATCCATCATCCTTCTGAGGAGCGTATGTTCCCATGAACCGGGTCTTCTTTACACGGACGGGCTTATCCTGGCGTACTCTGGAGCTTTGCACGGGTTGGCGTAAAACTGGGGAAGTCCTCAAACAGCCTCTAGCGTCACGCGTAATCTGAAGAGTAGGCAACTTCTTCTCTTGATAGCGTAAAAGCCTAGAGGTTGGGAGGTCCGCTACTTATTTTCCCTTGATGTGATCCAAGGGTCCATCTGCCTCCTTATAGGCGAAAGATGTATTTTTTACGCGCAGGGCGCGTTTGAAATTTCTGAATTGGCGCAAAAGCATTGTCAAAAATTTTGTCTGCCACGTCACAGACGGGAGACGAAGTTTTACGCGTAGGGCATGGTATAGACTTCTGGATTGGCACTATGATATTGCCAGAAGCTTTGTCTACCACATCACAGATGGGAGACAAAGTTTTACGTGTAGGGCGCGATGTAGACTTCTGGATTGGCACTGAGGCATTGCTAGAAGCTTTGTCTGCCACATCACAGACGTGAGATAGATTTTTATGTACAAGGCGTAGAGATTGTGATGTCACAACCTTGTTGGTCGGAGAGAGAGAGCCTGCAGGAAGGGTAGAGGATGTCCGGGACATCCATACTTTACGCAGCTTCCTGTTGTCTTGGACAGAGAGGGAATGAGAGCCACCCCCTACGCGAAGCATGTCTTCATAAGCAGATTGGTCGAATTGGACGACCAGAGTCTTCTTCGTTGATCTGATGGATACAGCATCGTGTTGAGCAATGGCTTTCTTGTCAGATGAGAAAGTAGTCCCTAGCAGAGTCGCCATATTATGTTTGATGATAAACAAAAGAAATTGAAACTAGGTTTATAAGAAACCCTTTCTTTGTTTACAAACAAGAAAAAGAAGTACAATTAATCCTATACGAGGATGTTAAGTACAAAAAAATAATTCTGGGAAAATATTGCTATAGGAGTCTGATCTGCGGTCGATCACTTTGTTCCTTAGACCAGACGATGATGAAGAAGTGCTGTAGAAGAAGGAGAGGAAGCTTCGAAGACTGCAGGAGGGATTTAACTCTCGTTGCCATAGTTGTCAATCAACACTCTCTGGATGTGCTCTCTCTCTGATCTTGACCTTGACCTCTGCTCTTGACCCCTTCCGACCCTTTTTTTTTTACCTCTTTGACCGAAAGTCTCTATTTATATAGCTCAGTCACAGTAACTGACAAGTCGGTGTAGAAACCGAACAGCGGAGAGAGCTGCACCTTTTACGCGGCGGTTATAATAACTGCTACCCACGTCTGAATGATCTCCTGAATCTGCGTGTGACGCTTGTCCCATTATGAGGTAATGCGTATAATCGCTCATCGAAGATTACGGCATGCAAGCCATGTAGGTAACTGCCCCTCGCATAGAGATAGTTGGCATAAAAGCCAAATAACTGTCTCGTTGGTTTAAAAGCCAAGTAATTATCTTGTTAGTATCACGACCCGTACCCGATGTAAGGATACTAGTCGGAAACAACGCCCAGCCTACGCCGCAGAATCGGCGGTAGAACGCTGTCTAGATAGTCTATCTAAAGTAATGAACCACCAATAATGATAGAATACTCAATCACAGAACTAAGATAGAATGAGCACGAAATCAGATAAGAATAGAATAGTCATCATACAACTCATGAGTTTAAAATAATACATCAATGAGTCTGAAGAGTAACAAAATAAGCTGGAGACAAATCCAGTACAAAAGAATACTATCATACTACAAAGCTACACTCCAGGGTCAACTGTCTCAGTTGGGATAAGTCCCTCTTGAGCCAGGGTCTCAGAATCTAAACCCACAACATCCTGGGATCCATAATAGGTAGGGTACTCTTCAGTGTCATCTGGAAAAATATACCCAGTTAGGAAAGGAGCAGAGTACATCTCTAACAGCAGTTCTTATTAATGATAAAAACTATGTAATAGTAAATAGCTGTGGATAAACAAGATGCACAATAGATACAAGAGATATATGTACAATAAGGAAATACTGGAAATAAATACAATAATGAATAATATGCCAATGGAACAATAATACTAATGACTAAGTGTGTGAGTATTAGCTTAACATGTGATCGGCTTGGCAAGATACAATGCGGCCTGGCTAATCATACGTGCGGTGCATGATCAACACTATTCGCTTACCAATACTTTATTCAATAGGGATTTGATCACATATCTATACTAATACTCTCCACCCCCAACTGGTATAATAGATCCAACCACGGTATGCTACGGCACTAGATTTCCCAAGAAGAGAACGACTCCTCCCGAAAATCGGTGTCTGTACATGTACAAGATAACCAATGAAACAATACTTGCACCATATACACCATATACCAAGGAATAACATCTCATGACGAGATCCGGATATACCAATCCGTGTAACCATAGTGTCAAGAGAAACATGTATATCTACACTAGATACAACGAACATAGAGGATATCATAAATGAGAAACTATCAGATAATGTACTCGCCTAAAATCCAAAGACAGTCTCACAGATGTCTGACTCGGTGCCTCGAAGACCTAGATATGGAATACCACATTAAAACAAGGTCCCGGAAAGAGAACAAGTCAAACTGGTCAACTCCTAGGTCAATAAATAAATTCTAAGTCAAAAGTCAACTATGGTCAACTCTAAAGTCAACTAAAGTCAAACCAAGGTCAACCTCACAAGAAATCTATATAAATAATATAGAAATAAAATACAATAATTTAGGAATAAAAATTAGATCCCAAATCATACTCACACAAAGTATACTACTAATACAAATAATATATACCCTAAAATAATATATATACAAACCAATATGTATACAAATAACATAATATATTATTACAAATATTATACAAAACACATATATATACACATATATATATATACAATAATAATATATAAAATATAATTTAAAACTGTCAAAGCGTCACTGAAAATAGTGAACAAAACAAGATAAAATAAAAACAGGTTTAATAGTGACAGTCTTGACTGTCACTGAAAATTCGTCGCAGAAACTCCATATACAAAACCGCTGCTGTCACAGTTTGCTGACAGTTTCAAACTGTCACAAAAAAAATATCGCTGAAAGGTTGCCGCTCAAAACTGCCGCAGCATTAATGACAGATCTGTCATTAATGTTGACCACTGTACAGCGGCTGCTGTTCAGACCAAATAATGACAGTTTCACTGTCATAGAAACTACTGTCACCAAAACAAATAAAAATATAAATATATATATATATAAATATATATATGCAATAATAATCACAATACATATATATATAAATAAATAATTATATACTTATATATATATGCACATATAAACTTATAATTAAATACCAATAGTTACAACACATGCACATATTAATGTTCATATTTTACATGGCTAGAAGCACACCTAAAATATATACATTAATATACAAATAATTACATAATAATTATAAATAATATAATTACATAATTAAACACATAAATATATTTTATAAAACATTTATGTATAATTTATACTATTAACATAAGTACATATATAATTACATGCAAGAAAGCTACATATTATATTTGTACATCATATTAGCACACACAAAAATATATAGATCTATGCTACAATAATTACTATAATAAATACACAAAATAAATATATAATATCTATATATATTTACTAATTATAATTGAAGAATTTAAACCATACATAATTAGATCTATTCAAAAATCCACACAATTGGAGAGTATCACACCGTATCCCACTAGATCTAGGATACGCATGTGACACGAGTCCAACACACAACCAATTGCACCCCGAAGGATACAAACAAATCACAAATAATATTTATGAATAAATCAAAGTGTCAAAAGTAGATCTATGTGTCCGTGTCAAAATACGACATGTTCAAAGCCCCGTGTCGGAGAAAACCCCCAAAATAACACGTATCACCAAATAGTTTGGATACGAACCATATGTACCCAAATATGGACATGACGCAAGCCCCAAACACATAAGCACATGCCCAATTGATCTATAGGATCAATTGACACACACAACAAAATATAAATTCGGAATTCCAACAAAATTGACACAAAAAGTACCATAACTTTCTCCATGGGTCTCCTATGAACACAAAACAAAGTCCTATGGGTAGTACATACATATAGGTTGATTTTACATGATTAAATCTCAGATTTAGAAGCTATTTAAATGAAAAAATCTGAATTATACCTATTGGGAGATAGATTCCCAATGAAACCTCCAATTGAGATGAACTTGCTTCCAAATTGTAGATCCTTGCTCCTCTTTGTAGATCCTTGCTTCCTCCTTCTAGATCCTTGCTTCTCAACTTTCTAATGGTGAATTGGAAAGAATTTGGGATGAATTTGGTAGGAAATTGGAATGGGAATGGAGGGAATTTGGGAGTGGGAAATTCTAGATCTAGATTTGGAATGAGAATGAGAGGAGAGAGAAATTTTTCCCATCTTTTAATAGGCCGGCCTTGCCCCTCTCCCAAGCAATTATAAAATGTCCAATGTACCCCTTGGGGCCTCTCATGAAGAAATAATTAAGGAAGGAAGCTTCTAGTCTAATCACTTAATTAATTTAATCCATCTCCTTAACTATGGGCTTTCTAAATGGGCCAAGTCTAACTATTTAATTCATGTTGGTCCATGGGTCCAAATTAAACTAGTTGGGTCCACTAATATAAGTCCAAAATAATTAAATAACATCCAACAATAATTAAATAATACAACAAAAATTATTTACTATGCACAATATTTATTTAAATAGGAAATTACTAAAATACCATTTTTCCTAAAATGTGGTAGTGACAAGTCTACCCTCCTTAAAATAATTTCGTCCTCAAAATTTAAAGATGAAAACTACTCCCAGAAAATCACAGAACAGAACTAAAGAATCACAATTAACTAATGAACAGAACATAACTAGAAAATAACATACCTCAAGGTACAAACAAATATGGATAACGCTCTCGCATGTCATCCTCTCTCTCCCAGGTAGACTCCCCTGGAGAGTGATGCCTCCATGCGACGCGTACCAAAGAAATAGTCTGGTTCCTCAGCACCTTCTCTCTCCGATCCAGAATCTCAACTGGCTGCTCTGGATAGCTAAGAGTAGGGCCCACCTCTATCTCCGAGTGATCCAATACATGACTAGGATCTGCCACGTATCGTCTCAACTGCGACACATAAAATACGTTGTGCACTCCCTCCAATGCAGGTGGCAAGTCTAGTCTATAAGCAACTGCACCGACCCTCTCTAGAATAGTGAAAGGTCCGATGAATCGCGGACTAAGCTTTCCGCCTTCACCGAAGTGAATCGTGCCTCGTGTCGGAGAAATCCTCAGAAACACCAAACCACCCACCTAGAACAAAACACCATCTATAACAAACAAGAACAAGCACAAACAAAATCTAAACTATACCTCAAACTCCAAAGGTCTCCGATGGCTATCGGCCCAATGCCGCTGTCTGTCCTGCGCCACTCGAAGTCTGTCTCTGATCAAATGAACCTTCTCCGCTGCATCCACAACCATCTCTGGCCCAAGCAAAATTCTCTCTCCAACATCGTCCCAAGACAAAGGAGTACGACACCTCCGACCATATAGAGCTTCAAAAGGTGACATCTCTATACTGGCCTGGTAACTGTTGTTGTAAGCAAACTCTACCAAATGGAGATGGTCCTCCCAAGAACCCCCGAAATCTAGTACACAAGTGCGCAACATATTCTCGAGAGTCTGGATAGTCCTCTCTGACTACCCATCTATCTGGGGATGATATGTAGTACTGAACTTGAGCTGAGTGCCCAAACTCTCCTGCAAACTCCTCCAGAAATGAGAAGTGAAATGACTATCCCGATCTGAGACTATGTTGATGGGAACTCCATGTATCCTAACGATCTGCCTCACATACATCTCTGCCAGCTTCTCCGTAGACAAACCCACCTTGAAAGGCAAAAAGTGGGCCGACTTGGTCAACCTATCAACCATGACCCAAATCGCGTCTTTCCCTCCTGGAGATCGTGGAAGTCCGGACACAAAATCTATAGTAATGTGTTCCCACTTCCACTCTGGAATGGGTAATGGCTGAAGTAAACCTCCTGGCCTCTGTCTCTCGGCTTTCACCTGCTGGCACACTAAGCATCTGGATACAAACTGTGCCACTTCCCACTTCATGCCATACCACCACACACTCTCTCGCATATCCCGATACATCTTGTTAGCACCTGGATGTATGGAATACTGAGAGCGATGTGCTTTCTGCAATACCTCCTCACGCAACTCCCCACTAGGCACACACAATCTAACTCCATGCCTCAAAGATCCATCCTCTGCAATAGTAAAATCATCCTCCAATCATGCTCTCACTTGAGCTATGATACTCCTCAAAGATACGTCATCATACTATGCTGCCTTGATCCTGTCCATCAAATCTGAGTGTATCTGCAGTCCCCACATCTGTATAGCACCACCAGGAACAATCACCTCAATGCCCAAGCTCTCCAAGTCCTCCAACAAATATCGATCCTGCGTCAAGAACATAGCTACCGGATACCTGCTCAAAGCATCGGCAACTACATTGGCTTTTCCAGGATAATATTGTAAAGAGATATCAAAATCCTTCATCAGTTCCAACCACCGACGCTGCCTCATGTTCAACTCCTTCTGAGTGAAAACGTACTTCAAGCTTTTGTGGTCTGTGAAGATCTCCACACGCTCTCCGTACAAATAATGTTTCCACAACTTCAGGGCGAATATGACAGCTGCCAACTCCAAATCGTGGGTAGGATAGTTCTTTTCATGAGGACGCAATTGCCTGGATGCATAGGCAATCACTTTCCCATGCTGCTGAAGAACACAACCTAAACCCTTCCCCGATGCATCACTATAAATAGTGAAACCTCCGGACCCTGATGGCAACGTCAAAATAGGAGCAGACGTCAACCTCTTCTTCAACTCTTCAAAAGCAACCTGGCAATCCTCCGTCCAAATAAACTCCACATCCTTCCTTGTGAGTCTGGTCATCGGCTCAGCAATCCTCGAAAAATCTTGCACAAACTTCCTGTAATAGCCTGCCAATCCCAAGAAACTCCTGATCTCTGCTACCGAACTCGGAGTCTTCCAAGATTCCACTGCTGAAATCTTCTTCGGATCCACTGAAATACCATCACCAGTCATAACATGCCCCAAGAATTCTACCTTATCCAAGAAAAACTCATATTTGGACAACTTCCCAAAAAGCTTCTCCTTCCTCAGCACATCCAACACAATCCTCAAATGCTCCTCATGCTCCTCCGGTGTCCTCGAGTATATGAGTATGTCGTCGATGAACACCACCACGAACTTGTCAAGGTACTGGTGGAACACCTTGTTCATCAAGTTCATAAATACTGCTGGTGCATTAGTCAAACCAAACGGCATCACCATAATCTCGTACTGACCATACCGAGTTCTAAAAGCAGTCTTCGGTATGTCCTCTGGTTTCACCTTCACCTGATGGTAGCCTGATCTCAAATCTATCTTAGAAAATACCTTCGCACCACTCAACTGATCAAACAGATCATCAATCCGTGGCAAAGGATACTTATTCTTGATAGTGAGATTATTCAAAGCCCTGTAATCAATGCACATGCGCACCGATCTATCCTTCTTTGGTACTAATAATACCGGAGCTCCCCATGGTGAAGAACTCGATCTGATAAACCCCTTATCCTGCAATTCGTCCACCTGCTTCTTCAACTCGACTAGCTCGCTGTTGTTTACTCTATAGACATGTTACAAAATTGGTTCTGCACCTGGCACCAAGTCTATAGAAAATTCAACATCTCGATCTGGTGGCAATCCTGGCAATTCCTCAGGAAACACATCCAAGAATTCTGCTATCAACGGATGTGACAACTCCTTGTCTTCTACCATAGCTCCACAAATAATGCCTTCTTCCTGCTCCGCAGTTCCTCTAGTAAACTCGAACTCTGGCTCTCCTGGCGGACCAAACAAAACTCTACCTCCTCTACAGTCTATGCTAGCACAGTGCCTACTCAACCAATCCATCCCAAGTACAATATCATAGCTTGGAAGTGGCATTACAAGTAGACACACACTCAACTCCCAGCCTCCCAGAGTAACTCTCCGATCCTTGCAAATATCATTAACCAGGATAATGCCTCCCCCGGTCATGATCTTGCAAGTCCTAAGCAAAGACTCAGCTACCAAACTATGCTTCAGAGCAAAAGAAACAGATACAAAACTATGGGAAGCACCACTATCAAACAAAGCTAAAGATGGAATGGAATCAAGAAGAATAGAACCTGCGATAACATCTCCGGTGGGTTCCTCCTCTTCGACGGTCATAGCAAACGCTCGTCCCTGTCGAGCACCTCCCTGCTGTTGATGCTGGACAAAACGCTGCTGCTGTGTCGGAAGCGGTCCCCTCGGCTGTGCTGCAGGTGGTCTTGTCTGTGTCCTCGGAGCTGGAGCTGCTCCCTGAACTGCACGACGAGGACACTCCCTTGATTGATGCCCTTCAGTACCACAATACAAACAAACTCCTAGCCTCCTCCTACAAACTTCCCAGATGTGGCCGGGCTTCTTGCAGAAGTTGCATGGGGCCTGCTGTAACTGCCTCTGCTGCTGAGGTACCTGGTGAAAAGGCGCTCTAGCTGGAGTCTGGTTCTGCTGTGGCTGCTGGAAAGGTCTGAACTGGAAATGAGGACGTTTGGCAGATACTGCACTACCGTTGGCCCCCAGAAAAGAATCACGGTCTCTCTTCGTCTTCAAACCCAGATCTCGCTCAACCTTGCGTGCCTCCGCAAGTATCTCCGAGTATGTCTCATAAAAAGACAGAATGAGAATCAATATGGCACAAGATGTAAGACATCAAGGAAAGGACAGTTTAAGGGATCAAGTATCAATGTCAAAGGAGAATAGTTGAATTAAAAGAATTTTCCTAGATGTGATTGAGTATCTCAGCCTATATCCTATATCCTATCGCAGGCTCACAGTAGTACAACTAAGTTGTCGCACTACCACGACATCACATACTTGTGAAGCTAGACCTGCATGGGCCACCACCAAAAATGTGTCACGACCCATACCCGATGTAAGGATACTAGTCTGAAACAACGCCCAGCCTACGCCGCAGAATCGACGGTAGAACGCTGTCTAGATAGTCTATCTAAAGTAATGAACCACCAATAATGATAGAATACTCAATCACAGAACTAAGATAGAATGAGTACAAAATCAGATAAGAATAGAATAGTCATCATACAACTCATGAGTTTAAAATAATACATCAATGAGTCTGAAGAGTAACAAAATAAGCTGGAGACAAATCCAGTACAAAAGAATACTATCATACTACAAAGCTACACTCCAGGGTCAACTGTCTCAGTTGGGATAAGTCCCTCTTGAGCCAGGGTTTCAGAATCTAAACCCACAATATCCTGGGGTCCATAATAGGTAGGGTACTCCTCAGTGACATCTGGAAAAATATATCCAGTCAGGAAAGGAGCAGAGTACATCTCTAACAGCAGTTCTTATTAATGATAAAAACTATGTAATAGTAAATAGCTGTGGATAAACAAGATGCACAATAGATACAAGAGATATATGTACAATAAGGAAATATTGGAAATAAATACAATAACGAACAATATGCCAATGGAACAATAATACTAATGACTAAGTGTGTGAGTATTAGCTTAACATGTGATCGGCTTGGGCAAGATACAATGCGGCCTGGCTAATCATACGTGCGGTGTATGATCAACACTATTCGCTTACCAATACTTTATTCAATAAGGATTTATTCACATATCTATACTAATACTCCCCACCCCCAACTGGTATAATAGATCCAACCACGGTATGCTACGGCACTAGATTCCCCAAGAAGAGAGCGACTCCTCCCAAAAATCGGTGTCTGTACATGTACAAGATAACCAATGAAACAATACTTGCACCATATACACCATATACCAAGGAATAACATCTCATGACGAGATCCGGATATACCAATCCGTGTAACCATAGTGTCAAGAGAAACATGTATATCTACACTAGATACAACGAACATAGAGGATATCATAAATGAGAAACTATCAGAGAATGTACTCGCCTGAAATCCAAAGACAGTCTCACAGATGTCTGACTCGGTGCCTCGAAGACCTAGATATGGAATACCACATTAAAACAAGGTCCCGGAAAGAGAACAAGTCAAACTAGTCAACTCCTAGGTCAATAAATAAATTCTAAGTCAAAAGTCAACTATGGTCAACTCTAAAGTCAACTAAAGTCAAACCAAGGTCAACCTCACAAGAAATCTATATAAATAATATAGAAATAAAATACAATAATTTAGGAATAAAAATTAGATTCCAAATCATACTCACACAAAGTATACTACTAATACAAATAATATATACCCTAAAATAATTTATATACAAACCAATATGTATACAAATAACATAATATATTATTACAAATATTATACAAAACACATATATATACACACATATATATATATATACAATAATAATATATAAAATATAATTTAAAACTGTCAAAGCGTCACTGAAAACAGTGAACAAAATAAGATAAAATAAAAACAGGTTTAATAGTGACAGTCTTGACTGTTACTGAAAATTCGTCGCAGAAACTCCATATACAAAACCGCTGCTGTCACAGTTTGCTGACGGTTTCAAACTGTCACAAAAAAATATCGCTGAAAGGTTGTCGCTCAAAACTGCCGCAGCATTAATTACAGATCTGTCATTAATGCTGACCACTGTACAACGGCTGCTGTTCAGACCAAATAATGACAGTTTCACTGTCATAGAAACCACTGTCACCAAAACAAATAAAAATATAAAAAAAAAAATATATATATATATATATATATATATATATATATATGCAATAATAATCACAATACATATATATATAAATAAATAATTATATACTTATATATATATGCACATATAAACTTATAATTAAATACCAATAGTTACAACACATGCACATATTAATGTTCATATTTTACATGGCTAGAAGCACACCTAAAATATATACATTAATATACAAATAATTACATAATAATTATAAATAATATAATTACACAATTAAACACATAAATATATTTTATAAAACATTTATGTATAATTTATACTATTAACATAAGTACATATATAATTACATGCAAGAAAGCTACATATTATATTTGTACATCATATTAGCACACACAAAAATATATAGATCTATGCTACAATAAATACTATAATAAATACACAAAATAAATATATAATATCTATATATATTTACTAATTATAATTAAAGAATTTAAACCATACATAATTAGATCTATTCAAAAATCCACACAATTGGAGAGTATCACAACGTATCCCACTAGATCTAGGATACGCATGTGACACGAGTCCAACACACAACCAATTGCACCCCGAAGGATACAAACAAATCACAAATAATATTTATGAATAAATCAAAGTGTCAAAAGTAGATCTATGTGTCCGTGTCAAAATACGACATGTTCAAAGCCCCGTGTCGGAGAAAACCCACAAAATGACACGTATCACCAAATAGTTGGGATACGAACCACATGTACCCAAATATGGACACGACACAAGCCCCAAACACATAAGCACATGCCCAATTGATCTATAGGATCAATTGACACACACAACAAAATGTAAATTCGGAATTCCAACAAAATTGACACAAAAAGTACCATAACTTTCTCCATGGGTCTCCTATGAACACAAAACAAAGTCCTATGGGTAGTACATACATATAGGTTGATTTTACATGATTAAATCTCAGATTTATAAGCTATTTAAATGAAAAAATCTGAATTATACCTATTGGGAGATAGATTCCCAATGAAACCTCCAATTGAGATAAACTTGCTTCCAAATTGTAGATCCTTGCTCCTCTTTGTAGATCCTTGCTTCCTCCTTCTAGATCCTTGCTTCTCAACTTTCTAATGGTGAATTGGGAAGAATTTGGGATGAATTTGGTAGGAAATTGGAATGGGAATGGAGGGAATTTGGGAGTGGGAAATTCTAGATTTAGATTTGGAATGAGAATGAGAGGAGAGAGAAATTTCTCCCATCTTTTAATAGGCCGGCCTTGCCCCTCTCCCAAGCAATTATAAAATGTCCAATGTACCCCTTGGGGCCTCTCATGAAGAAATAATTAAGGAAGGAAGCTTCTAGTCTAATCACTTAATTAATTTAATCCATCTCCTTAACTATGGGCTTTCTAAATGGGCCAAGTCTAACTATTTAATTCATGTTGGTCCATGGGTCCAAACTAAACTAGTTGGGTCCACTAATATAAGTCCAAAATAATTAAATAATATCCAACAACAATTAAATAATATAACAAAAATTATTTACCATGCACAATATTTATTTAAATAGAAAATTACTAAAATACTATTTTTCCTAAAATGTGGTAGTGACAAGTCTACCCTCCTTAAAATAATTTCGTCCTCGAAATTTAAAGATGAAAACTACTCCCAGAAAATCACAGAACAGAACTAAAGAATCACAATTAACTAATGAACAGAACATAACTAGAAAATAACATACCTCAAGGTACAAACAAATATGGATAACGCTCTCGCATGTCATCCTCTCTCTCCCAGGTAGACTCCCCTGGAGAGTGATGCCTCCATGCGACGCGTACCAAAGAAATAGTCTAGTTTCTCAGCACCTTCTCTCTCCGATCCAGAATCTCAACTGGCTGCTCTGGATAGCTAAGAGTAGGGCCCACCTCTATCTCCGAGTGATCCAATACATGACTAGGATCTGCCACGTATCGTCTCAACTGCGACACATAAAACACGTTGTGCACTCCCTCCAATGCAGGTGGCAAGTCTAGTCTATAAGCAACTGCACCGACCCTCTCTAGAATAGTGAAAGGTTCGATGAATCGCGGACTAAGCTTTCCGCCTCCACCGAAGTGAATCGTGCCTCGTGTCAGAGAAATCCTCAAAAACACCAAACCACCCACCTAGAACAAAACACCATCTTAAGAACTTAATCTATAACAAACAAGAACAAGCACAAACAAAATCTAAACTATACCTCAAACTCCAAAGGTCTCCGATGGCTATCGGCCCAATGCCGTTGTCTGTCCTGTGCCACTCGAAGTCTGTCTCTGATCAAATGAACCTTCTCCGCTGCATCCACAACCATCTCTGGCCCAAGCAAAATTCTTTCTCCAACATCGTCCCAAGACAAAGGAGTACGACACCTCCGACCATATAGAGCTTCAAAAGGTGACATCTCTATACTGGCTTGGTAACTGTTGTTGTAAGCAAACTCTACCAAATGGAGATGGTCCTCCCAAGAACCCCCGAAATCTAGTACACAAGTGCACAACATATCCTCGAGAGTCTGGATAGTCCTCTCTGACTGCCCATCTGTCTGGGATGATATGTAGTACTGAACTTGAGCTGAGTGCCCAAACTCTCCTGCAAACTCCTCCAGAAATGAGAAGTGAAACGACTATCCCGATCTGAGACTATGCTAACGGGAACTCCATGTATCCTAACGATCTGCCTCACATACATCTCTGCCAGCTTCTCCGTAGACAAACCCACCTTGAAAGGCAAAAAGTGGGCCGACTTGGTCAACCTATCAACAATGACCCAAATCGCGTCTTTCCCTCCTGGAGATCGTGGAAGTCCGGACACAAAATCTATAGTAATGTGTTCCCACTTCCACTCTGGAATGGGTAATGGCTGAAGTAAACCTCCTGGCCTCTGTCTCTCGGCTTTCACCTGCTGGCACACTAAGCATCTGGATACAAACTGTGCCACTTCCCTCTTCATGCCATACCACCACACACTCTCTCGCATATCCCGATACATCTTGTTAGCACCTGGATGTATGGAATACTGAGAGCGATGCGCTTCCTGCAACACCTCCTCACGCAACTCCCTACTAGGCACACACAATCTAACTCCATGCCTCAAAGATCCATCCTCTGCAATAGTGAAATCATCCTCCAATCATGCTCTCACTTGAGCTATGATACTCCTCAAAGATACGTCATCATACTATGCTGCCTTGATCCTGTCCATCAAATCTGAGTGTATCTGCAGTCCCCACATCTGCATAGCACCACCAGGAACAATCACCTCAATGCCCAAGCTCTCCAAGTCCTCCAACAAATATCGATCCTGCGTCAAGAACATAGCTACCGGATACCTGCTCAAAGCATCGGCAACTACATTGGCTTTTCCAGGATAATATTGTAAAGAGATATCAAAATCCTTCATCAGTTCCAACCACCGACGCTGCCTCATGTTCAACTCCTTCTGAGTGAAAACGTACTTCAAGCTTTTGTGGTCTGTGAAGATCTCCACACGCTCTCCGTACAAATAATGTTTCCACAACTTCAGGGCGAATATGACAGCTGCCAACTCCAAATCGTGGGTAGGATAGTTCTTTTCATGAGGACGCAATTGCCTGGATGCATAGGCAATCACTTTCCCATGCTGCTGAAGAACACAACCTAAACCCTTCCCCGATGCATCACTATAAATAGTGAAACCTCCGGACCCTGATGGCAACGTCAAAATAGGAGCAGACGTCAACCTCTTCTTCAACTCTTTAAAAGCAACCTGGCAATCCTCCGTCCAAACAAACTCCACATCCTTTCTTGTGAGTCTGGTCATCGGCTCAGCAATCTTCGAAAAATCTTGCACAAACTTCCTGTAATAACCTGCCAATCCCAAGAAACTCCTGATCTCTGCTACCAAACTCGGAGTCTTCCAAGATTCCACTGCTGAAATCTTCTTCGGATCCACTGAAATACCATCACCAGTCACAACATGCCCCAAGAATTTTACCTTGTCCAAGAAAAACTCACATTTGGACAACTTTCCATAAAGCTTCTCCTTCCTCAGCACATCCAACACAATCCTCAAATGCTCCTCATGCTCCTCCGGTGTCCTCGAGTATATGAGTATGTCGTCGATGAACACCACCACGAACTTGTCAAGGTACTGGTGGAACACCTTGTTCATCAAGTTTATTAAATGCAGAGATCTTCCCCCATCTCGCGTATTAACTGCAGAGACGTGCCTCGAGTTCTGTACGAAGAACAGCTTTTAACGTGGCATCTGGTTTCGTCTCATCTTGAGCGTAAAGCTCATCTCTGCCTGTGTAAAATAGGTAGCATATTCCTTGAATGCGTAAACAACGTCTTATATCAAGGATTATGTCACTAAACGACAGTCTGGGTCTATGTGCAGAATCATCATTACAGCCGTCCTCTTGATCGTCGTGCAGTACTCTTTGTCAGGAGTCAGGTTTACTATTTTGTCTGACAGGTTCATTCAAGGAATACGAAGCATTCCTCGTACAACTGCACGCTGTATTAAAAAAGACATATTTTTACGTCTAAGTGGCGATGTAGCAGCCTTCTTACGCCAAAGCAGTCTGGAAGTACTGCATTACGCGGATTGTTTTGGATCTTTGTTTTACGCTGAACAGCGTTGAAGCTCTGTTGTACGCCAATGGCTCTGGAGTCATATTTTATGCGACACAGTGCTGGAGCTCTGTTTTACCCGGGCTTCCTGTATGTTGGGGGTTTTACTCGTATAATTCTCCAATATATTTTTCATGCTTCTACACACCATAGCCTCAAGTATTTTTTCACTCAATCGGACATAAACCTACGACAAAGGCGTTGGCTAGAATTGATCAAAGACTACGACTTGTCGATCAATTATACTCCAGGCAAAGAAAATTTTGTAGCGGATGCGCTGAGTCAAGTATTTACAGGATCTCTATCTGTCAACCATAGGCTATAATAAGAATTGGAGAGTATGGGCATTGAGCTACGAATTCGATATCAAGGCAGACCGATTGGGGGATCACTAGCTTAGTTACTCTTTGAATCAAACCTGATAGAAAATGTCATGTTCGATCAAACAAAAGACCCATTCTTGTTGAATATGCACGAGTAAATTTTAGTAAGAAAGGTGACTGACTTTATAGTGGATGAAAGTGGAACATTGAGGGTAAGAGGAAGACTATGCGTAACTAATGATGCAGAACTCAGAAAGGAGATCTTCACTGAAGCTCACTATGTAGACTATGTATCATATCCATGAAGTACAAAGATATATCAGGACCTTCGTACGATCTTCTAGTGGCACGGCATGAAGAAAGATACAGCGCTCTTCGTGTCACAATGCTTATCTTATCAGAGAGTAAAAGTCGAGCATAAGAGTCCGGACGGAGAGATACAAAACTTTGCTATCCCAAAGTAGAAATGGGACCATGTCACGATGGACTTTATCGTTGGCTTTCCAAAGATGCAACGAGAAAATAACATCGTCTGGGTCATCGTCGATCGATTAACCAAGTCATCATACTTTATTACCATTAAAGTTACTTTGAGCATCGATCGCCTGTCTCATATATACCTTAATGAGATAGTTCGACTACACGGTATGCTATTGTCTATTATTTCAGATCGGGACGGACGGTTCTTATCATGTTTCAGGGAAAGCCTTCAGTCAGCTATGGGGACCAAATTGAAGTTCAGTTCAACGTACCATCCTCAGACCGATAGTCAAATGGAGCTGGTAAACCAGTTCCTTGAAAATATGCTATGCCTCTATTCGAACGACTCAAAGTCAAGTTAAGACGTCCATCTAACATTGGCAGAATTTGCATACAACAATAGTTTCTAGTACAGCATTCAGATGGCTCCGTACGAGGCTTTGTATGGGAGTAAGTACAGATCGCCTATCTGTTGGGATAACATTGGAGAGCAAAAAATTCTCGGCCCGAAGCTAGTAGAGCAAACCGTTCAAAAGGTTCGGCTAATCCAAGAGCGATTAAAGGTGGCACAAAATAGACATAAGAGTTATGCGGACATCCACAGATTACCCCTTAAATTTACAGTTGGTGATCATGAAAGAAAAGTTTCCCTCATTATTTTCTTAAGGGTAGATTCCATTCCTAAGTTTTGAGGTTGAAACTTTTTATTAGTTGGTAAAGATGTAGTGCCTTGTTCCCCTGTTCGAGGAGCGCGGCTAAGAAATACTTGGTATCATTCGATCGGGATAGATTGAATCTAGATCCTTTCCTCGTTATGGATGAGTTTCCTGGAAATCAGGTCCCAAATTCAGTGGATCGTGCCTCGTGGAAGGAATCGACGGCAGAGTCGTGGGGGGCCTTTCCGTTGCGCTAGTTTCTTTGCACGTTTTCGATGCCTCTTGGTAGATTTTTTGGTAGTTTTTTGACTTACATTTTCTTAAACTATTTTGATGGATTTCATTATCTTCCTTCATTGAACTTCATCTTTCGTATTGAACTCTAGGAGACCGAGACAGGAGATATTGATTATCTATTGGTTCGTGCAGGTGATCGTGTAGGTGACCCACAAGCAGAGTCTTGAAGATCTCCTATTTTTCTCTTCCAATTCACCAACTTGTGAGTGGCCTTACTTTTGATTAGCTCCTTTATTCCAAGTTTTTACTCTCAACAATCTGACTCATTTGTGCATCCCGGTCAGCGATACCATATTAATAATAACTGAGTCAAGATAAAAGAAGAAACTTGGAACACTTATGCTTGTCACACCACTTCACCGTATGATCATATTGTTCCGTGCTTGTTCGCTATACAGATAGATATCTATCTTATGTTTTAGTTGTAATTAGAATTTATTTATCTATAACCGTTTTAATGTGTGGTACATTTGGTGGCAAAATGATTGCTTGAACAAGTAACCTATGCCTTTATAATGTGCTAAGTAATTATGCTCATTTTGATGTCTTGAATATGCTTGTATGTAATCTAGTATTGAGATATCGTATGGTCACGGACAAATTATGCACAAGGCTTTTAATTCTTGTGGACAGTCGCTGGGAAACTGGGATCGATCCGATCTGGACAGAACATTTGGATAGTCATTTGAATCAGACAAAATATACGTGAAGCGGGGCCCGCTAACTGCGTTGCACCCCATCTCCGTTCAGAAACTATAAAATTGTCCAATATGGCTTGTGACGCCAATAACCTTATATATATTTAAATTGTGAAAGTTAACTATGTCTTCTGTGCAGGGAAGGTCATGGTAAGATTTGTGTAGGTGGTTCAGATGGGCAGGTAAAGTCACCAAACGATGCATATTTATTTTAGTCATTTTGAATATCTACATACTATATATTGAACTGAGACCGATAAATTGACCATAATAATTAAGTTGGATGCTTCATTGAATGAATAATGTGTCGATTTGGTTAGTTAGGTTAGCTCACCCTTATTAGTACTTTTCAAAGTACTGACCCTCGTTGCAGCAGGTACCCCGAGCCAAGGCGATATAGCGAGGATCTAAAGCTTCTTCCCCTAACTAGTCCATTACTCGGCGCACTCCGTTCGTTTCTTTTGAAGCTTGTAAAAATCATCTAGAGCTCGTACACACATCTTATGCAGCTCCGAGGCAAGACGATAGATTCGCCCAAAGGTATCTATTATCTTTTAAAGTTCTAGTATGGGGTGTAATATATGGAATGACTATCTCATTTTGCGTCCCTTTTGTAAGAACATGCGGCAACCCTTACTTTTGAGTCAAGAGTTTGTAACAAAGATGTATATTATCAATAAAGAGAACTTTTCTTTATGGTAATGTGTGTTTTTTAGCTTCCTCACTCTATTATTGTGTTTCTATATGTATATTATTATGCTAGGCCTTTTGCGGATGTGCCATACGCTTGTACGACATCATGCCCGTGGGACGAATAACAATTTTGCGAAATTGGGGCATGACAAGCAGCCCTTAGCTCATCGTCATTTAGATATCTCTTCTTTATTTTGTCTGAAGGCTTACTAAAAGCATTGAATAATTTTAGTATTATATCACTAGATTCCTGATATCCGTCATCATTTCTCGGAGCTCTTTCTCTATTAATAGCAACATGTGGCTTGAAATACATCGAGCAAAAGTTTATAATATCCTCTAGAAATAGGCTTCACAAGTAGATCCTCGACCCATGCCTTAATTTTTAACTTTCTCTTTAGGTGGTTTAAATGCTGCTCGGACGATGACATCCACCGATAACCGACAGGCCTACCAACATGCGACAGGACAAAAATTCTAGATACCATGATTCTAGAGGTATGTACCTTAGTTACGGACTCTATAGTTTATCACAGCTATGCTTACTAGCATGGTGAGGATTCTGGGTAATATAATTTCAGATAGATGTATATGATTATCAAATTGTATCTTAAATTAGTTCTTAATATATCACCTCTATTATTAAGTCTTGTTATCAAAGTGTTCTGTTCCAACACCACCACTAGCTCTAGAATAGAGATAACATTAGTATCTTTAGCTTAGTTCTTATAGAGCTTCACCTTCATTAGTTCCTGAGTCAGCTTCTTTAGATAGTGTAGTAGTTTGGTAACTTGCAGGTAGGTTGGTGTCTAGTTGAGTATCAGTGTTGATTATGGGAAGTGTAGCTTGTGGGTCTGTGAGTGGTTCGTGGTTGGGTAAGTGAGCACGAGCTATCAGTGAATGAGCCTACAAATAACTTATAGCGTAGTACCATCTGCAACAATAGTTCTCAGATAGGTGTCAGATTATAGTTAGTAACTGGTATCCTGGAGTATTAAGCATGTATAGCATAGAGTTAGTATCTGTGTACAAAGGGTAACTGGAGCGAGAAAGTGATCAGAGTGTATGAAGACTAGGACGAGTGATATATGCAGTGTGTTAGTCTAGTATCAAGGAGTATTATTATGGGTGATAATATTATCTAGGTGTATTAGTGTAATATTGAGGTAGGATATATAAGGGAGTGTCATGGATATTAGAAGTGCAGGTATTCCATACAATGAGAATAGAGGGGTCCAGGTACGCCACCTGTGGTACGGTAGGTTGCTCAGCACCCGTAGAGAGAGCCACCCCAGTGGGGCAGGGCATTTGCGATGACGGTCGAGGAGGTCGATGCTACAGGTAAAGGGTTAGCATGTTCTTTTCTGTTCTTTCTTTCTGCCCTTTTTTTATCTATTGATTTGATTGATTCCTTAGTACCTTATAGTTGCATGTGATATATATTTAGTATAGTTAGTAATATATCCTTGTCATAGACTACAATATCATGATAGACAGAGACCATAACCATACATATGACAATAATTAGTGATTTCTTTAAATTGCATGCTTGTATGATTTTAGACGGGTTGGGGTTTGACCTAAAGGGGGCAACAACCATCTTAAATTTCGAGGATAAAATTTTTCTAAGGGGGATAGGATTGTAACTACCACTTTTCCAGAGAGGCATATTTTTGTCATTTTATAATTTTGTTTATATTACAATAGTTAGTTATATATTTATTTTATATTGTGTGTGCTAGCTAGTAGTTTGGACTAGTAGTTAGACTTGGAGTGGGTGCAACCTACACTAGACCAATTGAACCACATTGAGCCACATTAGGTTAGTCGTGTTTAGTTAGATTAATTAGTGAATCACTTAGTTAAAGAATATAATATTTCTTGCATTAGGAAGAGATCCTTTCACCTATTATATATTCTTTCATGAAAACCATTATAGGGCATAATAGACATTGTGCATTGCCAAACCTAACCCTAATAGAGGTGGCCGGTCCTAGCATGATGTATTTAAGATCTCATTGATTCATTAATACCCTACTTTATTCCCAAATTAGTTCATCCCTAAATTTGAGAAGAAATCTCATTTTCCTTAATTCATAAATTAATCCCTATTTCCCTTAAATTATAATCCCAAGGAGGCTAGGAGCTTGGAATAGCAAGGAGGAAGCATTGGAAGAAAGCTAGCTTGAAGGAGGTGTCAATTTCTTGGAATTGTTTTCTCTTGGTGTGTAACATTGGAAATCCATCTTCCAATAGAAAAAATTCCTAATCTTCTTGCCATTTCAATTCTAAATGATGTATTTGACCATTAGAAACCTACCCATGACTAAGGGCTACCCATAGGAAGAAAAAAATGGTTAATAGGAGGCCTATAGTGGAAGTTATATCGTTTTGGTGCCCAATTTAGGAGAAATTTGAGATTGGAGCACCAAGTATTTGTCATTAGGTCAATTAGTTATAATTAGGCTTGTATTGTTTGTGTGAGTCTAATTATGTGTCCACAATTGGATATGGAGAGCCCATATCACAATACTTTATGATACAAAGTATAGATTTGGTATTTTTTTCTTGTACTGTTCTTCTAGAGACTAATTTTATGTTATTAGCATAATTTCAATTATATTAATTATTATATATCATAAATTATATGTATTCGATATTATGGGGTTGTGGCATCATGGTGTAAATTTTTGGAAGTGTATCATAGAGTTTTATGGCACTTGTGTTGGGACACTAGGTGTTGCACACTAGGTGTTTGATCTTATTTATTGATGTATCTTGGTGTGTATTTTATAGTGTTGGTTGGTGCTTCAGATGTGGTTGTATTAGTTGATAGTATGTATGACTGTGTGTTTACCTAGGGTGGGTGCGTGTGGGTGTGTAGATGATTGTGCAATACATACATGTATCTTTTATTTTGGTAGCAGTTAGTAGCAGTAGTAGGGTAGTCTAGATTGGTTGTTGCCCAGTTAGTAGGGGGTATTTGATGTATGTTATGTGTGTATCAGCAAAGAGAAGAATCAGGTAAGTAGAAAGTTGGTTCAGTGGAGTGTACCTAATGCTAGAATAGTGCTATTACTGGTTGGAGTTAACTGATACTAGAGTTGCAAGTTAGAGGAAGGAAGGAGGAGAGATAAATGATTGCAAGTGTTAGAGAGTTTAGGGTATTTAGAAACTGTACTGTGTTGTATCAGTTAAAGGTCATGGGTCATGGGGTGAAGGAAAAAAGGATTGATTCAGCTGCTGTTATTTGTATTCTAGTTATGTCCAGTTGGGAAGAGGATGTTTGCAGTATGTACACAACAATGTGCACCACAATTACACTATTGTGCATAATCTTATGCACAGGCTATTGCATTCTAATGTTATCAATGGTGAGGGCTCGGGTACTAGATGTGTTAGGATTGTTGTTGCAACTATTTGGACAGTCATTTAATGTGGGTGCTAATTTGCAGGTAAGCAGTGAGGAAGGTTAGTGTAGTTAATAGTAGGCTTGGGTAGATAGAGATGTGTATGATATGTGTTAAGTGCCATGAGTGGTGCAGAAATGTGTATCAGACATAGGCAGTATCTAGGGAGAACTGAACTAAAATTATGTGGGCTTATTTAGGTTGTGCAGGTCTGTTCATTCTTGTTGCATTCATGGGTAAATATGAGGGGATGCTCTGGGTGTATCAGAGTGTTATTTCAGTGTGTTCTAACTGCAAGTAACTGCAAGTAAGGAAGGGTGTCCAGTTGTTTATTGTGCTTATGAAAAGAGGGTGAAGGGGCTCGGGCACTTAGGTGAGGAGTTGAGTATGAGTTGTGAGAAGAACATTGAGTTCAGTTGCTGTGCAACTTGGAAGAGAGATTTGGGGGTCAGATACAGGAGCATCAGAGAATGGAAAGAGTTGGTATCAGTGGTCGAGTGGACTTGGGTTGTAGTAATTTGGGACCTGTGCACTTGTGACTGATACCAAGTGTATCAGTAGTTACTTATGAGCTTGTGACAGTAAGTATAGGTTAGGTTTGAGTGTTTAATATGTGTATAGAAGTGTCATAAGTAAGTGGAGTGTGTTAGTGTAATAAAGGGTAAAAGATGTCAGTGTAGGATTGGTCCTAGGAAGGTATCTGTGAATTGTGATACATTGATTTAGTATCATTGGTGAGTATTAAGATTAGGATATTGTGTTAAGGTTTAGGATATGGTTATGGTACCATGGTGTGAGTATCAAATAGTCATAGTTAGGGTATTAGCTTAAGATATTAAGTATATAGTTGGGGTATTAGCAAAGTATAGGTGAGATACCTAAAATAATGAGCTAAAGTATTAGTATGTTACATTAATATAGATCAAGGTATTAGTTAATAGTGATATATATATATATATATATATATATATATATATATATATATATATATATATATATATTATATGATGTATAACATAATATATTAACTAGTATTTATAATATTAGTTAGTATAACCAGTTTTAGCAAGGTATGACCTAGTATAACCTTTTTTAGCAAGTGTTGACCTAGAAATCTAGTGACAACCTAGTATCACCTAGAATTACCTAGTTTAGCCTTATAACCACCATAGAAGCTAGGTACGAACCTAGAATCAAGATATTGACCTAGTTTGTCCTAGTTTGACTAGTATGACCTAGTTTTGACCTAGAAATTATATTTTAGCTTATTTAAGCATGTTTATTACTCCAATACACCAAATGACATAAAATTTTATATATAGGTTTGTGTGATATCAGTTCGGACACCGAGTTAGACCATTTGATCCTGACCTCAAGCGAGTACATTCTTTGATAGTTTTTATTATTTGATAATTACTATAATACAAGTATTTAAAAAAAATTACTTGACTCTTGACATGAAGGTACACAGATTAGTATACTTGGATTCTCGTCATGAGATGTTATTCCTCAGTGATTACCTTGATATTCACTGTGATTATATAGACCGTGATTCTCGTACTTGTATTATAGACCTTGTATAGTGATTACCGTTTCATGATTTGGATCCATTGTACTAGTTGGGGGCAAAAAAAGTGCTAGATAGATATGTGATCAAGAAACTTAAATATTGTATTCCATCATGTAGACAACATCCAATCATACACCTCACGTATGATTGTGTTCTCCATTAACAACAGCTAATCTTATATGATTGTGTCAAATGTAGACAACAGATAATCATATTGTACATGTGATTATGTTATAGCCTTAATAGTAGACCTTGATAACCCAAGCCGATCACATATCTAAATAATATTTCAAAAACTTAGTGTAGATTAAGTTCTTTTATGTATTCTATTTTATTGTTTACAAATTATGCCTTATTGCTCCATATTATCTGTCTTTTATTTCTACCATAGTATGATATCTGCTCATTGTTCTTCTTGTCTTGTACTACATTTACTATTATTATTTATAGTCATTATCAATTAAACTGGAACTGCTATTGGGTTGTACATCGCTCCAATCCTGACTGAATATATTTTTTAGAAGATGACTTAAAGGACTGGCGTCTGATATATTACGGACCACGGGAGGGAGTGGCGACCATGGCCCTGACATTCAAGAGTGATTACCGGAAGGACAAGTCTGTGTCACTAGATACCTTAGTTATATTACTTAGCACTTTTTACTGGATTTATTTCTATCATCTTTTAGACTTTGAGCTATTGTTAATATCTTAGACTTTATGATGGTATAGTTAGACTTGTAAACTTATATATTGTTGTTACTTCTCTAGTTGTGATTTTTGTGATTCCATTCCTTTATATGTTATCGTGCCATTATCTTTCTCTAGATGATCATAATTGAGTATTATATCATACTATATTATTTTCTCTTTTGGAGTTGAGATATCATTGACAGGTTTATATATATTATTGTGTGAGATGATTAGATAATGTTGTTGACCTAGAAAGTATTATACCGCCGGTGCTGCGGCTTAGGCTGGACCTACCTACGTGCTTGTTCCCTTACACCAGGTGCAGGTTATGACAATACCCAATATTACATTCTCACAACAAGACATGTAGCTGAAGTACAATCGACACGATCATCCTCTGTATTACACAGGTAAATCAGCACCATCAAGGTGGACCGGATGCACATCGACCCTGGTTCGTCAATCAGCATCATCCCGTGGAGTTTGTTGTCACGCTCAGTCCCAAAATATATAAAACTAGGAATACGTAAGCATGTCAGCCGTATGTATATGGCAACTCCAATATATGGAAACCATAACATATACCTATGATATATTTATGAATAATAATTCATAAGTGGTATATAATGTCACAAGTCATAGGCAATACTAATATCATCCACAAAACCAAATAGAAAAAATAACCAAATATGGCAATGAACCAAGTATGAAATAGTCGAAAAGAACTAATAGTTGGGCAGAGAAAAATCTACTACCAAGCTAAGTTAGAAATAGAATCCACTACTAAGATAAATAAACAAAAGAAAAATAGCAACCTCAACAACGAACTAATTAGACTCTAACATAAGAGCTCCTCGGGGGAGAATGAAGTAGGAATTTATGGTCCGTGCCTCTATGAATAGTCATGATCGTCTATAACTGGAATAGAACCAGGTCCTCAAAGGAACGTAACAAGATACATAGAAGCATGCCAATCATAAACTGAATATAAATATATGTACTAGGTAAACTAACCATGCTACGTTAATGCAATTCAGGATAACCTTTGCACGAATTGGCTGTCTAGCTAAAATAGGATCGACAAAGACTCCTCTGAGACTAGAGGCCTACATATACATAATATATCCAATCATATGCACAGACCGTAAAGCATCCCCTGGATGCCAGAGGCCAACTACTCTCATATAAATCCATGGTCGTTAACCCGCATCTCTCTTAGAGCATATGATCACAGAAAAGTATAAAGTAGTCCAAACGACTCGTATATATCCTCTATGTAGAAGCATAAAAAAATTATGCAGGCTGCATAAGGGTCATGCCCCTTCAACAAGCCGCAGAGAAGCCATATGAGGCCTAAAAAAATCAAAGCCGCAGAGAAGCGACATACGGCCTGAACAGTCAAGCCGCAGAAGAGCCACATGCGGCCTAATCAACCAAATCGCAAAAAAATTGCATAGTATACTGTATGCAACCTGAACGACCATAGAGCAGAGAGGCAGCATAAAAACCCCTGACACAGATTTTAATGTCTGTCAGAAGCTTTGACACAACACTCGTTACTCTGAGATGCTTCGAGACTCGTGAAGACGACAGCTCAGGAAAAGATAACAATTCACATCAGTACATTAATTGCTTTGACAAATATGCCATGCCACGTGGTCCCTCATATTCGACTATACTGTATACGGCTTCGCCAACATGCGGCCAGAGTTTTCATCCAATCAAGGCCAAATGAGCGCACGTATGCGGCTACAAGACCCATGCAGCCTCGCCACCATGCGATCAGAGTGTCCATTCGACTAAGGCCCAAACAAGAGCATGTATGTGGCTACAAGACCCTTGCATCCTCGCCATCATGTGGCCACGTTGCTATGCGACCTCCAGCTCACAAGATCTTTCCGTTATAATTATAGAGATATTCGCATAGTTAGTGCTTAGTACGTGTCCAGCTGACCAAGTCACGCCCATAACAGGTTAATAACAATCTCGATATCTCTTTAACAACATATCCCAACAAAGACGATGTGACAATCGGCCCATGGAAAATGATGACAGTTGCAACCACATTATGTTGAAGGAACCTATGCGGCCACCAAACAGAGGCATATGCGACACCCATAGTCCATCAGCATGACGGCTATGAATAGGATCACCTTGAACGTTCTAAAGGCTGGCTTTTTTCTTCTGCTTCAGAGAGAAAGCATACCATGTCACACCCTACCCCGAGGGCTGTCCGGACCACCACTTCTTCCCGTCGGGCCGGAGGACCAGACGCGAATCACCGTGCCTCGACGTACCGGACGCGAATCACTGTGCCTCGGTGCCTCCTGACGGGGTACCATATGGCCCGTTTGATACCGAAATGTGATATAGTGCGAGCCTGGGGTTACGCCCGCACAAGGCAACATCATTTAAGTTGTTTGGCTATCATAGCATCAATCGAGTAAGCAGTGGAGGGACATTATTGTAATGTAATATATTTAGCCAACTGAGTATTCGGGGCAAATTGAGGGACTGGATTTCTCTTAGAAAAGGCATCATTCTATATATGATGCTCCTTTATATGATGGCAACTCGAGGCAATCGAAACTAGAATTCTGGATCTTGGAGATTGAGGCACGCCTTTCGCTCCCTCGGATGATCCAGTACCTGCAAGCAAGTAAAGTGTTGGTGGGTCAGCACTTTTATAAGTACTAGTGAGATAAAACAACGGTGAGATAAAACAACTGAACAGAAACAAGCATTCACTAAAACCAACACTAAGTAATCATGTGGTAAAAAATTATATTACTAGTGATCTTTCTAGTTTTACCTAGGTTTGTTTCATGCAGTTAGATAGCAGAGTCATATTACTTTCTTTATAAAATATCTTTTAAAATAGAGTTTCATATTCGATATAAGCAAGCAAGACAAGTCGTTCATTCTGTTTCAGGGTGTGTGTAGCGTGTCTTATGAGACTCTAGGAACAAATACACATCTAGACACCAATGCATATCTTAGGGGCAGTCCTCTATCCAAGCCAACACAATGAACTAACTTATATGTAGTGCGGTCCCCGAGTATCTCAGGATCGGCTGTCACGACCCGCACCCGGGTAAGGGTACTAGTCGGAAACAACGCCCAGCCTACGCCGCAGAATCGGCGGTAGAACGCTGTCTAGAAAGTCTATCTAATATAATGAACCACCAAAAGATAGTGTACTCAATCACAGAACTAAGATAGAATAAACACGAATCAGATAAGAATAGAATAGTCATCAACTCATGAGTTTAAAATAATACATCAATGAGTCTGAAGAGTAACAAAAATAAGCTGGAGACAAATCCAGTACAAAAGAATACTATCATACTACAAGCTACACTCTAGGGTCAACTGTCTCAGTTGGGATAAGTCCCTCTTGAGCCATGGTCTCTGAATCTAAACCCACAACATCCTGGGGTCCATAATAGGTAGGGTACTCCTCAGTGTCATCTGGAAAAATATATCCAGTCAGAAAAGGAGCAGAGTACATCTCTAACAGCAGTTCTAATCCATGATAAAAACTATGTAACAGTAAATAGCTGTGGATAAACAAGATGCACAAAATAGATACAAGAGATATATAGACAATAAGGAAATACTGGAAAGAAATACAATAATGAACAATATGACAATGAAACAATAATACTAATGACTAAGTGTGTGAGTACAAGCTTAACATGTGATCGGCTTGGGCAAGATACAATGCGGCCTGGCTAATCATACGTGCGGTGCATGATCAACACTATTCGCTTACCAATACTTTATTCAATAGGGATTTGATCACATATCTATACTAATACTCCCCACCCCCAACTGGTATAATAGATCCAACCACGGTATGCTATGGCACTAGATTTCCCAAGAAGATAGCTAGTCTCCCGGAGAATCGGTGTCTGTACATGTACAAGATAACCAATGAAACAATACTTGCACCATATACACCATATACCAAGGAATAACATCTCATGACGAGATCCGGATATACCAATCCGTGTAACCATAGTGGTTAGAGAAACATATAAATCTACACTAGATACAACGAACATAGAGGATATCATAAATGAGAAACTATCAGAGAATGTACTGGCCTGAAGTCCAATGAAAAAGTCTCACAGATGTCTGACTCGGTGCCTCGAAGACCTAGATATGGAATACCACATTAATACAAGGTCCCGGAAAGAGAACAAGTCAAACTAGTCAACTATGGTCAACTCTAAAGTCAAACATGGTCAAACCAAGGTCAACCTCACAAGACCTCTATATAAAATAATATAGAAATAAAATACAACAATTTAGGAATAAAAATTAGATCCCAAATCATACTCACACAAAGTATACTAATAATACAATTAATGCACACTCTAAATAATGTATATACAAACCAATATTTATACAAATAAAATAATATATTATTATTAGTATTATACCTCACAAAAACACCTATATATATACATATATATAAATCAAAATGCATATATATATATATATATAAAACAAATTTAATAACTATATACTTATATATACATACATATAAACTTACAAAATTAAAATACCAAACACATGCACATATTAATGTTCATATTTTACATGGCTAGAAGCGCACCTAAAATATATACATTAATATACAAATAATTACATAATAATTATAAATAATATAATTACACAATTAAACACATAAATATATTTTATAAAATATTTATGTATAATTTATACTATTAATATAAGTATATATATAATTACATGCAAGAAAGCTACATATTATATTTGTATATCATATTAGCACACACAAAAATATATAGATCTATGCTACAATAATTACTATAATAAATACACAAAATAAATATATAATATCTATATATATTTACTAATTATAATTGAAGAATTTAAACCATACATAATTAGATCTATTCAAAAATCCATACAATTGGAGAGTATCACACCGTAGTCCACTAGATCTAGGATACGCATATGTCACGAGTCCAACACACAACCAATTGTACCCCGAAGGATACAAACAAATCACAAATAATATTTATAAATAAATCAAAGTGTCAAAAGTAGATCTATGTGTCCGTGTCAAAATACGACATGTTCAAAGCCCCGTGTCGGAGAGAAAACCCACAAAATGACACGTATCACCAAATAGTTGGGATACGAACCACATGTACCCAAATATGGACACAACACAAGCCCCAAACACATAAGCACATGCCCAATTGATCTATAGGATCAATTGACACACACAACAAAATGTAAATTCGGAATTCCAACAAAATTAACACAAAAAGCAACATAACTTTCTCCATGGGTCTCCTATGAACATAAAACAAAGTCCTATGGGTAGTACATACATATGGGTTGATTTTACATGATTAAATCTCAGATTTAGAAGCTATTTAAATGGGAAAAATCTAAATTATACCTATTGGGAGATGGATTCCCAATGAAACCTCCAATTGAGAAGAACTTGCTTCCAAATTATAGATCCTTGCTCCTCTTTGTAGATCCTTGCTTCCTTCTTCTAGATTCTTGCTTCCTCCTTCTCTAATGGTGAATTGAGAAGAATTTGGAATGAATTTGGTAGGGAATTAGAATGGGAATGAAAGGAATTTGGGAGTGGGAAATTCTAGATCTAGATTTGGAATGAGAATAAGAGGAGAGAGAAATTCCCCCCCTCTTTTAATAGGCCGGCCTTGCCCCTCTCCCAAGCAATTATAAAATGTCCAATGTACCCCTTGGGGCCTCTCATGAAGAAATAATTAAGGAAGGAAGCTTCTAGTCTAATCACTTAATTAATTTAATCCATCTCCTTAACCATGGGCTTTCTAAATGGGCCAAATCTAACTATTTAATTCATGTTGGTCCATGGGTCCAAACTACACTAGTTGGGTCCACTAAAATAAGTCCAAAATAATTAAATAACATCCAACAATAATTAAATAATACAACAAAAATTATTTACCATGCACAATATTTATTTAAATAAGAAATTACTAAAATACCCTTTCCTAAAAATTGTGGTAGTGACAAGTCTACCCTCCTTAAAATAATTTCGTCCTCGAAATATAAAGATGAAAACTACCCCCAGAAAATTACAGAACAGAACTAAAGAATCACAATTAACTAATGAACAGAACATAACTAAAAAATAATATACCTCAAGGTACAAACAAATATGGATAACGCTCTCGCATGTCATCCTCTCTCTCCCAGGTAGACTCCCCTGGAGAGTGATGCCTCCATGCGATGCGCACCAAAGGAATAGTCTGGTTCCTCAGCACCTTCTCTCTCCGATCCAGAATCTCAACTGGCTGCTCTGGATAGCTAAGAGTAGGGCCCACCTCTATCTCCGAGTGATCCAATACATGACTAGGATCTGCCACGTATCATCTCAACTGCGACACATGAAACACGTTGTGCACTCCCTCCAATGCAGGTGGCAAGTCTAGTCTATAAGCAACTGCACCGACCCTCTCTAGAATAGTGAAAGGTCCGATGAATCGCGGACTAAGCTTTCCGCCTCCACCGAAGCGAATCGTGCCTCGTGTCGGAGAAATCCTCAGAAACACCAAACCACCCACCTAGAACAAAATACCATCTTAAGAACTTAATCTATAACAAACAAGAACAAGCACAAACAAAATCTAAACTATACCTCAAACTCCAAAGTCTCCGATGGCTATCGGCCCAATGCCGCTGTCTGTCCTGCACCACTCGAAGTCTGTCTCTGATCAACTAAACCTTCTCCGCTGCATCCACAACCATCTCTGGCCCAAGCAAAACTCTCTCTCCAACATCGTCCCAAGACAAAGGAGTACGACACCTCCGACCATATAGAGCTTCAAAAGGTGACATCTCTATACTGGCCTGGTAACTGTTGTTGTAAGCAAACTCTACCTAATGGAGATGGTCCTCCCAAGAACCCCCAAAATCTAGTACACAAGTGCGCAACATATCCTCGAGAGTCTGGATAGTCCGCTCAGACTGCCCATCTGTCTGGGGATGATATGCAGTACTAAACTTGAGCTGAGTGCCCAAACTCTCCTGCAAACTCCTCCAGAAATGAGAAGTGAAATGACTATCCCGATCTGAGACTATGCTGACGGGAACTCCATGTATCCTAACGATCTGCCTCACATATATCTCTGCCAGCTTCTCCGTAGACAAACCCACCTTAAAAGGCAAAAAGTGGGCCGACTTGGTCAACTTATCAACAATGACCCAAATTGCGTCTTTCCCTCCTGGAGATCGTGGAAGTCCGGACACAAAATCCATAGTAATGTGTTCCCACTTCCACTCTGGAATGGATAATGGCTGAAGTAACCCTCCTGGCCTCTGCCTCTCGGCTTTCACCTGCTGGCACACTAAGCATCTGGATACAAACTGTGCCACTTCCCTCTTCATGCCATACCACCACACACACTCTTGCATATCCCGATACATCTTGTTAGCACCTGGATGTATGGAATACTGAGAGCGATGCGCTTCCTGCAACACCTCCTCTCGCAACTCCCCACTAGGCACACACAATCTAACTCCATGCCTCAATGATCCATCCTCTGCAATAGTGAAATCATCCTCCAATCCTGCTCTCACCTGAGCTCTGATACTCCTCAAAGATACATCATCATACTGTGCTGCCTTAATCCTGTCCATCAAATCTGAGTGTATCTGCAATCCCCACATCTGCATAGCACCACCAGGAACAATCACCTCAATGCCCAAGCTCTCCAAGTCCTCCAACAAATATCGATCCTGCGTTAAGAACATAGCTACCGGATACCTGCTCAAAGCATCGGCAACTACATTGGCTTTCCCAGGATGATATTGCAAAGAGATATCAAAATCCTTCATCAGTTCCAACCACCGATGCTGCCTCATATTCAACTCCTTCTGCGTGAAAAAGTACTTCAAGCTTTTGTGGTCTATGAAGATCTCCACACGCTCTCCGTACAAATAATGTTTCCACAACTTCAGAGTGAAGATGACGGCTGCCAACTCCAAATCATGGGTAGGATAGTTCTTTTCATGAGGACGCAATTTCCTGGATGCATAGGCAATCACTTTCCCATACTGCTGAAGAACACAACCTAAACCCTTCTCCGATGTATCACTATAAATAGTGAAACCTCCGAACCCTGATGGCAACGTCAAAATAGGAGCAGATGTCAACCTCTTCTTCAACTCTTCAAAAGCAACCTGGCAATCCTTCGTCCAAACAAACTCCACATCCTTCCTTGTGAGTCTGGTCATCGGCTCGGCAATCCTCGAAAAATCTTGCACAAACTTCCTGTAGTAGCCTGCCAATCCCAAGAAACTCCTGATCTCTGCTATCGAACTCGGAGTCTTTCAAGATTCCACTGCTGAAATCTTCTTCGGATCTACTGAAATACCATCACCAGTCACAACATGCCCCAAGAATTCTACCTTGTCCAAGAAAAACTCACACTTGGACAACTTCCCATAAAGCTTCTCCTTCCTCAGCACATCCAACACAATCCTCAAATGCTCCTCATGCTCCTCCGGTGTCCTCGAGTATATGAGTATGTCGTCGATGAACACCACCACGAACTTGTCAAGGTACTGGTGGAACACCTTGTTCATCAAGTTCATAAATACTGCTGGTGCATCAGTCAAACCAAACGGCATCACCATAAACTCGTACTGACCATACCGAGTTCTAAAAGCTGTCTTCGGTAAGTCCTCCGGCTTCACCTTCACCTGATGGTAGCCTGATCTCAAATCTATCTTAGAAAACACCTTCGCACCACTCAACTGATCAAACAGATCATCAATCCATGGCAAAGGATACTTATTCTTGATAGTGAGATTATTCAAAGCCCTGTAATCAATGCACATACGCACCGATCCATCCTTCTTCGGTACAAACAATACCGGGGCTCCCCATGGTGAAGAACTCTATCTGATAAACCCCTTATCCTGCAATTCGTCCACCTGCTTCTTCAACTCGACCAGCTCGCTGTTGTTTACTCTATAGACATGCTACGAAATTGGTTCTGCACCTGGCACCAAGTCTATAGAAAATTCAACATCTCGATCTGGTGGCAATCCTGGCAATTCCTCAGGAAATACGTCCAAGAATTCTGCTATCGACGGATGCAGCAACTCCTTATCTTCCACCATAGCTCCACAAATAATGCCTTCGCCCTGCTCTGCAGCTCCTCTAGCAAACTCGAACTCTGGCTCTCCTGGCGAACCAAACAAAACTCTACCTCCTCTACAGTCTATGCTAGCACGGTGCCTACTCAACCAATCCATCCCAAGTACAATGTCATAGCTTGGAAGTGGCATTACAAGTAGACACGCACTCAACTCCCGGCCTCCTAGAGTAACTCTCTGATCCTTGCAAATATCATTAACCAGGATAATGCCTCCCCCGGTCATGATCTTGCAAGTCCTAAGCAAAGACTCAGCTACCAAACCATGCTTCAGAGCAAAAGAAACAGATACAAAACTATGGGAAGCACCACTATCAAACAAAGCTAAAGCTGGAATGGAATCAAGAAGAATAAAACCTGCGATGACATCTCCGGTGAGTTCCTCCTCTTCGACGGTCATAGCAAACGCTCGTCCCTGTCGAGCACCTCCCTGCTGTTGATGCTGGACAAAATGCTGCTGCTGTGTCGGAAGCGATCCCCTCGGCTGTGCTGCAGGTGGTCTCGTCTGTGTCCTCAGAGCTGGAGCTGCTCCCTGAACTTCACGACGAGGAAACTCCCTTGATTGATGCCCTTCAGTACCACAATACAAACAAACTCCTAGCCTCCTCCTGCAAACTTCCCAGATGTGGCCAGGCTTCTTGCAGAAGTTGTATGGAGCTTGCTGTAACTGTCTCTGCTGCTGAGGTGCCTGGTGAAAAGGCGCTCTAGCTAGAGTCTGGTTCTGCTGTGGCTGCTGGAAAGGTTTGGACTGGAAATTAGAACGTTTGGCAGATACTGCACTGCCGTTGGCCCCCAGAAAAGAATCACGGTCTCTCTTGGTCTTCAAACCCAGATCCCGCTCAACCTTGCGTGCCTCCGCAAGTATCTCCGAGTATGTCTCATAAAAATATGGAATAAGAATCAATAAGGCACACGATGTAAGACATCAAGGAAAGGACAGTTTAAGGGATCAAGTATCAATGTCAAAGGAGAATAGTTGAATCAAAAGAATTTTCCTAGATGTGATTGAGTATCTAAGCCTATTTCTTATATCCTATTGCAGGCTCGCAGTAGTACAACTAAGTTGTCGCACTACCACGACATCACATACTTGTGAAGCTAGACCTGCATGGGCCACCACCAAAAACGTGTCACGACCCGCACCCGGGTAAGGGTACTAGTCGGAAACAACGCCCAGCCTACGCCGCAGAATCAGCGGTAGAACGCTGTCTAGAAAGTCTATCTAATATAATGAACCACCAAAAGATAGTGTACTCAATCACAGAACTAAGATAGAATGAACACGAATCAGATAAGAATAGAATAGTCATCAACTCATGAGTTTAAAATAATACATCAATGAGTCTGAAGAGTAACAAAAATAAGCTGGAGACAAATCCAGTACAAAAGAATACTATCATACTAAAAGCTACACTCCAGGGTCAACTGTCTCAGTTGGGATAAGTCCCTCTTGAGCCAGGGTCTCCGAATCTAAACCCACAACATCCTGGGGTCCATAATAGGTAGGGTACTCCTCAGTGTCATCTGAAAAATATATCCAGTCAGGAAAGGAGCAGAGTACATCTCTAACAGCAGTTCTAATCCATGATAAAAACTATGTAACAGTAAATAGCTGTGGATAAACAAGATGCACAAAATAGATACAAGAGATATATAGACAATAAGAAAATACTGGAAAAAAATACAATAATGAACAATATGCCAATGAAACAATAATATTAATGACTAAGTGTGTGAGTACTAGCTTAACATGTGATCGGCTTGGGCAAGATACAATGCGGCCTGGCTAATCATACGTGCGGTGCATGATCAACACTATTCGCTTACCAATACTTTATTCAATAGGGATTTGATCACATATCTATACTAATACTCCCCACCCCCAACTGGTATAATAGATCCAACCACGGTATGCTATGGCACTAGATTCCCCAAGAAGATAGCTAGTCTCTCCGAGAATCGGTGTCTGTACATGTACAAGATAACCAATGAAACAATACTTGCACCATATACACCATATACCAAGGAATAACATCTCATGACGAGATCCGGATATACCAATCCGTGTAACCATAGTGTCGAGAGAAACATGTAAATCTACACTAGATACAACGAACATAGAGGATATCATAAATGAGAAACTATCAGAGAATTTACTCGCCTGAAGTCCAATGAAAAAGTCTCACAGATGTCTAACTCGGTGCCTCGAAGACCTAGATATGGAATACCACATTAATACAAGGACCCGAAAAGAGAACAAGTCAAACTAGTCAACTATGGTCAACTCTAAAGTCAAACATGGTCAAACCAATGTCAACCTCACAAGACCTCTATATAAAATAATATAGAAATAAAATACAACAATTTAGGAATAAAAATTAGATCCCAAATCATACTCACACAAAGTATACTAATAATACAATTAATGCACACTCTAAATAATGTATATACAAACCAATATTTATACAAATAAAATAATATATTATTATTAGTATTATACCTCACAAAAACACCTATATATATACATATATATAAATCAAAATGCATATATATATATATAAAACAAATTTAATAACTATATACTTATATATACATACATATAAACTTATAAAATTAAAATACCAAACACATGCACATATTAATGTTCATATTTTACATGGCTAGAAGCGCACCTAAAATATATACATTAATATACAAATAATTACATAATAATTATAAATAATATAATTACACAATTAAACACATAAATATATTTTATAAAATATTTATGTATAAATTATACTATTAACATAAGTACATATATAATTACATGCAAGAAAGCTACATATTATATTTGTACATCATATTAGCACACACAAAATATATAGATCTATGCTACAATAATTACTATAATAAATACACAAAATAAATATATAATATCTATATATATTTACTAATTATAATTGAAGAATTTAAACCATTCATAATTAGATCTATTCAAAAATCCACACAATTGGAGAGTATCACACCGTATTCCACTAGATCTAGGATACGCATGTGACACGAGTCCAACACACAACCAATTGTAGCCCGAAGGATACAAACAAATCACAAATAATATTTATGAATAAATCAAAGTGTCAAAAGTAGATCTATGTGTCCGTGTCAAAATACGATATGTTCAAAGTCCCGTGTCGGAGGGAAAACCCCCAAAATGACACGTATCACCAAATAGTTGGGATACGAACCACATGTACCCAAATTTGGACACAACACAAGCCCCAAACACATAAGCACATGCCCAATTGATCTATAGGATCAATTGACACACACAACAAAATATAAATTCGGAATTCCAACAAAATTGACACAAAAAGTAACATAACTTTCTCCATGGGTCTCCTATGAACATAAAACAAAGTCCTATGGGTAGTACATACATATGGGTTGATTTTACATGATTAAATCTCAGATTTAGAAGCTATTTAAATGGGAAAAATCTAAATTATACCTATTGGGAGATGGATTTTCAATGAAACCTCCAATTGAGAAGAACTTGCTTCCAAATTATAGATCCTTGCTCCTCTTTGTAGATCCTTGCTTCCTTCTTCTAGATCCTTGCTTCCTCCTTCTCTAATAGTGAATTGGGAAGAATTTGGAATAAATTTAGTAGGGAATTGGAATGGGAATGAAAGGAATTTGGGAGTGGGAAATTCTAGATCTAGATTTGGAATGAGAATGAGAGGAGAGAGAAATTCCCCCCTCTTTTAATAGGCCGGCCTTGCCCCTCTCCCAAGCAATTGTAAAATGTCCAATGTACCCCTTGGGGCCTCTCATGAAGAAATAATTAAGGAAGGAAGCTTCTAGTCTAATCACTTAATTAATTTAATCCATCTCCTTAACCATGGGCTTTCTAAATGGGCCAAATCTAACTATTTAATTCATGTTGGTCCATGGATCCAAACTACACTAGTTGGGTCCACTAAAATAAGTCCAAAATAATTAAATAACATCCAACAATAATTAAATAATACAACAAAAATTATTTACCATGCACAATATTTATTTAAATAGGAAATTACTAAAATACCCTTTCCTAAAAATTGTGGTAGTGACATCGGCAGGTGTTGGTCCAGCATACCAATGACTCATTTATCTGATGCTATTGGCAGCTGTGACTCATGGTTGCTTTCTACTATCTCTGTGGCAGCCGTAACACATACAGTTTAGCTCTCCACCAATAGCTAATGTCCGACCGATGCAAATGTATGAAAATACTATCAAATAAACTTCAGGATGCAAACGAGATGAACCATCAGACTATAATCTTTGAACATATTCAGGCACACGATATGGTTCTCTCGGAGCATAGGCGATAGTGAACATATTCATGCAAACATATACTCTTAGACAAGCATTTCAGGATTCTTAGTTAAGCAGACATGTTTATTTTAAAGATAAGCTAGGTGAGTTCGTTTATTTGCATGCAAGGCAGGTTCTATCATTCTCTTATGAAAACAAGAATGCAAAAACTCAGATTTATTATTAAGGCATACAAGAATCAGAGAACGAAGTTCTGCCCACTTACCTTGATACATAATACCAACGCGGAGTGGGGTATTACATACCACCCCCGGCCAATATAGAGAGAGCATACCGATAGGAGCAAAGAGAGAACGTAAGCTTCCTCACCCTGCATCAGATAATCCATGGAGTAAAGGATACACCATAGCACTCATTATCTATCGCCACACCCCAGAATAAAAAAAATTGTAATTAGATTGTCCTTCCATGATCTCTTTATACTTTCTTCCATTTGTTGATTAAATCAAGCTCTTTTTAGAACTTTTGAATTTAATAACGAATAAGATGGCAACTCTGCTGGGAACAACTTTCTCTTTTGATGAGAAAGTTATGGCACGATCCGACGCAGCCAATCTCTGGTCCACTCAAAGGATGCTGATGGTCCGCTTCGACCAGTAAGTTTTCTAGGACATGCTCTCCGGGGACATCACGAGTCCTTCTCCGAGGCAATCAAAACCTAAGAAGATACGTAGGACGCGGGTAGCAAAGGCCACCGTGCCTTACCCAACTATGGAGCAGGTGCTTCCCGTCTCTCTCTCTGCCGCAGGGACCGTAAATCATGCGTCCACTGCTCATGCGGCAGCCTCTTCCAACCAGAAGGGTGCTTACCACTAGAAGACCCACAGGACGCAGGTAGAAAAGGCCACCGTGCCTCACCCACCTGTGGAGCTTGCAATCCTCGCCTCTCTCCCTGTTGCTGAAGGCACTCGCCAGACATCCCCTCATGTTGTCCATGCGATATTCTCGCCTGACGCAGAAAACGGTAAGCCCCAAACTCTGGCAGAGGAAAATACTACGATGTTAGGCATTCGGGCAATGATGCAAGCTCTATACGGCCAAGGAGGAGGTCGAATAAGACTCACTATTTCACATCGGTTGACGGCCATAGGCGGATGGCCGCATGCGACTCTGGCAGCAATACTGACCCTATGCGCCATGCTGAGAATAGTAAAAATCCAAACTTGAAATCTTCTTACTACGCGTCTATGGGTGCCAAGTCGAAGAAGTCTGGGGCAGTACGAGCTCATCATGGTCAAGCAACTATCCATCCGGCTGACCGTCGGAGGGCACCGCTAATTGTTATGTGGTCCCCTGATGGAAAGATGTATAAGACCGACCTGTGCGTCCAGCCCTCAGCGACAAATGGACAGGGTCAGTCTCCAAAGTCTTCCATTGACGATCTGGAGAAATTTCTTATATGAACCCTAGATTAGGAAGAAAAATAATACCCATACACCCGTGCACTCGATCTACCCATGGTCACAAAAAAGGTGCAAAGGTGAGTCAGCCCTCGCCTGACTTGCGCAATATGATCAATCACATGAGCAAGGCGAGGAAAAAAACTAAGGCATGTGAAGTATCCTTCCCAGGACATCACTGTGCCAAAATTATCAACTTCTGCTGTAATAAAGTGGCAGTACTCATAAGCAGGCAGTCGGCATTCAAATGACTGCACCCGAGGGTACCTATTCGACAACAATCCAAGGATCAGGTTCAAACACCCGAGGAGGATGAGATACCATTCACCTTATGTTATTCTGCTCAAAAAGGTCCTTCCACCTTGGGAGGGAAAAAGTCCAGCACCGCCAGTCTGTCAATCTCAACCAGTGCATTGAGAAGGCGATTACCAAGAGAACCAGCAGTGGGACCTACGGAAGGAGTTTTTTAGGGCACCCGCTCGAAGAAGAAGCTATCAACTGCTGGGGGTATCTCTTTTTCTGAACCCCTGGGGGTTACACAAGCTAGGGGTAGTAATCCCCCAAACCTATACGATAATCTGGCGTTCCAAGGAGATGAAGATTCCCAAGGAACGGATGCTGAAGTCCTTGGGGGTAGCCACCCTCGGAGAGAAGATGCCACCTCCTACGCTGGGGGTAGTACTCCTACTAAGTCTGAACCGGGCATGACACTGCCAACCTTCCCTGCAACTATTCGTAGCAAGAGTCCGAAGAAAAAGTGCTACATCTACTATCATATCCATCTCTCCACATACAAGAACGACACACATGGCGGGGGACGAGTATGAAGGCCCTAGTGATCGGCAGTGCCTCGAGGTCCTAGAGGCCAGACCATGAGTGAATCAATGTAAGCCTTGACCCAAGCAGCGCTAGACATTAAGGCAAATATAGCCTCCCAACCAGCGAGGGCTTCTGAACAAGCAAGCATGGACCCTGGGACCAATATGGACTCTGACGCAACCGCTCCGCCCATAGTAAAAAATTACCCTCTGCCCGGTTCATCTGTCCCTTCTGCGGGAGATGAAAAAAAGAAGCAATAAGAGAAATTCGGGAACTCCGGGCTCGCCTAGATTCTATGGGAAGCTGAGACTCATGCGCGAGCTCGAGATACGACAACCATACCCCCATGAGTGGAGGGATATTTCGTGCCTATCAAAGTATAAGCCCTTCAACCTGAACCCATTCGACGGAAAGACTTTCCCCCGTCAATACATGAGCTATTTTGAGATGTGGTACCTACCTCGTAGTAACGCACTCCTCACCAAGCTCTTTGTGGGGACATTGTTCGGGATCGTATTCGACTAGTTTTGCAGCTTACAAGATAACTGTATCTCGTTGTTTGACAACTTCAAGTGTATTTTTCTCGAAAGATTCTATAACGGAGGAAGCGACATGACGATGTCTTCCCTAATGGATATCACCCAAGGGAAAAGGGAACTCATCCAAAATTATATTGAGCATTTTTTCCATGCTTAACTGAGGTTGCCTCCAGGCAATCCCGAGTCCACACTGATGGACATGTGCCACAGGAACCTACTGCCGGCAGCCACTCTCTGGATGGGTGACAGTCAATTCAAAGACTGGGCATCATTCATCATCAACATTGTCGATGCTAAAAAAAGGTCAAAGATGCCCGGCTCCTCGGAATACAGATCCCTGTCGCCGATGATAGGGGAAATATCCCAACAATAACAACAGCTGCAATAGCAGCCGCGAAGGAAAAGGGAAGATGGCCCTAGTGGTTAGCTTAACCAAGAAACTCGCACAAAATTTGACTGAAGTTCCAAATACCCAGAACACTTACTCCTTCAAAGATGAAGATATTATGCCCATCTTAGATGTATTGATGAAGGGTGGCAAGCTTCGGCTCCCCGAAGTCAAGCACCCTGTAGAGGTAGCCAAGCCGAACGATCCAAAATACTGATATTACCATCGCTATATCCAGCATGCGATGAATGAATTCTATACCCTCAAGCGATACATCCAGCACCTGCTTGACACCAAGGCCCTTACCTTGGACTTCGACGGCAAGTTGCTTCTAATTATGATTCTAGACTTGCTCGTGTCCTTCGGGATATGTTTAGTGATGTGGTGAAGCCGTATCGCAAGCGTATCATAGATTGAATGTGATACGGGTGCGGTGCACTCCACATGTTTGATACTTTGTATTTCAATTCAATTTACCTTCATCATAGCTATTAGAGTATTATAATTGTTATATGATATAGATATATATGTATAGTTATATGTATGTTCTATTTTTATTTGTGATATGTTGGTGGTCATTGGAGAGTAGGAGAGTTCATTTAGTATAGGTATGTGACAATTTCTGCCAACATAGTGTCCCTATAGTTTGATAACTTCCCTACGATGTAAGCCCAGGACGGAGTCATACCGATCACGAGGGCAATAATAGAGATAGTTGTAATGCCCCACTCCGCGTCGATATTATGTATCAAGGTGAGTGGGCAAAACTTTATTCTTTGATTCTTGCACGCATTAATAATAAATCTTAGTATTTGTTTGCTTGTTTTCACAAGAGATTGATAGAACCTGCCTTGCATGCTAATAAACGAACTCACCTAGCTTGTCTTTGAAACGAACATGTCTGCTTAACTAAGAATCCTGAAAGACTTGTCTAAGAGTATGTATTTGCATGAACATGTTCACTATCGCCTATGCTCCGAGAGAACCATATCGTGTGCCTGAATGTGTTCAAAGATTATAGTCTAATAGTTTGTCTCTTCTATATCCTAACATTTATTTGATAGTATTTTTATGCATTTGCATCGGTCGAACAAATACTATTGGTGGAGAGCTGAACTGCATGTGTCACGGCTGCTACAGAGATAGTGGAAAGCAACCATGAGCCACAGCTGCCAATAGCATCAGATAAATGAGTCATTGGTATACTGGACCAACAGCTACCGATCCTGAGATACTCGGGGACCGCACTGCATATAAGCTAGTTCATTGTGTTGGCTTGGATAGAAGACTACCCCTAAGATATGCATTGGTGTCTAGATGTGTATTTGTCCCTAGAGTCTTACAAGACACTGCGCACACCCTGAAACAGAACGAACAGCTTGTCTTGCTTGCTTATATCGAATATAAACTCTATTTTAAAAGATGTTTTATAAAGAAAGTAATATGACTCTGCTATCGAACTGCATAAAATGAACCTAGGTAAAACTAAAAAGATCACTAGTAATTTAATATTTTACAATATAATTAATTAGTGTTGGTTTTAATGAATATTTGCTTCTGTTCAGTTGTTTTATCTCACCAGTAGTTATAAAAGTGTTGACACACCAACATTTTACTTGCTTGTAGGTACTGGATCGTCCGAGGGAGCGACAGGCGTGCCTCAATCCCCAAGACCCGAAATTATAATTTTGATTGCCTCGAGTTGCCATCATATAAATGGGCATAATGTATGGAATAATGCCTTTGCTAAGAGAAATCTAGTCCCTCGATTTGCCCCAAATACTTAGTTGGCTAAATGTATTATATTACAACAATGTCCCTCCGCTGCTTACTCGATTGATGCTATGATAGCCAAACAACTTAAATGATGTTGTCCTATGTGGGCGCAACCCCAGGCTCATACGACATCACGTCCCGGTATCAAACGGGCCATACGGTACCCCATTGGGAGGTGCCGAGGCACGATGATTCTCGCCTAGTGGGGACGGCGAATTAGCCTGCGAGAGATCGGGGCATGACAGATTGGTATCAGAGCCTGGCTTATACGCCTTTGGACTTCGTTTTGACTTTCACAGTTTTGAAAGCTCGTTCATGGATTATGTGCATATTCTCTCTCATTGTCCCAATTAAAATATTCTAACAATGAGTCTAAATATTTTTAAAAAATGCATGTGAATGATGTGATTGCTTATATAAAATCGTGATGTTAAGGCTTTTGTGCCGACCTATACAAAACCCTTAAGATTTTTGCAAGTAGCTTGTCTGATTTTGCGATCTCTAAGTTTGGTTGAATGTATACGTTTGAGGGATGCCTTGAACGTGTACACGATCCAAGACTCAAGAAAATATAAAACTCGAGTGCTAAGACTTCGCTATCGCTAAGTTGGTTGGTGTGCTCATGCTTGAGGTGCACTTCGACTATATGCACGATCCAGACTCACGATATGCTGATCTTGATTGCTAGTGCAAGTGAATATCCAAATGAACAAGCATAATGACTTGTATAGGTTTGCCTCAGCCTTAGATCGTTAATCAAGATTGTTTGAAACATACTCTGCATTAGGCAATATGTCCCGCACTAAGGCACAAATGAGACTGACTCAGCATACACGTAACACGACGTAAAAACCAAGTAGGAGATTATGTTCAATTGGATTTAGTGGTACCGATTGCTACGCTTGGGATAGATTCCATAATGCATTAGTACTGCCTGCCCTCAGAAAGTCTCGAGGACGAGACTTTTTCTGAGTGGTGGATGATGTAACACCCTATTTTCCTCAAGCGGACTGCCGATTCAAACGACATAAGTGCAATATCCCAAACCGCTTTGCTAAGGCAAGAATACTCGTTCGAGGAAAAGGATATCCAGACTTGTCCCTACAGGAGTTCGTCTTAGGCTTTCAGAGGCTAGCTCGACGTATCGCTCAACCGAGACAAATTATCACTAAGGTGGGTGGCTACGGTAAACTTGTCTTTGCTTAGCCAGCACACTTAAAATATTGAACGATACATGCTAGTCGCTAGGTGAATCACCCCCTGCATGCTAATAAGAAATAAATGCACCGAGCTAAAGGAATAATCCCAACTTGTATTGCTTGAATTAGAATATGGAATTAAAATATTGCTTATATTCGGACCCTCGCATGCTATCCTAGATCATGTAGCTCAAAAAGTCCCTTACGGTTTTACTCCTCGGCTTACCTTCGGGCCCGAGCCATCGTGATTACTTAATGTTCTTAATGTTGCCTTGCCTCAATGTTTTTCACACAAAATCATGCCACAAGCAAGTAATACTATCGTGTTTCGTTCATGCATTGAGTCAGCCAGGAGACTATCAATTAGTCCTTCTATGCAAATTGAACCTGTAAGTATTCGAGACCGTTAGGTCACCAAGGCAATCCCTGAACCAGGGACATACATCAAGGCAAGTTGAATCAATGAATGGAAATCATGTCAAGTTTATATTTGAATGATAATCACATCCAGTTTATATCTGAATGAGAATTATGTCACGTAAATAGAGAATTATAGCTCGAGGAGAAAATGCTCGATTCAAGAATCATGGATTATCATATCAAGTTATGGATTTGGAAAGACCCTAACTTGCATGCCATGGACAACTTGAAAAAGGTGATCTTCGAATCTCATTCCACGGGCGGTCACCGGGGCACTGGGACCAACCCGATCCGGATGGAACTAATGTTATAGTCTCACGTAATTGACGGGATAGCTTGCAGTGCACCATGTACTTTTGTTGCATACGCTTCCCGCCAATGACTATGTCCTTCATAGCTATGCCAGCGCAAATGTTCATTATAGATAAGTCATCCTCGCTTAGCGTCTATCCGCTTATCCGTTATTATATCGCATCAAAAGAACAACTGAACACCTGAACAATCATGATATAACAACACGCGTGTTTGCATATGCTATTGCCTTGGTTTTCATTTATGAATGCTCGGGCTTAAATTAACTTGGTTTGCCTTGGAAAGGGAAGGACAAATGGTAAGTTGGTAATTCTCGCCGTGTTTTCTCTTATATGGCACACTACCACACGAGTTAGGCAATTTAATATTGCCATAAAATTGATCCTAAGGCAACTAAAAAGACAATATAATAGTTGGTGCACGAAACCTATATTACGTGTTTGGATTTATCGAGCGGGCGAGTAGCCTCCCCACCAGTGCATTCGTGTACTGATAATCCACCAGGTTGTTTACAGGGTGTAGGAGAACCTCGTTCGGTGTAGATGCCTCCTTCGTGTGTGCTAAGGTGTGGAGTCAAATCTGAAGCCTTGGAGCATTGAGTCCAGAACATAAGCACATATACAAGACATAATGTTGGAATATCGTATGTACATCATTCCACTATTGTAGCCACTTGGTACGCTTTTACTGTTTCAAAGAGAGAGGCTTGAGCGACTTATAATCTCGGTCATGCGTCGCCTTTAACCCTTGTTTATATCAATAAAGAGTTGTTTTTACTTCAACTTGTGTTAATGCTTCCGTTATTGTCGACTCAATGAACTTGTTACTAAATCGCCTATGCATTTATAATTCCGCTACATTCGGACAGTCTATGCGACTCTATGGCTTAGACATCTTACCGCCAGCCAACGAACCATGGCCTTGCACGAGCGCGGCTCACGCTCATGCGGTATCATGCCCAGATGGGCCGAAGGGATCGTCCCGCGGGAGCGCTGGCGCGGTGATTCTCGCCTAGCGGGGAGGCTGATTAGCCTACGGAAGATCGGGGCATGACAGTAGTGAATCTTCCACCAGCTTACGACCAACAGCCAGGCTGATACCTCTTACTAAACCTCGGGACAATATCATGTGAGTCTACCCGAATCTTGTCCCAGACTTGATGCAGAAAGTAACGCCTTTCACCGTCATGTCTAAAGCACAAAAAATCAAGTCCTGCCGCATGGTTTCTTCCACCGCTGAGGAGGCCTGGGCAGGGAAAACCATGTCGGGCCTTGCCTACAAGCCAGATTACAAAGCTCTCAACATCAATGCACCTCCAATTACTGCACCTATCGTATTTGATTCGGGTCCATCTCAACCCCCACCAGCGGACAAGTTCAAACAAAAAAAGGGACGCTTAGATAATGTCATGACCCGTATCCGATGTAAGGATACTAGTCGGAAACAACGCCCAGCCTACGCCGCAGAATCGGCGGTAGAACGCTGTCTAGAAAGTCTATCTAAACTAATGAACCACCAATCATGATAGAATACTCAATCACAGAACTAAGATAGAATGAGCACGAATCAGATAAGAATAGAATAGTCATCATACAACTCATGAGTTTAAAATAATACATCAATGAGTCTGAAGAGTGACAAAAATAAGCTGGAGACAAATCCAGTACAAAAGAATACTATCATACTACAAAGCTACACTCCAGGGTCAACTGTCTCAGTTGGGATAAGTCCCTCTTGAGCCAGGGTCTCCAGGGTCTCCGAATCTAAACCCACAACATCCTGGGGTCCATAATAGGTAGGGTACTCCTCAGTGTCATCTGGAAAAATATATCCAGTCAGGAAAGGAGCAGAGTACATCTCTAACAGCAGTTCTAATCCATGATAAAAACTATATAACAGTAAATAGCTGTGGATAAACAAGATGCACAAAATAGATACAAGAGATATATAGACAATAAGGAAATACTGGAAAGAAATACAATAATGAACAATATGCCAATGAAACAATAATACTAATGACTAAGTGTGTGAGTACTAACTTAACATGTGATCAGCTTGGGCAAGATACAATGCGGCCTGGCTAATCATACGTGCGGTGCATGATCAACACTATTCGCTTACCAATACTTTATTCAATAGGGATTTGATCACATATCTATACTAATACTCCCCACCCCCAACTGGTATAATAGATCCAACCACGGTATGCTATGGCACTAGATTCCCCAAGAAAAGAGCGACTCCTCCCAAAAATCGGTGTCTATACATGTACAAGATAACCAATGAAACAATACTTGCACCATATACACCATATACCAAGGAATAACATCTCATGACGAGATCCGGATATACCAATCCGTGTAACCATAGTGTCAAGAGAAACATGTATATCTACACTAGATACAACGAACATAGAGGATATCATAAATGAGAAACTATCAGAGAATGTACTCGCCTGAAGTCCAAATAACAGTCTCACAGATATCTGACTCGGTACCTCGAAGACCTAGATATAGAATACCACATTAATACAAGGTCCCGGAAAGAGAACAAGTCAAACTAGTCAACTTCTAGGTCAATAAATCAATTCTAAGTCAAAAGTCAACTATGGTCAACTCTAAAGTCAACTAAAGTCAAAAATGGTCAAACCAAGGTCAACCTCACAAGAAATCTATATAAATAATATAGAAAATAAAATACAACAATTTAGGAATCAAAATTAGATCCCAAAAGATACCTACACAAGAATACTAATAATACAAATAATGCACACTCTAAATAATGTATATACAAACCAATATTTATACAAATAAAATAATATATTATTATTAGTATTATACCTCACAAAAACTCCTATATATATACATATATAAATCAAAATGCATATATATATATATATATAAATAATTTAATAACTATATACTTATATATACATACATATAAACTTACAAAATTAAAATACCAAACACATGCACATATGTACGTATTTTACATGGCTAGAAGCACACATAAAAATACATTCATTAAATTAACAATTAAATATATAATAATTATAAATAATATAATTACATATTTAAACACATAAATATATTTTATAAAACATTTATGTATAAATTATTTTATTAACATAAGTACATATATAATTGCATGCAAGAAGCTACATATATATATATTTATACATCATATTAGAACACATAGAAATATCTATAGATCTATGCTACAATAAATACCATAATAAATACACTAAAATAAATATATAATATCTATATATATATACTAATTATAAATAAAGAATTTAAAGCATACATAATTAGATCTACACATAAATACACCAATTTGGAGAGTATCATACCGTATCCCACTAGATCTAGGATACGCATGTGACACGAGTCCAACACACAACCAATTGCACCCCGAAGGATACAAACAAGTCACAAATAATATTTATGAACAAATCAAAGTGTCAAAAGTAGATCTATGTGTCCATGTCAAAATACGACATATTCAAAGTCCCGTGTCGGAGGAAAAACCCCCAAAATAACACGTATCACCAAATAGTTGGGATATGAACCACATGTACCCAATATGGACACGACACAAGCCCCAAACACATAATCACATGCCCAATTGATCTATAGGATCAATTGACACACACAACAAAATATAAATTCGGAATTCCAACAAAATTGACACAAAAAGCACCATAACTTTCTCCATGGGTCTCCTATGAACATAAAACAAAGTCCTATGGGTAGTACATACATATGGGTTGATTTTACATGATTAAATCTCAGATTTAGAAGCTATTTTAATGAGAAAAACTGAATTATACCTATTGGGAGATGGATTCCCAATAAAACCTCCAATTGAGATGAACTTGCTTCCAAATTGTAGATCCTTGCTCCTCTTTGTAGATTCTTGCTTCCTCCTTCTAGATCCTTGCTTCTCAACTTTCTAATGGTGAATTGGGAAGAATTTGGGATGAATTTAGGATAAATTTGGTGGGAAATTGGAATGGAAATGGAAGGAATTTGGGAGTGGGAAATTCTAGATCTAGATTTGGAATGAGAATGAGAGGAGAGAGAAATTTCCTCCCTCTTTTAATAGGCCTGCCTTGCCCCTCTCCCAAGCAATTGTAAAATGTCCAATGTACCCCTTGGGGCCTCTCATGAAGAAATAATTAAGGAAGGAAGCTTCTAGTCTAATCATTTAATTAATTTAATCCATCTCCTTAACTATGGGCTTTCTAAATGGGCCAAATCTAACTATTTAATTCATGTTGGTCCATGGGTCCAAACTACACTAGTTGGGTCTACTAAAATAAGTCCAAAATAATTAAATAATATCCAACAACAATTAAATAATACAACAAAAATTATTTACAATGCACAATATTTATTTAAATAGGAAATTACTAAAATACCCTTTTTCCTAAAATGTGGTAGTGACAGATAAGCCATTACGTAAAGAAATACCTTAGGGACTAGAAAAGCCCTGCAACTTTAACGTCTTCCTCAACTCACTAATACCCCATCAAAGTTATCAATATTTGAGATTCTCTGACTCTCCAGAGACACCCAAAATGCTTTGAGTGAGGCATTACAAAATGCCAACGCCTACCTGACGTAAGTCTATCCCTCCGCAGAGGAACCTATTGCATGCCCCCACTACTAAAATATGATAGAAGCATTGCCCAATATTACATTTTTTAACAGGACATGTTGCTAAAAAGATAACTGGCATAATCGTCCCATGTACTACACAGGGTACATTGGTGCCATCAAGGTAGACCGGATGCATATCGATCCAAGTTCGTCAATTAACATCATCCCACGGAGTCTTCTTCAGACCTTGGACATTTCGATGGATCGCCTGGCAGCCACCAATACTGTCATCACTGGCTTTAACGTATGAAGAAACAATCCTCTGGGCAAAATCCGTCTGAAATATAAAATTGGCGACTTAAAAACCGAGGTCACTTGCTACATCATAAATGTGAACATATCCTACATTATCTTGCTGGGACGGCCTTGGATACACAAATACATGATCATGTTATTAACCCTACACCAATATCTAAAGTACGTGGACGATCATGGCACGGTCAAGACGAATTTTGCAGATGTCGATCCTTTCAAGGGAATCGATGCCTACTACTATTGATGCACTCTTATACAAGCAAGTCAACCACTATAAAGGTGGCAATGATGTTGATGATGAGGCCGAGGCCAGGACAGTATCAGATGCACCTTTGGGAGTACATCCAAAGGCGCACACTCCTAATACAACCTCTCTCATTATCGTAAAACTGTGCAGGAAGGTACCCGACTCCCTGGTCGTTCGTCTTCATAGGCAAGCCAATCACCAAAGGAAGATCCGACAGCATCTACCACACCCGAACCTCTAGTCATTTTCCTTCATAGCCAAAGCCGATCACCAAAGAAAATTTTGACACCATCCACTATACCCGAATAGCTGGTCGTTCACCCTCATAGGCTGAGTCGACCACCAAAGAATGCTACATTACCTCTTACCATGTCTGAGCCTCTAGTAGTAAAGCTGTTCAAAAAACCTCTAAATTTATCGCTCGTACTGGAGTAGATCACATGAAGGACGAGCTAGAGGAGTACGTAGCTGCTTACGCGGACGTCCCTTCCCTCAGCAATGTATTCTCGAAGAAAATATACATTAATTTATGAATAAAGGGTTTTCTTTGAACTTCTCTGAAGTTGCACACATAAGCACACTGTACTCAATGGAGCCCAGTCTGGGCCTACACATGGAGACACAGGTTACTACCACCCATGCTGTAAACCAAGTTCTCCCCAGCCAAAACTCTCACTTCCTAGTCCCAGCCAGGAAAAGAAAAGACAGAATCATCATCTTCGGCACAGTAGAATGCCCTCAATCCTTCGTCCCCGAAGAACTAGATCTAGAGCTCGATACCAGCAAAATATTACTCCACCGGTATAGCTCTCAAGGCAAGCACCTTATCCAGAAGATGGGGTATGATCCGAAGGCCACTAAGGGCATAAACTATGGCAAAGGTCGAAGGCTGCTTCTGCATATACCTACTCCTGTGGACAAATTCGAGGACTACTACCATAAGACCAAGCATGGGTTAGGGTATGTAACGCCTCCCATAATCCCCGAGGGTTCAGATTAAGGAAATGAGGTGCACTATCATTATTCATAATTTTTTGCTTGGGACTCCAATATCAGTATTAGGGAGATGCTCAAGCAAACATTATCTTCCAACATGGGGTCAGCTAACCCTGAGGAAGACGACAAGAATCTACTAAAATTCTTTAAAGTAGAACCGTGGGCCCAATACCTAGACGCATAATGAGAGATGCGGTTGGAACAACGAGAACCTCCTACCGAGGATAAAGTCGTACAAGTCAATATGGGCAACGAATCCTCCCCCAAACCTATCTTTATCTGCAAAAGTCTGACTGCTGAGGATCAAGAATCCTTGCTACAGCTCATCAGGGAATACATTGATGTCTTTGCCTGGAGCTATGAAGACATGCTAGGACTGGACCCCCAAATCGCGGTCCACAAGCTCAACATCTTGCTGAATGCTAAGCCTGTCAAGCAGCAGCAACGGTGATTCTGACCAAACCTAATGAATGCCATCAAAGCCAAAGTCAACAAACTGATAGCTAGTGGCTTCGTCCACAAAGAACAATATCCAGATGGGGTAGACAACATTGTGCCCATCGTCAAAAAATAGATAGATCCAGATCTACATTGACTTTTGTGATCTAAGCGCAGCCTGCCCTAAAGACAAATTCTCTCTTTCGATCATAGATATATTGATCAACAACACTTGCGGCTTCGAACGCATGTCCTTCATGGACGGATTCTCAGGCTACAATCAAGTCAAGATGTCTCATGAAGATCAAAAGTATACATTATTTTGATCGTCGATAGGAGTGTACTGCTACACAGTCATACCCTTCAGTCTAAAGAATACAGGTGATACATACCAGCGAGCTATGAGCACCATCTTCCGTGAGCATCTACACAAGATTGTAGAGTGTTATGTCAATGACAACACCGTCAAAAGTTACTCCAAAGGTGATCACCTCAGGGACTTGACGACTGTGTTCGACCTTACGCGAACACACTAGCTCAAGATAAACCCTACCAAATCCTTCCTGGGAGTCTCTAACGGCAAATTCTTGGGCTTTATTATCACTTCTCAGGATATTCACATAGACCCCTATAACACTAAAGCAATCCTCAAGATAAACCTGCCGAGGAACCTCCGGGAGCTCTGTGGCCATCAAAGGGAGGTTGGCATACATTAGGAGGTTCATATCAAACCTCTCAGGGCATTATCGGTCATTCACCTGGCTTATGAAGAAAGGTGTCTCTTTTGTCTGGAATGAAGAATGCCAACATGGGTTTGACGATATCAAAGGATACCTATCAAACCCTCCAGTGCTGGTAGCCCCGGTCTCGGGAAAGCATTTTCTGCTTTATGTATGCGTGATAGATCACTCTCTCAGTGCTCTATTAGCCCATAATAGTGATGCAGGCCACGAGCAGGCCATCTATTATCTCAGCCAAATGATGGTTGGCATGGAGCATAGATACAACCCCGCCGAAAAGGAATACCTTTCTCTAGTATTTAATGTCTAGAAGACTCATCATTACGTGACTGGACATACCATTCATGTGATCTTGTGAGTCAATCCTCTCAGAATTCTCATGACCAAACCAGGGGCGCTCGGTTCCCGTCTAGCTACCTGGATGATACTACTATCTCCATATGATATGGTGTTTGTCCCACAGAAAACCATCAAGGGTCAAGCACTAGCCAACTTTCTGGCATCAAATATGACGCCAGAAACCTCAAAACTCTATGACGAGATCCAAATATGGGGGACTCAAATGTAACTTTATGCGAGGCTATTTGGCGAATGTTCTCTGATAGTTCTTTAAGAACAGGGCCCAAGGGCGATATCATTGTGGGGGTCGGGATAGTGCTAAACTTTCCATATGGGCTGGTCATCAACCAGGCATACTCTCTCACAAACTCGTGCTCCAACAATGTGGCAGAGTACAATACCTTAGTCATTGGGCTACAACTCGTCAAACAAATAGGAGTGGAGTATCTGGAGGCCTACGATGACTCCAAATTAAAAGTCACTCAGGTCTGGGGTGAGTACGAAGTCTGACACGAAGACCTAATTCCTTACCACCAAGCTGCGCTTAGCAATATCTTAACCTTCGAAGGATTCTTCATTGAGCATATCCCTCGATTGCAGAACATCGAGGCTGACATCCTGGCTGGCCTCGCTGTCTCCTTGGCGATTTCAGACAATACCCATTAGCTAATCATAGTGATCGATCGAGATCTGGTCTGCCCAAAGAATAACCTCTGCCTACTTTTGAGTTGCACGACTAAAGTACACACTGACGTCCAGGACTAGAGGCTTCCATTCATTGACTACGCGATCTATGGACCTCTTCCCGAGAAGCCAAAGGAAGCCACATCAATCAAACGATGTTTCCTCCGGTTCTATTATGATACCGCTACCAAAATATTTTATCGTTGGTCCAACAATGGCCTTCTTTTAGGATTCCTATCGAATACAGAAATGAAGCAGGCCCTCTGCGAAGCTCGTAACTGTATCTGCAGCGTACACCAACCCAGCCCAAAGCTACAGGACCGTCTTCGGAGAATGGGTTATTACTGGCCGATGATGGTAGTAGAGGTTATTGACTATACGAGAAAATGCCAGATGTTCTAAATTTATGCAGACTTTATCCACCATCCCTCAGAATTCCTATACCTAACGGCCGCATCTTGGTCGTTTGAAGCATGGGGGTGGGCATTATCAGACCAAACAGTCCACCTTCTTCTAAAGGGTATCGGTTCATCCTGGCTATAATCGATTACTTCTCTAAATGGACAAAAGTTGTTCCACTCGTTGAAGTAAAAATACCGAATGTGATTAGCTTACGTTGCGATCCACTCAGAATCGGACGAAACTCGGATCAAAGGACAAGTCAAAGGCTGCGAGTCCATTGGTGTTAGTTACGTTGCGATCCATGAGTGATTACAAACTAATTGGATATTTTGCAAATATGGTACGGGTTAATTCTGACATGTACATACGTCCGAATCAACTTTCATAAAAGCATACATGTCAGGATATAACATACGTGTCTTTTGGTTCAACTTCTACACGTTAAAGTGGTCCAATTTGGCGAGACGTACCCTGTATCGCAAAATTTTAGTTTTAGAAAATATAGTTTTTGGTCGTTTTGGAAAAAGAATAATTTAACGATTAGTACAAACTAAGAAAAACTAAAATAATAAAAATAATCTTGGTTATGTGGTATAAAGGTCTATTCAAATAGATTTTAAAAATATTAAATGAATTGGTAGAAAACTAGGCATAAACAAGGGTACTTGGACTGAATTTTTGAACTACTTTGAACGATTTTTCGTCCAAAATTTGATCAATTTTTCGATCAATCTAGGGCACCTAAAATTATTCTACTTTGATGGCTTCCTACAGGGTCATGTTGTCAACGTCTACGAAGAAACCGTTTGAGAAAATAATCAAAGACGAGGGAGATATTATACCTCAAAATAGGGCTCGTAGAGCAGTTGTTGTCGTGCGTTCAGAGCCTTGGCGGCGGTCGGTCGGCCGTTCAGGCGACTGCGGCGGGGGGGGGGGGCGAAAGCGCTGGTGAGTTGGGGAGGTCGCGGGGAAGATGAGAGGAGAGTTAGGGTTAGTGTTTGTTTTATTTCGTATATATATATAGGATGAGTTAGAGTTAGTGATCATGGGGGTTCGGTTCTCTGGGTCGCGACCTGATGGGGGGTGCGGGGTAGGTTAGTTATTAGGATTTTCTTTTCTTTTTTTCTTTTTTCTTTTCTATTTTATTAATACTTATATATATTAGTGTCTATGTGTGTGTGTGTGTGTGTGTGTGTGTGTGTGTGTGTGTGTATATATATATATATATATATATATATATATATATATATATATATATATATATATATATATATGAGGTTATATGTAAACAAAGTTATTATTATTATTTTTATCATACGAAATAAATTCTTGACAAATTTATAATATTTTAAATAAATGTTTTATAATAATAAAAATTATATTTTGTTAAATATTTTAAACTATATAACTTAAATAAATCAAAGAGTTTTTTTTCTAATAAAAATTTAATAAATAGTAAACAAAATAATTAAATTACAATTTTTTTGAATTTTGGGTTTTATATTCTATCCAACTTACAAGAATTTTGTCCTCGAAATTAAGGATAATGCATGCTTTTAGAATAAGAGAATTCCATGCGGTAGAAAAGAGTCAAGTACGAAATATCATACCTATAAATTCAGAAAGGTGAGACAAAAAATATACATTAAATTCTAGGGTCAGTTTGGCCAACTTTAGATAAGGTATTAAGGCATGAATTGATTCCAGTACATAAAATAATTGCATAAGGAACCAAGGTTGAGAAGGAACACGATAGGTGGGATGAGTGACCTAAGAGGGAGAGGTGTTGATAGCTAAGAGAATACTACAACTGCTACTCGTGTCATCTACCTATTTCGTGGGTATGCCATCTAGCTAAAATATCAACATATCCTTATAGCTTATCAACCACCATATTACACAATTCCACATCTATCTATACTTCTAAAATTTTGTGTCATAATGGGGTATATATCTAGTACTATCCTCATATCAAACTTCTATCATGCAGGAGTGTTCATCTTTCTGAAATTGGGAAAAGACAAGAAATAATGATGGTGATATCAAGGGGAATGAACGAGTATAATTGTGAAGGTCAAGGGAGATAATCACATTCAATAAGGAATTTGTTAAATAACTGTGGATTGAGATCCTATCTTGGTCTATTCCTATTCGCATGCTCATATTAGTACAATTATGGAACTGATACGATATGCTTGGACCTATCTAGAGGGTAAGTATATTTGTCTTATAAGCTATCTCAATCCACATAATATAATCTCATATGGGAATATAGTGCATTAATGCTGATCAAAAAATAATATACTTATGCCACATGCATACAAATATAAAGAAAGACAATATATAATAAAGTTGGCCAGTCCTTAAAACAAATCCCAAAATAAGCTCATGACAAGAATAAAGCTTGTAAAACTAGGCTATACAGCAGAATAAGTCGAACGAGAAATAAATATAATAATGGATAATGATGAATATAAATATAAATAGATTAAACTCGTCAAGAATTAAAAAGGCGTCCGATGTTTGTGCCTCTACAGTTGTCATACTAACTTTTTGTGTAAATCTTTGGTCGCCCAAATGGGGTATGGACCTCTACAACTCTATAGTCGAGATAAACACTATCTTCTTGCACTAGCATACATTTAGTGTCATTCAATTATACTTTATTAATGGGTCATAAGGAATATGGGATGCTAGGTTGTGAGATGTAAACCCCCTCATCCAAAATTAGGCCTACTTGGCTTAGAAAGAGAAACTAGGGCTAGTTTGAACCCAAATAGAAATAGAATACGATATTTATTTAATTTTGTAATATTTATATCACTTAGCGCCCCTTACCGTTGCTTCGATAATTGGAGCACTACACTAGCCATTGTCTTCCTACAAATTTCACATCCTTGTCCTAGACATACCCACCTTCTATTCTGACTTTTGTGTAACTTATAATTATGCTCTCTTGTGCTACATTTTAGTCTCACAACATTCGTCACGGACGTTTATATTTAATACTAAATAAATTCTAACTTTATATCGTTGTGCGTTCCAATCGAAATTGGAGACACAATCTTGATCTGTTTTGTGCAACCCAATTTATGATAATATTTTACTCTGATCCCTCTACATCCATGACACTTGTGTCCCACCAAGTTTTATCCACATATACTTCTAATTAATTCCAGAACACCTTGCACATTAATTTTCATTAAATTAATTCAATTTTTGTCTTTGTGCAATTTTCTAATTATTGGACGCTTTTATGCAAAAATGTATTAAGGTGTCCACACCATTGGCCAATACATAAAGAAACCCATTTTTCTCCTTCATATAAATTTTTCCCATAATTTTTGGATGTGCAACGCACAACATCGCCCCATTTAATTCTGGCCTTGTATATAAATAATATAAATTTATAGCCCTCCAAACATCCCCATATAAGGCCAAGCCCATCCCTAGAGGTGTTGACCAAGCTCAAACTTCTTAGGTCAACAAAACCAAAATTCTACATGTATATATATACTTTTCCTTTACTTATATTTTCACCACATCATAAAACCTAAACCCACCTAGCCGACCCCTTTCCTCTACTGTTCATCCTCTTCCTCCCTTTCCCCCGTACGTCGAAACCCAATCATCCTTCGCCCGTTGACCGGAGCAGACCATCGAAGACAGGCAGCACCGACTCCCTGCACGACTGGGCCGACCTCCCATCTCCGCCGTCAACTGCTCAGCCCGTGAGTAGTGCACCAGACCATCTCCCTGGACACGCCCCTACGCTCGGCCGAGTCCCGCCTCGCCAGACAACCCCAGCCATCTCCCTCATTCTTCCTCCACCGAGTCCTCTTCCCCGCCTCGAACAAACCCTGAACTCGCCGGAGAAACCTTCGTTCCCAACCTCCTATTCTCTCCTCCTCGACCTCGAATCCTCCTACGTCGATTCACTACCGACTTCCTTACGATCGACCTGAGCGGACCCGACCACCCGTCGGCCATCCCGACGAGTCCACCACCTTCCTCCGCCGCTGTAAAGCACCCGACCACCACCATCCTCTCCGCTTCTTCGACCACAATAGCCTCGACGAACTCAAATCCACCTCCTCCGCTTAACTCGACCAGCCTGCCCGAGCCTCCTTCTTCTTCCTCCTTGGCCGAACCTCCTTGGCCGGACCTCCCCTGGCCGGAGCAGCATCACCATCATTGCCATCATCGTCACCATCACCATCATCCCTTAACTTCATAACCACCATTGCCATTATCATCATCACCACCATTAATATCATCATTAACACCATTACCATTATCATTATCATCACCATTAACACCATTACCATTATGATTATCATTACCATTAACACCATCCACATCATCACTAACATCCCAATCACCATCCACATCATCACCATTATCCCAATCATCATCATCATAATCCCTATCATCATCCACATCACCACCATTATCATAATTTCTATCATTATTCTATCATTATCACCATTATAATCATCATTATCACCATCATAATCCCCATCATCAATATAACCATCATTATTGACCTAATTACCACCTTAACCATGACTATCATCATCATTATAACCTAATCATCTCATCGTCATCACCATCGTCATCGTATTCATCATGAACCTATCACCCTCGCCAAGGACAACCTGCAGCAGTTACCCCTAATTTGCGTGCCTGTGTACACTGACCTCGAGGATCTATTGAATTATTCTACGTGACTTCTGGAGCAAGTTATTGGGACTTTGCAGCTTTTTTGCCAGGCAAGTATACCTTGCCAAATTATTTACAGTACTTTGCATACTATTTATATTTCTGTATATTCATTGCATGTGTAGTTTCATTCAGTCATTACTATATATTAGATATGTTAATACACACTTGACCCCTAGTATCATGAGAGGACAATCAGTAGGCGTATGGGCTATAACCACTCTGGTAAACCGTAGTATCTAGCACGCACTATGGTAGTCGTATCCGATGGTCGCTACCCCCGTGGTATGTCGATTTATGGTGTCACGATAGTCGCTACCCCCGTGGTATGACGGCTGATGATGTTCTAGACGTGTGTGTGAGTTGTGAGATTTAGATCGAGTAGCCTACCCTTGTCCATACGTCAAAAAGTTATCCTTATTTGCATTCATATAGATTGTCTTGTACAGCATACTTATATATTTTCAAATATTATGCATGTTTACTGTATTCAATTGGCTTGCTTCTATGTATCTTGTTATGTTCCTCTGAGGACCTGGTCCCTTGCCAGGTATAGACGACCATGAGTATCCGCAAGAGTACGGATCCGGACCTGACGTATTACTTTCTGCCGAGGAGACCTTACCCACTGAGCATCATTGATTATCTCTAGCAATGGATACTTTAGCTAACACTATTATATCATCACTTTATTTTATATAGGAGATTTTACTCTTTTCTCTTATTTTTTGTTTGATATAGTCCTTGGTAGTGGATTTGTCTCCACCCGACTATCATTTATGGATTATTCAGACTCTTTATTCTAGTTTAGTTATTTCCTTTCTGTGACTTGTTATGTGGATGAGATTAGTACTTCTGTGACTTATGATAATACACATGTGAGTTTTATTCATATTAAAGCGTATATGTGTATTATGGTATCCATATATTAGAGTTTCCATATACATACGGCTGGCATGCTCACGTGTTCCTGGTCCTATGTATTTTGGGACTAGGGCATGACATATTTTTATGGTGGCCCAAACAGGTTGAGAGCATATTCTCTCGGTTACATTACTGTACCAAGCAAGCCTGCAATTAGGATTAGAGTATAGGATCTCATCCATAATTGACTAAGACTCGTCTTCCTTCCAATCGGTTCTATCTAAATAATCGTATCCTGCTTGATTTATGTACTTCCCTAATAGTTTCTTGATATAGCCTTCCCCTAGAATATAGGAACCCTTGTTGTTAGAATAATAATTAGGATAATAATCCTACCAAGAATACAACTAGAGTATTAACACATCACTAAGTTTAGAATATCTAGTGAACCCTAGCATTCCTTATCTATAGATTGGTTTACCATTACCCCTTGGTGTATTTATGAAAACCTGAGAGTAGTATAGACACTACTAGAGTTAATTAGAAATTTAACCATATTGTTTGACCCTAGTAATGAGGGACCACTAGAAATCCAAGGTTGAATATTAGGAACAAATCTAACTTTTATAGTGAGATAGTATTATAAAACTATACATTTAGATTCTTGTCTTGATATTAGCATACAGTACCCTAAGAAGCCAAGAAGAATAAAATAATACTTCCCTAGACCATACCTCGAACACAGAGATTAGCAAACCACCTTTCCCTTAGAAAACCATGATATTATCTTGAGCCTTTCTATTTAAATTCAAATCTTATTCCTCTGAAAACTTGGCACTCGCTATTTGTGCGACGACTAATTATATTCTTCTTTTCTTTCAACTAGTGCCACCTATCCCTTCCATTCTTAATATTAATCCTTTTTTTCTATGAGCACTATGATTAAGACCTAGATGACCATTACCTATGGAGTTTTGTAATAGGATACCCTAATAAATACCAATATCTTTTCTCGTAAACCTTAACAGGAGTTTCTACTTTATCCTTGAGGTGGTACAGTATTAGTTAATTCTTTTAAGTTTGGTAGTATGCCTCATAACATAGTATCACATAGTCCTCTTAACCCATTGATGAAGTACAACCGAATGACACCAACTATAGACTTGCATAAGAAGATAGTATTTATTCAGACAGTAGAACTTAGAAGCTCATACCCCTATTTGGTCGACTAGCGACTTAGACAAGGATTTAGTATAACAACTGTAGAGACTGTAGAGTCTTATCTTTTGTGAACTTAAATTATTCTGTACCTTCTTTTATCATAATCCAGCGTATTTATATCTATTGTACTACCTTGACTTATGCCGCTATTATAGCCTAGTTTTGCAAGCTCACTCTTTTATTGAGCTTGATAATGATATATGTATTATTGGGTATACACACTAATATATTTCAAAATTAGTTTATTATGGTCTGATCAACCATAGTGCGCTTGGTTCGCCCCTCGCATGACTACTTATGTGGATTGAGATAACATTGACTTAGCTTCTTAGACAATTGTACTTGCCCTCTAGACATGTCTGAGTGTATCGTATCTGTTACATAACTATACTTATACGAGCATGCGAACAAGAAATTACCAAATAAGATTTCAATCCACAACTGCCTTGACAATTTCCATTTGAATTCTTTAAATGCCTTGACCTCCATACTTCCATTATATTACCTCTCCCTTGAACTCTTTATTATTGTTTTCCATCGTCCCTTATTTTGGAAGAAGAAACCTCGTGCTTGGTATAAGTTGATACACAGAGAGTACTAGATATACCCCATAGGCTAATCACATGACTTGGTGACTCTCTTTTATAATTAATTAAGGACATATCATAGGTAATATATTTGGTGTTAAAACTTTGAGGATTGAATAACATGATCAAATAATTAGAGAAATATTTTCTTAGATGTATAGCCTTAGGTGATAGATGGGTAAATTCTAAGTTAGGTAGAAACCGCATTGTTAAAACTTGAGATAAATTCTTTTATACTGTGACCAAGTGAGATTAGATAGAGAGAAACCATACCTTATTTTAATTTTGAGGACGAAATTGTTTTAAGTTGGGTAGATTGTAAACTCCCTCACCCAAAATTAGGCCTACTTGGCTTAGAAAGAGAAACTATGGCTAGTTTGAACCTAAATAGAAATAGAACACGATATTTATTTAATTTTATAATATTTATATCACTTAGTTCACCTTACCGTTGCTTCGATAATTGGAGATCTACACTAGCCATTGTCTTCCTATAAATTTTACATCCTTGTACTAGACGTGTCCACCTTCTATTCTGACATTTGTGTAATTTAAAAATATGCTCTTTTGTGCTATATTTTAGTCGCACAACATTCATCGCGGACATTTATATTTAATACTAAATAAATTCTAACTTTGTATCGTTGTACGTTCCAATCGAAATTTGAGACACTCTTGATCCATTTTGTATAACCCAATTTATGATAATATTCTACTCTAAGCCTTCGACGTCCATGATACTTGTGTCCCACCAAATTTTATCCTCATATACTTCTAATTTATTCCAGAACACCTTGCGCATTAATTTTAATTAAATTAATTTAATTTCTGTCTTTGTGCAATTTTCTAATTATTGGGCACTTTTATGCAAAAATATATTAAGGTGTCCACACCATTGGCCAATACATAAAGAAACCCAATTTTTTCCTTCATATAAATTTTTTCTATAATTTTTGGATGTGCAACGCACAACATCGTCCCATTTAATTCTGGTCTTGTATTTAAATAATATAAATTTATAGCCCTCCAAATATTCCCATATAAGGCCAAGCCCATCCCAAGAGGTGTTGACCAAGCCCAAACTTTCTAGGTCGACAAAATCCAAATTCTACATGTATATATATACTTTTCCTTTACTTTTATTTTCACCACATCACAAAACCTAAACCCACCTAGCCGAGCCCTTCCCTCTATTGTTCATCCTCTTCCTCCCCTTCCCCTGTACGCTAGAACCCGATCATCCTCCACCCGTCGACCAGAGCAGACCGCCGAAAACCGGCAGCGCCGACTCCCTACACGACTGGGTCGACCTCCCATCTCCGCCGTCAACTGCTCAGACCGTGAGTAGTACACCCGCCCACCTCCCTGGACACGCCCCCACGCTCGGCCGAGTCCTGTCTCGCCGGACAACCCCAGCCATCTCCCTCATTCTTCCTCCGCCGAGTCCTCTTCTCCGCCTCGGACAGACCCCGACCTCGCCGGAGACACCTTCGTTCCCGACCTCCTCTTCTCTCCTTCTCGACCTCGAATCCTCCTCTGTCGATTTACTGTCGACTTTCTCACAATCGACCTAAGCGGACCCGACCATCCACCGGCTATCCTGACGAGTCCATAATCTTCCTTCGCCGCTACACAGCACCCAACCATCACCATCCTCTCCGCTCCTTCGACCACAACAGCCTCGACGAACTCAACTCCACCTCCTCCGCCTGACTCGACTTGCCAGCCCGAGCCTCCTCCTTCTTCCTCCCTGAACAATACCACTAGCATGACCACCACCTTCTCCCTCCTCCCTGTCCTTCCCCTTCTTATGCTCCTCCTCCTTGGCCGGACCTCCTTGGCTGGACCTCCCCTGGCCGGAGCAGCATCACCATCATTGCCATCATCATCACCATCATCCCTTAACTTTATCACCACCATTTCCATTATCATCACCATCATCCCTTAACTTCATCACCACTATTTCCATTATCATCATCATCACCATTAATATCATCATTAATACCATTACCATTATCATTATCATCACCATTAACACCATTACCATTATCATTATCATCACCATTAACACCATCCACATCATCACTAATATCACAATCATAATCCACATCATCACCATCATCCCAATCATCATCACCATAATCCCTATCATCATCCACATCACCACCATTATCATAATTTCCATTACTATTCCATCATCATCACCATTATAATCATCATCATCACCATCATAACCCCCATCTTCAACATAACCATCATCATTGACCTAATCACCACCTTAACCATGACTATCATTATCATTATAACCTAATCATCTCATTGTTATCACCTTTGTCATTATGTTCATCATGAACCCATCACCCTCGCCAAAGATGACCTGTAGCAGTCACCCCCAATTCTCGTGCCTGTGCACACTGACCCCGAGGATCTATTGAATTATTCTACACGACTTCCGGAGCAAGTTATTGGGACTTTGCAGCTTTTTTGCCCGGCAAGTATACCTTGCCAAATTATTTATGGTACTTTGCATGCTATTTATATTTCTGTATATTTATTGCATGTGTAGTTTCGTTCAGTCATTACTATATATTAGATATGTTGACACACACTTGACACCTAGTATCATGAGAGGACAATCAGAAGACGTATGGGCTATAACCACTCTGGTAAACTATAGTATCTAGCACGCACTATGGTAGCCGTGTTCAATGGTCGCTACCCCCGCGGTATGTCGATTGATGGTATTATGATGGTCGATACCCCCGCGATATGACGGTTGATGATGTTCTAGACGTGTGTGTGAGTTGTGAGATTTAGATCAAGTAGCCTACCCTTGCCTATACATTGAAAAGTTGTCCTCATTTGCATTCATATATATTATCTTGTACAGCGTACTTATATATTTTCAAACATTATGCATATTTACTGTATTCAATTGGCTTGCTTCTATGTATCTTGTTATGCCCCTCTGAGGACCTGGTCCCTTGCCAGGTATAGACGACCATGAGTATCCGCAGGAGTACGGACCCTGACCTGACGTATTACTTTCTATCGAGGAGACCTTATCCACTGAGCATCATTGATTATCTCTAGCGATGGATACTTTAGCTGACACTCTTATATCATCACTTTATTTTATATAGGAGATTTTACTCTTCTCTTAAATTTTTTGTTTAATATAGTCCTTGGTAGTAGATTTGTCTCCACCCGACTATTATTTATGGATTATTCAGACTCTTTATTCTAGTTTAGTTATTTTCTTTCTGTGACTTATTGTGTGGATGAGATTAGTACTTCTATGACTTGTGATAATATAGATACCACATGTGTTTTATTCATATTACAATGTACGTGTGTATTATGGTATCTATATATTGGAGTTACCATATACATATGGCTGGCATGCTCACGTGTTCCTAGTCCTACGTATTTTGGAATTGGGGCATGACATAAGATATGCTATCCAACTTACAAGAGTTTAACTAAAAGTGTAATTGACCTATAGGCATATATACCTAGTACAAGTCACCTTCCTAACCTCTACCAAGCACGAAATAAAAGATGAGAGTTACGTTATGAAAGGATCAAGCAAGATACAATTCAAGCAGTCATATGAGAATTCGAAACAAAATCAAGGAAGGTGATTTAAATAAGTAGATGAGATCCTATACTTTAATCCTATTCGCAGGCTTGCTCAGTAGAGTAATATAACCGAGAAAATATGCTCTCGACCTTCATAGACCACCATAAAAATATGCCATATCCCAGTCCCAAAATATGTAGGACTAGGAATACGTAAGCATGTCAGTCGTATGTATATGGTAACTCCAATATATGGAAACTATAACACATACGTACGCTATGTTTTTGAATAATAATTCATAAGTGGTATATAATTTCATAAGTCACAGGCAATACTAATCTCATCCACAAAACCAAATAGAAATAAATAACCAAATATGGCAATTAACAAAGTATGAAATAGTTAAAATGAACTAATAGTTGGGTAGAGAAAAATCTACTACCGAACTAAGATAGAAATAGAATCCACTACTAAGATAAATAAATAAAATAAAAATAGCTACCTCAACTACGAATTAATTCGACTCGAAGAGGAGAGATCCTCGGAAGATAATAAAGTAGCAAGTTCTGGAACATGCTGCTGCGAATAGTCATGATCGTCTATACCTGGAAAAGGACCAGGTCCTCAGAAAGACGTAACAAGATACATAGAAGCATGCCAATCATAAACTGAATATAAACATATGTACTGGTTAAACTAACCAAGCATTAATATAATTGAGGATAACCTTTCCACGAATGGGCTGTCTGGCTAAAATGGGAATGACATAGACTCCTCTGAGACTAGAGGTCTACATGTACATAATCTATCTAATCATATGCACAGACCGCAAAGCATCCCCTAGATGCCAGAGGCCAACTACTCTCATATAAATTAATGGTCGTCAACACGCATCTCCCTCAGAGAGTACGGTCGTAGAAAAGTGTAAAGTAGCCAAAATGACTCATGTATATCCTTCCTACCCAAACGACTATCTGGATTATATCCATGACACGACACGTCTAGTTTCTCACCACAAAGTCCAATGAATGTAACTAAACACTAAGTATGACTAGGCCGACACACGTCCCTTACGTATCGGGTGTGACCTGAATATGATGGTTCGTGCCCTCTCATGCATATCACACATTCGTGTATGTACAAAGTACGTGCCAAGGTCAAGGAGATATGAGGATACCTCACAATTATATGGTGGTTACATAACTCTAGGTCAATATGCATTATAAACAAAATAAAGATAATCCAATCCGTCGTTGCACCCAAGTCTATCTTGGATGGGCAGTTTATATAGAAAATAACTAAATAAATAAGTAACATAAATGTAATATGCTGTACAAAATATAAATAAACAGTCATCATGGCAAGGTATATTTTCCTGGTAGAGATTTGGTGCTGAAATAACGCATGACAACAGATACCACGAATCCAAAAAATATGAAAGCTGAACAACGTCTCTAGATGCTGCAATAGACATCACCAATATTTTTGAAAGAAGTGAGATAGTCAAAAAATACTACAATTTCGTCCAATTTGGACACAGAGGTAAAATGATAATTTTGGATCAAAGCGGTGTCCATATGTTGGCCATTTTGCACTGAAAAATATGTCAAGGTCAAAGATCTCTTAATAGGACAAATTATAGGTCAAACAAATCCTAATCTACTATACGAACTCAATGGTATGTTCAATTTTGGATTCTAGTAAGCCGATCATAAAATTGCTCGTCAGGTCGAATCGTGGGGCCCGCGAAAAGGCAATTCGTCGACTGACTCATAATAAGATGAAACTCGGGTCACAAGATAAGTCAAACACTGCGATTCCAATGGCTTAAGTATTGTTCAATCCGATGAGCGATCACAAACTAATTGGATATTTTATAAAGTACTGATATAGAAAACTTTTTGCGAATACAGGTTGATTACGATATGCACACACGTCCTAATCAACTTCTGCAAAAGTTCACACATCAGGATATACCATATGCAGTTTTGGTTTAATTGCTACACGATGAAGTGGTCTAATTTAGTGGGACATACCCCGTATCGCAAAGTTTTTAGTTTTAGAAAATATAGTTTTTGTTCATTTTGGAAATAAAATAATTTGACGATTAGTATAAACTAAGAAAAACTAAAAGAATAGAAATAATCTTGGTTATGTGTTCTAAAGGTTTATTCAAATAGATTTTGAAAATATTAAATGAGTTGGTAGAAAACTGGACATAAATAGGGGTACTTGGACTGAATTTCTGAACTGTTTCGAACAGTTTTTCATCCAACTTTTGATTGACTTTTCGATCAATCCAGGGCACCTAAAATCATTCTACTTAGATGGATTCCTAGAGGGTCATGTTGTTAGCGTATATTTAGAAACCGTTCGAGAAAAAAATCAAAGACAAGGGAGATATTATACCTTGATGTGGGACTCATGGAGTAGTTGATATCGCGCATTCAGAGCCTTGGCGGTCGGTCGGTCGGCCGTTCAGGCGACTACGGCGGGGGGCGACAACACTGGTGAGTTAAGGAGGTCGCGGGGAAAATGTGAGGAGATTTAGGGTTAGGGTTTGTTTTGTTTCGTATATATATATATATACACTTATATATATATACTTGAGGTTATTTATAAAAAAAATATTATTACTATCATATGAAATAAAATATTAAAAATTTTATAATATTTTAAATAAAGGTTTTACAATAATAAAAATTAATTTTTGTTAAATATTTTTAAACTATATAATTTAAATAAATCAGAGAGATTTATATTTTTTTCTAATAAAATTCATTAAATAATAAACAAAATAATTAAATTATATATATTTTAAATTTGGGGATTTACATCTGCTTCAGACCTTGGGCATCCCGATGCAGCGCCTGACAGCAACCAATACTGCCATCAGTGTCTTCAACGCTGGGAGGAGCTACCCTCTGACCAAGATTCGCTAGAAGTGTCAGATCGACGACTTGAAACAGAGGTCTCGGCTATGTCATATACGTAGATGTATCCTATAATGTCCTGTTGGGACGTCTATGGATGCATCAGTGTATGATTGTACCGTCAACTTTAAACCAGTACATGAAGTATGTGGACGATCACGGCATCGTCAAGACATAATTTGCCGACGTTGATCCACTAAAAGGGGTCAAGGCCTATTACTCTGACTCGATCCTCTATAAGCAAGTCCACCAAAATAAAGGTGGCAATAATGCCGACAATGAGCAGAGAGTGGGACAACATCGGATGAGCCCTTGAGAGTCAATCTCAAAACAAGCACTCCCGACACAACCCTCCCCTCATGGTAAAACTGTACAGGAAGGCACATGAACCTCTGGTCATTCGCATTCATAGACCGAGTCGACCGTTCAAGGAAGATTCGGCACCTGCTACGACTTTCGAACCCCTAGAGGTAAAGAGGCACAGGAAACCTCCAAAGCCGTCACTCGCACTGGTGAAAAATCTTGGGAAGGACGAACTGGAGGAGTACGTAGCCACTCGTGCTAACGTCCCTTCTCTTGACGATGTAATTTCTGAGGATAAGATACATTATTTTATGAATAAAGGGTTATCTTTGAACTACTCAGATATTGCATATCTCATCACATTATATTCCATAGAGCATGGTTTATGCTTGCACCTGCATGAACAGATAACTTCTACCTATGCAGTGAACCGAGTTCTCCCCAGTCAAAACTCCTACTTCATAGTTCCAACGAGGAAGAGAGGAGACAAACTCATCATCTTCGGCAGAGTGGAGAGTCCTTAATCCTCTGTCCCAGAGGAACTGGAGCCAGAACTCGATACTGGCAAAATACCACTTTACTGGTACAGTTCTCAAACCAAGCACCTCATCCAGAAGATGGAGTACGATCTGAAATCTGCTAGGAGCTTGAACTAAGACAAAGGATGACGGCTGCCTCTGCATCTACAAGCTCCTGCAAGCAAGTCTGATAATTACTTCCATAAGACCAAGCATGGCTTAGGGTACGTCATATCTCCTATAATCCCTGAAGGCTCGGATAAAGAAGATGAGTCACACTCTCACTCTTCAGAATCTTCCTCTTGGTACTCCGATATCAGTATCGAAGAGATTCTCAAACAAATATTGTCCGCCAACATAGTGTCAGCTGACCCTAAGCAAGACGACGATGATTCACCTGAATACTTTAAAGTAGAACAGTGGTACCAACGCCTAGACGCGCAATGGAAGATAAAGTTGGAATAACGAGAACCTTCCACTAAGGAAAAATTTGTACAAATTGATCTGGGCGTTGAATCCTCTCCGAAGCCTATCTTCAACAGCAAGAGTCTGTCCAATAAGGATCGAGAATCCCTGTTACAGCTCGTCAGGGAATACATCAATGTCTTCACCTAGTGTTACGAAGACATGCCGGGACTGGACTCTAAATTATGGTCCATTAACTCAATATTTTGTCGAACACTAAGCCAATCAAGCAACAGCAACGACAGTTTTGGCCGAACATCATGAATGCCATCTAAGCTGGAGTCAACAAACTAATAGCTAGTGGCTTTGTCCGCGAGGAACAACATCTGGATTGGGTATCCAACAACATGCCCGTTGTTAAAAAGAACGGGAAGATTCGAATCGGCATTGACTTTTATGATATAAGCGCGGCACGCCCTAAGGACGAGTTTTCCCTTCCGATCACAAATATAATGATCGACAATACTTGTGGCTTCGAATGCATGTCCTTCATGGTTTGATTTGCAGGCTACAATCAAATTAAGATGTTTCCTAATAATGAAAAGCATACATCATTTTGAACGTCGATAGTAGTATACTGCTACACAGTATGCCCTTCGGTCTGAAGAACGTAGGTGCTACACACAAGTGAGCTATGAGTACTATCCTCCGTAAGCATCTACACAAGACAGTAGAGTGTTACGTTGATGACATCTCTGTCAAGAGTTGCTCTAAAGATGATCACCTCCGAGACTTGAAGATTGTGTTCGACTTGATACGTGCGCACCAGCTCAAGATGAATCCTACCAAATCCTTCCTGAGAGTCTCCAGCAATAAATTTTTGGGTTTTGTCATAACATTGAAGGGTATCCACGTGGACCCCGACAAGACTAAAGCCATCAATTAAATGCACCTACTGAAGAATCTTAGAGAACTTTGTGGCCTTCAAGGAAGACTGACATCCATCATAAGATTCATATCAAACATCTCTGGACGTTTTCAATCGTTCACTCAGCTTATAGAGAAAGGAGTCTCATTTGTCTGGAACAAAGAATGTCGAGCGCCTACGATGACATCAAGGAGTATCTCGTGAATCCTCCAGTATTGGTGGTCCCTATTTTGGGAAGACCCTTCTTACTATATGTGCAGGCACTGGATCACTCCTTCAGAGCTCTACTAGCACATAAAAGTGATGCAGGTCACAAGAAGGTTATCTACTATCTCAGCAAAATAGGTCGGCGTAGAGCACAAATACAACCCCATTAAGAATGATTGTCTCATTCTGGTCTTCGATATTCAGAAGACTCGGCATTACGTGGAAAGATAAACCATCCATGTGATCTTGCGAGTTAATCCTCTCAGGGTCCTTATGACTAAACCCGGAGCGCTCAACTCTCGCCTAGCCATATGGACAATACTGCTATCGCCGTACGACATGGTATTTGTCCCATAAAAGATGATCAAAGGCCAAGAATTGGCAAATTTTATGGTAGCCTACCATGTACCAAAAAACTTGAAGCTCTACGAGGAGATCCCAAATGAGTTAGTAGACTCAAACATGACCATAAGCGTAGAAATCGTGTGGCAAATGTTATTCAATGGTGCTTTAAGAAAAGGGCCAAACAACAATATTTTCGCTGGCATTGGGATAGTACTAATTTCCCCACACGATCTGGTCATAAACTACGGTTACTCTCTTATAGAGCCATGCTCCAATAATGTGGCAGAGTTCAACGCCTAAGTCATTGGGCTCCAACTCGTTAAACAAGTGTGAGTAGACTACTAGGAAGACTATGACTTTCCAAGCTGATAGTCAGTCAGGTCAGGGGTGAATACGAGGTCCAGCACGAGGACTTGATTCCCTACCACCAAGCCACGGTTGGAATAATCTCCACCTTCGAGGGGTTCTTCATAGAGCACGTCCCTCGACTGTAAAATATTAAGAATGACACCCAGGCCGGTCTCATGGCCTCTTTAGATATTCTAGTCAATACTTATGGACTCATCACCGTGTTCGGTCAAGATCTGGTCTACCCGAAGAACAACCTATGTCTGTGCCTAAGCTACTCGGTAGAGACAAGCACTGACTCCCAAGACTGGAGGCTCCCATTCATCGACTATACAGTCTATAAAATTCTTTCCGATAACCCAAAAGAAGTCACTTCCATCAGAAGATGTTTCCTTTGGTTCTATTACGACACGGCTACCTAAATATGATATCATCGTTCCTACGACGGTCTTCTTCTATGATGCATATCGAATGTAGAAGCAAAGCAGGCTCTCCGCGAGGCTCACGATGGAGTTTGCAGTGTCCATCAGTCTGGACCCAAGCTACAGGTCTGTCTCCAGATAATGGGTTACTATTAGCCGACAATGGTAGCGGATGCTTCTAGTCAGGGCTATATCAAACTCTAATGTTGGAAGCAATAAGCTCGTATTAGAAAAATGCAAGTTAATCTCCTCGGGGCTATATCAAACTACTTTGAAGGTAGTAGTATCTTACCCCATCACTAGCAAAAGGCTAAAGGATCCAAGGAATCTAATCCTTTGGCATGACAGATTGGGTTATCCAGGATTAACTATGTTGAGAAAGGTCATCAATAATACCAATGGGTATAATTTATCATACCAAAGTTTTTCCTTTCCTACTGAACATTTGTGTGCAGCTTGTTCATAGGGAAAACTTATTACAAGACCTTCACTTTTCAAAATAGTTTCTGAATCACCACCATTCCTTCAGAAATATAAGATAATATTTGCGGACCAATTGATCCTGCAAGCGGACATTTCAAGTATTTTATGATTCTAATAGATGTTTCTAGTCGATGGTCAAATATTTTCTTACTCTCATCTAGAAAGTTTACCTTCTCCAAGCTACTTTTTCAGTTGATTAAGCTTAAGACTCATTTTCCTGACCAACATGTTAGAACGATTCGACTTGATAATGTAGCTGAGTTCACTTTCCGTACTTTTGATGATTATTGTGCTTCCATAGGTATAGAAGTTGAATATTTTGTTCCTCATGTTCATACCTAAAATAGGTTAGCAATAGTCCTTGATTAAGCGTTTTTAGCACATAGCAAGGCCTTTACTAATGCAATCAAACTTACCCGTTTCAGCTTGGGGATATGCTGTATTACATGCTGCTAAATTGATCATTGTTAGGCCAACTTCATATCATGAATTTTTACCATCACAACTTATGACAGACCATCAACCTAACATCTCTCATTTATGTAAATTTGGTTGTGATATTTATGTTCCTATTCCCCCTCCTCAGCGTTCTAAAATGAGACCTCAGCGCCGTTTAGGAATTTATATTGGTTTTGATTCACCCTCAATCTTAGATATTTAGAATCTTTAACTGGTGATATTTTTACTGCTAGATTCACAGACTGCCATTTTGATGAGACTAAATTCTCACCGTTAGGGGAGATAAGAAAGAAAATAATGTTCTTACAGAACCATTCGCCACAAATAAACTGCATAGATTATTGTAGGATAATTACACTATGTCTCATATAGATCCTCGTACTAATCAATGTGAAACTGAGGTATGAAGGATATTACATCTACAAGAGATTGTAAATCAAATGCCAGACGCATTACTGATGCAACTAAAGTGATTAAATCATATGTGCCCGCTGCAAATGAGCCAGCCCGAATTGATATCCTTGTAGGGAAAAATAACAGCATGGTAGACCTATAGGTTTGATGGACTTAGTCCCTAAAAAAAGAAAATGCCCAAGTAACATGTTTAATGAGGTTACACATAACGCTCAAGAAGAGGTTATGAATGACAGATCCATACTCTCTGAAAACCCGAAAGAGGTTATTGTCTTAGAAAGGACACAAGCCCAAGAGGAGGCTCAGATACCTGAAAGCAAAGAGATTTCTATGTTTTATACATATACAAGAGAGGAATGCGATCGCAAAGATATAACAATAGATGAGATATTATCATTCTCAGTAGCTACTGAAATATCTAAGGGTATTGATGATATTGAACCACGTAGCATTGATGAATGTCGACAAAGAAAAAATTGGCCAAAATGGAAGGATGCTATTCAAGCATAATTGGATTCCCTTAATAGAGTGGAGTGTTCGGACCTATAGTACAAACACCAAAATATGTCAGACCGGTAGGTTACAAGTGGGTGTTTGTAAAAAATAAAATAAAAAGAATAAAATTGCTCGATTTAAGGCACGATTAGTGGCACAAGGGTTTTCTCAGAGACCCGGAATTGATTATTTAGAGACATATTCTCCTGTAATGGATGCAACAATGTTTCGTTATTTGATAAGTTTGACAGTTGAGAAAAAAGATGGACATGAGACTTATGAACGTTGTAATAGCCTATCTATATGGTGATTTAGATAGCGATATCTATATGAAAATTCCAGATGGATTTAACCAACCCAGCTCAAGAGCTAAGAACATGCATTCCATAAAGCTAAGACGTTCATTGTACGGTTTGAAACAATCTGGAAGGATGTAGTACAACCGTCTTAGTGAATATATGAAAAGGGAGGGATATTAGAATAATCATATATGTCCATGTGTCTTCATAAAGAAATCTAAGGAGGGTTTCGCTATAGTTGCAGTATATGTCGATGACATAAACTTGATTGGGGCAAGACATAAAATCAATGAGACTGCAATCTATCTGAAAAATGAGTTCGAGATGAAAGATCTCAATGACACGAAATATTGTCTCGGATTACAAATTGAGCATTGCACTAATAAAATTTTAGTGCATCAATCCAAATACACAAAATATATTAAAACAGTTCAATATGGATAAAGCTCATCTCCTTAGCACTCCAATGGTTGTTCGATCTTTAGATATCAATAAAGATTCATATCGTCCTAAGGACAACAATGAAATGATACTAGGACCCAAAGTACCGTACCTTAGTGAGATTGGGGCATTAATGTATCTATCACAATATACAAGGCCAGGAATATCATTCTCTGTCAATCTGTTGGCTAGATATAGCTTGGCGCCAACTCGCTAATATTGGAATGACATTAAACATGTGAAAAGATATCTTCGTGGAACTAGCGACATGAGACTATTTTGTACTTGTGATTTATCTGACATCGCGAATCTAGTTGGCTTTGCAGATTCAGGTTATTTATCCGATCCCCATAAAGGTCGTTCACAAACTGGATATGTATTTCTTAATAGTAATGCAGCTATTTTTTGGCGTTCAACAAAACAGACAATGGTTGCTAACTCCTCAAATCACTCAGAAATATTGGCTCTCCAACTGTTATTCATGAGGATAATGCAGCATTTATGACATTAAACTGTTATTCATGAGGATAATTTATCGAGTAATACTAATACAAATAAAGAATTTATTTTAATAATTATTTTAATTTTTTTAGCACACGCGTTCCGTGTGCAATATTTATATCAATAAATTATTATGGATTTAAAATTGGACATACGGGACGCGTGTGCTAAAAAAATATTGCACGCGGAACGTGTGTACCATGACACTGGTGGTATTTAGATTACATAAAAAATATAATTTTAATTCTATAAAAAAAGATTAAATATTTTTTTCTCAAAACTCTGTAGTGAGCAAAAGTAAAAAAAAAAGTAATTCTAGAATTTTTTTTGGATTTCATTAAATTCCTCCAATTTAATAAAGATAGAGTAGAGATGAGAGAGAGACCAGAGAGAGACGTGAGAGAAAGGAGAGTGAGAGTGAGAGTGAGAGAGAGACGTGAGAGAGAGGAGAGAGAGAGTGAGAGAGACCAGAGAGTGATAGACACGATAAAGAGACTAGGCAAAAAAATATTAAACAATAGAAAACGCTCTTAGGAATGACATTTTTTTTCTAAGGACGTTTTCTATTGTTTAATTTTTTTTTTGACTAACGTCTGTTAAAGGTAAGAAAAGTAACGATAGGAATATAATATTAAAAAATATAAAATGTCCTTTCAATGGACGTTTTGATATTTTTTTCATAATTTTTAAACTTCGATGTTTTAGATGGAATTTATATAAATTTGTATGCTCTGGATGAAATTTTTTGTTGAATTTATCTGCCCTCGGGAGCATACTTGAATTTATGTTCTCTCAGGAGTATTTTATATGTATAAGGACATGATATGTCTATAAACAAGTTAATATTTCTAAAATTTTGAGAACGGACTAGTTTAGTCCAAGTTGTTTTATCATTTTTTTTTTTTAGGATTAAACATTTATCAATATATACGATATCATCTTTGAAAGACATTGAACTTGACCGCTGTGAAGTCACTGAAAAATTGAGTTAATTAGGGTTTTAACCCGGAATTTTATATCAGCTTAGAACTTAAGTCCTGATATGCCCATTTGAAAATTTTTGACTCATAATTTAAATTTTTGCTTCTTTTTTTTCATTATACAGTTAATATGACTATAAGGGTAATATCCAACACATATTAGAAAGAAGAATATAATTTAAAAAAAATTTAAGTTTAAAATTTTTAATTGGATATGTGAGGACTTGAACTCTAAACTGATATAAATACTGTATATAAACGCTAATTAGCCATCCTAAAATTTCATGTCTAACCCTACTTAATGTTTGTAAACACCAAACTGAGAAAAAAAGGAGGAAAAAAAAGTCTTCCTTTGTTAATTATCTCTATCTTATGATGTTAATTATTGGATTATTAGTTATTTAGTAATAGGATCTCATATAATATGTGATATTAGAGTTTAGATTTCCAAAGTATTCGGTATAAAAATTTAGGTATTAAAATTAGTGTTCACGCAGGCTAATGAGCAGAGATTTTAAGATTCATATACTAATGCAGACACTTTGGAGACCCAAATTATAATATCTCATATTATATGATAATATAAGACCTTATTACTAAATAACTCTTAATTATTTAATGAATTGCTCTAGTTAGTGTGGTTTCTTTATTGGACTAATTAGAATTTAGATTCTAAATTTTATACAGCTTATAATTTAAATCCTGACTTGTCTAGTTAAAAAGTTTAAATTTTAATTTTTTATGTTTTTATATTTTTTTATTATACTCTTTTTATACTATATAGAAAGATTTTATTATTAAACATAGAAGGAAGGATACTACGTAAAATATGTAAAAAAAAAATGACCTAAAATTTTTAATTGGATAAGTCAATTCTTATAATACTTAAAATTTTAAACTAATATAAAATTCAGCATCTAAACTCTATTTAGCCTTTCTTTATTCTTGTGTGGTGGAGCGAGTTTGCGTGTAGAGTGCAGCCACGCCACACATGAAGACGTGCAGTATACGTCCTCTCTCACCTGCTCTCTGACAACTGGTCCGGTTTGCATCTTGCCTTGTCAATCGCTGGGCCCCACTTTGTTTCTTTATTTTTAATTTTGATTGACTCGTTAGTCAGTGGACATCATTATTTCTACTCTCTCTCTCTCTCTCTCTCTCTTCCGCCGTGAGCCCATGTCTGACAAGTCAGAGGACCATGCTCCCTTCCTCGACGTGGACGCTGGCCTCACTGAATAAGTAAAAAAAATTAACTCATAGTCTTTACATGTGTATTTATAACAAATTTTAATTAGAATATAAATATATTTATAATATATTTTAATATATTTAAATAATATTTATAAAAAAATATAATTTAAATTTGTTTAAATATTTCAAAAAAAAAATTTCTTTACGTGCAACCACACCATCCACCCAATCCTACATAAATCTATATAGATAAATACACAACTCCCCCATAGGTCTCATTTGGTTCGAGAGAGGGAAAGAAAACAAAAATTATTTCTTTATTTTTTTAGAAAAAAATTCCAAAAATTGAAAAAGAAAGTAAATAATTAGAGATGGAAAAGTAAATTAATGGATTGAGTGAAAAAATTATTTTTTCTTATTTTAATTTTACTTTTACTTCGGAGGGCGTTTGGTAGACAAATTTTTTTTTTTCGGACAATTTATTTTGAAAATCTATTCTCACGTTTGGTTTAAGTTTCAAAAATATATTTTCAAAATTTAATTATATCAAAATAATTAATTTATTCATAAAATATATGAATCATATCTTTTAAGAATCGATGGGTATAGGACAACTTTTTTTTATACTTATTATTTTATTTATTTTTATTTTTTTTGTCTTTTTTGTTTTTCATATTTTTTATTACTTTTTATTTTTTAAGACTTCTTTTTCGTTTTGGGGGGGGGGTCTTATTTTATTTTTTCATTTTTATAAATCTTTATTATTTTTTAAGATTTTTTTTTCTCTTTTCTCTTTTGTCTTTTTTCATTTTTTTATGATTCTTCTATTTTTCATTTTAAAAAAAAATTGTTTTGGTTTTTTCTCTGTTTTTTTTTCATTAATATAAAAATATAATTTTTCAGAAAATTTAATTACTTGATTTTTTTAATTTTCGAAAATAAATATTTTTTTAATACATAGTATTTCACATACCTTTTGAAAATTATTTTCGTTTTATATCATTCAAACACAGAAAATAAAAAATAAAAATTCAAGGTCAGATTTCACGACCAAACGTGGTCATAGCATCGAACTTATCCTACCCGAGAGTATGACTACCAGGTGTTTGGCTCCTAATGTCATTTTCGAAATTATAAGTTTATTAACAACTAAATATTATAAACTCTCCTGAATTTATATTTGTAATTATTTTAATACAAAATTATTGTAATAAAAAATTAAAATATCTATTTGACTGTTGTTGTTGCCGTCCTCCCTAGCTGCACCCTCTTCCTCCCATGGGTTGCTCAGCCCTTATGCAAAGGGTATGGAGAATACCTTATAAAAAAGAATGAGATGATGAATATTGAACTTAAAGACCTCTAGACTAAAATTAGATACACTTACTAACTAGGCTATGAATTAGCTATGATCTTTTTATAAAATATTAAGTATACAAGACTATTTGTTTTTTCTTTTTTTTTCCATGACTATATATATATATATATATATATATATATATATATATATATATATATATATAAAATGGCGGCACTAGAGTTAGCTTGGGAGGGGGCGATCCATGAGCTTCCAACCCGGTAGAGCCGTCAGGAGAGAGCAAAGGAGAAGACCAAACGGAGTTAGACGATCCGACAATACGGATGGCAGGCGGTGGATGGACGACTTTGGAAAGGAGGAGGCGAACCGGCCCGCCGGGACGATGCCTTAGGGGGGAAGGCAGTGACAAGATTGACGAGAAGGGCATGGATCAAGGTGGCATGCCGAACACAAGTAATGGACACCAAGGATGGAAGCAAAGGGGAACGGAGATGCAACAGGCTATCTGTATGCAGTAGGAGGGCGACACAGGGTACAAATGGCAGAAGGAGAGCGGGGGCTCGTGACATAGCTAACAAGGGAATGGCTATTGTGCAACATGAAGAGGATCTTATCCTAGGAGTAAGCTCACATAGGAGGGGAACGACATCAAAATCGGTGGCCTGGGTGGATTTATGCAAGTCCTCAGAGATCCAAGAGGAAGTCGAATTGCAATACGTGGAGCCCAATGTCAATAATTGGAGAAAAGTGATTGAATTAACCAACGATGACATACAAGAAACAGTTGAGTACTGAAAGAATACTCTCCTTCTATATGTTATGGGAAACAAGCCTTTCAATAGGCAGATACGGGAGTTTGCTCTAAGGTTATGGAAACCAAAAGGCATAATGAAGATTTTTTTTTCCCGTAAAAATGGATTCTACTTCATCAAGTTTACTCTTGCAGAGGACCTAGAGAGGATTTTGAGTGGCGGCCCTTAGACGTTCGATGACAGACTAGTCATTCTGAAGCGTTGGCTTCCAGAAGTGAATTTCGAGAATGATCGACTATCAACAGTTCCAATCTGGATTAGGATGCCATGGTTATCACCACAGCTATGGAACGTACCGTCGATCATGAAGATGGCCAGTATGGTCGGCAAACGTATCAAAAGAGATATCCCCACTGCCCGATGAAAGCTTTTGTCATATGCCCGTGTCTTCGTGGAAATTGAGTCCACAAGCGAGTTGCCACATGAAATTGAAGTCCTCCTCCCGAACGGAGAATGGACTAAGCAGTTAATTGACTATGAGTGGGTTCCATCCTCTTGTACTAATTGCAACTGCTTCGGGCATGTGACAGGACATTGCTCGATTGTTACCAAGCTGCCTTAAGAAGAGACACCTACAACAGAGACACCACAGAATAACGCACAAGAAGATGGGGAATTCCATGTAAAAGATCAGATGGTCACAACTACAGATAACAATATGGACATAATCATGTCAGTGGACCAAGAGGAGGTAAAGAATATAAGATGCTTGGACAAGACTAATACGCTGATGACAGTACTAGGTAAAAGGCACGTGTCGAATCAAAATGAAGGATAAGAAGATAGTAGAGGAGAGGCGTTAGTTGTGTATGAAGGGGGAGGTCAAGTGAGTTGTATTATTATGAATAACATGGAGGTAAAATCCCAGGATGCTGTAGAGGAGATAATGGAGGAAAGCAAGGGAGCAAAATTGAACAAAATATCACATAACAGGGGAACCTATGATAATAATTCCCTTAGAGACGCGGATAACAGAAGCAACAACAAGATCAACGTGCAACAAGATGCCATGCTAATAGCAGATAATCCTAAGTGCATAACCCTACATAGGGGCACCCTAGTTGAGGGGGATGGAGATGCTGCACAACGGTAGGAGGATCAAATGGAAGTGGCCATATCTTTTCATCCGAGAGGAGGCCAGGGATTAGCTTGGACACTCATCGTAGTTGTCAATGACATTCCTAATATGGAATGTCAGAGGGGACAACTCTATTGGCCGTTGTAAGGAGATTAAGGAAGTAATGAGGAGGAATAAGTGCTCGATTGTATCGATAATCGAAAGTAAGATCAAATCAACTAAGAGAATAATGCAAAGGACCCCATATCAATGGGAGTCGGTACAAAACCTTAATGTATGTGACATGGCGTAGATCTGGATCCTTTGGAATACTCGGGCTTGGAAAGGTGTCACTCTCCATTCCCAAATATACGTATTTGGAGCGTATTATTTTTATTGCTTGCATGTTTAGTATATTGCATGAGACTAGACCCATTCTTTGGTTATCTTGGTTCATGGTTTATTTGTTGGGTTAGTTTAATCATGAGTTGAACCCATGGTCTCAACCTCAAACCCTAGCTATATAACCCGGCTTCTCTCTCTCCCCCATTTTCATCCCTTTTTTCCTTCCTCTCTCTTAGGTTTTTTAACTCCAAGTCTTAGGCAAGTACATCTTGCATGAGAAAACCCTCCATATTATTAGTCTATTATGTTTATTGTGTGATTTTAAGCATGTTTAGAACTTGGTATTTTTGAATTTGGTGGATGTAATGGTATAGATCTAGATTTTTATGAGTGTGGACTTTCTTAAGTTTTTCTTGGTTTTGATCTTCAAAACTTATTTGTTTTCAAAAAATTGTTGTTCTATGTTGTAGAGCATTTGATTTTTGAGTAGTTCAGAACTTTACCTTGCCAGATTTGGATACCAGATGAATTTTCCATGGAGAAAATCCAACCTTCGGTTTGGAGTTTTCTGCCATGGTCAAAACTTGCTGTGGAGAGGATGAAGCTCCATGCGTCAAAGTATCCATCACGCCTCTTTTTTGTTAGGCGCCTAGCTGAAGAACACATGCGTCTTGAAACTCGAGCTTGAAAAAGTAAGTGTCAAAATATTTGTGTTGTCTCTCCTAGGCGCATGGAAGTCATCACGTGGCACCATGAGCTATGCGCCCTTTTTCCTTGGATGCATGACTCAGTCCCGCCCTGTCACGTATTTTGATTGATTTTGCCTTTTTATTCTGATACACTTTATGGCTTGTCACATCAGTCACATCATCACTTTATGTCACTTCGCTGACACTTTTTTATTGTCCATCTTTTCGGCACTTGTCCCAAGGAGTAGACTTTAACCCCGAGCATGCGGCTGATTTGTTCATGCGCCCCTAACTTTATGAGACCTTAAGCGCCCTGACTTCATACGGCACCCTGAGCATGTACTTGATTGGTTTATGCACCTGACCTTCACGCGTACAATTTTATGCGCGTGTTATCCTTTGTGACTCCATGCTTGTACGAAGTACTTTTATAATGCGTTCACTTATTTTATTTGGAATATTTCTTATCATCCTTCATGTGGTTGATCCTGGTATTGCTTGTGATTGTGATTCTAAGAAAGAATGAATTTAGTAACCATGCCTCGTGCTAGACATGACCATGAGCTAAGATTAGCTATGAACATGGTATGAGTTGAACTGAGATTTCAGTATAAACTAGACTAAGTAATAAGTGACTAACCAGCTATGTGCATGACATAAGTTTCATATTACAATGTGATCTTGATTCATGTGACCCAATATATAATTGGTAATTAGACTTGTATACTGTATCCGTGCTGATACAAATTATTGCCTGTAAGTGTATATGATCGTATGTGCACTGAGGTGTGACATACCGTGTCAAGTGTTAAGTAATTTATGTTTAGGTTGTGCATCGAGAATGCCTCCAATTTTTTGAATACGTGATATTATATATATATATATATATATATATATATATATATATATATATATTTCCCAGCACGGGCATGATATGTGAGTCAATTACCAAAGCGTAGCTAGGATATTGATCGATTGAATGTTGCATACACGCTCAGGTGAATCCAGATTAAACTTCCGTGGATTCGTATCTAGCGTTTACGTACTTGTATGATATCTTAAGAAAAATTCTCATGTGACCACTGTTTGTGGTATTAAACGAAAGAATGAAAGTGTATTTCAATGACGGGGTTTGTGCGAAACCCGCGCCCTTTGGTTTACAAACAAACTTGTACAATGTAATCCTATACGAGGATGTGGGAGTATAATTTATTTAATCTGGGTATAAATTGCTATAGGTATCTGATCTGCGGTCGATCACTTTAGCCCTTGGACCACGCGATGTTGAAGAAGTGTCGTGGAAGACAGGTAGCAGCTTCGAAGGTTGCAGGAGAGGGTGGATGCACGATGCCGAAGTCGTCGATCCCCGCTCTTTGCCTGAGCTCTGGGCTCTCTCTCTCTCTCTCTCCCTCCTCCTTGTTCGATCTTCTTCGATTGTCGACCTTGGATCTGATATTGGTACTCTTGACCGAATTTTCCGACCTGGGATCTGATATCGGTTTCTTGACCAATTTTTTGACCTTGTTCCCCATTGACAGGGGCCTCTATTTATAGAGTCTTTGGTGACAGTGACCACTCCGTTGGTGCAGCAACCGAGGAGTGGAAAGTACAGCACCCTTTTACACAACGGTTAAAGTAACCAATGCCTACGTATAGATGATCTTTTGACTGAGCGGGTGACGTGGGTCCAACTAAGGGGACACAACACGTACGGTTGCTACTAAGATCACGACATAAAAGCCACGCGGGTAGGTATCCATTGTGTAGAAGAGGTTGGCGTAGAAGCCAAATGTCCGTCACCATGGCATAGAAGCCAAGTAGGCATAGAAGCCGAACAGGCATAGAAGCCGAGTAGGCGTGGAAGCCGAGCAGGCATAGAAGTCGAACAGGCATAGAAGTCGAGTAGGCGTGGAAGCCGAGTAGTCGTAGAGACTGAGTGGGCGTGGAAGCCGAGTAGTCGTAGAGACTGAGTGGGCATGGAAGCCGCATGAGCACAGATCTTGAATGGGCGTAGAAGCCGCTGCATATCGTGCCAGAATGGGCGTAGAAGCCGCTTGAGCACAGATCCTGAATGGGCGTAGAAGCCGCTGCATATCGTGCCAGAATGGGCGTAGAAGCCGCTTGAGCACAGATCTGAATGGGCGTAGAAGCCGCTGCATACCGTGCTGATGTGGACGTCTTAGCCGGAATTACGGCTTTTGAAGATATAACCAAATCTCTTGCAGAGATTTGCCATCACCTTATGCATTAAATGCGGATGCGTGTTTCGAAGGTCTGCAGGCCTTCTGTGCACCCGTCGCAGAGACGTGTCTTGAGAGAAACTGTCACCGCTCTGTGCAATTAGACGTGGAGACGTGCCTCGAATCCCGTACGAAGTGCAGCTTTTGACTTGGCAGGCGGTTTGTCTGTTGCGGAGCGTAAAACAGCTCATGTTTGCCTGTGTAAAACAGGGCGGCGTATTCCCTTGTACGCAAAAGAGCGGTTTATGCTGAGGGGACTCCAGTAAACGACGGTTTGGTGATGTTTTACCAAATTCTCTGCATTAAATGGTGAGATCCGCCATCATACTGTGGGATGCGTCCCGAGAGGTCTGCCATCGTTTCCAGCCGTCGTTTGGGTAGCCGTGCATCACCTTTTGTCAGGAGTCAGAGGTCAGATTCACTGCGTGACTTGACAGGTTTATTTCGGGGAAGATGAAGCGTTCCTCGTACGCTATCACGCTGCTTTGAGAGCGGTTGAGTTTTATGCCATGGAGGCGATGAAGAACTCTGTTTCACGCTGGAGCGGCCTGGACGTACTGCACTTATGCGGATGGTCCTTTGAGCTTTATTCTTCACGCTGTATTTTAGCGGAGAAAACTCTGTTGTACGCCTGATGGCTCTGAAGGCCTCTGCTTACGCTGCTCTGTATCAAGAGGCTGTGTAGCTCTTCCCAGCATATTTTTCATGCTTCTACAAGACCCCTTCAGAGCTTTTAAATTCCTTGGAATTTGAAACGCTTTGAACGAAGCATGAATGGCCCCTCGTAACTCAAAACGTTTCTGAGTGGAGCGTTGAAACGGTCGGTGCAGACTTTATGGCAGATTTATGGGGGACCGCTGTGATCTCTTTTGCCTATAAAAAGGCTGGGGGAGTTAGCCTGTTCTCCCCACATCTTCATCACCACGCAGAGATGATCACCGGAGTTCGCCAGGTCGATTTGAGGAAGAAGGAGATCATGTTCTTCCAGCGTGTAAGGAGCCAAAAAAGATGACGTCTTCGAGCAAGTGTCCACTGCAATGATGGATCATGGAAGGATATCTTAGCCTCCCTTGCTCGGGATAATCAGCAACTTTGTATGGCGTTGCCCCAGGAGAGAGGAAGGGTCGTATTTGACCACGGCGGCTGGCATGCCGCGCCTTCTTTCGATGCCCTCCGGTGACGAGAGTCAGACAGACTCGTTCTGTCCTGGATTGATCGGTGCACGGAGTATGGGATCTGCAAAATCTATGCAGGCCCAGTTCTGTATCCGCCCGCCGGTGATCATTGCCATGTCGGCCAGTTTGCTGGAGCTGACCGACTGCCGGAGGAGATGGATGAAGAATTGAAGCCCAGCGAGAACCTGTCAGAACAACTTCTGGGCGATCTTCAGACGACGAGGGAATATCTCCTTTGTAGACGGAGTTCCCCTAAGATGTAATCATGAAAACGAAAAGAAAACCCTTGTAGATTGGATTTCCCTCATATGTAATCATGATTTTGATCTTTAATAAAAATTATCTTTCTTCTTCATATGATCATCTTGCCATATGTTGCTGTGAAGTCTGAATATGTGCAGCTTCAACACGTCTGAATCTGTACGCCGACTCTGTAGAAAGAGTGCTAGGTCCTGTCCTTTACGCATAGCGAGTAGTCCATAGAACGCTGTAGAGCATTTTGAACATCTTAGAACTGTCCTGTTGCTGGAACTGAGGAACCGCGTAGAGCTCTGAACTTCTGATAAACAGAATTTTTGTTCAGTCCTCGCCTTCAAGAGTGACTTCTCAAAAATCCCTTGGAACAGGGTCGAGGAATGGCTGTCAAAAACTGAGTTGCCATCTTTTGATAGACGAGATATTCAGACTGGAGTTTGGATGAACCTCCATTTGACCCGAGAAGAGTAATTTCTCAATATTTGAACTCTTGTATGTTTCGGGTACTTAAAATATGTTGAGGCCAAGGAGGAGTATCTTCTGTGTGAACTCCTGTAATTGACCGTATCGGGGACCGTTCGAATATACGGAAAGTCGTGGAGCGAAAAATCATCAGTCTGTAGCCTCCGGGCATAAAACACCGTCGAGCGTGAAATCGTAGACTTGTAGTTCCTGTGCGTGAAGTCATGGGTTCTGTGGCCTCTCGAGCATAAAAGCTACTGAGCACAAAGGCATCAGGGCCAAAAACCTGACTTGTAGCTGTCGAACGTAAAGTTGTAGATTCGTAGCCGTCGAGCATAGGAAGCTCCTTTAGCGTAGAACTGTATATCTGTAGCCTTTGAGCGTAGAACACCATCGAGCGTGAAATCGTAGACTTGTAGTTCCTGTGCGTGAAGTCATGGGTTTGTGGCCTCTCGAGCATAAAAGTTACTGAGCACAAAGGCATCCGGGCCAAAAATCTGACTTGCAGCTGTCGAACGTAAAGTTGTAGATTCGTAGCCGTCAAGCGTAGAAAGCTCCTTTAGCGTAGAACTGTATATCTGTAGCTCCTGAAAAGAAAATTTCTCCGAGCGTGAAGTTTTGCGGATCTGTTGCTTCTGAGCGTAAACTGAGCGCCATTGAGCGTGAGATCATCGATTTGGTATCTGCTGAGCATAAAGTCGTAGATTTGTGGCCTCTCGAGCGTAAAAGCTACTGAGCACAAAGGCATCCGGGCGTAAAACCATAGACTTATAGCTTGCGAGCGTAAAACCGTAGATCTGTTGCTGTCGAGCTTAGAAAGCTCCTTCAGCGTAGGACCTGCTGAACCGTCTTTGCACGAAAAACTTTTCAAATTTGCTGACTGTCCGTCTTTCAAGGTTAGTAGGCTGACGTGGCATCCAATCATAACCCTTTATTCAATTTTGCGAGATTTGGTTAGGGTCTCGAGGAGTCCGTCTGAGGATTCGAGGCGTCGGCCCGAACTCTATATATATCCCAAGTTCTCTGAGAGAGAAACTTTTTATCCGTCTTCTGTGAAAGAGAGCTTTCGACTGTTCGAGTTTTTCTTCGTTCTCTCTCCGAGCATCTCGAGTCTTCAGAAAAATGGCGTCGAAACAGACCTCCTCTGCCAAGGGAAAGGGTATAGGTTCCTCTTCTCATTCTTCCGCCCCAGCGAGGGGGTCTTTGGTCGGTCAAGGCGAACTTCCTTCTGAGCGAAGTGTCCTGCCGACGAGCAGTGCACCCGGTCTTAGAGGTAAAGCCTTCGGGGTGACAAAAACGACGAAAAATCCTTCCCACACGTTGAACGTGACCGCGCTAGGTCGTCTTCTGTGCTGATAGCCTCTTCTTGAGGAAGATGATGCACGGAGGCATTTTCATCTTTTACGCCCACATTTCTAATGTGTCAGCGTAAAGACTCCATATTTTAATAGTTCTGAGCGTAGAAGCTCTGGCTACCGAAAATTGGGGTATATCGTAGAATTTGAATTTTACGCTTGTGGGGGGACCTCCGGCGTAAAATTGCCAGATTTGCACAATCCTGCGTAGAGCACAGACTGTTGTTTCTTTCGGTCCGTATGTTCGTGCAAGACTTGTGATGACGTATTTTCCTTGTACTTTTGTAGTTGGCTTGGGTGAGTCTCCACTGGCCGAGGTGATGGGCTCCGCTGCTGGGATGCTGCACTCGAACTACCTTGAGGATCTGTCCCACGTGTCATTCCCTATCTCCGGACCCCAATACCCTAAAGGAAGGAGGGTCTTAATATCGGCTCAGGGCGAGCGAATGCTGCTGAGTATGATCAACGGGGAGCCTCTGACTTATGTAGACGGGGAGCCGTACGTAAAGTCGGCTTTCCTTTTTGGGGACATGATCGACAAACAGTCCCAGACGAAGCCTAAGAGGGAGCCCTGGGTCTTCTCAGCCAGGAATTTGGTTTTGTACCTGCCAACGATGCCGAGGGATTATCCCATCTCGGCCTTCTTCCATGCGACGCATCCTAGGAAGATGTCGTAGACGCTGACTCCTGATCTTCACGGCAAGCCGGGGAAGATTTTTCATCTGAAAGGAGCTGACCAGGGGTCATTCGTCAGTCGCCCCTCCGGCGTTGTGACGTTGTTCAGAGGACTGTGCCCGGGCAGTGTTCCAAGTGAAGATAGCTTGGTGATCCAGCCGGTCCAATTGCCGACCTTCTGCAACGACTTCGTGGGTCGAGGTAGGGTATATCCCAAGGAGAATCCTCGGTGCAATGGGTGGATCGCCCCAACGAACTCCCGATGGAGATGCCTAGTTGACTGGGCCTTGAAGCACTTCCAAAGAGAGTTGGAGGGCATTGGACTATATGCCGCTGTGAGTGCGACGAGCGTCGGGTTGCCTCCGAACCCCAATTTGTTCCTGGCACTGGTGGAGAGGTACATTCCGCTCACCGGGACCTTTGCCACTCCACTGGGGGAGTTGGGGTTGGCGCTCCACGAGATGGCAGTTGTCTCGAGACTGCCGATGGGGGATACTCCATATGAAGAGTATGTTCCCACCAACCGGGAGTATATCAGGAGCTGATGTGTCAATACTTCGCGTGTACCGCCTTTTATAACGAGCCTTCTGATTTGGCTCACACCACCAAGTGGATGTCCTACCTCTTCTTCCACCGAGCCAGGGCCGCCAGGTCGGAGAAAGCCTCGGGTGGCAAGAATGAGCCCGTGAACTATTTGGGCGTGCTTAGTGCCCAGGTTGTGGAGACTCTTATGGAGGAGGCTGAAGCTCCGGATCAGATTCTTGTCGAGGGGGTAGGAAAGTACCCGGAAGGCACCAAGGCCTGTAGTTACTTGAGGTGTTGTTGCAGGCCTTTGTCTAAGGAAGCCCAGTTGGCTGGTTTTTTCCCATATGGTTGCGCCGAGTAGTGGTGCCAGGTATCGCGTCCGCGAACCGCATTCACCGAAACATCCTGTGGCCGGCAGTGCGCCTGGTGTTTGGGGCAAGACTGGGCTTGCTTCCTGCCATGGTGTACCGTATACAGGCTGGCTTGAGAGCCATAACTGACGGGTTGCTCGTCGACGAAGCTCGACGTGAGAGTTTTCCCAGGGTGGAATTACCATACCTATACTTGATGGGATGGTTGATTCTCCACAATCCCCGGGTGATGTCTCCTGGGTCCGGTAGCAGCTCGGGGGGTATATTCTTGCTGAATTACAAGGATTCCTCCTGGAATGTGAGCACAGTTTTAGACTGCCGGCTGGTGTTGAACCTCAGCCACGGTTGGAAGCTCCTCTGTACTGCTCCCCCCGTGCATCGTAATCAATCAAGGGTGCGGCTTGAGGATTCAGGTGGAGAGAAGACCGACCTTTCCCCGGAAGCTTTTAACTGGTTGGTCTGTATTAGACCCTTCCATCTGCTGTACAGGAGCGAAGATCACTGCTTCTTCGAGCCCTACTTGCCTAGTCGGTTTGCCAGGCAGTTTGGGTACGATCAGCTGCATGTGGGCAATGCCATTACCAGCTTTAGGTCCAGGGGCGGACTCATTGATGGAGCTAGAGGGTGGCGATATTTCCTCATGGGTTGTACGAGGGCAACCTTTATTGTGCCGGTCGTTACAACCTCCACGGAGCTTCGCATTCTCCATTCTTACGCCCAGTTTTACGTGGCGATTAATACCTTCCATCGTGATTTTGACGTGCGTGGAAGCTTCCGGGTGCCTTCTCCCAAGCCTGGGGGAAGAGTTGATGTCCCTTCGGTTTCTTCGTACGAAGGTGAGGAGTCTGGTATTCCGGACGAGCCTCTGGTATCGGTGCCGAGGTGCGAATTGCCTCTGCCTGCGGGGGCTTTGGTAGTCCCTTCTGGGAAGCGACGGGCTTCTGCTCTGAAGGAAGTTTCTCTTCGCAAGAGGAGGAAGGAGACGGTTGCTCGTCCTCTCCGCATTCCTGGCATTGCGGCTCCTGGGAGTGAGCCTGCCTCTCCCTACATCAGGGATGATTCCTTGGCTGGAGGTTCCTCGCCTTCTAGAGAGGGGCCTCCTACAGTTCCGGTCGTCGATGCCAGAGAATCCTCATTAGAGGTGGCTGTGGCGGCTACTGCTCCAGGTAGCGGAGCGAGATTGCCTGTGTGGCCGAGGCAGATGGAAGAATCTTTCCCGAGGCCAGCAGCGGGCATGACTCCTGTCGCGTCAGTGAGCGCGTCTGGCAAGATTTCGGCCGATGAACTTCGACCACGTCTTGGTGGAGGCTTGACAGAACTCTTGGCAATGTCGGTCGGCCCACCTCCTTCTCCAGGCATGATGATTCGCATTGCGTCATTAAGGCGTGGTTTAGCTATATCGACTGCAGATGCGTCGTATATGCCGTTGGCTCCGGGTAAATGTCGTTTTTATGTCTCCTTTGAGAAAGATTGTCATCATATTGATATTGACTTTCTTGTCTTCTTCTCAGGGGATAGCGCCCATGGGGAGTATAGCGTTGAAGCGCATTCTGGTTCCGCTCGGGATTCTGACGAGGAGGCATTCGTCTTTGATGAGGAAGTGGCTTCGGGGGCCAGTACGCCTGGAGTAGCTTCGTCACCTCGAGAGGAGGATGAACACGTCCTCGTGACCTTGCCTCTTGTGAGTGTGGCGACGACTTTGACCGCCGTTACCGCACCTTCTTCGATTGTGCCATTTGTCGATGCGACGGCTGTGGCCACCTCGTCTGTAATCATCCCTGGAGAGGGACTTGCTGACATTGCGGGTGCTCCTGGCGTTCAGTCGGATCTAGTTGCGTTGATCGAGCAACATATCAGCCTTTTCTACACCGGTTTGAGAACGATGGTGTCAATGGTGTTAGCGAAGAGTCTGGATTTTGAGCGCCTGAGGAAGACTTCTCTTGCTTCGATCGGGGTTATCAGGGAGCTCTGCGATCCTGGGGTAGCTGACGCCTTGGAGGCGGTGGTTAATGGGTTAGAGCAACCTATTAACGAACATTTATAGCTGACTCGGGGTCTCGATGCTGATGTTCAGGCTCGGTTCGACCTCATGATTGTGCGGCTTGCTACGAAGGTGGAAAGCCTAGACAACTCTATCCAGAAGCATAAGCTGGAGGTGGATAGGAGAAAAGTTGTCGTGGAAGAGGCTCTTGCCGTTGAGACGCGGTGTCGCTCTGAGCATGAAGGGAATGCAGCGAGGGTCTCCAAGCTGAAGAAAAAACTCGCTCGGGCAGAGGAGTGGGCTTCTCAGTCGCTGGCAGGTCTAAACGTAGCGTCCGGTCGACTGAGCACAGCGCGACGGGAGCTGGACCGTGCAGAAGCTGCTCGCGCGGCTGTCTTCGGGCAAAGGCTGATCTGACCCTCACGGACACTCCCGAGGCACGGCTGGAGCAGGCTCGTGCCGACGCCTTGGTTCTTAGGAATGAGAGGATAGCTGCGCTGGAGCGACAGATTCACAATCTGACTCACCCGCCATCATGATGTATCCTTTCCCATTTTTGCTTGCCCAGATGTAATTCTGCCTCCCTTACGGGAATAAATAAAGGCGACTCTTTTCTGACTTTTGTGGACCCATCATTTCGGAATGTAAATGACCTATTTTGGTGAGAGTGTTATCAGAGGTAGTATGGACATGATAGACTCCCGATAAACCTCTTAGCAGGACACATCTATTCAGAGGTCATACGGACATGATAGAGCGTAACCCTACTAATTGCATTTTGGAAGTAGTTTTGTCAGAATCGAGAGCCTTGCTATGTCCCACCCGAGCAGGGGAGATTAAGCATAGTACCTTTTCAGGAACTTGCCGTTGATAGGAGCCATTATCAGGTCTCCATTAGGCTGGGCTATCCTGTAGGCGCCGTTCGAGAACGTTGTCTCGATCACATAAGGGCCTTCCCACTTGTGCTAGAATTTGCCTTTACTTCTGTGGGTAAGAATCATCGGTCTTCTTACGGCTAGAACTAGCTCGCCGACTTTGAACACTCTTTCCTTCACTTTATGATTAAAAGTTTTGGAAATGCGTGCTTGGTAAAGCGCGATGTGCTGTTGAACTTGTAGGCGTTTCTCGTCTAATCCTTCAAGCTCTTGGAGCCTTAACAGGTTATTCTTTTCTCGAGTCAACTCACTAGTCACTGCTATCCTGAGCGACGGGATCTGGATTTCGATGGGAAGAACTGCCTCGCTCCCGTAGACCAGTAAAAAGGGGGTACAACCTGTAGGTGTCCGTACCGTTGTGCGGTACGCCCAGAGACATTCGCTCAGCTTCTCGTTCCAGTCTCTTTTGTTTGAAGAAACGAACTTCTTCAGGAGTTTGATAATGGTTTTGTTGAAAGCTTTCGCCAAACCATTAGCAGCTGGATAATATGCCGTAGAGGAAATATTATGTATTCGACTTTTATCGCAAAATTGATGAAACGTTTGGCTGATGAACTGAGGCCCATTATCATAGATTATCCTTCGAGGAATCCCAAAGCGATAAATGACGTGGTGCTTGATGAAGCTGATCACGTCAGACGCTTTTACCTCAACTAGAGGGATCGCCTCTGCCCATTTGGAGAAGTAATCCGTGATGGCCAGTATGAACCGGTGGCCTCTGGAGGAGGACGGGTGAATGGGACCGACGATATCCATACCCCATGCTTCGAAGGGCCAGGATGCGACCGTAGGATATAGATATTCAGACGGTTGGTGTATGAAGTCTGCATGAACCTGACAGGCTCTGCATTGTCTTGCATAGCTGATCGCGTTTGTGATCATAGTGGGCCAGTAGTAGCCCATTCTCCTGATAAGATCCTGTAGCTTAGGACCGGGCTGATGCGCTCCGCATACGCCGTCGTGAGCTTCTCGGATAATCTGTTGTACTTCGTCGTCTGAGAGACATCTTAATAGCAGTCCGTCGTAGGTTCGACGATATAGGCAGTGTGAAGATGCATCGAAATAGAAGCGTAATGATCGTCTCTTGACGGATATTCTTTCTTTAGGGTCCTCTGGCAAGATTCCGTATGCGACGAAATCTATGAAGGGACTTCTCCAGTCTCTTTCGGGGGGATCTGTGTTCACAGCGTGGCTGCGTTCTATGTGAAGGTTGTTCTTCACGCAGAATAAATCTCTGTTAAGAAGGATCACCGAATCTTGCCTTCTTATAGGGGTAGCTAAGTCCGCAGCTAGACTGGCCAGGGCATCAGCTTCCAGATTATGAGATTGAGGTACATGCTCTAGGAAGAACCCTTTGAACGTCATGGCTATCTCGATTGTCGCTCGGTGATAGGGGATGAGGTATGGATTCCGGACTTCATATATCCCTCTGACTTGATTGACGATAAGCAGAGAATCACCGAAAGCTTCCAGGGATTCGACCCCCATCTCTTCAGCGACTTGGAGCCCAATCAACAGGGCGTTGTATTCCGCCACATTGTTGGAGCATGGTTCATTAAGAGAGTATGCCCGGTAGATGAAGAGTTTATCAGGAGTGACCAGGACAAATCCTACCCCTGAAACCACGTTTCCTTGGGGGCCAGTCCTGGAGGTGCCGTCAAAGAACAGTTGCCATGTGTCACTTTCCATTGCTGAATTACATTATACAACTTCGTCGGGAATGTCTTCGTATAACTTGGAGGCCTCCGGGATCGGATGAGCAGCCAGGAAGTCGGCCAGCGCTTGGCCTTTGATGGACTTCTGCAGGATGTACACCATGTCATATGGTATTAACAGCATCGCCCAGGTTGCGAGTCAGGAATTAAGAATACTCGGCTTGCTCATCAGTACTCGAAGAGGGTTGATCCTGGAGATGATATGAATAGTCTGGCCGGTGACGTAGTGCCGCATCTTTTGGATAGCGAACATCAGAGCCAGACATTCTTTCTCCACTGGGTTGTACCGGTGTTCGGCTCCGACCATCATCCTGCTGAGGTAGTAGATAGCCTGCTCATGCCCCTGGTCATTTTTCTGCGCTAGAAGAGCTCCTAGCGAATGATCCATTGCTCGGACGTACAGCAAGAACGGTTTCCCCATGATGGGAGGCACCAGAACTGGCGGACTGGTGAGGTAGCGTTTGATCTCCCCGAATGCTTGCTGACAGGTTTTGTCCCATACGAAGGATACACCTTTCTTCATGAGGTGCGAAAAAGGCTGGCATCTTCCTGAGAGGTTGGATATGAACCTCTGGATATAAGCCAGACGGCCTTGAAATCCCCGGAGTTCCCTCAGATTGCGGGGCGGTCGCATTTCTACGATGGCCTGGACTTTGTCAGGGTCCACCTGGATGCCTTTGGCGGTGATAACAAATCCCAAGAATTTGCCACTAGATACGCCCAGGAAGGACTTCGTAGGGTTCATCTTGAGTTGATGTCGGCGCATTAACTCGAATACCGTCCTTAGGTCCTGAATGTGATCATCCTTGAGGCGGCTCTTGACGGCTGTGTCGTCTACGTAACACTCTACTGTTTTGCGTAAATGTTCATGGAATATGCCGCTCATAGCCCGTTGGTACATAGCCCCGGCATTTTTCAATCCGAAGGGCATGACCATATAGTAATACACTCCCAACGGGGTACGGAAGGCAGTGTGCTTCTCGTCTTCGGGATGCATCTTGATTTGATTGTATCTTGAGAACCCGTCCATGAAAGACATGCGTTCAAAACCGCAGGTGTTATCGATCATGATGTCCGTGATGGGAAGAGGAAATTCATCCTTGGGGCAGGCCGTATTCAGATCTCGGTAATCGATGCAGATGCGTACCTTCCTATTTTTCTTCATGACTGGGACAACGTTGACAACCCAGTCGGGATGTTGTTCTTCCTGGATGAACCCACAGGCTATCAGCTTTTTGACTTCAGCTTCAATGGCGTCCATCATGTCCAGTCGGAACCGGCATTGGTGCTGCTTCACAGGCTTTGAGTCAGCCAATATGTTGAGTTTGTGAGTAGCCACCTTCGGGTCTAGGCCCGGCATGTCTCCATAATCTCATGCAAAGATGTCGACGTATTCCTTTATCAGCTGTATGATTTTTTCCCTTTCGGCTGGTGGAAGATTGTCACTGATAAATATCGACTTTGGCGAAAGCTCACCCCCAACATCGATTTGGATAACTTCGTCTTTGGTTGGAGGTTCCCTCTGTTCGAAGCAGAATTCCCACTGTGTATCCATTTGTTGAGCCCAAGAGTCATTCTCAAACGGCTCAGAATCTCGTTCCTCTGCTTCTGAGGGATCTGTCATCACCATATTTGCTGATAGTGCTTGTTCGAGAGCATCAGGTGAGTCGGGGGGTGATGAGCCATCCCAGAAGGAGAAAAAGATGTCCTTATCCGACGTGGAAGCCGTAAGGGAGGTGGCGTACCCTAACCCGAAATGAGTTTGTTGGTAGCGGGGGTCGCCGCGTGGCGGCGTTCTTCTGCCTCTTCCGTAGTTGAGGCCCGGTTTTCGCTTCAAGTCGTAGCCCATGTTTTGCATGATCTTCAGCGCTTGAGGGCTGTATCGGTGAACCTGCATCTTCCCAGTATCGTCATCGAAAGGATCTTCCTGGATGGCTGGTTGATTGCACATACGGCCGAATACTATTGGACGCTGACTGCTGCAGGTAGGCGGGATTATGAAGATAGAATCTTCATACGATCCATACGTTGTGATGACGTTGGATGATGATGCTGCTTCCCAGATATGCGGATGGTAGGAGTCCATAGCTTCCAAGAACTTTCGTGCTATGGGTTCTACCTCGTCACGGGGAGTGGGTTCCTGATTTGGAATCTGAGTATTAATGTACTGGAAAATAGGATGTTTATTGCCATCTGGAACTCCGTTCCTGGTCGTGTTTACATCGGTCGGCTGCTCGTCGCGCCGAAGGTTGATGACCAAAGGTGGAGGCTTCTGGTTCAGAGTAACCACTGGAGAATTGCTTCGTTTCTCCGAGCTGGATCTGTTCAGGTGAATAGCCATGGGCTCTATGGCTTTTGGACGAGTGGTTCGTCCTTTCACTCTGATCGACAGCGGTAGTGCGGCAGAGGGTTCTCCTGGCTCCCGGTGGGATTCCTTCTCTGTCTTGCCCGCCACTTCTTCCGTGTGGTCCTGCGAGTACAACACGACGTCGGAATAGTAGGACTCTACTCCTTTAAACGGGTTTAGGTCGGCCACCTCCGTTTGTACCATTCCTTGGGGGTCTACATATTTAAGACATTGATGTAGAGTTGAAGGAACGATGTTGTGATCGTGGATCCACGGTCTTCCCAGCAAGATGTTGTAGGATACCTCTGAATCGATCACGTAACATGTGGCCACCGATCTGAGGTTGCCAATCTGGATCCTCAGGCGAATCTTCCCCAACGGCTTACTTCTTCCGGCGTTGAATCCCACGATTGTAGTGGAGGTGTAAGCCAGTTCGCTGGTAGGAATCCTCAAAGGTCTGAGCAGACTGTGCGGGATGATGCTGATCGATGATCCCGGATCTATGTGAATCCGATCAACCTCCATGGAACTGATGTACCCGGTATAATAGAGGGGCCTGTCATGCCTGTTATGTTTTAACAGCATGTCGTCTTGGGTGAAGGTAATATTTGGGACCACCTCCATCACACTGAGGCATTGAGGGTACGCCACTGGTTCTTCGTCGGGAGATTTGAGCTGGGTCAAGCATGTCTCCGCCTGCATCAGTGCTTCACTTAGGGCTAGACGAGTGTCTTGGGAGAGCCTGAGTAGCTCGAAGATGGAGAGCCTGGCCGGTGTATTAGCCAGTTGGGCTAGGATGTCGAAGTTATACGGCTTCTCAAAACCTTTGTTCGGAATGTTTTTCACAGGTTTATCGAAGCGCACTTCTCTTTGTTTTCCTTTGTCCGCCGGCGTCGGTTTTGAAGGGTTGGCTTCCGGTATGACGGGGCTTGGCCCTGCAGGTTTGGCAGTTGAAACGTCTACCGGTATATCCTCCTGACTCGCTCCGTAGTCGTTGAGGTAGGCTCTCCCTGACCGGGTTGCAGCAAGTACCTTGTCTTCGTCTGATGGCGAAGAATTTGTGACCATATGGCATGGTTTGCACTTTGAGCTCCTCCTGGACGTAGCTTTAGTCTCTTCCTCGAGCTCTGACACCAAATCTGGATGAACCCACATAATCTCGCCCTGACGGGTGGTCAGGGGTACCAGGTTATGATTTTGATCCCTAGCCGGAGGGAGATTGACGATGTCCATTGTGGCCCGGGAAATGGGCGTGATACCGTCCATAACTTCTTGGGGAGGCAGATCGCCGAACCGCAGAGAGATCATGTTGGCTGTGACCGTTTTCTCGGTGTTGTGCAGGGTGATGGCCTTAGCATCGATCAACCCCTGGATTTTTCTCTTCAGTACGTAACACACCTTTGTTGGGTGGTGTACGTATCTGTGGAAGATGCAGTATTTGGGGTCATCGGTACTACTGACCTCTTGGGGCCGCCTTAGCTCCGGCAGGGTGATCTTGCCACTTTTGACGAGACACTCAAATATACTAGGGATATCGTCGTCGTCGAAAGAGTAGACCTCGACGGGCCTGGAAGTCCCGGACTTTGTCTGCGTGGTCGCCGCCGTCTTTTGTCTGGACGTATTGACCGTCAGAGCTTCTTTTCCCTTGGAGCTGCGAGGATGGTCGCCGCTGGAAGATGGCCTTTTGTCTCTATCGGAGGCGGAGATCATGATGTCGTTGTCGTGCGCCTTGCGACTGTTGTCTTCGGCGGCCACTGCCGAGACGATGAACGAGGGCCACTCATGGAACTGATATGGTCCTGTGAACACCGAGACTATAGGAAGGAGGTTCTTCCTGCAAATGTCTACTAACGCCGAGTCTGGAACTCCTGGAGGCATTTTTAAGGTGGCCTGACGAAAATGTTCGACGAAGGTGCGAACGTCTTCCTTTTCCCTTTGCTTGACTTCAATGAGGGAGGACATAGACATGTCCATTTCACCCTCGTAGAATCGTGTGAAGAATAGCGCTTTGAAGTCCTCGAAGGAAGTAATGCAGTTGTCCGCCAAGCTACAGTACCACTGATAGGCTACTCCTGAGAGGCAGCCCTTGAACACCAGAGTGAGGAGGGCGTCGTTCCCTTGTAGCAACACCGTCATCATACTGAAATAGTTCATGTATTGACTTGGGGATATTTTTCCTTCGAACAGAGCCATAGTCTGAGGTTTGTACTTCGGAGAAAAAGGGACTTCTTCCCAGATAGCCGGGTAAGGCTGGTTGATTCCCAGTTTCTTGAGCTGATCTTTGTGCTTCAAGGCGTCAAACTAGGCTTTTAACTCTCGCACTGCCTGCATCGGATTCTCAGTTGGAAGCGGAGGGACTGCTGACTCTTGATCTAGAGCAGGTTCTTGGCTTGGGTCGGATGCTGGTAAGTCTACCCCCACACGTATCTGTGTTGGCGGGACCGACGCTTGAGCCATGGCAGTCGCGTGCTGAGTTAGCATCATCTGGTGCATGTTCTCCATTACGGATTACATTTGCTTCAGAGATGTCTCTAGCACAGTGATGCATTATTTTGCGTTTCCTGAAGCCTCCTCGCGTTCGTCTTCAATGGCGTAAGCTCCCACTTCCCTGGGCGTCGTCGAAGGATTAGTATAGGTCATCGCAGAAGTCGACTTTACACTCTCAGCATCTGTTCTGGGAGATTGGCGACCCCCAGCATCGGAATCAGACGAGTACGGAGCTGGTTGCTGTGACCTTGCCCGGGTGTTTTGGAACACCCTAGCTTCAGTGCTCCAGAGGAGGTCTTCGAATCTTCTTCAGCTCGAAGGCCCGGAGGGATGACGTCTTGAGCTCGACCTTCTTCTGGGTATGCGTGAAGCCATGTTCACGGACGCATACGCGTGCTCTTCTTCCGGAAAAGACTGAGAGTAGCTCAATCGGTCGAAGACCGACCATTTTGCTTTAGAACAGCAGCAGTCAGTCACAATCTTATGACTATTACAACATTGCTCTCTAGGGGGCGTAATAGACATGTTGGAAGATCCCCTCTCCTTACGCTTCTGGACTAGGCATTCGCGTAGGTCAGGAGTAGCAACCGGAGCTTGCTTTACGCCGCGGGACTTCGCCTGGCGTAATTTGGAGATTCGATCAGACTGGCGTAAAGCTGAAGAGGTCCTCGGTCGGCCATCGGCTTCTCGCATAATCCGGAGGGTAGGCAGATTGTTCTCTTGCTGGCGTAAAGGCCGAGAGGTTGAATATTCGCCTGCTTGCTTCCCCTGGCGGAGATCACCACGCTCATCTGTTTTACCGTAGAAGTCAGATGTTGTTTCGCGCGTGGAGCATGATCTGTTCTTCCGATTTGGTGTTGAGTCACCATCGGAAGTTTTGTCTGTACCGCACGTAACGGGAGACTGATTCCTACGCGTAGAGCGCAGTGGATACTTCGGGTTAGCGCAGAGGCCTTGCCCGAAGTTTTGTCTGTACCGCGCATAGCGGGAGACTGGTTCCTACGCGTAAAGCGCAGTGGATACTTCTGGGTTAGCGCAGAGGCCTTGCCCAAAGTTTTGTCTGTACTACGCGTAGCGGGAGACTGAATTTTACGTGAAGGGCACGGAGGGAGCGATGCTACCACCTCATTGGTCGGAGAGATCGGAGAGATCGGAGAGACCACAGGAATGGTTGAGGATGTCTTGGGCATCCACACTTTGTGCAGCTTCCTGTTGTCTTGGACGGAGAGAGAGTGAGAGCTACCCCCGGTTCGAAGCATGTCTTCGTAAGCAGACTGGTCGAAATGAACGACCAGCATCTTCTTCACGGTTCCTATAGATACCGCATCACGTTGAGCAATTACTTCCTCGTCAGAAGAGAAAGACGTCCCCAATAGAGTCGCCATCTTGTTTGTGGTATTAAACGAAAGAATAAAAGTGTATTTCAATGACGGGGTTTGTGCGAAACCCGCGCCCTTTGGTTTACAAACAAACTTGTACAATGTAATCCTATACGAGGATGTGGGAGTATAATTTATTTAATCTGGGTATAAATTGCTATAGGTGTCTGATCTGCGGTCGATCACTTTAGCCCTTGGACCACGCGATGTTGAAGAAGTGCCGTGGAAGACAGGTAGTAGCTTCGAAGGTTGCAGGAGAGGGTGGATGCACGATGCCGAAGTCGTCGATCCCCGCTCTTTGTTTGAGCTCCGGGCTCTCTCTCTCTCTCTCTCTCCCTCCTTGTTCGATCTTCTCCGATTGTCGACCTTGGATCTGATATTGGTACTCTTGACCGAATTTTTTGACCTGGGATCTGATATCGATTTCTTGACCAATTTTTCGACCTTGTTCCTCATTGACAGGGGCCTCTATTTATAGAGTCTTTGGTGACAGTGACCACTCCGTTGGTATAGCAACCGAGGAGTGGAAAGTACAGCACCCTTTCACACAATGGTTAAAGTAACCAATGCCTACGTATAGATGATCTTTTGACTGAGCGGGTGACGTGGGTCCAACTAAGGGGACACAACACGTACGGTTGCTACTAAGATCACGGCGTAAAAGCCACGCGGGTAGGTATCCATTGTGTAGAAGAGGTTGGCGTAGAAGCCAAATGTCCGTCACTATGGCATATAAGCCAAGTAGGCATAGAAGCCGAACAGGCATAGAAACCGAGTAGGTATGGAAGTCGAGCAGGCATAGAAGCCGAACAGGCATAGAAGCCGAGTAGGCGTGGAAGCCGAGTAGTCGTAGAGACTGAGTGGGCGTGGAAGCCGCATGAGCACAGATCCTGAATGGGCGTAGAAGTCGCTGCATATCGTGCCAGAATGGGCGTAGAAGCCGCTTGAGCACAGATCCTGAATGGGCGGAGAAGCCGCTGCATATCGTGCCAGAATGGGCGTAGAAGCCGCTTGAGCACAAATCTGAATGGGCGTAGAAGCCGCTGCATACCGTGCTGATGTGGACGCCTTAGCCGGAATTACGGCTTTTGAAGATATAACCAAATCTCTTGCAGAGATTTGCCATCACCTTATGCATTAAATACGGAGGCGTGTTTCGAAGGTCTGCAGGCCTTCTGTGCACCCGTCGCAGAGACGTGTCTTGAGAGAAACTGTCACCGCTCTGTGCAATTAGACGTGGAGACGTGCCTCGAATCTCGTACGAAGTGCAGCTTTTGACGTGGCAGGCGGTTTGTCTGCTGCGGAGCGTAAAACAGCTCATGTTTGCCTGTGTAAAATAGGGCGGCGTATTCCCTTGTACGCAAAAGAGCGGTTTATGCTGAGGGGACTCCAGTAAATGACGGTTTGGTGATGTTTTACCAAATTCTTTGCATTAAATGGTGAGATCCGCCATCATACTGTGGGATGCGTCCCGAGAGGTCTGCCATCGTTTCCAGCCGTCGTTTGGGTAGCCGTGCATCACCTTTTGTCAGGAGTCAGAGGTCAGATTCACTGCGTGACTTGACAGGTTTATTTCGGGGAAGATGAAGCGTTCCTCGTACGCTATCACGCTGCTTTGAGAGCGGTTGAGTTTTATGCCATGGAGGCGATGAAGAACTCTGTTTCACGTTGGAGCGGCCTGGACGTACTGCACTTATGCGGATGGTCCTTTGAGCTTTATTCTTCACGCTGTATTTTAGCGAAGAAAACTCTGTTGTACGCCTGATGGCTCTGAAGGCCTCTGCTTACGCTGCTCTTTATCAAGAGGCTGTGTAGCTCTTCCCAGCGTATTTTTTATGCTTCTACAACCACACCTTAAGATTTTTAACACAATATAGGCTAATTAGGTAACTAAAAGTGGTAGTAACATTTAGAGGGAACGGTATCCCGAGATCATGCCAACGAACCTTCCTACAAAGATTCATTCTAAGTGCGTTGTGGCTGGCCACCATAGATACTATATATCATCTGCCTTAGTGGAGTACAGTATATGATGTATTATAAATAACGCCAAGCCATTGTCTCCCTATAGGAGCACTAGAACCTCTAATACCATATTTTAGCTTAGTGGCCCTACGGAGAACTGGTGCACTCGTTAAATGCTTGTATATTCCTTATTTGGCTCGATTAGCTCTTGTTCGACAATTACGTGATCTGATGATACCTATTATGCATTATTTTTGAGATAAGCTCAGACTTCACAAATAATAAGTCGCACAAGTGAATGACCGATCATATTAATTAGACTTTATTGTGATTGTATTATTCTATTAGTAGTCTAGGGTCATAGACAATCACAGTGTGATAGTTTAACCCATGTGCTTGTTTGGTTGTACGGTTGGGCCTTTTTGCTAGGATATATCTAGGACCTAAACTATGAAACAGAACCTATATATATTAATATTTTTAGGTTTTGTTTCTCTATTTCGTGCTCCGTTGTGTTACTTGCTATTTAGGGCCCAATTTTACTAGTTTTGCATGGCCAGGTTTTGAGCCAGCACCCGAGGATCCATCGTACTTTTCTCCGACTTATGGAATGTACCAGGAACATGGTCGCAGAGAATAACGAGCGAGTTCTCTTCTTTCCTGCTCATCATTGTATATTTTCTTCTTTTGACTATTTAGCCACCGGCACCTGTTAGCCGGCACGTCTGGACATTAGTCTCCTTACATGATTATACTAAATCAGACTGCAGCTAATCACTAATATGTACTTTTATTACTCTTCCAGCTTCTTATTTTTTATAGTTGGTCTCCATAATATTTTGAAAAAGTATTTGGGACGCCTTATTGCTTTATCATATATGCTCTATGTTTTTTGTTTTTTGTTTTTTGTTTTTTGTTTTTTGTTTTTTGTTTTTTGTTTTTTGTTTTTTGTTTTTTGTTTGATTGATTGAGACATAGATGTTCGTGTGACCCTAAGTGAATTAATTGTAGCATGCACCCCTTATCTTATTACAGCCGTGATTGTCGTATGACATATAGTATCTTGTACGGGATAGCTGGCCATGTCCGTCTCCGTATATCGGTACTAGGACATGACAAGATTTTAGTGGTAGCCCAAGCAAGTCTATTTTTCAGACTTGTGGGTTGTCATGATCATAGGAGTCTCAATCAAACATGATCCTTCTTGAAATTCTAAATTCGTCCTCTTCGACACTCAGCTTGAATTCTTTCAGATTGGTTGCTTTCTTATTCCTTCTCGTCCGGTACTTGATTGTTTCTTGTGCTCTTTCTTAGGGCTTATCCTTACCCAAATGCTGCATCTAGAAGAGAGACAGAGTTTTCAGTGGAATAAGATCTGGTAGAACCCCAACCAAGGATCCGAGTTGAGCCCACGATAAATTGGATACAACAACAGTCTTCAGGTATTTCCGTACCTCCAGTAGTACTGACAATACTGGATACCCCAGCCTTCCTAGATATTATTCGTAGATTGCTGGCTGCCCAACAACACCAGATGGTGGTGTAGCGACAACAACAACAGCAACAGCAGCAACAACAGCTTCAGCAGCAAGAATATAATATCATGTTGAACCAAGGTTGCAGACGGCCCTAAAACGAGACGAAAAAACAAATTCGGGGGAATCTGTTAGATTTTGCAGAATGAACCCCAGATATTTCGATGGCACGGAGGATACAATCACGGCAGATGATTGTCTCTAGGATATTGAGACCATTTTGGCAGCAGCTAAAGTTTTGACTGAGGAACAGGTTAACCTAGTTCGCTTACAACTCTAAGATCTTGCAAGAGATTGGTGGGCTACGATGGAGATAGGATTGAGGTATCATATTTAGTAGGATAATTTCAAGACCCAATTCAGGATAAAATACTTTGGGATTGTGGCTCAGTATTAGTTATAGCAAAGGTTCACTAACCTCAAGCAGGCTGGACGAACAGTTAACAGCTATACGACAGAGTTTTGTCGACTGAGCAGGTTTTCTTCAACCATGGTGGCAACCGAATTGGAGAGAGTAATAAGGTTCCAGCAGGGAATTTACTTCAAAATCTTACACATGGTAGAGGCGCATGACTAACAGACTTTTGAGACGATATTGATAGCGGCCAAGAGGGATGAGATTACTTCTTAGAGGATAACATCAAGAAGAGTAGATAGGAAGAGGCCTCATAGACAAAATAATGAGGGGGACCAGTATCATGAACGTCAGCACCATCCCCTGGCATTCGCATCCATAACATAACACAGAGGAGGCTAGTGACCTCGACAGTGATGATACCAACTCGGCAGCAGCAGCTAAGGAAACATCAGCAACAACAATAACAATAACGTGGAGCACCGACATGTTATACCTATTGTGGAAAAGATGGTCATATCGGGGATATTTGTCGGGAAGCTAACAAATTATGCTTGAGATGTGGAGTCCCGATAACAAGATTGCCGCATGACTATTGATACAGAGGCAGGAGGGACAGTACAACAGTTTTTTGTATTGCCAGCTCTAAGGGCAGTGCATAAAGGAGGACCAACATTAGCAGTACGGCCTTTAGATTAGCGTCTGTTTTTGACGTATGCTCAACTTTATAGACAACGATGACAGCAGAATCAACAAGGACCACAACAATGACAGTAAGGAAGACTGCAACAGGAAGCTGGACAGGGCCAAGGACAGGCGTTCACCTTGTCTTTGGAGGAAGCTATGGCGTCAGGTGACGTATTGGCAGATAATATTTTCTTTACAACCTTTCTTGCCATTGCTTTAATTAATTCTGGAGCTTCGTACTTGTTACCCTCAGTTTTCCATCTAGGGATAGTTTGGTAATTTAGCATGGGTAAATAATTTTTAGGAATAAATATTAATATTAGTGTGTTATAGTATTTATTTGATGATCATATTAATTATTTAATTATTAGTGAGCTATAACTTATATGTGACTTATATTTATTATTTTGTTAAAGACTAGTCCAATAATTAGACTTGTCATGACAACTAGTGAGCCTAACTTGGACCCAAGCTCATTAAACCTTTCTCACTAATTAACTAAGAAGAATTAGCTTAATTATAATTAGTTAAAAATTTCCAAAATTATTGTAAACCCCCTCGTCAAAAGTAGGATTTATTTGAGTATTTTAATTTGAGATCAACCGCACCCCAAATTCCAAGTACCCAAATTAGGGTAATAGACTACACCAAGCCGTTATGCCACGACTCCTGTGTACCACTCAAAAATATAGTTCCCTATGTTTTCAATACATTAGGAATTACCTAGTTAAGTTTGTAATTTAATTTTAATTAAGGCTAATTTCACCTCAAGCAACACTTAGACCAGCCTACCTCAATGAGCCCAGATAGGCCCAAGCCGAGGCTAGCCCACAACTTCCACACACACACACACACACACACACACACACACACACACACACACACACACACACATATATATATATATATATATATATATGAAGCCACTCCCTTAAAACCCTAAGAAAACTATCACAACCCCTTCTCCAAGCCCTAGCCGACCCCCACCTAAACAACCCTCCCTGTCGGCCGGACCCCTCAACCCCGACCACCTTCCTGACCGACTGCTCCCTCCGCCGCCTCCTGACCGACTGCTCCAGCCGCTCCCAGCCCGACTGCTTCCTCCGACCGGCTGCTGCCCAGCCGACTGCTTCCCCCGACCGGCTACTGCCCAGCCGACTGCTTCCCCCGACCGGAGCACTGCTCCCCAGCTCGACTGCTCCCCTAACCGGAGCACTGCTCCCCAGCCCGACTGCTCCCCCGACCGGAGCACTGCTCCCTAGCCGACTGCCCCGACCGGAGTACTGCCCGACCTCGACTGTCCCACCACCCGCGAGGCGACCCATCCACGCTGCCGGAGATACCCTCGTCAAAGGAGCAGACGCCCAACGTCCTATCGAACAGGTACTCGTCCTCCAGCAGTTCCTTTCTTAAGTTCCAACCATCTCACCACGTATCGTGTTCATGAATGATTGTTGGGTCTGTGTGTCGAGAATCATAGTTGAAACACAACCTTTCTAACCCTAATTAAAATGATGATGGCTTAATGATTAACCAGAATAGAATTTGTTAATAAATAAAGAAATTCCTTAACCACGATACCTGTCATAAAGGACTTTAGTTAATTTAACGTCTGGTCATAAACCACGTGCACTGAGTATAGAAACCAAAGACAGATGTTCGCATAGAACATAAATCATGGATAACCGTAACTGGATAATTATTGTCCCAAGGCACTTGTTAACCGAAGACAACACCCGTGTACACCCTAGCTAAGTGCGCACATGATGCTGTACTCGAGCAACAGAGAACTCGCGATAAGTATTCAAGATTAGTGTCTTAACAGTACATAGATAAGGCGTAATATCTGATGCCTGTATTATTGTGTTATATTATTGTTTAGGGTCTTTGGATCAGCCAGGAGATGCTACCGGAATAGGCTTTTGGCATTCATCTCTCGAAGACTTAGGCAAGATACCTTGCTATATTTACTGTCTAATTTAAATTATACAAATGTTGTATTGTATGCTTGTTGTTCTGTCTTATACAACTGTGCGTGTCCGAGATTGTCTTGGGTGCATTCGACGGAATACATCGAAGATTAGTATACATTGACTTAGTCCTTAGCAGACTCACCCCATGGGAGGATATCATATATTCTTCCAAGACCTGACACTTTTATACGTACTCTTAGTGATAAATCTCATGTTGGGATGCGTGTTCGCGTGATCGACTAGCTATCGCCGCGTGTGACGTGCATCACGGTTAGCAAGCAATATAGGACTATTTCAGTTTAGAGACTTGGCATTTAGATAAGAGATATGCGTGTCAATTATTTGACGGGTATATCTACATTGGGAGGGAAGGACGACTGGTAGGCATATGGGACACCCCACTTCTTTACACTGATACCGCACTCGACGGAGTGATACAGACGTATTTATATATATCACTGATACCACGTTCTGTACAGTATGGGACGTTACTTGATGATATTGTAGATACCACGCTCTATAAAATGTTGGACGTTACTGTATTCCTGCGCCCGTGTTATAGGGGACATGTGTGGCATATACTAGCCGGTTGTCACGACTGGTGAATTACGTCAGCATATGTTTAGCCTACACCTTCTCATATACTCATATTTGTTCTCACATTGCATTCACTTAGATTGGCTAGCACACCCTTTATTGCATTTATTTTATTCAGTATTATATATGGCTTATCTCTTTGTATCTTGTTACATCCCTCTGAGGACCTGGTTCCCTTCCAGATTTAGACGAGGCTTTCTATCCCACCATATACGGCCCCGGATAGGAGACGAGATTCGCTACAGCCGAGGAGTTAGAGGTGCAGCCGTCAGAGTTTCCGTGATCAGTTGGTAGGCCTTCAGCCTAGATTGGGTGCATCATTATCTAGTCAGTCGATGCCCTAATCATTACTTTTTATATCTCATTTTAGTACTTTATTTCGTCATAGTAGTGGGTTTGTTCCCACCTGACTTCACTGATTGTACTATGATATCTTGAGACTGGTATTTATTATCCAGCAGTTTATTTAGTACTTCATGCTCTTTATATTGTGGATGAGATTAGATTACCTGTTATTGACTGATCTTGGACATGTTAGTATTTTAGGACAGCGTAGCACTCTTCGTGGATCCATTAAATTGGGATATCTTCGAAGACGTGTCAGCTGACTATTGCTACGTGGCCTGGTCCCGTATATTTTGGGACTGGGGCGTGACATGGTTTTAGTGGTGGCCCTTGTAGGTCTTCTTTTTCGCTTGTGGTATGGTAATATGCCCAGCGAGCCTGCAATAGGATAGAAATTACTAGGTCTCATCCACTTTTTGTTTCGCCTTTGAACTTCCTTCATATTGCTTCTAAATATATGCATCCTGTTTGTTGTCCTCGTACTCTTTTAATGAAATCCATCTCTTGTAGCAAGATAAATTTGCGCAGTGGACGAGGAGCACCCCGTACCACAATGCCAGATAACACCACTCAAGGAGAGGAGGTACCCCAAGGGCAACCCCTGCTACAGACCCCGCTGATACATTGGCACGAGACATCGCAGGGCGATCCTACACCGCAACCTGAGGGACAGACTTCCCAGACAATCCCCATGCAACATTGTGAGGGCCAGACTTCAGGAGCTACACCGATGCCGTAGACTGAGAAGCCGACATCTGAGGAGATGCCTACCGCACAGCCAGAGATTCCACTACCACCGCCTCCACCTTATCCACCCCAGATGCCACAGCCAGATGGACAACCACAGATGCTTCAGTTCTTCCAGGCGATGATGCAAGCACAGTGGCATTAGACAGAGACATTGAGACAGAGTTTGATGGCAGTACTAAAGAGGACACCTGTCCCAACACCAGTACCAGCACCTCCACCAGCCCAGACAGGTGGCACTGTTAGATGGTTCTGACAGATGGGACCAGATACTTTCTCAGGCAATGAGACTGCAGAACAAATCTCCGACTGGGTCACCAACACGGAGATGATATTAGAGGCTTCACAACTGCACCATGATCTTTGGATGACCACAGTGAGGGCCCAGCTGAAAGGCAACGTCCACCACTGGTGGGATTCCATTGAGCGCAGTGTAGGGAAGAACCAGACTTGGGAACAGTTCCTAGAATATTTTAATACAAAGTATTTCCCAGCTACAGTTAGAAATGCCCTGTACTCCCAGTTTCTACATCTAGAATAGGGAAATATGACTGTTGACGCCTATGATGCGAAGTTCAGCCGCCTTAGCAGATTTGGTGCAGTCATGATACCCACCGATCTTGAGAAAGCCCAGAGATTTTATCACGGCCTCAATCTCGAGCTACAGAGGTATACCACTACACATGCGAGGATTTATTATGAAGAGGTTCTTGCAGAGGCGAGAATCCAGGATGCCATCGTCAGAGGAGCTAGACGTACCAGCATGACTACACCAGCCAGAGAACAGCCCGGAACAGGAGGACCGATCCGTCGTCCAGGAGCACAGACACTGCAGAGGGCAGCACCATATCCACAGCAGAAGCTTCCGACTTGTCACCATTGTGGCAAGAAGGGACACGTCATTAAGGATTGTCGAAAGAAGTTAGGATTATGCATGATATGCGGGTCCAATCAGCACCTTGTCAGAGATTGCCCGCAGCACAGAGAAGCAGCACTACAGACAGGCCAGAGGCCAGTAGTACTAGTCCAGAGGATACTACCCCCACCAGGAGGCCAGCATCCCCCAGCCCCCGGAGGAGTTCAGAGAGGACCACCCTTGGCCCCACAGCAGGTACAGTTTGAGCGAGCTCGTCAGCAGACCGGAGGGCAGAGGCAGGGACAAGCCTTTGCATTAGCAGCTACCGAAGAAGAAACAAAAGGAGAAGCTATCACAGGTACCATTTTAGTTGTATCATTACCTGCAACTGCATTGTTTGATTCTGGAGCTACATTGTCATTTATATCTAGTAGATTTATAGCAATGCATAGAGTAGCGACTTCCCCCTTACCTAAGAGTTAGAAGATTCTTACTGGAGGAGGTATCGTGCCAGTTACCAGCACTATCAGAACGTGCTCGATAGTTGTATGTGGTAGAGAGATGAGAGCGCGATTCTTGGTATTGCCCATGCCGTACTTTGATGTTGTGTTAGGAATGGACTGGTTAAGCTAGTATAATGTCGTACTGAACTGCCGGAAGGGTAGCGTCACCTTTAGACCGCCAGATCAGCCGGAGTTCGAGTATATGTAAGGAACCATCGAGCAAGGAGTAGGACAGATGGCAGGAACTTATATGGCTTTGGAGATTGCACCCCCACCAATAGTTGCAGAATTTGAAGATGTATTCCCCGAAGAACTGCCAGGCTTACCGCCAGATAGAGACGTGGAGTTCACCATCGAGCTAGTACCCAGAGCAGCACCGGTATCTTCTAATGTATACCGATTGGCGAAGAAGGAACTAGATGAGCTGAAGCTACAATTAGAGGAGTTGCAGGGCAAAGAATTTATCCGTCCTAGTGCATCACCTTGGGGAGCACCAATATTGTTCGTCCCAAGAAGGATGGAACAGTACGCATGTGCATTGATTACAGAGCCCTTAATGTTCTGACTATCAAGAACAAGTACCCCCTGCCCAGGATTGACGATTTATTCGACCAGTTGACAGGAGCAGTAGTGTTCACCAAGATTGACTTGAGATTGGGTTATCATCAAGTGAAGGTGCGAAGAGAAGACATCCATAAGACAGCATTCAGGACTCGTTATGGTCATTACGAGTTCTTGGTAATGCCATTTGGACTGACGAATGCACCAGCTGTATTTATGAACTTGATGAACAAAGTATTCCACCAATACTTAGACCAGTTCGTGGTAGTCTTCATCGACGACATCTTGGTGTATTCGAAGAACCACGAGGAGCACGAAGAACACTTGAGACTAGTGTTAGAGATGCTGAGAAGAGAGAGGCTTTATGCCAAGCTAAGCAAATGTGAGTTTCTCCTAGATCGTGTCGCTTTTCTTGGACATGTTATCTCAGGAGATGGCATATCAGTAGATCCGGCAAAGATTTTATCAGTAGAGACATGGCCAACCCTTACTAATGTCTCAGAAGTGAGGAGTTTCCTAGGACTTGCCGGATATTACCGGAGGTTCATAGAGAACTTCGCGAAGATCGCAGAGCCAATGACCCGCTTGACCCATAAGGAGCAGGAGTTTACCCGGACAGAGGAGTGTCAGAAGGCATTCGATGAACTAAAGAAGCATTTGACTACAGTACCTATCTTGACCATACCTTCTGGACCCGGAGGATTCGTGATCTATAGCGATGCATCCGAGAAAGGATTAGGATGTGTCTTGATGCAGCATGGGAAGGTTATAGCTTATGCTTCTAGACAGTTGAGGACACACGAGAAGAACTATCCCACCCACGACCTGGAACTTGCAGCAGTAATCTTCGCCTTTAAACTTTGGAGGCACTATCTATATGGGGAGAGAGTGAAGATATTTACTGATCATAAGAGCCTAAAGTACGTCTACACTCAGAAGGATCTTAATCACAGGCAGAGACGTTGGCTCGAGGTGATGACAGACTTCGAGATCGAGCTATAGTACCACCCGAGAAAGGCCAACGTAGTAGCTGACACATTGAGCAGAAGACCCATGGCATTCTTCATGACCACCCAACCACACCTGTTGAGAGAGCTAGAGCAGATGGGTATAGAGGTCATTATATCCGAAGTAGATAGAGAGTTGTCGAGCTTCTAGTTGCAATCGATATTAGTGGAGAGAATCAAGGCTGCCTTGCCGCCAGACGCCAGATTTTAGAGGCTTAGACAGAGGACAGAGGCTGGAATGCAGACAGGACTGAGAATACATGAAGATGGGACCTTGAGATACGGAGATCGTCTCTATGTTCCAAATGGAGAACTTCGTCAAGAGTTAATGGCAGAGGCACACAGTTCAACCTATTCTATTCATCCAGGAGGCACGAAGATGTACAGGGACTTGAGACAGTACTACTGGTGGCACGAAATAAAGAGGGAGATAGCACGTTTTGTGGGTAAGTGCCTGGTGTGTCAGCAAGTCAAGGCTGAGCATCAAAGATCTGCAGGATTGCTTCAACCGTTTCCTATATCGGAGTGGAAATAGGAGCATATCACTATGGACTTCGTTACGGGCTTCCCGAGGAGTCCTAGCGGGCGTAATACAGTATGGGTAATTGTGGATAGACTCACAAAGTCCACACACTTTTTACCCTTCAGAGTTGGGCAATCGACGGAGGCCTTAGCAGATATGTACATAAGGGAGATTGTGCGCCTACATGGAGTGCCAGTTAGCATTGTGTCTGACAGGGATACGAGGTTTACTTCTTACTTTTGGAGGAGTATACAAGAGAGCCTTGTTACTCGCCTAAAGTTTAGCACAGCATATCACCCACAGACAGATGGCCAGTCGGAGCACACCATTCAGACGCTAGAAGACATGTTGAGAGCGTGCATGCTTGACTTCGGAGGATCATGGAAGGACCATTTGCATCTGGTCAAGTTTTTCTACAACAACAGCTATCAGGCGAGCATCCAGATGGCTCCCTATGAAGCATTGTATGGAAGGAAATGTCGTTCTCCAGTATGCTGGAGTGATATAGGCGAGCGACAGATTCTCAGACCAGAGTTGGTTGTTCGTACGGTAGAAAAGGTGAAGAAGATCCAAGGGCACCTTCGAGCAGCACAAGACTGACAGAAGTATTGGGCGAATGCGCATCATCGACCCTTAGAGTTTCAGGTTGGAGATCACGTATTTTTAAAGATCTCGCCTACTCTAGGGACTATCAGATTCGGAGGCAGAGGGAAGCTGAGTCCGAGGTACATTGGGCCATTCGACATATTAGAACGCGTCGGAGAGGTTGCTTACAGATTAGCATTACTGCAGATATTGGAAGGAGTTTACGAAGTCTTCCATGTATCTCAATTAAGGAGGTACATACCGGATCCTAGTCACGTGCTTGACCACTCGGAGATCACAGTTGGCCCGAGTCTATCATACCAAGAGGAGCCCGTCGAGATTCTGGACAGGAGTGAGAAAGTATTGCGAGGGCAGACCATCCCCCTAGTTCGTATCGCATGGAGGCATCATGCACCAGGCGAGGTGACCTGGGAACGCGAGGATGACATTAGACAATGTTATCCCCACCTCTTCGAAGGACTAGGTACGTTCTAGTATTTTCTTTAGTCTTTAGTTCTTACCCATGCGTGTGTTTAAATTTCGAGGACAAAATACTCTAAGGAGGGTAGATTGTAAACCCCCTCGTCAAAAGTAGGATTTATTTGAGTATTTTAATTTGAGATCAACCGTACCCCAAATTCCAAGTACCCAAATTAGGGTATCAGTCTACACCAAGCCGTTATGCTACGACTCCTATGTACCACTCAAAAATCTAGTTCCCTATGTTTTCAATACATTAGGAATTACCTAGTTAAGTTTGTAATTTAATTTTAATTAAGGCTAATTTTACCTCAAGCAACACTTAGACCAGCCTACCTCAATGAGCCCAGATAGGCCCAAGCCGAGGCTAGCCCACAACTTCCACACACATATATATATATATATATATATATATGAAGCCTCTCCCTTAAAACCGTAAGAAAACTATCACAACCCCCTCTCCAAGCCCTAGCCGATCCCCACCTAAACAACCCTCCCTGTCGGCCGGACCCCTCAACCCCGACCACCTTCCTGACCGACTGCTCCCGCCGCCATCTTCTGACTGACTGCTCCAGCCGCTCCCAGCCCGAATGCTTCCCCCGACCGGCTGCTGCCCAGCCGACTGCTTCCCCCGACCGGCTGCTGCCCAGCCGACTGCTCCCCTGACCGGAGCAATTCTCCCCAGCCTGACTGCTCCCCCGACCGGAGCACTGCTCCCTAGCCGACTGCCCCGACCGGAGTATTGCCCGACCCCGACTGTCCCACCACCTGCGAGGCGACCCATCCACGCTGCCAGAGACACCCTCGTCGAAGGAGCAGACGCCCCACGTCCTATCGAACAGGTACTCGTCCTCCAGCAGTTCCTTTCTTGTGTTCCAACCATCTCACCACGTATCGTGTTCATGAATGATTGTTGGGTCTGTGTGTCGAGAATCATAGTTGAAACACAACCTTTCTAACCCTAATTAAAATGATAATGACTTAATGATTAACCAGAATAGAATTTGTTAATAAATAGAGAAATTTCTTAACCACGATACCTGTCATAAAGGACTTTAGTTAATTTAACGTCTGGTCATAAACCATGTGCACTGAGTATAAAAACCAAAGACAGATGTTCGCATAGAACATAAATCATGGATAACCGTAACTGGATAATTATTGTCCCGAGGCACCTGTTAACCGAAGACAACACCCGTGTACACCCTAGCTAAGTGCGCACATGATGCTGTACTCGAGCAACAGAGAACTCGCGACAAGTATTCAAGATTAGCGTCTTAATAGTGCGTAGATAAGGCGTAATATCTGATGCCTATATTATTGTGTTATATTATTGTCTAGGGTCTTTGGATCAGCCAGGAGACGCTACCAGAATAGGCTTTTGGCATTCATCTCTCGTAGACTCAGGCAAGATACCTTGCTATATTTACTGTCTAATTTAAATTATGTAAATGCTGTATTGTATGCTTGTTGTTCTGTCTTATACAACTGTGCACGTCCGAGATTGTCTCGGGTGCATTCGATGGAATACGTCAAATATTAGTATACATTGACTTAGTCCTTAGCAGACTCACCCCATGGAAGGATATCCTGTATTCTTCCAAGACCTGACACTTTTACACGTACTCTTAGTGATAAATCTCATGTTGGGATGCGTGTTCGTGTGATCGACTAGCTATCGCCGCGTGTGACGTGCAACACGGTTAGCAAGCAATATAGGACTATTTCAATTTAGAGACTTGGCTATTAGATAAGGGACATGCGTGTCAATTATTTGACGGATATATCTATATTGGGAGGGAAGGACGACTGGTAGGCATATGGGACACCCCACTCCTTTTTACTGATACCGCACTCGACGGAGTGATACGGACGTATTTATATATATTACTGATACCACGTTCTGTAGAGTGTGGGACGTTACTTGATGATATTGCAGATACCATGCTCTATAGAATGTTGGACGTTATTGTATTCCTGCGCCCGTATTATAGGGGACATGTGTGGCATATACTAGCCGTTGTCATGACTGGTGAATTACGTCAACATATGTTTAGCCTACACCTTCTCATATACTCACATTTGTTCTCATATTGCATTCACTTAGATTGGCTAGCACACCCTTTATTATATTTATTTTATTCAGTATCATATATGGCTTGTCTCTTTGTATCTTATTACGTTCCTCTGGGGACCTGGTTCCCTTCCAGATTTAGACGAGGCTTTCTACCCCACCATATACGGCCCCGGACAGGAGACGAGATTCACTACAGCCGAGGAGTTAGAGGTGCAGCCGTTAGAGTTTCAGTGATCAGTTGGTAGGCTTTCAGCCTAGATTGGGTGCATCATTATCTAGTCAGCCGATGCCCTAATTATTACTTTTTATATCTCATTTTAGTATTTTATTTTGTTATAGTAGTGGGTTTGTTCCAACCAGACTTCACTAATTGTACTGTGATATCTTGAGACTGGTATTTATTATCCAGCAGTTTATTTAGTACTTCTTGCTCTTTATATTGTGGATGAGATTAGATTACCTGCTATTGACTGATCTTGGACATGTTAGTATTTTAGGACAGCGTAGCACTCTTTGTGGATCCATTAAATTGGGATATCTTCGAAGACATGTCAGCTGGCTATTGCCACGTGGCCTGGTCTCGTGTATTTTGGGACTGGGGCGTGACAATTATCCTTCGTAATTATTTTTCATAATTCACCCTGTAGGGATAACTTGGACCTTACAAGTGACTTGGGGAAGGGGACCGGCTATTATTAGAGGGGGCTCTTCTCTCTCTCTCTCTCTCTCTCTCTCTCTCTCTCTCTCCACTTATTTGCATTCATTTTATATCTAGAATTAGATCTCCAATTTTTATCATTTCCTCCATTAAATTTTTACTAAATTCACCTCCATTTTCTACTCAAATTTATCACACTTGGGCTTTGGAGCTTAGAGAAGCAAGGAGCACAAAGAGAATGAGCTTGAGTGGAGAGATCGTGTCTGAAATGTGTCCAATTGAATTTTTATTGGGAATCCATCTCCTAATTGGTAATTTCTAAAATTTTCCTTCTTTGTAGCTTCTTAATCATGCATTTAACCATTAGAAATAACCCCATGGCATAGGACTACCTATTGGAGCAATTTTTAGGCTAATTGGTTATATATTATAAATTTAATGTGGTGATTTGTGTGCATGTTGGAAGAATTACGAATTTGACACATCAATTGTATGTCATAAGACCAATTAGATTTAATTAGACTTAGATCGGGGTTGTGGAACTAGGTACGTGTCCATAAATGGATAGTGTAGGCCGTATCATGGTATTTTGTGATACTGTACGACACGGGGCCCAATTTTGGGTGTGCATAATTTTCTTAAATTTTGATTGTAGCAAGTTACATTGGTTATATATAGATGTTATATATGTGTATGATTGATAATTATAGGGCATTGGGAGATTTGGCACTTTAGTGGAGTGCGTATCATTGAGTATCATAATTATACATACCAAGTGCTTGATCAAATAGTTTATAGTATGAATGTACATATGTGAATATATATATATATATATATATATATATATATATATATTTATATATTGATAGATATAGCTATACTTATAGTATATAAACATTGTGTGTGAATTTTGATAGCATAGAGGTGATGGTATTGTGATCAGTGAGGTAGGCGAATTCACTGTGAGTGTGTGTGTTTTATTTTGAGAGTGCACTGATGCATGTAAGAGCATCAACAGCAGTAGACCAGGGAGTCAGTCAAGTGAAGGACATCTGTGTATGTAATATGTTTGATGATGAGAGAGTTAGAGTATTGTGATGGAGGTGTTATTTGATGTGTATGGGTGCACATACACAGATATTGGTGGGAGAACTGGGTTGCGGGCAGTAGAGTGTGCCTGTGTGCAAATTTTGTAATAGGTGGTTCAGCAGCTGTGCTGCCTTGGGGGACTGCTGCACTGCAGCAGTTTGAACTATGGGTAGCAGCTGCTTGGAAATAAGTGTCGAGCAGTACCAATAATGACTGAATACTGCCGGTAAAGGAAAGTAGTAGGGGAAACTGCATTACAATTTTGGCCATGGGGAGGTGTGATCGGGTTAGAGGAGTTTAAGGGTTTGGTATTCAGTGAGAAGGGAATATGTGTGCTCGGGTATCACTGATACCCGAGGGTATCAGAGCAATGGGGCATGGTTTAGAAGAACATAACAGTAACAACAATACTAACACAGATGTTAGAGCATGTCTGAGAGAGTTCATTCAGTTGAGAGGGATGTGAGTATCTTGTTTTTTGTGTGTGTTCATGAGCACACTGATAAGTATCAGTGCACACACTAATGTGTATGTCTCATATCAGTGATTAGTGTATCAGTGATTGATAGAAATATGATTGATATTGGTCACTGATTTTTGAGCATCATCTAGATGGTTAAGTTGCAGTCTGTAATACACTGAGAGTATCACTTAGGTAGGCATCAGATACCATAGTGTCTAATCAACAATCAAACCTTAGCTAAGGGTTGATTGGGTTAGAAGATAAGGGTTCCAACAACTGACTTCTTAGTACAGCAGTGTCAATAGTACACTGTGTTCAAGTGGTTGATGTATATTTGAGGTAACAGTTTATGTATGCTAAAGGATATGGGGATCAGGCATCTGTTGTAGTAAAGAGGGTATCATCTATATAGAAATGGTGATGGGAGTGCTATGCACTCGGGCATTGGAGCCTGAACCTGTGCACAAGTGTACACAGGCATCAGTTACTGTAAGGAAGTTAGGAGGTGATCCTTGGAGTATCTGCTATCAGTTGATGGGTTCATAGATGATATTAATACTTAATGTTTAAGAATAAATTAAGTGCTTTCAGATGTTAATAACAGCCACTAGTATATTAGTTGATCTAGTCAATAACCTTAGTTGATATTAGAGCCAGTTAGTACCAAATGCATTAGATTAAGATATTAGTTGATATAACTAAAGAATTGATGATGTTAGTAGCAGCTATAGTATCACAGTTAGTTAGTATTAATTAGATAATTCTCTCCTTAGTATTGTATCTGTTAGTAAGTAGTAGTTAGGTATGATAGTGATAGTTAGAACCTAAGTTAATGTTAGGATTAATATTTATCATTATTTCTCTTTATTGCATCAATTAATTCAATATTTCCTAAATAGGATCGTGTGACCCCAGCTTGGGTATAGAGAGACACCTTTGCTCAGGACCAGAGGCAAGTACATCTCTCTGTTAGTTTTTATTTCATAATAGTATATATATCGCATGTTCTAGAACTGTATACTTGATTCTGACACAGTAGTTACAAGGACTGGGATATATGGATCATGACAAGAGATATTATTCCTTACCGTGTTCAGCGGGTACTCCTTCACAAGTATTTTATCATATGTGTCGGGTATTGAATTAGTGTACTTTGTGTTCACACATTGCTCGTGTTTAATGTGCTTATATTCGTGTTTGTAATGTGTCATGATTGGATCCATAAGTATTGGTTGGGGATGGGGTTTAGGAGATGGTTATATGATCAAGCCCAAGTGTATTCATGTATATGTCGATTATATATCACACGTGTAATCGAGTTACCATATTGTATTCGTGTAACCCAAACCAATTACATAATAAACTTGTACTATATGGCACTTTAGTTAGTTTTATCTTTTCTATTTAAATTACAGTTGTTCATATTGCCTGTTTTTTATTCCAGTATATTACCTATTCACTCTAGTTTATTACATTCTAATATTTAGTTATCTTGTATTCTTTTCTATTATAAGTTATATATGCTCGATTATGTATTTGGAACTGCTTTCAGAGGTATGTACTTTGCTCCAATCCTGACTGGATATTTTTTTTAGATGATTGGTTTGTGGACCAGTGTCCCATCTACTATGGGCCACAGGACGACGTACCATTAGAGGATACTCCTTTAGAGCAAGAGGACCTAGTAACAGAGGATGAGGAGGCATAGACTTATTGTTTAGACTTTTGTTAGATTTTATTAAGATTATTGGCATATATATATATTATTTCGGACTTGTGGATGTATTGTGACTCTTTCTTTGGTTATTATATCTCGTGCTTTATTTATCTTATATTGCTATATGATTGAGTATAGTTTATCATTAGCATATACCATATTGATCCTCCATTTAGAGTTGAGATAATATTGACAAGTACCATATATATATTGTATATGATATTTAGATAGTATAGTTGACCCAGACATCATCGATGCTACAGTGTAGGTTGGGCATTGTTCACTACTCATGCCCTTATTTCGGGTGCGGGTCATGACAGCACTTATTTATATCAGCAGAGTATGCGACATATATTGGATTAAAGTTTAAGGCATTGCCAGAGAGGCTGAATATACTCACTAGCAATAGGATCGTAGAAGTTAGTAGGGTATGCCTAACTTGTCCAGTCATAGTATATGGGCATTTATTGCCTGTAAAGTTGATCGAGATCCCTATGGGTAACTTTGACGTTATCTTAGGCATGGACTGGTTGAGAGAGTCATACAACGATAGACTATCGTGAGGGTAGAGTATTGTTTAGAATTTTTGGCCTAGAAGAGTTTGTCCTTAGCAGAATAGCAAGAGACCAGCATATGAGAGGAGTCGCAATAGTAGCAAAGGAAGGAGACCCGATACCCAAGATAGTTGAAGAATTTATGGATGTCTTTTCGGACAAAATTTCCAGATTACCCCTAGTTAGAGAAGTAGAGTTCTGTATAGAGTTGATGCCAGGAGCAGAACCAGTATCCCAGAAGGTATACCCAATGACACCATCAGATCTTGATCAGTTATATCGACACGTGAAAGAATTTAAGGCAAAAAAGTTTATTTGGACCAGTAGATCACCGTCGGGAGCACCAACAATATTGGTGTAACCTCTGTATCCTAAAATTCTAGTTTAAATATTATTATTAGGTTAATTTAGGGCCATTGGATTTTTTTCATAATTTTTGGTTAATTAAAAACTAGTAACACTAATTTTTTAAAACTTTCAAGAATTTATTTTAGGGTCAAACATAATTAAAAATGTCATAAACTTTTATTTTAGGTTCTAAATAGTCAAATATATTTTTTAGAATTTTTTGAAAGTTTTCTGATTATTTTTAGCATTTATTTTGAGTTAATTATGAAAAACTAAAAAAACCTATTTTCTTAAAAAAATCCATAAAAGTAATTATCCTGTCCAGTCAGCCAACAGGGGCCCGCCTGTCAGCCTCTCGCAGCCAATAGTGCTGGGCCCGCCTGTCAGTGACCCGCAGGTGTGGGTGAGGGAGAAATCGAGCCGAGCCGAGCCGAGTCCTAGTCTGACTCGGACTCAGCCGAGCCAAACCGGGCTGAACGCTGTCCGTCCGATCTGGGCGGGAGTATCTGGATGGATGCCACATGTCCCCCTTTAGTCGTGGCTCTTTCTCTCTCCTCTATATATATAGTATTAAAGTTATAATTTCTAGGGTTTTCTTTTAGCCAATTTTGGAGAATTATCATCTAGGGTTTCCTTTATTTTCCAGAAGCCATTACTCATAGCTTCGGACTCCAAACATAATCAAGTTCTTGCGTTAGAACCGTATTGAGGTTAATTTTTTGAATATGTAAACTATTTTACGAAATTCTGAATATTAAATTCTGAAAAATTTGTAGAGCACAACATATCTGAAAATAGATGCATCTCGTTATTTTTATGATTTTGGGAGAACCAGGGATCAGAATCATAAACCGTTTGAATTTTCGGAAAGCTAATGTCAAGATAATTGACATATATTTTATCTAGAATTTTATTTGAAATATTACTATGCTATTAATTCTATAGAACTTCTAGGTTAGCAATCAACCACCGTTGCACAATACAATTTTGTATGTGCAATAATTTTCAAACGAATTTGATTTCGGGTGAGCCATAAATTCCAACATGTTTGTGATACTGAAATCTACAAAAACTATGCATGAAAGTTGAGTTTATATGTTTGACTTTTGGTTAATAGATTGCCTCGATTTGCTTGCCATTAGTTTCGAGTAGATAAAATTTAGTTCCTTGGACAAAATTTAGTAATTAACTTAAAAATTAGAATAATAAGATTAAAATAGGATTTTAGAGTAATTATTCTAGAATTAAATAAATTAAAATAACTTATCTCTTGAGATGGTAACATATCATACGTAGGATTTAGACTTTGAATTGGGACCTGATCCAACCACAACTAAGGAATACAGACGGGTACATTTTTATGATTACTTTCAGTTCTTTAAAGTCTATATAATTCATGCTTAGTATTGATTATTTGATTTTTGATACTTGTTACACGAATTAGTATGATGGATTCTTATTATAAGATACATGACTGTTCTGGATTATTGTTATTTCTTCATGACTGGTTCGGAATCCATGTTGTACTCGTGGGGAGGGAAAATACTTAGTGGATATGTGAACTACCCTTTTTATCCCATGGTCTTACTGAAATAATAGCAGCCATGCACGATACATGTGGTTTGCCATATTTTATCCCTTAGCCGTTCATATGTCAATAAGGTATTTCAAATCACATATAGTAGTAGTTTCTATCTGTTCTTCCATACATTACAGTTATTTTTTTGTTGCTTGGAGTTATTGTACTACATCTTTGCCATGATAGGACTTTAGCATTTAGTTATTCTAGTTGCCTTATTGAGTTTTAAGTTTTGTTGCTATCATATATTCTTTACTATTTATTGTCTTATAGCTTCTACCATGTGATGGAACTATTTTTACTGTGATGTACTTGTTCTGTTTTAGACTGGATAACCATATTTTAAGTGACTACGATGAGGATGCAATCCCTACACATTATGGACCATATGCTAGCGACATAATCGAGCCTAATCTTGACCTTCCGGAGGATCAGGGAGAGTTAACAGCTCAAATACCATTTGAAATAGAGTAGTTTAGTAGAGTAGTTGATTCTGTTAGTTATTTTGGACCAGATTGTTCACCGACAATTTTTTAAAAGTATTTTAAATATTATAATTTAGATATTTAGTTTTGGGGAGACTCCTTAGACCCGCATCAAGACTGTTATTTTATTATTATCTTGCTATTTTTATTTAAACTAGTGCCTGTGATTGAGTATAGTGTGGAGATGAATATATGTTGTTAGTTGTAGATTATACATGTGGCTTATAGGATAACGTTCTACTACCGACATTACGGCATAGGTTGGGCTTGGCCATGTATTCATATCTGAAAAGCGGGTACGGATCGTGATAAGTTTTTTATGGTGTCCCATGCAGGTTCGATTTTGCACAAGGTTGAGAACTTGTAGTGGTACTCAAGTTAGAAGTACGACTGCGAGCATGCTATAGGATATACATACTAAGAATAGGAAGATATTCAATCAAAACTAGGGATCCCATATATTCAACTTTCTAACCCTTATTATTTTCTTTCGGGCAATCAGACCTCTTTCATAGTTGATTGTCCTTCTTGATTACTTTCTTATCTTGTTCTATATTAATTGCATTCTTATTGTTTTCAACCTTTCAGAATGCCACCCAAGACTAGAGCGCACAATTTCAGAGTCAATAGTGCTTTTTCCATACCATTCGCATAAGGCCTCGTCAGCTGTATCGAAGAGTCTTCCTTCTCCTCCTCATCCATTACATGAACTCTTCAGAAGCATGATGGAGGCTCAAAATGCTCAAGCAGAGGCTCAAAGGCAACATACGAAAATGCTGAGGGCAGGATTAGAAATTTCCCAACAGGTTGCCCTAGCAGCCATGGAGAGGGTTGCCCAACAACCATAATAGCAGGCCGCTAAACCGAAGGTGGGTAACATCCAGGACTTTAAAAAGATGGAGCCTTGGACGTTCAAGGGAACATAGGGAATCCTCTATGCTGATGAGTGGCTCGAGGATATCGAGAGGATCATGAGAGTTTCTCGATTTTCTGAGGACCTGAAGATTGAGGCTGTTGGCTTACAGCTCCACGATATTGCTCGTACTTGGTTCAGAAATGAGCCTAGGATTGCGGATCCAAGCCTAACTTGGGAGCAGTTCAACGACCTCTTTAAGAGAAAATTCTTTCCTGCAGCAGCCTAAGGGGTTCTAGAGAAGCAATTCTAGAACTTGGAGCAGAACGGGATGACCGTGGATGAGTATGCTACAAAATTTGGCAGGCTGAGCCGAATCGCAGAGTACATGGTGAGGGACCCAAAGGATAGAGTTAGACAATTCAGAGAGGGCTTAAACCAAGAGGTCAAGGTCCATATTTCTTTGGCTCATACGACTTTTGCTGACATATTAGAAGAGGCTCAAAGGGTCGAGGTGGATATGGGTCTTTGGAATAAGGGAAAGAAGGATGCTATCGACGGTGGTAGTAGTCAGGGGCAGAGAAAGCATCCACAGTTTCAGCCAAGGACCTTTCAGCAACAGCAATAGTACCGTACCCCAGTCAGAGCCCCAGCCCAACAAGTGCAGTAGCAGCCACTAAGACAAGTACAACAAGCATCCTTATGCAATTATTGCAAGAAGCCAGGGCATTCATAGGAGATTTGCCGGAAGAGATTAGGCGTGTGCTTATACAGTGGATCACCTATGCATCAGATGAGAGTATGTCCTACCGCACCCCCTATAGGAGGATCCTCAGCCCAGTTGGACCACCAGTGGCCCCACAGCGAAGATGACCCCCACTTCCTACGCAACAACATCAGTTTGCCCAGCACCAGCAAATGGGATTACCTCTACAGGGCAGAGATTTTGCCATGACCGTAGAGGAAGCTGAGCCGACTAGTGATGTGATAGCAGGTTCTATTTTTCTCGATTTTATTTCTGTTATTGTCTTATTTGATTCTGGTGCATCACATAGCTTCATATCGGTATCCTTTGTGCTTAAAAATAGTTTAGTAACAGAACCCTTGAGTAGGAGTTGCAAGATCACGGCTGGTGGAGGCACTATCCTAGTTAGTGATACTTGCAAGAGACGTCGTGTTACCTTAGGAGGCCATAATTTGGATGCTAGTTTACTCGTAATGCCACTTTCGAGTTTTGACATTGTCCTTGGAATAGATTGGTTGAGTTTATACCATGCTAGCATAGACTGTCGTGGAGGATGTGTACTATTTTGCCCTCTAGGAGAGCCAAAATTTGAGTTTGTTAGGGGATAAGTTGAGCAGGGTAATAGGATTATTTGTGGAGCCATGGTAGCAGAGAAGGACTTGCCACACCCTATTATTGCAGAGTTTTTAGACGTATTTTTTGAGGAGCTACCAGGATTGCCACCGGACAGAGATCTTAAATTTTTTATTGACTTAGTGCCTGGGGCAGAGCCGATGTCACAACATGTCTACAGGATCAACAAAAATGATCTGGCAGAACTAAAAAAGCAGGTTTATGAATTGCTAGACAAGGGATTTATTAGATCGAGTTCCTCGCCTTGGGGAGCCCCGATCTTATTTGTACCAAAAAAAGATGGGTCAGTGTGAATGTGCATTTATTACAGGGCTCTGAACAACCTCACCATAAAAAACAAATACCCGCTACCAAGAATAGACGATCTTTCTGATCAGTTGAGCGGTGCGAGGGTATTTTCGAAGATTGATTTGAGGTCTGGCTATCATCAGTTGAAGGTGAAAAAGGAAGATATTTCAAAAACTGTATTTCAGACAAGATATAGCAAATATAAGTTTATGGTGATGCTATTTGGGTTGACAAATGCCCCTGCAGTCTTCATAAACTTGATTAACAAGGTGTTCCATCAGTACCTTGACAAGTTCATAGTAGTATTCATAGATGATATCCTTATCTATTCGAATATACTGGAAGAGCACAAGAAGCATCTAAGGGTTGTGCTAGAGACTCTTCGGAAGGAGAAGCTCTATAAAAAACTCTCAAAATATGAGTTCTTCCTGGATAAGGTAGAGTTTCTTGGGCATGTAGTGACTGAAGACAAAATTTTGGTGGATCTAAATAAGATTACTGCTGTAGAGTCTTGGACCACTCCGAGTTCTATTATGGAGATCAGAAGCTTCTTAGGATTGGCCGGATATTACAAGAAATTTGTAAAGAATTTTTGTCGGATCACAGAGCCATTGACTAGACTCACTAGGAAGGATGTGTAGTTCGTGTTGATCGAAGAATGTCAGGCTACATTTAATGAGCTAAAGAAGAGGTTGACCACAACGCCTATTTTGACGGTGCCATTGGGGACGGGTAGATTTGTCATTTATAGCGATGCTTCGGGAAAGAGCTTGGGATGCGTTCTAGAGAAAAACAAGAAGGTGGTGGCATATGCTTCTAGACAGTTGTGGCCACATGAGAAAAACTATCCCACTCATGACTTGGATTAGCAGTGGTGATCTTTGTTCTAAAGCAGTGGAGACATTATCTTTATGGAGAGCGTATAAAAATATACACTGACCATAAGAGCTTGAAGTACATCTTTACGCAGAAAGAGCTAAATATGAGTCAGCGCAAGTGGCTAGAACTAATGAAGGATCTCGATATTTTACTACAGTATCATCCAGGAAAGGCTAACGTAGTTGCCGATGCCTTAAGCAGATATCCAATAGCAATGTACTTGATAATGGAATGCCACTTATTAGCAGACTTGGATAGCCTGGGCATCGAGGTTATTATTCCAGGAGTAGAGATGCAGATGATGGGCATGCAGATCCAGTCGGGGTTGATGGAGACGATCCAAGAGACAAAGTACCAGGATGAAGGTCTGTGAAGCCTCAGAGCTCAGGTGCAGGCAGGATTGATGGATGACTTCTCTATTGTTGAGGATGGTTCACTAAGGCACGAGACTAGGTTATGTGTGCCTAGTGGGAACCTGCGGGAAGAGATCATGAAGGAGGCTCATCGTTCCGAGTATTCTATATATCTGAGAGCTAACAAGATATATAAGGACCTGAGGAAACATGTGTGGTGGTATGGGATGAAGCGAGAGGTAGCATATTTTGTCTCCAGATGTTTAGTGTGCCAGCAGGTCAAAGCCGAGAGGCAGAGACCAGGAGGATTGCTACAGCCACTACCGATTCCTGAGTGGAAATGGGAGCATATCACGATGGATTTTGTTTTCGGATTTCCATGAACTCCAGGAGGGAAGGACACAATTTGGGTCATTGTTGACAGGATAACCAAATTAGCCCACTTTTTGCCTTTTAAAGTGGGATTGTCCATGAAGAAGATCATCGATTTATATGTGAGACAGATAGTCAGGCTGCATGGAGTTCCAGTAAGCATTGTGTCCGATCAGGATAATAGATTTACATTCCACTTTTGGAGGAGTTTGCAGGCTAGCTTGGGTACCCAACTCAAATTTAGCAATGCTTACCACCATCAGACGGATGGACAGTTAGAAAGGACTATTTAAATGCTCGAGGATATGCTTCGAACATATATACTAGATTTTGGTGGCTTATGGGAGGATCATCTTTACCTGGTAGAGTTTGCATACAACAATAGCTATCAGGCCAGTATCGAGATGTCTCCTTTCGAGGCATTGTATGGTAGGAGATGCCAGACTCCATTATCTTGGGATGACATAGGAGAGGGAGAGAGTACTTTTGGGACTAGAGATGGTAGTTAATGCTACAAAAAAAGTGGAGAAGATTAGAGAGAGACTTCATGTGGCTCAGGACAGACAGAAGCAGTGGGCCGATAGCCACATGAGACCGCTAGAGTTTGAGGTATCGATTTATTTATCTAAATATTGATTACGTTCTTAGATTATGTGCTAAGTTATTATTTTGGCATAGGTTGGTAACTTAGTGTTCTTGCGGATATTTACGATACGTGGTACGATTCATTTCGGTGGAGGTAGAAAGCTTAGTCCAAGATTCATCGGACCTTTCAATATTATGGAGAAGGTCGGGACAGTAGCCTATCGACTAGTCTTACCACCTACATTGGAAGAAATACATAATGTGTTCCATGTGTCCCAGTTGAGGCGATACATGGAAGATCCTAGCCATGTATTAGAACATTCGAAGCTTGAGGTTGGACCAAGCCTCCGTTATCCGGAGCGGCCCGTGGAGACCGTAGACCGCAGAGATAAAGTGCTTCGTAAACAAGTAATTCCCTTTGTTCGCATCACTTTGAGGCATCACTTTCTCGATGAATCTACTTGGGAGCGGAAAGGTGAGATGCGAGAGCGTTACCCCTATCGTTTTGCACCATGAGGTAATTTTCTTCTTGTATTTGGTCTGTCTTAAATTTTGAGGACAAAATTTGTTTTTAGGAGGGTAGACTTGTAACCTCTGTATCCTAAAATTCTAGCTTAAATGTTGTCATTAGGTTAATTTGGGGCCATTGGGATTTTTCCATAATTTTTGGTTAATTAAAAATTAGTAACACTAATTTTCTTGAACTTTCAAAAATTTATTTTAGGGTCAAACATAATTAAAAATGTCCTAAACTTTTATTTTTGATTCTAAATATTCAAATATATTTTCTAGAAATTTCTAGGAAATTTTTTATTATTTTTATCTTTTATTTTGAGTTAATTATGAAAAACTGAATAAAAAACTATTTTTTGAAAAAAAACCCATAAAAGTAATTATCCTGCCTAGTCAGCCAACAGGGCCCGCCCGTTAGCCTCCCGCAGCCAACAGTATTGGGTCTACCTGTCATTGACTCGCGAGTGTGGGTGTGGGAGAAATCAGTCCGAGCCGAGCCGAGCCGAGCCCTAATCTGACTCGGACTCAGCAGAGCCAATCCAGGCTGAACGCTGGTCGTCCGATCTGGGCGGGAGTGCCTGGATGGATGCCATATGTCCCCCTTTAGCCGTGGGTTGTTCTCTCGCCTCTCTATATATAGTATTAAAGTTATAATTTCTAGGGTTTTCCTTTAGTCGATTTTGGAGAATTATCATCTAGGGTTTTCTTCATCTTCCAGAAGTCATTACTCATAGCTCTGGACTCCAAACATGACCCAATTTCTTGTGTTAGAACCATATTGAAGCTAGTTTTCTGAATATGTAAATTATTTTACGAAATTATGAATATTAAATTTTGGAAAGTTCATAGAGCACAGCATGTCTGAAATAAATGTGTCTCGGTGTTTTCTCGATACCGGGAGAACCAGGAATCGAAATCATGAACCATTTAAAGTTTCAGAAAACTAATGTCGAGATCATTGACATATGTTTTTGTCATTATTTTTTTGAAATATTTTTATAATTTTATTTTTGTAGAACTTCTAGGTTAGCAATCAACCACCGTTGCACAATACAATTTTGTATGTGCAATAATTTCCAAACGAATTTGATTCCGGATGAGCCGTAAATTCTAAAAATTTTATGACACTGAAATCTATAGGAAATTATGCATAAAAGTCGAGTTTGCATTGGTTAACTTTTTGGTCAATAGATTGCCTCGATTGGCGTGCCATTAGTCTCGAGTGGATAAAATTTAGTTCCTTGGACAAAATTTAGTAATTAACCAAAAAATTAGAATAATAAGATTAAAATAGGATTTTAGAGTAATTATTCCAGAACTAATAAATTAAAATAACTTATCTCTTGACATGGTAACATATCATACGTAGGATTTGGACTCTAAATTAGGATTTGATCCACCAACAACTAAGGACCACATGCGAATACATTTTCTCGATTACTTTTAGTGCTTGATAGTCTCCATAATGCATGCTTAGTATTGATTATTTAATTCTTGACACTTGTTACACGGATTAGTATGATGGATTCTTATTATGAGATACGTGACTGTTCTGGATTATTATTATTTTTTCGTGACTGGTTAGGAATCCATGTTGTACTCGTGGGGAGGGAAAATACTTAGTGGACATGTGAACTACTCTTTTCATCCCATGATCTTACTGAAATAATAGCAGCCATGCACGATACGTGTGGTTTGCCATATTTTATTCCTTAGCCATTCATATATCAATAAGGTATTTCAAATCACATATAGTAGTAGTTCCTATCTGTTCTTCCATATATTACAGTTATTTCTTTGTTGCTTGGAGTTATTGTACTATATCTTTGCCATGACAGGACTTTAGTATTTAGTTATTCTAGTTGCCTTATTGAGATTTTAGTTTTGTTGCTATCATATATTTTTTACTATTTATTGTCGTATAGCTTCTACCATATAATAGAACTATTTTTACTGTGATATACTTATTCCTTTCCTGACTGGATAACTATATTTTAGGTGACTACGTTGAGGATGCAATCCCTACACATTATGGACTGTATGCTAGCGACATAATAGAGTCTGATCTTGCCCTTTCGGAGGATCAGGGAGAGTTAGCAGCTCAGATACCGTCTGAAATGGCTGATCTTTTGCCCTTATTTAGTAGAGTAGTTTATTCTGTTAGTTATTTTGAACCAGATTGTTCTTCGACAATTTTTCTAAAAATATTTTAAATATTGGACTTTGGATATTTACTTTTAGGGAGACTCCTTGGACCCGTATCGAGACTGTTATTTCATTATTATCTTGGTGTTTTTATTTAAACTAGTACATGTGATTGAGTATAGTGTGGAGATGAATATATATTATGAGTTATAGATTATACATGTGGCTTATAGTACAGCATTCTACCGCCGACACTGTGGCATAGGCTGGACTTGTCCACGTATTCGTATCTGAAAAGTGGGTGTGGGTCGTGACAATTGGTGAAGAAAAATGATGGATCGACGCAGTTGTATATTGAATACAGGCAGTTGAATGCGATGACAGTGAAGAACAAGTACCCATTACCAAAGATTGCTGATTTGTTTGACCAATTGAGCCAAGCAAAAAGTCTTCTACAAGATAGATTTACGATCATGATATCATCATGTGCGAGTCCGGGAGCAGGACATACTGAAGATAATATTTAGGTCATGATATGGGCATTACGAATGCTTACTTATGCCATTCAGACTAACTAATGCTTCACCGGCATTCATGGATTTGATGAACCGTGTCTTCATGCCAAACTTAGATCAGTTTATGGTAGTATTTATAAAAAATATTCTTATGTATTCTCATAATAAGGAGGAGCATAAAAAATATCTCAGGATTCTACTACAGACTTTGAGAGAGCATCAGTTATATATGAAGCTTAGTAAGTGTGAGTTTTGGCTGGACCACGTATCCTTTTTTGGGCACATTATTTCTGGAGCAAGAGTGTCAGTTGATCCCAAGAAGGTAGATGCAGTAGAAAACTGGTCAGTTTCGAAGACAGTAGCAGAGGTGCGTAGTTTCCTATGCTTGGCGGGATACTATAGAAGATTTATGTCAGACTTTGCTAAGATATCGGCACCTTTGACTCGGTTGACATGCAAGGAAGTTAATTTTGTGTGGTCAACAGAATATCAGATAACCTTTAAAGAGTTAAAGAAGGAGTTAATCTCTGCACCAATCCTTACTCTTTCAGCAAGCTCTAGAGGATTCACAGTATATTATGATGCATCTAACAAAGGACTTAGATATATTTTGATAAATAAGGGACAGTGATAGCATATGCTTCTCTGTAGCTCAAAGATCACGAGAAGAACTATCCAACTCATAATTTGGAGCTAACATTAGTAGTGTTTACACTTAAGCTATGGAGGCATTACTTATATGGTGATCGGGTGGAGATATTCACAGATCATAAGAGTTTAAAGTATGTGTTCATACAAAAGGACTTGAACATGAGGAGGAGGAGGTATAGAGTTGTTGAAGGACTACGACATAAAACTTTTACCATGCATGAAAGACTAATGTAGTAGCTGATGCACTTAGCAAAAGAGGTAAAGAATTTATGTTGAAAAATCAAAGGCACATTCTAGAAGACGTACGAGAGATGGATATCAAAATAGTACTTCCATAGAGTACAAGAGTTCAGGCCAGCCTATAGATTCAGAAGAATCAAGCTAGCTCAAGCAGAGGACCCAAAGATTCAAAAGCTACGAGGAGAATATGAGTCCAGTTTTCGGAAGGAGTTGAAAATATATGTAGATGAAATGCTAAGGTTTGGAAATTGTCTATACATACCAAGTGGAGATATTCGACAAGAAGTTATAACTGAAGCACATAGTTCACAGTATTCTATTCATCCGAAAGGCATAAAGATGTATCAAGATGTCAAGCAACACTTTTAGTAGAGCATAATGAAGAGGAAAATAGCACACTTCATATCGCGATGTATGATATGTTAGCAAGTGAAGGCAGAACAATAAAGAATGATATGATTGTTATAGCCCCTCCCTATTCATGAATGGAAGTGGGAACATATTATGATGGACTTTATGACCGGTTTACCTAGATCATCGAATGGTCGAGATACAGTTTTATGATAGTGGATCGACTCACAAAAGTGGCATATTTTCTCTCCTTCAGAGTGGGACAGTCTATAGAGCATTTTGTATATTTGTATCTGCGATAGGTTATGAGACAAAATAGAGTACCAGTAAGCATAGTATCATATCAAGATACAAGGTTCACTTCTAATTTTTGGAGAAGCTTGTATGAGAGATTGGGTACCAAGTCAAGATTCAGCACAGCGTACCACCCCCAGATAGACGAATAATTAGAGAGGACCATCCAAACCTTGGAGGATATGCTACGAGCCTGTACCTTAGACCTTGATGGATCTTGGAAGAATCACCTTCACTTGGTAGAATTCTCATACAACAATAGTTATCAGGTCAGTATTCAGATGGTGCCTTTCAAAGTACTATACGACAGGAAGTGTAGATCACCGTTGGCTTGGGACGACATTGGTGAGCGAAAGATATTTAGCCCCGAAATGATCACACAGACAGTAGAAGTTGTTCGGAAGATCAGAGAGCGACTTCGGGTTGCGCAAGATCGGTATCGCTACTAGACAGACCAACATCATAGGCCTTTAGAGTTTTGTGTCAGTGACCACGTATTTTTGCATATTTTGCCTATACGTGGGGTCATTAAATTCGGAATTCATGGGAAGGTTAGTCCATTATATGTTAGGTCATTTGACATTCTCGATCGGGTAGGCGATGTGGCTTATCGTCTTTTCCTTCCACCTTCGATACATGAGGTGCACAATATATTTCATGTGTCTCTGCTGCGTAAGTATGTTCAAAATTTGAGTCGTATCCTCGAACACTCTGAATTAGTCATTGATGCTGACTTATCTTACGAGGAGTAATCGTTATCCATTTTGGATCGAAGAGAGAAGATACTCATGAACAGGACAATTTCTTTTGTCTGAGTTGCCTGGGGCTATCACACTATTGGAGAATTGACGTAGGAGCACGAGGATGATATTCGGTCTCGGTACCCACGCATATTCTATTCGGAAGGTATATTTTACCTTATGCCTTCGTATCTAGATTTCGTGATCAGGTGATCACCTATGTGTTATAATGATATTGCTTGAATGTATATTTTTACTAATAAAATTATATCGTGCTTGTCCTGAATTCTCTAGCATACTTGGATTCGATTTTGGAGGACAAAAATTTTCTAAGTTGGATAGAGATGTCACTTCCCGTTCCCAAATATACGTATTTGGAGAGTATTATTTTTTTCGCTTGCATGTTTAGTATATTGCATGAGACTAAACCCATTCTTTCTTTATCTTGGTTAATGGTTTATTTGTTGGGTTGGTTTAATCATGAGTTGAACCCATGGTCTCAACCTTAAATCCTAGCTATATAACCTGACTTCTCTCTCTCTCCCTCTTCATTCCTTCTTTCATTTCTCTCTCTTAGGTTATTTCCTCCAAGTCTTAGGCAAGTACATCTTGCTTGATAAATAGAGAAAACCTCTATATTATTGGTCTATTATATTTATTGTATGATTTTAAGCATGTTTAGAACTTGGTATTATCATATTTTGTAGATAGAATAGTGTAGATCTGGATTTTTAAGAGTGTGAGTGTTCTTGTATTTTTCTTGGTTTTGATGTTCAAAACTTATTTATTTTCGAAAACTTGTTGTTTTATGTTGTAGAGCATTTGATTTTTGAGTGGTTCATAACTTTACCTTGCCAGATTTGGACCCTAGACGAAGTTTTCATGGAGAAAACCCAACCTTCGGTTTAGAGTTTTTCTGCCATGGCCAAAACTTGATGTGGTGAGGATGAAGCTCCATGCGTCAAAGTATCCATCATGCCTCTGTTCTATTTGGCGCATAGCTGAAGAACACAAACGTCCTGAAACTCGATCTTGAAAATGCTAAGTGTCGGAACATTTGTAAAGTCTCTCCTAGGCACATGGAAGTCATCATGCGGCACCATAATCTATGCGCCCTTTTTCCTTGGACGTATGACTCAGTATCGCCCTCGCACATCTATTGATTGATTTTGTATTTTCTATCTGACACACTTTATGGCTTGTCACATCAGTCACATCATCACTTTATGTCACTTTACTGATACTTCTTTTTTCGTCCGTCTTTTTGGCACTTGTCCCAAGGAGTAGACTTTAACCCCAAGCATGCGGCCGATTTGTTCATGCGCCCCTAACTTTATGAGACCTTAAGCGCCCTGACCTCATGCGGCACCCTGAACATATGCTTGTTTGGTTCATGTACCTGACCTTCACACGTATAATTTTATCCTTGTGTTATCCTTAGTGACTCCATGTATGAACGAAGTACTTTCAAGTTGTGTTCACTTATTTTATTTGGAATATTTCTTATCATCCTTCATGTGGTTGATCCTAGTATTACTTGTGATTGTGATTCTAAAGAAGAATAGATTTAGTAACCAGACGTCGTGCTAGACATGAATATGAGCTAAGATTGGCTATGAACATGGCATGAGTTGAATTGAGATTTCAGTATGAACCAGACTAAGTGATAAGTGACTAACAAGCTATGTGCATGACATAAGCTTCGTGTTACAATGTGATCTTAATTTATATGACCCAATGTATAATTAGTAATTGACTCGAATATTGTATCTGTGCTGATATAAATTATTGCCTGAAAGTGTATATGATCGGATGTGCACTATGGTGCAATATACCGTGTCACATGTTAATTGATCTATATTTGGGTTGTGATTCGAGAATGCTTCCAAATTCCTGAATGTGTGAGATTATATATATATTTTTCCTAGCATGGGCATGATATGCGAGTTAAGTACTAAAGCGTGACTTGGATATTGATTGATTGAATGTTGCATACATGCTCGGGTGAATCCAGATTAAACTTTCATGGATTCGTATCTAGCGTGCCCGTACTTGTACGACATCTTAAAAAAATTTCATGTGACCACGCTATAAGATTTCGATCACAATATAGGGCTAATTAGGTAACTAAAAATGGAAGTATCATTTGAAGGGAACGGTATCCCGAGATCATGCCAACGAACTTTCCCACAAAGATTCATTCTAAGTGTGTTGTGGGTTGGCCACCATAGATACTGTGTATCATCCACCTTAGTGGAGTGCAATATCTGACCTTTTATAAATAATATCAAGCCATTGTCTTCCTATAGGAGCACTAGAACCACTAATACCGTATTTTAGCGTAGTGGCCCTACGGGGAACTAGTGCACGCGTAAAATTCATGTATATTCCTTATTTGGCTCGGTTAGCTCATATTCGATAATAACATGATCTGAGGATACCTATTATGAATTATTTCTGATATAATCTCAGACTCCACAAATAATAAGCCGCACAAGTTATTGTCCGATCTTATTAATTGGACTTGATTGTGATTGTATTATTATGTTAGTAGTCTAGGGTCATGGACTATCATAGTGTGACAGTTCAACCTTTGTCCTTGTTTGGTTGTAGGGTTGGGCCTTTGTGCTAGGATATGACGTGGACCTAAACTATGACACATAACCTATATTTGATATATCAATATTTTTGGGTTTTGTTTCTCCATTTTATGCTCCTTTGTGGTACTTGTTATTTGGGGTCTAACCCACTGATTTTTCTCTGACTCATGGCGTATACCAAGAACTTGTTCATAGAGGATAACGAGTGGGTTTTCTTCTTTTCTGCTCATCATTATATATTTTCTTCTTTTGGGCGTTTAGCAACCGACAATTGTTAGCCGACACATCTGGATATTATTATCCTTACATGATTGTATTAAATCAAACTGTAGATGATCACTGTTGTGTACTTTTATTACTCTTCCAGCTTCTTATTTTGTATAGCTGGTCTCCAAAATATTTTGAGAAATAGTTTGGGATGCTTTATTGCTTTATCATATATGCCCTATGTTTACTGTTTCTTGTTTGATTGATTGAGACATAGATGTTCGTGTGACCCTAAGTGACTTAATTGTAGCAAATACCTACTTGTCTTATAATAGTTGTATTCGTCGTATGACGTATACTACCTTGTACAGGATAGTTGGCCATATCTGTCTCCGTATTCCGGTATAGGGGCGTGACAAAGGGTCAGGTATATCTTATATCTGATCAACTAATTGTCCTTGTCCTCTCAGATGCAGGGGTTTACAGATAGCAATAAGAGCTGTGTATGGTCACAATGAGCGGAGGAAAAGATTTTAATTATGGCAGGATTTTGTTAGAGTTTCGACTGAGTTTGGAGATAGTCTTCCTTTTATTCTTTGTGGAAATCTCAGTGCCATGATCATTATTACAAAAAAATAAGGTGGACAAAAAATCCCTGATGATATCCTCGCTAATTTTCAAAACTGCTTACTCAGGTCTGGACTGCGATGCTTGTCTCGTGAGGGTCATCTATTTTCATGGAATAGCTCAACTCGTAACCAGGTAATCTTTCAACTAGACCGCACCTTATGCAATAATAGGTGGATGATCTATTCCACCTTGTTCGAGCATAAGGTCTTCCAATGGGAACCTGTGATCATATACTAATTCTGATTAGAATAGTCAAAACTAGCCGCTCGCGTCGACGTCCATTCAAATTTTGTAACTCATAACGGCTACAATAGGCTACTAGGAAGCTATGGACAGGGGACTATAGGTAAGGTTCAATGATAATCCTTAGTTTAGATGGTCCAAAGCTTAAAATTGGTCAAGAAGGAGTTAAGGTCATGTAACATTGGTCGACCGGCTGAAAGCCTGGTGGATAAAGAGAGCAAGTTGCATAAAGTCCAAACTCCAAGCTTCTCATATGGATCCAAATTTGGTAGTTGAGGAAAATGTTCTTCAAGAGGGTGCGGGAACTACGATTTAAGGAGGAAGCCAAACTTCAACAACGAGCAAAATATACATGGTTGACGAAAGGTGATCGATGCTCAAAATTTTTCTATGCCACCATCAAAGCTCGCTAACAAGGAAATAGAGTTGCAACTATTATCGATGCAGATGGTAACACGGTCACGGAGGGAGCCAAAATATATGATGTCACTCCCCTATCCCGTCTACTCGGAATATACTCAAGTTGGCACACTTTTGCTTGTATTTTTATTTTGGCACATTTTGAGTAATACTTCAAGTGCACGGTTGAATGGAGCTATGTCACGATCCGCACCCAATATAGGGGCACGAGTGCGTGGGTACGTCCAGCTTACGCCACAGCATCTGTGGTAGAATGCTGTCTAGGTTAATACTCTATCTAATCAATCTCTCACGAATATCCAACTCCATAAGGAGACACAGATATCACAATATAATATGGAATACTCAATCACAGAAACTAGAACACGATGAGATATCGAAGAAAATAAATAAAATATAACACAAGTCTAAACAACAGAAATAATCTAACCTTCAATCCATAACATCCAAATCTCCAAGTATGCTGGAAACAGTCCTCTAAGTCATAGTCTGGAAAAATATTTTCAATAAGGATGGAACAAAATACATCTCTAATAGTAGTTTCAATTAATTGACAAAGACTATAAACAGTTATAGTAAGTAATACATGATGATCAAGAAAAGTAAATGAGTCAGAGAAATACATACAGTCACAGTTAAAGTAAGAAGCAAGACAAGATATGCATGGTGAATCAAGAAAATACTGTAAATAAGACTGTGAATAGATGAGAAATAAACTAGATAGATAAGATGTGTGTCCAGCAAGTATCATGTGAGTCCAGCAAGTGTAATGTGAAGCCAGCAAGAAAATACTAACTAATATGTTTTGAAATACCGCTTTCGACATGTAAACGGCTAGGGAGTAAGTACGGCTCACCGCACACTTAGTGTGCGGCTGCTATCATTCCTGATTAGACTAGAAGGGGTGATTCCAGTGATTCCAGATTTGGGAATATTTACATGTCTACTCGAGTATTTCTCTGCCCCGACTAGTACAAGTGAATCCAAGACCCGACATATAAATTAAGTATGAGTCCAGCCAGAAATATGAGTGATGTCTGTAGTGAGTCCTGATGTGATGCCAGTAGGTGATTTCAGAAATAGAGGCCATAAACATGAAATATACATATCATAAGTAAATGAATCCAAAAATACTAGTCAGTGTATTTAAGTATCGAGAAACAAGTTAAATAATACTATAGACCAGAATCATAGAAATTATCAATTAATGGAAACTATCAGAGAATGTACTCGCCTGGGGTCCTGCTGTTGGCAATACCAATAACCCGATTCTGAAGTCTTGTCTGAACAATCCAACAATCCTATAGATATCATATAATACAATATTGCATCAGACATCACACTTACATACACACAATCATAAATATATTAAACTCAGGGCTACGCTAGTTATGACACTGGTCAACTAGGATCAAGTGTGCGTCTAATTCCACTGGTGTCGCATCTGTAATTGCTGTACAAAATAGACAGTCAAAATGATACGGGGCTCGCCAGTACGTCAGTATACATATGGCAGTCTGCTAACAATTACATGGTCCCAGGTCAATGTAACTACGGGATATCCGTAATTACACTCGGGTTACCTAGTACATATATAATTATACATATATACTAATTGAGTTCATATACTATATATATATGTATATATATACCAATTATTTATATTAAATATACTTATACATATACTAATACGTACATATATACACCCATATACCATACAATATGCGTATATCAACATAGCAAAATATGAAGGCATACTAAAAGAGAATATGCGTCTGCGCATACTTGTACATGTACGCAAGGGAAAGAACTCGAACCTATATACATGCACGAGATCCACGATGACGACAATGACGGAGGTGATGATGACGACGATGTTGACGACGATGGAGGTGATAAATATGATTATGATAAAGATGATGGTGAAGACGAGGTATTCCGGTGAGAGGATTGGCTGTGCTCAGGGTGTCGAGGAGGAGGAGAACAGCGGGGTCGGGATGGACGGGCTGCTGCTGTCGGGTCAGGGACGAGTGGGGTGGTGACTGGAGGAAGGGGAGGCAGTCGTGGCTGACAGGCAGGAAAGATGGGTGGTGGAGCTGATGGTGTACTCGGGGAGTCTCAGGTGAGTCGAGGAGGAGGATTAGGGTGTTTGAATGTCGTTCAGGCGAGGAGGTCGGGTGAACGGAGGTGATCAAGGAGGAGACGTCGATGAGGTGGTGCTCGGGGGTGACTGGCAGCGGGTCATGCTCCTTGTAGATGGTCGGGATCGGCGGTGAGGAGAGGTGGCTGTTGACTTGGGGAAGAGAGAGGAGATGATGGGAACAGTGGCAGGGTAGTCAACTGCTCAGTCGGGGATCCGGCGGGGAGACGCGAAGGATGGGCTGACATGGCGGTCAGGCGAGGGGAGAACGTGGAGGAGGATCGGGAACGGGACGACGGTGGCGACCGGTGACAGTGGTGGTGAGGTGGTCTGCTGGGAGCTGTGCTCGGGATGGAGAGGGGTAGGCGGAGCTCTGGTGCTCAGGCGGGGTCGAGGGTTGAAGGAAGGGGATGAATGAACAGGGAATATGGGAAGAAAGTCGGCTGGGAGGAAGTTCTTTAGGGAATAAAAAAAAGTAAAGAAAAAGTAAAAGAAAGAATATATATATATATATACACATGTAAGGGGGGTTTGGTTTGACCTAGAAAAGTTTGACTTGGTCAACATTTGGAAAAGGGTTCTCAAGTAGGATTTTAAGGGCTATAATTTTCTAAATTCAAAATAGATGGCTCGGATTACATTTGGTTCAAAGTTTCGAGGGCCATGGTTTAAGGAGGTTGATGTTGAATTACACACTCCCAAGAATTATGAAAAAATTCATACGAAGGAGAAATTGGTTTCTTCATGTGTTATGTCCAAAGAAATGGACACCTTAATGCACTTTTGTATAAACGTGCCAAACAATTAGAAAATTACACAAAGTTGGGTTTATGATTTAATTAATTAAAAATAAATGCAATTGGTGTTCTAAAATTAATTAGAAGAACAAGGGACTAAAATTAAGTGGGACACAAGTATCATGAATAAAGAAGACTCAGAATAAAATATCATCATAATTTGGGTTGCAGAAAATGGGTCAAGATTGTGTCTCCAATTTTGATTGGAACGCACAAAGGTACAAAGTTGAATTTATTCAGAATTAAAATAAACGTTTATGACGAATATTGTGCGACTAAAATGTAGCACAAGAGAGCATAATTATAAGTTATACAAAGATCAAAAATGAAGGCAGGCATGTCTAGGACAAAGATATAAAATTTATTGGAAGGCAAAAGCTAGGGTAGTGCTCTAAATATCGAAGCAACGGTAAGGCACAATAATTAAATAAAATCACAGTAATTAATTATAACCTCAATATTTACTCCTGAATAATACAAATTAAAATCATAACCCTATAATTCGGTCAGGGGGGTTCATTTGGTGGGCTTCTAGGTCTAGTCTACTAACTCAAACATTAATGAACACTATACAATATAATACATATGTATACACATATCATACAATTATTTGAAATAAATACACACAATACGAATAAATAATAAAAAGAGAAAAATACTCCTATTTTCAGGATGTGGTAGTGACAAGTCTACCCTCCTTAAAAGAATTTCGTCCTCGAAATTTAAGATCCTTTATAGTTTTATTTATTCATTATATTATTTACCATCAAAATTAAATTCATCAAATCATATAATCAAGAAGTAATCCATATTGTTATTTCACAAAATTTCAAAATTCTATAGGGAGCATATTCCTAAAAAATTCAAGTTTAAAATCATATTCCATTTTTATCATAATCTCCTCCAAAATTTAAATCAATAACTAAATACAAGAATTTAATATCCAATCCTCAATATTTAAATCCAATCAATGCATATTTGTAAAATTTGAAATCGTATCCCAAAAATTGAATTTTAAACACTAATTCATTAATGATCTTATTCCTCGATTCTTTTTCCACACAATACTCAAATAATGTAATACTTATGAAACCTTCCAATACAACAAAAAAATATAAATTTATATCTTGCAGTTAAATAAATATATTGATAATCTTCTTAAATTCCTTAAAATTTAATGACAAATTCAATCATATCATAATCTTCATAAAAATCAAAGATTTAACAAAATCGTCAATTCTGTCATATTAAATTCTCAACTCTTTATTTAAATTAATATTTATGCTCAAAATTTAAGGCACCTTGTCTCTCTTTGTCAAGTCATAACTTCTTCATTAATTCTTTACTACGGTCAAATCTCCAACGATTAAGTCTAAGAAAATCCTACCTACAGTCATACAACATGCAATCTAGAGAAAACATGCATGGTTATGGTCACTTTTGTCATGGTATTGCAGTCTCTGTCAGGGTGTACTACTAACTATATTCTAATAAGAAAATTATTAATATAAACTACGGTACTAAGAAATCAATCTATTAATCAATAGACGAAAAAGGGACAGAAGGAAAGAACAGAACAGAACCTGCTAACAGAACCATGGTTTGATGATGCATCCAAAGTTTGATACCTCTGTCCCTTTAGGTACCACTGTTTCTACTATAAGAATACTTATTGCTATCTCTCTTACCTACTAAAATTGTTTACACTAGTTGTTCTTATCACTCAAGTACACACCAAGTGCAACACACCATACTAAGTACTACTCATTCTAATACAACTCTAGATGGACACCCAAGTCAGTTTGCAGTGCCATCTCAAGCATGCTCAAGCCAACAGATCCTTACACATGCACTTCATCCACTCATATACTGATATATATTTCTTTTCTACCATAAAATTTTATCCTCAAAATAAAATCCTCAAAAATTTAACTTCTCGAACAATTTAAAATAAAATGTATATACTTTCCTCAAAGGTCAAATATTCAAACATTGAAATAAAATTTTAATCACTTCCAAAATTTTTTATGGCTTTGACTATGTTTATTGAATTGAATTTGAATCCTCAAAATTTTTAATGACATAAAATCTTAACTCCTCAAAATTCTTAAAAATTAAAATCTATTTCCAATATTCAAATTATAAATTTAAATCCACATCTATCCAAGTATACCTATATATTCACAGTCTTTAACACTTAAGGTATCCACAAATACACTAATTGTCTACAACCCTCAACTGTGTACTAAATATTGCACTGTCTGGATTACTTGCATAATACTCCCATTAAATTTTTTTCTATCCATATTAGCTGATACACCAATCTAATTATCATCACACGAGGTACTTACTGTTATTAGCACCTTGCTCAACTAATCCTCGATATAGAAATATTAGCACTATTGGTATGGTAACACTAGCTTCATTATTAGATTACCTTATCACATTCACTAGAACTCATGATCACTTGCACCTTTTATAATACACATGTTTTACTTCACTCTCAAAGGTAGGCATATGGTTCCATATCTCGATTGATGTATAAGTATCTTCTCTTAAATCTCTTACAGGCTGATACACTAATTTATGATACACTTTATTCCTTCCATGACCAATCTTTGATATTCCTCTACCCATGGCACACTCATTAATACCCTTTTTATGCGTATACATTCTTTTACTTTTGACACACCCAAGTATCAACCATCACATTGAATATCATGCTCCATTAATTTTTAATATAATTTCCTCGATACTTACTTCTTTACGTGGATCACCAAACTACATGAATTCATGACTATCCAGGACTGGCATGCTTCCTCTGATACTAACTTCTGGAACCATCACTGATACTCCTTACTCTCCCTTCTACATATAGTACCAATACTAACTATAATGATACATATGATAAAACTATTTCTACAAGGTACTACGCTATGGGTTAACTCTAGATTGATGCCTACTTCTAACATGTCCAACTAGGAAATACTTACAAACTCATAAGTTATACTCAGTCAACACTGATACAAGACACTGACCTAATTGTAAGTTATAAATTATCACACTAACAAGGATCCTTAAGGAAAAGAAGCTCAAAAATGAACTGGATTAAGGACTAAAGGTATTTCTACTGTTAGCAAAGAAAAAGAAGCGATAGAACAAAGTCCTGGAATAACAGAAGTAGATAAGAATTGAGATGATACTTAAGAACCAATTTAAGATACAACCTGATAATCATACACGCCTGTCCAAAATTATGACACTCAGAATCCTCACCACGCTAGTAAGCATAGCTGCGATAAACGATATATTCCATAACTAAGGTATGCAACTCTATAATTATATCATCTAGAATCCTCCTCACCGGTATGGCTGTGAGAAAATCTAAATTTCATAACTAAGATATGTACATCCAAGGTCAGGTTCCTACGTTTTCATCACGACAGCTAACGTGGCTGCGATAAACTCTAGGCTCCATAACCAAAGTAGACGTTTTTATCTTTCTCACTGTCCTTATCAACATATGTCATCAGATGATACCGTAATTTTAGTCCGTAAAGTTTATCTCGATATGGAATCAAACTTAAAGAAGACACTAAGAATTAATTTTATAACTGATCAACAAGAATCAAATTCAATAACAACAAGTAAGAACGGACGAGAACAAGGAAAAAGATTTAAATTAGAAATTAGAATAAGATTCTCAAGGGTCATCCCAGGAATCTCTCAAATAATTTATGATTGAGTATTCACTCTCATCCTAGTATCCTATGTCCTATATCCTATCGCAGGCACGCAGTAGTACAACTAAGACGTCGCACTACCATGATATCATACAACTTGTGAAGTTCGACCTGCATGGTCCACCATAAAAATGTGTCACGACCTGCACCCGATATAGGTCCAGCCTACGCCGCAGCATCGGCAGTGAAACACTGTCTAGGTAAATACTCTATCGAATCAATCTCTCATAAATATCCAACTCCATAAGGAGACACATATATCACAATATAATATGGAATAATCAATCACAGAAACTAGAGCACGATGAGATATCGAGAAAAATAAATAAAATGCAACACAAGTCTAAACAACAAAAATAATCTAACCTAAAATCCATAACATCCAAATCTCCAAGTATGCTGGAAACAGTCCTTTAAGTCATAGTCTGGAAAAATATTCCAGTCAGGATGGAGCGAAGTACATCTCCAATAGCAGTTCTAATTAATTGACAAAGACTATAAACAGTTATAGTAAGTAATACATGATGATCAAGGAAAGTAAATGAGTCAGAGAAATACATACAGTCACAGTTAAAGTAAGAAGCAAGACAAGATATGCATGGTGAATCAAGAAAATACTGTAAATAAGACTGTGAATAGATAAGAAATAAACTAGATAGATAAGGTGTGTATCCAGCAAGTATCAAGTGAGTCCAGCAAGTATAATGTGAAGCCAGCAAGAAAATACTAACTAATATATTTTAAAATACCGCTTTTGACATGTAAATAGCTAGGGGGTAAGTACGGCTCACCGCACACTTGGTGTGCGGCTGCTATCATTCCTGATTAGACCAGAGGAGATAATTCCAGTGATTCCAGATTTAGAAATATTGACATGTCTACTCGAGTATTTTTCTGCCCCGACTAGTACAAGTGAATCCAAGACCCGACACATAAATCAAGTATGAGTCCAGCCAGAAACATGAGTGATGCCTATATTGAGTCCTGGTGTGATGCCAGTAGGTAATTCCAGAAATAGAGGCCAGAAACATAAAATATACGTATTATAAGTAAATGAATCCAGAAATACTAGTCAGTGTATCTAAGTGTCGAGAAACCAGGTAAAATAATACTATAGACCCAAATCATAGAAATGATCAATTAATAGAAACTATCAGAGAATGTACTCGCTTGGGGTCCTGCTGCTGGCAATACCAATAACCTGATTCTGAAGTCTTGTCTAAACAATCCAATAATCCTATAGACATCATATAATACAATATTGTATCAGACATCATACTAACATACACACAATCATAAATATATTAAACTCAGGGAACTAGGGTTAATTGTGCATCTAATTGCACGGGAGTTGTGTCTATAATTGCTATGCAAAACAAACAGTCAAAATAATATGGGGCTCGCCAGTACGTCAGTGTACATATGGCAGTCTGCTAATAATTCACATGGTCCCAGGTCAATATAACTACGGGATATCCGTAATTACACTCGGGTCACCTAGTACATATATAATTATACATATATACTAATTAAGTTTATATACTATATATATATGCATATATATACCAATTATGCATATTAAATATTATTATACATATACTAATACGTAAATACATACACCTATATACCATACAATACGCATATATCAACATAGCAAAATCTGAAGGCCTACTAAAAGAGAATACGCGTCTGCACGTACGTGTACATGTACGCAAGGGGAAGAACTCGAACTTGTGTACGTGCACGAGATCGACGATGACGACGATGACGGAGGTGATAATGACGACGATGTTGACGATGACGATGACGACGATGGAGGTGATGAATATGATTATGATGAAGATGATGGTGAAGATGAGGTATTCCGGAGAGGGGATTGGCTGTGCTCAGGGTGTCGAAGAGGAAGAGAACAGCGGGGTCGGGATGGACGGGCTGCTGCTGTCGGGTCAGGGACGAGCGGGGTGGTGACTGGAGGAAGGGGAGGCGGTCATGGCTGACAGGCAGGAAAGATGGGTGGTGGAGCTGGTGGTGTACTCGTGGAGTCTCAGGTGAGTCGAGAAGGAGGATTAGGGTATTTGAATGTCGTTTAGGCGAGGAGGTCGGGTGAATGGAGGTAATCAGGGAGGAGACGTCGATGAGGTGGAGCTCGGGGGTGACTGGCAGCGGGTCATGCTCCTCGTGGATGGCCGGGATCGGCGGTGAGGAGATGTGGCTATTGACTTGGGGAAAAGAGAGGAGATGATGGGAACGGTGGCAGGGTAGTCAACTACTCAGTCGGGGATCTGACGGGGAGACGCGAAGGATGGGCTGACTTGGCGGTCAGGCGAGGGGAGAACGTGGAGGAGGATCGGGAACGGGACGACGGTGGCGACCGGTGACAGTGGTGGCGAGGTGGTCGACTGGGAGCTGTGCTCGGGATGGAGAGGGGTAGGCGGAACTCCGGTGCTCAGGCGGGGTCGAGGGTTGAAGGAAGGGGATGAATGAACATGGAATAAGGAAAGAAAGTCAGCTGGGAGGAAGTTCTTTAGGGAATAAGAAAAAGAAAAGGAAAAGTAAAAGAAAGAATATATATATACATATGTAAGGGGGGTTTGGTTTGACCTAAAAAAGTTTGACTTGGTCAATATTTGGAAAAGGGTTCTCAAGTAGGATTTCAAGGGCTATGATTTTCTAGATTCAAAATGTTTGGCTAGGATTGCATTTGGTTCAAAGTTTGGAGGGCCATGGTTTAAGAAGGTTGATGTTGAATTATACACTCCCAAGAATTATAGAAAATTTCACACGAAGGAGAAATGGGTTTCATCATGTGTTGTGTCCAACGGGATGGACACCTTAATGCACTTTTGCATAAAAGTGCCTAACAATTGGAAAATTACACAAAGTTGGGTTTATGGTTTAATTAATTAAAAATAAATACAATTGGTGTTGTAAAATTAATTAGAAGTACAAAGAACTAAAATTAGGTGGGACATAAGTATCATGAATGAAAAAGACTCAGAATAAAATATCACCCTAATTTTGCTTGCTCAAAATGGGTTGAGATTGTGTCTCCAATTTTGATTGGAACGCACAAAGGTACAAAGTTGGATTTATTCAGAATTAAAATAAACGTTTGCGACGAATATTTTACTACTTAAATGTGGAACATGAGAGCATAATTATAAGTTACACAAAGGTCAAAAAAGAAGGCAGGCATATCTAGGATAAATGTATAAAATTTGTTGGAAGGCAAAAGCTAGGGTAGCGCTCTAAATATCAAAACAACGGTAAGGCACAACAATTAAATAAAATTACGATAATTAATTATAACCTTAATATTTACTCCCGAATAATACAAATTAAAATTATAACCCTATAATTTGGTCAGGGGGGTTCATTTGGTGGGCTTCTAGGTCTAGTCTACTAACTCAAACACTAATGAACACTATACAATATAATACATATGTATACACATATCATGCAATTATTTAAAATAAATACAAACAATACGAATAAATAATAAAAAGATAAAAATATCCCTATTTTTACGATATGGTAGTGATAAGCTAGGCTCACATGGGTTAACATTGATTATGTGGTGGTGGTGGTAGGTAGGGTATATGGCTTGGATTTATTAGAGAGATCTGACGGTTCGCATCAACCCCTTGCCTATATATATATCCTTGTTCTCATTCTCTCTTCTCACTTTTTTATTTCTCTTATTTTTCTCCTCGTTTTCTTAATAGGTGTCACTACCACATTTCTAGATTAGGATATTTTTGTTATTTAGCATATTTTATATTTAGTGAATAAATATTTATATATTATGCTACTAATTATTTATTATGTGTTGTGCTATTTATTTATTAGCTAGTAGGCTAGCCTATTTATTTGGACTTGTCATTAGTGGACCTATTATAACTTGTCATGACACATTGAGCCCAACATTGTGTTAGGCCCATTAGACTCTTTTTCTTAATTAATTAAGAAGATTAAATTAGTTTCATGAAGAATTAAAAGTTTCCAAATATAGCCTTCCCTAATTAAATCTCATAACTAACTAGTAGGGGTGTATTAGACATTACTTATTGCTTAAAGAAGGGGGGAGGGGAAGGGGGTCTGCCATTAGAGAGGGTCTCTCTCTCTCTCTCTCTCTCTCTTCTCTCATTAATTTATTTTGTTAGAGTTCCCCAATTGTGTTCTTCCCCAAATTGACTCATTTCTCCACAAAAATTACCCCAATTCACTCTTATTCTCTTCCAATTACATCATCTAAGGATCATAGGAGCTTGGATTACAATGAGCACTTCAAGAAGGAGAAATTAACAAGGAACTTGTATCCTAATTCTGTCATATTGAGCATTTCTTTGGTAATCCATCTTCTAATAGGTAAATTCTGATTTCCCCTATAACTTAGATCCTAATTCATGCATGTAACCATTAGAAAACCTTCCTTGGCTCACGACTATCCATAGGAATAAGAACTAGATTCATAGGACCTCTATGATAATTTTTATATAGAGATTTATGCCCATTTTGGGATAATTCTAAAATTGATGCATCAAGTGTGTGTCATGAGACCAATTAGATCTAATTAGACTTAGATTGATGCTATGGGACTAGATAAGTGTCCACAATTGGATACGAGTATAGGGTATCATGGTATTTTATGATATGGTATGATACGTAATTTATTTTGGGTAATTTGTATAATTACTCTTTAATTTCATTTGTAACTAGTTGTATTTATTTTGAATAGGTGTAATTGATATGTGTGAATGTTAATTATGAAGAATTGTGGGTTTTGACATTCATATTGGTGCGTATCATGGATAATGGATATTCTTGTGTTGCACTATAAGTGTTCGATTGAATAACCATTAGAGTGGGTTTGTGTGTACTCAACATTATATATATATATATATATATATATATATATATATATATATATATATATATATATATATATATATACACTTGTATTACATGAGTTAGTTATTGTTATGTGTTGATACTTGTGTTAATAGTTAATAGGAAGTAAGATAGAAGTAACTGTGTAGTAGAGTAATTATGACAGTGCTCATTATTTGTGTTGTGTGTGTATGTGACTGAACTGGGTTCAGTGTATGGGGACTCGAGAACCTATTACGAGCAACAACAATGGCAGTTGGTAGCAGCTCCTACATGCTGCTATTGTTTTTTTTTTTTTTTGTAGTGAAGTAATGTTAGCAGTGAATGTCAGTGAGAGTGTTAGATATACTTGGGTAGGGAAAAGTCTTGTTTAGCTGTGCATACTACTGTGAGTGAGATATAGGGTATTCACATTGAGCACTTGAGGGGATTAATTACTGCATCATCAGTGGCAAGGTGCTGTTGTTGATGTTGTTATTGGTGTGATAAGTGTATTATAGTAAGGGGCATATAGTTTTAAGTGTACCAGCTGTGGCAATAACTTGGAGATTGCTTGCATTCAAATAGTGAGGCTCGGGTATCCTTGGAAGGATACAGCAGTAGTAGCTTGGTGACTTAACTTCCACTACAATACTGCAGTATAGTGGCTTAAGTGAGGGAAATTAATTATTAGGTGTTAAGTAAATATGGGTTTGATCTAAATACACAGTTGAAGACAACAACAGGGCATGGAGCAGGACATCAACTGTGGTGTACTGAACCGGGTGTGTCAAGGCAAGTGCATTATGTGTGAGTGCACTACAAGATCTAGTAGTAGTATTGAATGAGGGAATGCTCAGATATTGAGAAATTGTTGCTGTCAGTGTTGTTGTGTTGTTGATTGGTGTTGGTGTGATAGAGGTTTAGAAGTGAGGGTTCAATATTGGCATCAAATATTGGATTGCTGTTGATGTTGGTGTTATCAGTTAGGGAGTATTAGAAGACTGGGGGTGTATATGGATGAGGTATCAGGTATCAATCAAGTAAGGCACCAAGGTATAGAGTTAGCTAAGGTATTAGTATTTAGTGAGGGTATTAGTCTAGGTACTAGGGTATATTGATACTATGGTTAGAGTATTGTAGAGGTTGTATCATATTAATTAGTATAAGGTAATATGTATATTACCTAGTAATTATTAACTAGTGTATGTAGATATTTAGTATTGATAGCTAGTCTAGCTAGCACCTCTAGCTATGGACCTAGAAATCTAGGTATAACTTAATAACAACTAGTTTGACTAGCATGACATAGTATTGACCTAGAAAAGCATATTTAGTACATTTTAGCTTATTTATCACTTCTTTATACCCATTGAGATGTCATTCATATATAGGTGTATGTGACACCAGCTCGGATACCGAGTTATACCATTTGCTCAGGACCATAGGCGAGTATATTTTCTAATAGTTTTCTTATTTGATAGTCTCTATATTTTATGTATTTAGTATTAAAATAGTTGATTCCAGACACGATGGTTACATGGAGTGGTATACGTGGATCAATATCATAAGATGTTATTATTGTGATTACCTAGTGATCGTCGTATCATGATTCGTGATTACTCAGTGATTACCGTGATATCTTAGTGATTATATAAATCATGATCACAGTGCATGATATTATAGAATGTGCAGTGTGATATACGTGTTATAACCTATCGTGATTTGGATCTGTATACTAGTCGGGGCTATTTGATAATAAACGAAAGAAATGAAACTAGGTTTATACAAAACCCTTTCTTTGGTTTACAAACACGAAAAAGAAGTACAATTAATCCTATACGAGGATATTAAGTACAAAAGTTTAATTTTGGGTAAATATTGCTATAGGAGTCTGATCTGCGGTCGATCACTTTGTCCCTTGGACCACTCGATGACGAAGAAGTGCTGTAGAAAAAGGAGAAGCTTCAAAGCTCGCAAGGGAGATTGGATGTTCGATGCCAAAGTCGCTAATAACTACTCTCTGTCTGTGCTCTAGGCTCTTCTTTCTCAAAAGATCGATCTCTTCAAGATCTTCGACCTTATAATTTTTGACCCTTCGACCCTTGACCTCCGTGGCCAGAGGTCTCAATTTATAGGGTTTAGTGACAGTAACCGTCTAGTCAGCGTAGAAGCCGAACAGTGGAGAGTGTGGCACTTTTTACGTAGCAGTTATAATAACTGCCACCCACGTATGAATGATCTTCTGAATCTGCGTATGACGCGTGTCCCATTATGAGGTAACGTGTATAACTACTGCAAAGATTATGGCATACAAGCCATGTAGGTAACTATCCCTCGTGTAGAAAAGGTTGGCGTAGAAGCCAATAATTGTCACCATGGTGTAGAAGCCAAATAGTTATCTTGTTGGCATAGAAGCCAAGTAGGCGTAGAAGCCGAATAGTTGTCAAGTTGGCGTAGAAACCAAATAGCTGTCATGTTGGCATAAAAGCCAAATAGCATGTAAAACTTGATGTTGACTGGGGTCTTGAGCGTATTCTGGACCAGATAGTCTTATCATGTACCTTTGCAAATATAGCCTGAGTTGGGGTATTTTGAGGAGATAGCATACGGCGTACTCCTATAGCTGAAAATAGTCTGATGGCATAATTTGCAGGGATGGTGATGTGAACGTATTAGCCCTAATAATAACTCTCCCAATTATTGGAAATAGAACAAAATCTCATGCATTAAATGCAGAGATCTGCCCCCATCTCGCGTATTAACTGCAGAGAGGTGCCTCGAGTTCTGTACGAAGAGCAGCTTTTGACGTGGCGGTCAGCTTTATCTCATCCTGAGCGTAAAAGCTCATGTCTTCCTGTGTAAAACTAGGCAGCATATTTCTTGACTGCGTAAATAATGACTTAAATTAAGGCTTTGTCACTAAACGACAGTTCGGGACTCTGTGTAGAATCATTATTACAGCCGTCCTCTCGATAGTTGTGTAGTACTCTTTGTCAGGAGTCAGGTTTATTGTACTGTCTGACAGGTTCATTCGAGGAATACGAAGCATTTCTTGTATAATTCATTCGAGGGATGCGAAGCGTTCCTCGTATAACTTCCTGCTGCATTAAAAGCAGACAGATTTTTACGTCGAAGTGGCGACATAACAACCTTTTTACGCCAAAGCAGTCTGAAAATACTGCATTACACGGGTTATTCTGGAGCTATGTTTTATGCTGAATAGCGTTGAAGCTCCGCTGCACGCCAATGGCTCTGAAGTCATGTCTTACGCCACCCAGTACTGAAGCTCTGTTTAATCCGGCTTCCTGCATGTTGAGGGTTTTACGCATATAATTCCTCAGTGTATTTTTTATGCTTCTATAAGACCCCCTTCAGAGTTTTCAAATTCCTCGTAATTTGAAACACTTTGAATGAAGCATGAAACGGTCAAATTTGACCCGTTTTGCGAGGCTAATTTCTTGGCAAATATTTAGGAATTTGTTGGGATTTGGTGTGATCTCCTCTGCCTATATAAAGGCGACAGAGTTAACCTATTTTTCCCATATTTTTTTTACCACACAGAGATGGTTGCCGAGCTTTGTCATGCTGTCTTGAGGAATAAGAAGATCATGTTCTTCCAACATATAAGAAGCCGTAAAAAAAGGCATCTTCGAGCAAATATTCTCTGCAACGATGGATCATGGAAGGATATCATAGCTTCCTTTGCTCGAGATGATCAGCAATTTCATATGGCAATTCGTCTAGGAGAGAGAAAGGGTCGTATTGGACCACACAGCTTGAAAGCTGTATTTTCTTCTATCATGGCGGTGGACGAGGGTAGGCTGTCTGGACCTGTCTTCCAGTACTGAGTTGGGTCTGAACCCCCAATATAATCTGTCATGGCATATGGAGGGTGGGCTTGAATAATTTACACAGGCCCAGTTTTGTATCCTCCCGCCATTCACCATTTTCTTGTTCATCGGCTGCAGAAGCCGATGAAGTACCGTAGAAGAAGACAAAGATCTCCACCAATATGATAACCTGGCGTAGCAGATTCTTGGTGTGATCTTCAGTAAAAAATGAGAAACCCTTTGTAGAAAAAGTATTTCTATCATATGTAATCATGAAGATAAAAAACCCTTTGTAGACTGGATTTCCATCATTTGTAATCATAATTAATAAGATTGTCTTCTTTTACGCATCTGATGATTTGCCATATTTGTTGTGATAAAGTCTGGATATGTGCAGCTTCGGCACACCTGAATAACTTTACGTCGACTCTGATAAAAAGAGTATCTGATCTCGTCCCGCCTTTTACGCGTAACTGAAGATGCGTAGAAAGCTTCTTGTCATTTGAATGTCCTGACTGTCATGCTGTTTTGAACGAGGAGTCACGTAGAATTCTGAACTGTCACTTCACTGATACGAATAATTTACTGTTCAGACCATCACCTTCAAGAATGTTTTCCCAAAAATCCCTTGAAAAGGGCAAGAAATGGCCGTCAAACAGGCCATACTTGAACTTGTGTAAAAGACTGGACTTAGGATAAACTTCCAATTGACCCAAGAAGGAGAGCCATCTTCAATACTGAACTCTGTGTGTTTTGGGCACTTAGAATATTTTGTGGCCAAGAAGGAATATTTTTGCGTAAATCCTTGCGATTGGCCATCTGTAGCTGTTGAGCATAGAATCGTAGATTTGTAGCTTCTTGAGCGTAAAATCGTATGTTTGTAGCCTCTCGAGCATAAAAGCTGCTGAGCATAAAAGCATCCGGGCGTAAAACCATAGATTTATAGCTTCCGTGCGTGAAGTCATAGATTTGTAGCCTCTGAGCGAAAAATCGTAGGTTTATAGCCTCTCGAGCGTAAAAGCATCCGGGCATAAAACCATAGATTTATATCCTCTGAGCGTAAAACCGTAGACTTGTAGTCTTTGAGCATAAAAGCTCCTAAGCGTAAAATCATAGATCTGCTCTGCGCGTAGAATCTATATGCACTGACTGTCCGTCTTCTTTTTAAATGAGAGGCTGACGTGGCACCAAATCATAACCGAATATTAAATATCGGATTTGGGAATTCAAAGAGTTATCTGAACTCTATAAATATTCCAAGGCCTTCAGAGAGAAACTTTTTATCTGCCTTCGCAAAACCCTAGCTTTCCAAGAACCTTTCTTCTTCGTCTCTTTCTCGAGAACTCAGAATCGCCATGGCCCCTAAACAAGCTTCCACTGCTAAGGGAAAGAAGGTTACCTCTTCTTCTCGCTCCTCTGCTCAAGAACGAGCAACTCCCATTGGGCTGAGCGAGCCTCGATCGGAATACGACGCCCCTCCATTGAGCCATGCTCCGGATGTCATAGGTAAAGTTTTTGGGAGGAGAAAAACAAAACCCTTCGCATACGTTGTACGTGAACGCACAAGGTCATCTTCTGTGCTGAGAGCCTCTTCGAGGAAGATGATGCACAGAGATGTTTTATCATTACGCCCATATTCCTAATATGTCAGCGTAAGAACTCCATATTTTCGCAGTCTCGTATAAAAGCACGGACAGTCAAAATTTGGCGTATACTACAAATTTTGAGTTTTGTGCGCTGGATGGAAATTCTGGCATAAAAAAACTTAAATTTTGGCAGTCTGGCGTAAAAGCACAGACTGTTAAATTTTGGCGTATACTGCCACCCTTGAATTTTACGCCTTGAAAATAGATTCCGGCGTAAAAATTCAAGTTGTTGCAGTCTTGGCATAAAAGCACAGACCGATGATCTTTGGAGCAAACTGCAAGAGTGTAATGTATAGTGTAGAAACTGACTTGTTCTCTTGCATTTTTTAGTGGACTTGTAGATCGATCCATTAGCTGAGGTGATGGGCTCCGCTGCCGGGATGCTGAACTCAAACTATTTGGAGGACTTGTCCCATGTGACATTCCCCATATCTGGAGACAACTATCCTGAAGGAAGGAGAATCCTGATCTCGTCCCAGGAAGAATGCATGCTATTGAACATGATCAGTGGGGAGCCCCTGACATACATCGACGGGACAGAGTATAAGAAACTGGGTTTCTTATTTGGGGATGTTATTGACAAGCAATCCCAGACCAAGCCCAAGAGGGAGGATTGGGTGTTCACTGCTGAGGGCACGATAATGTATCTGCCGAAGATGCCCAGGGATTACCCTATCTCGGCCTTCTTCCATGCCATGCATCCTAGAAAGATAACGTGGGTGCTGACTCCCGATCTTCACGGCCAACCGGGAAAGATTTTATACAATAAGGGGGCGACCGGGGGGTCTATATGAGCCATCCTTCGGGCCCTGTTTTGCCTTTTAGGGGATTAATGTCGGGTAGCGTCCCGAGTGAGGGTAGCTCGCTGGTCCAGCCGGTCCAGATATCGACCTTCTGCAATGACTTCATGGGGCAGAGAGGAATGTACCCCAGAGTCAACCCTCGGACCAGTGGATATCTTAGCTCGGGGAATCTTCGATGGGCTAGTTTGACTGCCTGGGCCCTGAAGCACTTCCAGGTAGAGCTAGAAAGTATTGGCTTGTTCGCGACCGTGAGTGCCACAAGTGTTGGGTTGCCTGTCAACCCTAACTTGTTCTTGGCCTTGATGGAGCGATACAATTCGCTCACCGGGACTTTTACCACTCCACTGGGGGAGTTGGGCTTAGCCCTTTACGAGATGGCAGAGATTTCAAAGCTGCCAATGGGGGACACTCCTTATGAAGAGTATGTCCCTACAAACAGGAAATTAAAGGATACACACCCTCGGGCAGTGGCAGTGTATTGGGAGCTGATGAGCCACTACCTTGCCTGCACCACTTTTTACAAGGAGTCATCTGATTTGGCTTACGTTAACAAGTGGGCAACCTACCTCTTCTTCCATCAGGCCCAAAATGTTAAGCCAAATAAGGTGGTAGATAGCCGAGATAGGCCCTTGAACCTCCTGAGCATGCTTAATGTTGATACGATCGATGACCTCATCAACGACGCCGGGGATCCGGATTATGTTCTCGATGAAGAGGTCGGAGGTTATCCTGTAGGCACAAAAGCCTATAGTTATATGAGGCATTGTCGTAAGCCTCTGTTAAGGGAAGCTCAATTGGCTGGCTTCCTCTCCATCTGGCTACGCCTCTGGGTAGTGCCTAGCATCGCATCTGCAGATCGCATCCATCGTAACACCTTATGTCCTGCAGTGCGTTTGGTATTTGGAGCAAGACTGGGCCTACTTCCTGCTATGGTATATAGAATACAAGCAGGTTTGAGGGCCCTTACTGATGGGCTTCTCGCTGATGAGACAGCGTGAAAGCTTTCCCAGGGTGGAATTACCATTCCTATACTTGATGGGATGGTTAATTCTTTATAACGCCCGAGTGATGTCTCCCGGTTTCGCTAGTAGTTCAGGAAATAACTTCTTGTTGAATTACAAGAATTCCTCTTGGAACGTGCTGACCGTCACATATTGCCGACGGGCGTTAAACGTAGCCCACAGCTAGAAGATCTTCTGTATCATTCCCCCGTGTACACATTAATCAACATGAGAGGAAACTCAAGGATGAAGGTCATGGGAGAACCATTCTTTTTCCTGAAGACTTTTATTGGTTGGTCTGTATTAGACCTTCCCACTTGCTATACAGAAGTGACGATCATTGCTTCTTGGAGCCCTATCTGCCCAGTCGGTTCGCCAGGCAGTTTGGGTATGACCAATTGCATATGGAAAATGCCATCACCAGCTTCAAGTCCAGAGGTGGACTTATTGATGGAGCCAAAGGGTGGCGGTACTTCATCATGGGCTGCACTGGTACAACTTTTGTGATGCCCGCGACTTCTCTTTCCATGGAGCTGCATATGCTTCACTCTTACGCGCAGTTCTATGCGTCTATTAATACCTTCTATCACGATTTTGATATGTATGGAAGTTTTCGGATGCCCCCTCATAGGTCCACTGGAAGGAAGGATGTTCCGTCTATTTCCTCAGATGAGAATGAAGACACCGTCAGGGTAGACGAATTTTTGATGACAATACCGAGAGGCGTACTAGCACCGCCTGCAGAGCCTCTCGTTATCCCCCAGAAACGGAAGGCTTCAACTCCGAAAGAGCCTTTCCCTCGCAAGAAGAGGATTGCCAAAGTCCAAAAAGGGCTTCCACCAGGGAGGTTGTCATTTCCTCTATTGGGGATAATTCTTCGATAAGAGGTCCTTCACCTTTTAGAGAGGGAACCTCCATAGTCCCGGCGGGCAGTGCCGGAGATTCTTTGCTCAAGATCGCTGCTGCCACTACTGCTTCAGATAGTGCTACGAGATCGCCTACCAGGCAGAGCATTTTAAGAATACCTTTATCCAGACCAATAATGGGAGTAACCCCTACTTCGTCTGTAAGTATTCCCAGTAAGATTCTGCCCGATGAGCCTCGAGTGGATCTTGGTGAAGACCTGGAAGACTACCCACCAGTGTCAGTTGGTGCACCCTCTTCCCCAGGTATGACAGCTTACTTAGCATCATTAAGACATGATTTAGCTGTACTGGCTGTGGATACGACATATACACCATCAGCCATGGGTAAATGTTGTCTTTACGCCTCTTTTAGAAAAATTAACATCAGGTTGATATTAACTTTCTTTTGTCTTCTTTTCAGGGGAAGATATCTCAGGGGAGGGCGAAATTGACACAACCTTTGACTTTGTCACAGACCCAACATATGAAGTAGCGGTGTCCGATGTTGAGGGAGCAAGCTTTGATGCTGCAGATGCAACATTATCGGATATTGTTCCGCCAGTACCAGTGCAAATAATATCGGAGGAGGATGAGCCGATTGTCTCGACTCTGGCTCCTTTGTCGAGCATGCCAGCAACTTTGACCATTGTTGGTGCTTCTTCTTTTGTCGCACCATCTGTTTAACATCCTCTACAGTCATTCCTGGCAGGGTTTTTATCGATATTACAGCCACTCCCAGCGTCCATTCGAATTTTGCCATGCTAGTTGAGCAGTATACTAGTGTTTTCTATATTACTTTGAAAATACTGATGTCGATGGTGCTGGAGAAGAATCTAGGCTTTGAGGCTCTGAAGATGTCCTCCAACCTAAGTATAGCATAGATTAGATATTTCAGTGATGTTGAAAAGGCTAATGCGCTAGAGCAAATGGTTAATGGTTTAGAATAACCTATTAACGAGTATTTGCAACTATCTCGAGGCAATGTCGATAAGATAATTCAGGCCGAGTACGACTCCTTGACTGCTAAGATGGCTGAACAGATAGAGTCTTTGACCAATTCCCTCGAGACACAACAGCGAGAGATGGATACAAGAAAAATCGTCTTAGAGGAGGTTATTACTCTTCAAACAAAGTGCAAGGCCGAACATGAGGGAAATGAAGTGAGGGTCCACAAACTGGAAGCCAAACTCGTTCAGGCAAAGAAGTGGGCTCTTCAGTCATCGACAGTTCTAGATGTGGTGAAGGGCCGACTGGATACAGCTCAGCAGAACTTGGCACGTGCAGGAGTCACCTGTGCCAGTTTTGTTCAGGATTGGTCCGAACTATCTGTCTTGAACAGTGAGGAGGCAAGGTTGGAGCGGGCTAGCGCTAACGTCTTGAACTCCAGGAATGAGAGGATGGTCGTTCTGGCACAGCAGATCCGTGATTTGCTTGCTCCTCCCCGATGATGTACTTTTTGCTTTTATATGTAACTTGCTCTTTCTGGAGATAATAAAGAGACTTTATCTGACTTTGGTAGACCCATCATTTTTGAACATAGATGATAGGCTGGGGTAAAAGTGATATCAGAGGTAATATGGACGTGATATACTTTCGGTAAGCTTCAGCTGGACATATCTATTCAGAGGTTATATGGACATGATAGAATATGATCCAACTAAATTTGTATACAAAATACTATCAGAGGTAATATGAACATGATAGGTTTTGAAGTTCTAAATTAGTTAGATATATCTATTAAGAGGTTATATGGACATGATAGAATATGGTCCAACTAGATTTTGTACGTAGCATCGTCAGAATGAGATCTTCACCATACTCCGCTTAAATAAGGAAGATTAAGCATAGTACTTCTTTAGGAATTTGTCGTTGATAGGAGCCATTAACGAATCTCCATTAGGCTTGGCTAATCTGTAAGCGCCGTTTGAGAATGTCGTCTCGATCACATTAGGGCCCTCCCATTTGGGCTAAAATTTACCCTTACTCTTGTGAGTAATGATCAATGGCCTTTTCACCGCTAAAACTAGCTCGCCAACTTTGAACACTCTTTTCTTCACTTTTTGATTAAAAGCTTTGGAAATGCGTGCCTGGTAGAATGCAATGCGTTGTTGAGCTTGAAGGCGTTTCTCGTCTAATCCTTCGAGCTCTTGAAGACGTAGTCGATCGTTATTTTTCTGAGTCAACTCATTAGCCACTGCTATTCTGAGTGACAGAATTTGGATTTTAATGGGGAGAACTGCTTCACTCCCATAAACCAATAAGAATGGGGTACAACCCGTCGGTGCTTGTACCGTTGTGCGGTATGCCTAGAGGCATTCTCCGAGCTTCTCATTCCAATCTCTTTTGTTCGAAGAGACGAACTTCTTTAAGAGTTTGATAATCGTTTTGTTGAAGGCTTCCGCCAAACCATTAGCAGCCGGATTATATACCGTAGAGGCCATATTTTGTATCCAATTTTTATCGCAAAATCGGTGAAATGCTTGGCTGATAAATTGAGGTCCGTTGTCATGAATTATCCTTCGGGGTATCCCAAAGCGATAAATAATATGGTGCTTGATAAAGTTGATCACGTTGGATGTCTTTACCTCAGCAAGAGGGATTGCCTTCACCCATTTAGAGAAATAATCGGTGATAGCCAATATGAACCGATGCCCTCCAGAAGATGACGGGTGAATAGGACCAATGATGTCCATACCCCATGCTTCAAAGGGCCATGATGCAATGGTAGGATGTAGATACTCAGAAGGTTGATGTATAAAATCTGCATGAACTTGATAGGCTTTGCATTGTCTGGCATATTTTACTGCATCTGTAATCATAGTAGGCCAGTAATAGCCCATCCTTCTTATACGATCTTGTAACTTAGGACCTGGTTGATGTGCTCCATATACACCGTTGTGAGCTTCACGGATAACCCATTTTGCATCATCATCAGAGAGGCATCATAACAGTAGTCCATCGTATGTTCGACGATATAGACTTTGTGAAGAAGCGTCAAAGTAGAAGCGTAATGATCGTCTTTTGATAAACACAGCTTCTTTAGGATCTTCTGGTATGATTCCGTATGCTGCAAAGTCTATGAAGGGATTTCTCCAGTCTTTCTTAGGAGGAACCGTATTTACGGCGTAGCTGCGTTCCATGTAAAAATTATTTTTCACACAAAACAAATCTCTGTTAAGAAGGATAACCGAGTTCTGCCTTCTTACATGAATAGCCAGATCTGCAGCTAAACTGGCCAGAGCATCAGCTTCCAGATTTTGAGATTGAGGCACATGCTTTAAGAAGAATCCTTTAAAAGATATGGCTATCTCGATCGTTGTTTGGTGATAAGAAATGAGGTCTGGATTATGGAGTTTATATACTTCTCTGACCTGATTGACGATCAGCTTGGAATCACCAAAAGCTTCCAGATATTCGACCTCCAATTCTTTAGCGACTTGAAGCCCGATTAATAGAGCATTATACTCTGCCACATTATTAGAGTAGGGCTCGCTGAGAGAATATGCTCGGTAGATGACGAGTTTATCAGGAGTTACCAGAATAATTCCTACTCCTAAAACTATGTTTCCCTTGGGACCAGTCCGAGAGGCGCCATCGAAGAATAGCTGCCATGTATCACCTTCCATTGCAGAGTTATATTATGCAACTTCGTCGGAAATATCCTCGTATAGTTTGGAGGTTTTCGGAATTGGATAAGAAGCTAAGAAATCAGCCAAGGTCTGACCCTTTATTTACTTCTGAGGGACGTATATCATATCATAAGGTGTTAATAACATTGCCCAAGTCGCGAGTCGGGAATTAAGGATACTTGGCTTACTCATCAATACCCGAAGAGGATTGAGTCTGGAGATGATATGAATAGTTTGGCCTGTGACGTAATGTCGCATCTTCTGAATGGCAAACATTAGGGCCAAGAATTATTTTTTCTACTGGATTGTACCGGTGTTCAGCTTCGACCATCATCCTGCTTAGGTAGTAGATAGCTTGTTCATGACCCTCATCGTTCTTCTGTGCGAGAAAAGCTCCCAAAGAATGATCCATTGCTCAAACATACAGCAAAAATGGTCTTCCTATGACGGAAGGCACCAGAACTGGAGAATTAGTAAGATAGTGCTTGATATTGTCAAACGCTTGCTGACAGGCTTCGTCCCATACAAAGGATACACCTTTCTTCATCAGATGGGAAAAAGGCTGACATCTTCCTGAGAGGTTGGATATGAATCTCCTGATATAGGCTAGACGACCTTGAAATCCCCTGAGTTCTCTCAGATTACGGGGAGGTCGCATCTCTAGGATAGCCTTTACTTTATCAGGATCGACTTGAATGCCTTTGGCGGTAATGATAAATTCCAGTAATTTACCGCTGGATACATCGAGAAAGGACTTTGTGGGGTTCATTTTGAGTTGATGTTGGCGCATTAATTCGAACACCGTCTTCAAGTCTTGGATATAAGTACCCTTGAGGTGGCTTTTGACAGCGATGTCGTCTAGGTAATACTCCATTGTTTTGCGTAGATGCTCATGGAATATGTTACTCATGGCTCGCTGATATGTAGCCCCGGCATTCTTTAATCCAAAGGACATGACTGTGTAGCAATATACCCCCAGTGGTATGCGGAAGGTAGTATGCTTCTCGTCTTCAGGATGCATTTTGATCTGGTTGTATCCTGAGAACCGTCCATGAAAGACATGCGTTCAAAACTGCAGGTATTGTCGATCATGACGTCTGTGATGGGAAGAGGAAACTCATCCTTGGGGCACGCCGTATTGAGATCTTGGAAGTCGATACAAATATGAACTTTTCCACTTTTCTTCATGACTGGGACAACATTAGCGACCCAATCAGGATGTTGCTCTTCACGAATGAACTCGCAGGCTATCAACTTTTTGATTTCAGCTTCAGTGGCATCCATTATATCCGGGCGAAACCGGCGTTGGTGCTGCTTTACGGGTTTTGAATTAGGCAATATGTTGAGCTTATGAGTAGCCACTTTTGGATCAAGACCTGGCATATCCTCATAATTCCATGCAAAGACGTCAATATATTCTTTTATCAGCTGGATTATCTCTTCCCTTTCTGCTGGGGAAAGATTGTTACTGATAAATATCGACTTTGGTAAAATTTCATCCCCAACATCGATTTGGATAACTTTATCTTCAGTGGACGATTCTTTTTGCTCGAACCGGAGTTTCCATTGTGTATCTATTAGCTGTGCCCAAAAATCATTTTCAAACGGTTCAGATTCCTGTTCGTCTGTTTCGAAAGAATCTGTCAATACCGTATTTCCTGACAATACTCGTTCGAGATCAGCATATAAGTTGTAGGACGACGAAAGAAGAGAAAATGGTATCTTCATTTGACTCAAAAGTTGCCAGAAAGGTGGTATACCCTAACCCGAAGTGCATTCGTTGATAGTAGGGATCACCATACAGTAGCATTCCCCGTAGTTGAGGCCTGGCTCTAACTTCAGGTCATAACCCATGCTTTGCATGATCTTCAAAGCTTGTGGGCTATATCTGTAGACCTGTATGTTACCAGCATCGTCATCGGGAGAATCTTCTTGTATAATCGGTCGATTCTGCATGTGGCCAAAGACTATTGGATGCTGATCTTTATGGGTAGGTGGGACAATAGAGAGAGAATCTTCATGTTGCCCATATGTCGTGATGACATTAGATGTTGACTCTACTTCCCATACATACGGTTGATAGAAGTCTATAGCTTTCAAGAATTTTTGTGCAATAGGCTCTATATCGTTATGGAGGGATGATTCCTGATTAGGAAATTAGGCATCAATATACTGGAAAATAGGTTCTTTATTATCATCAGAAACCATGTTCCAGGTTGTATTTACATCAATCAGCTGTTTGTTGCGGCGAAGGTTGATGACCAAGGGTGGAGACTTCTGGTTCAGAGTGATCACTAGGGGATCACTTCCTCCTCCTGATTTAGTTTTATCCAAATAGATAGCCATGGGTCCCATGACTTTAGGACGGGTAGTCCGTCCTTTCACCTGGATTGACAGAGGTTGCTCCACAGACAATTCTCCTGGCTCCCGGTGGGATTCCTCTTTCGTCTTGCCCGATACCTCCTTTATGTAGTCTTGGGTGTACAATATGGCATCAGAGTAGTAGGACTCAACTCCTTTGAATGGGTTGAGATCAGCAAAATTTGTCTTCACTGTCCCTTGGGAGTCTACGTATTTGAAGCATTGATGTAGAGTAGAAGGAACGATATTGTGATCGTGGATCCATGGTCTGCCCAACAGAATATTGTAAGATACCTCTGAATCAATGACGTAGCATGTAGCCACTGATCTAAGGTCACCAATTTGGATCCTCAGACGAATCTTTCCTAACGGCTTACTTTTTCTGGCATTGAAGCCCACAATTGTAGTGGTGGTGTAAGCCAGTTCGCTTGTGGGGATCCTCAATGGTCTTAGCAGACTATGAGGGATAATGCTGATCGACGATCCCGGATCTATATGAATCTGATCTACTTCCATGGAGCCGACATATCCGGTGTAATAAAGAGGCCTGTCATGTCTGTTATGTTTCAATAACATGTCCTCTTGAGTGAAAGTGATGTTAGGGACCACTTCTATCACACTGTGGCATTGAGGACATGACACGGGCTCTTTATCGGGAATCTTGAGCTGAGTCAAGCATGCATCTGTCTGCATTAACGCTTCACTTAAGGCCTGACGAGTGTCTTTTGATAGCCTGAGTAGCTCAAAGATGGACAATCTGGCTGGAGTATTAGCCAATTAGGCCAGGATGTCGAAGTTATAAGGCTTCTCCAAACCTTTATTTTGAATGTTCTTCAAAGTTTTGTCGAAACGAACTTCTTTCTGTTTGCTCTTGTCCGCCGAAGTCGGTCTAGAAGGACCTGCCTCTGGTATAACAGGTTCAGGCTCTGAAGGCTTGGCAGCTGAAGTGTCTGTTGTTGCTTCTTTCTGGTTTTCTTCATAGTCCTTGAGGTAGGCTTTCCCTGACTGGGTTCCGGTAGCCAAAGCCTCTTCATTTGATTTTGGGGATATTGCAACCATATGGCATGGTTTGCGCTTGGAGTTCTTCTTAGACTTAGCCTTAGCAGCTTGAGTCTCTTCCTCAATCTCTGATACCAGATCAGGATGAACCCACATAATCTTACCACGCTGGGTAGTTAGGGGTACCAAGTCATGGTTTTGACCCCTGGCCGGAGGAAGATTAACAATGTTCATCATTGTCCAGAAATTGGTACTATAGCGTCCGGAACTTCTTGAGGAGGCAGATCACCGAATTGGAGAGAGATCATGTTGGCGGTGACCGTCTTCTCACTGTTGCGTAGAGTTATGGCCTTGGCGTCGATCAGCTCCTGGATCTTCCTTTTTAGTATATAACACGCCTTGGTAGGGTTATGTATATAGCTATAGAAAATGCAGTACTTAGGATAATTGGTACTGCCGACTTTATTTGGCCGCTTTACTTCGGAGAGAATGAGCTTGCCTCTTTTGACTAGACAGTCGAATATGCTCGGAATGTCATCATCATCAAAAGAATATTGTTCTATGGGTCTAGAAGTCCCATGTTTTGTTTGTATAGCGGCCGGGATAGGTTGCCTGGACGTGTTAATTGCCAGAGCTTCCTTTCCTTTGGAACCACGAGGATGGTCGCTATTAGAAGATGACAGTTTTACTTTGTCAGATGTGGAGATCATGATTCCATTGTCACGCGCCTTCCGACTGTTGTCTTCAGTGGCTACCGCTGATATAATAAATGAGGGCCAATCATGGAACTGATATGGTCCCATAAATACCGAGATCAGTGGGAGAAGGTTCTTCCTGCAAATGTCCACCAAGGCGGAATCTGGAACTCCGGGAGGCATCTGCAAAGTGGCCTGACGAAAACGTTCAATAAAAGTATGAACATTCTCTTTCTCCTTCTGCTTCACTTCGATGAGTGAGGACATAGACATGTCCATCACTCCTTCGTAGAATCGAGCGAAGAACAGAGTCTTAAAATCTTCGAAGGAAGTAATGCAATTGTCCGCCAGACTACAATACCATTGATAGGCTACTCCAGACAGACATTCCTTAAATACTCGAGTGAGAAGGGAGTCATTCCCTTGTAGTAACACCGTCATCATACTGAAGTAGTTCATGTATTGACTTGGTGGCATCTTGCCCTCAAACAAAACCATGGCCTATGGTTTGTATTTTGGAGGGAAAGGGATCTCGTCCCAGATGGCCGGGTAAGGCTGGTTGATGCCCAACTTCTTGAGTTGATCCTTGTGTTTCAAGGTATCAAATTGGGCTTTTAATTCCCGCACTACTTGCATCAGATCTTCAGCTGGAAAAGGGACCGCAGAGGGGTGAGAGATTGGCTGTATGGTGACCCCAACGGGAGGAAATATGTTTTTCGGGTTGAGAGGTTGAGGAGCAGCTGATTCTTGATTTTGAACAGGCTCTTGACTTGATGGTATATCTACCCCCACCCGCAGTTGAGTTGGAGAAACAGGCGCGGCTGTGTGTTGAGTTACCAACATCTGGTGAATATTCTGCATCATGGTATGCATCTCTTTGTGTGATATTTCCAAGACAGTGATGCGTTGTTCCGTACTTCCTGATAGGGAAGCTTCTTCATGTTCATCTCCGATGGCATAAACTCCCATTTCTCTGGGTGCTACTGAGGGATCAGTATAGACCTCTGTGGAGATTGAGTCTATTCTGTCAGTATCACCTTCAGGAAACTGGCGACCCCCAGTGTCAGAATCGGAAGAGTATGAAACCGATCGTCGTGACCTCGAGCGAGTGTTTTGAAAAACACCTGCTTCAATATTTTCAAGGAGTCTGTCGAATCTCCTTTGGCTCGAAGTTCTAGAGGGGTGACACCTTGAACTTGACCTTCCTCTAGGAATGTGCGATGCCATGTTTATCGATGTGAAGGTCGGTTCTTTTTCCTGTAAGGACAAAGAGCAGTTCAACCGGTCGAAAACTGACCGTTTTGCCTTAGTACGGCAGTAATTAACTACAACTTTATAACTATTACAACAGTGCTCCCTAGGAGGTGTAATAGACATATCAGAAGATCTCTTGTCTTTGCATTTCTGGATCAAGAAATCGTGCAAATCAGGGGGATTAACAGAGGAAGAAGAAGGCTTATTCTGCCTTTTTATATTAGTCGGAACGTGGAGATTGGGGATTCCAACCCTCTCTCTGCCACACGAATATAGCAGTTCAGCCATGTGAGTAGCACATAATCCATGAGGAGCGTATCTATCCACAAACTGGGCCTTCTTTACGCCGAGGGGCTTCTCTTGGCGTAATTTAGAATTTTGCTCAGGTTGGCGTAAAATATGAGAAGTCCTCAAACGGCCATCAGCGTTCCGCGTAATCTGAAGAGCGGGCATATTCTTCTCTTGATGGCAAAAAATCTCAGCGGTCGGAAAATCTGCCACTTGTTTTCCCTTGCGGAGATTGCAGGGACCATCTGCCCCCTTATAGGTGGGAGATATATTTTTATGTGCAGAAGGCATTTGAAATTTCTAACTTGGCGCTGAGGCCTTGTCAGAAATTATGTCTGCCCCGTTAGCGACGGAAGACGAGTTTTTATGCGCAGAGCGCATTGTATACTTTTGGATTGGCGCTGAGGCATTGCCAGAAGTTTTGTCTGCCCTGCCAGCGACGGAAGACTGAGTTTTACGCACAAGGCGCGGAGTCGACTTCTGGATTAGCACTGAGGCAATGCCAGAAGCTTTGTCTGCCATATCACAGATGGAAGACAGGTTTTTACGCACAGAGCGCATAGGTTGGGATGCCACAACCTTGTTGATCGGAGAGAGAGAGAGCCTGCAGGAAGGGTAGAGGATGTCCGGGGCATCCATACTTTACGCAGCTTCCTTTTGTCTTGGACAGAGAGGGAACGAGAGCTACCCCCTGCGCGAAGCATGACTTCATAAGAAGATTGGTTAAATTGGACTACCAGAGTCTTCTTCGTTGATCCAACGGATACAGCATCGTGTTGAGCAATGATTTTCTCATCAGATGAGAAAATAGTCCCCAGTAGAGTCGCCATCTTGTGTTTGATAATAAATGAAAGAAATAAAACTAGGTTTATACCCTTTCTTTGGTTTACAAACACGAAAAAGAAGTATAATTAATCCTATACGAGGATATTAAGTACAAAAGTTTAATTCTGGGTAAATATTATTATAGGAGTCTGATCTGCGGTCGATCACTTTGTCCCTTGGACCACACTATGACGAAGAAGTGCTATAGAAGAAGGAGAAGCTTCAAAGCTCGCAATGGGGATTGGATGTTCGATGCCAAAGTCGCCAATCACTACTCTCTGTCTGTGCTCTAGGCTCTTCTCTCTCAAAAGATCGATCTCTTCAAGATGATCGACATTATAATTCTTGACCCTTCGACCCTTGACCTCCGTGGCCGGAGGTCTCAATTTATAGGGTTTAGTGACAGTAATCGTCCAGTCAGCGTAGAAGCCGAACAGTGGAGAGTATGGCACTTTTTACGCGGCGATTATAATATCTGCCACCCACATATGAATGATCTTCTGAATCCGCGTATGACGCGTATCCCATTATGAGGTAATGCATATAACTGCTGCAAAGATCATGGTATGCAAGCCACGTAGATAACTGTCCCTCGCGTAGAAAAGGTTGGCGTAGAAGCCAATAACTATCACCATGGCGTAGAAGCCAAATAGTTATCTTGTTGGCGTAGAAGCCAAGTAGTCATAGAAGCCGAATAGTTGTCAAGTTGGCATAGAAGCCAAGTAGGCGTAGAAGCCGAATAGTTGTCAAGTTGGCGTAGAAGCCAAATAGCTGTCATGTTGGCGTAGAAGCCAAATAGCACGTAAAATTTGATGTTGACTGGGGTCTTGAGCATATTCTGGACCAGATAGTCTTATCACGTACCTTTGCAAATATAGCCTGAGTTGGCGTATTTCGAGGAGATAGCATACGGCGTACTCCTATAGCTGAAAATAGACTAATGGCGTAATGTGCAGGGATGGTGATGTGGACGTATTAGCCCTAATTATAGCTCTCCTATTCATTGGAAATAGAACAAAATCTCGTGCATTAAATGGAGAGATCTGCCCCCATCTCGTACATTAACTGCAGAGACGTGCCTCGAGTTCTATACGAAGAGCAGCTTTTGACGTGGCGGTCAGCTTTATCTCATCCTGAGCGTAATAGCTCATGTCTGTCTGTGTAAAACTAGGCAGCGTATTCCTTGACTGCATAAATGACGACTTAAATCAAGGCTTTATCACTAAATGATAGTCTGGGACTCTGTGTAGAATCATCATTACAGCCGTCCTCTCGATAGTTGTGCAGTACTCATTGTCAGGAGTCAGATTCATTATACTGTCTGACAGGTTCATTTGAGGAATACGAAGCGTTCCTCGTATAACTTATTCGAGGGATACAAAGCGTTCCTCGTATAACTTCCCGCTGTATTAAAAGCAAACAGATTTTTACGCCCAAGTGGCGACATAGCAACCTTTTTACGCCGAAACAGTCTGGAAATACTGCATTACGCAAGTTATTCTGGAGCTATGTTTTACGCTGAATAGCGTTGAAGCTCCGCTGCATGCCAATGGCTCTGAAGTCATGTCTTACGCCACCCAGTACTGGAGCTCTGTTTTACGCGACTTTCTGCATGTTGAGGGTTTTATACGTATAATTCCTCAGCGTATTTTTCATGCTTCTACAGGGGTTGGGAAAGTATTAGTGGATATATGATCATACCTTATAGCCCGTGTCACGACCCGCACCCGATGTAAGGGCACGAGTAGTGAACAACGCCCAACCTACGTCACAATATCGGTGGTAGAATACTGTTTGGGTAAACTATCTATCTAGCAATCAAGATATAATAATGCCAACAATGAAAAAGAATATTCTCAATCACAGATCTATAAGATGAAATAAAGCATGAATATGATAAAAGAATAAAAGAGTCACAATACATCTCACAAGACCAATAATATCCAATGAGTCATATTATGGAAATACTAATAACAATGCTGGAGATAAATCCAGTACAAAAGATCTAACTACTATGCTATAAGTCCTGGGTCATCTGTCTCAGTCGGGATGAGACCCTCCTGAGCCAAGGTCTCTAGCTCTATGCCAACAATATCCTGAGGCCCGTAGTGAGTGGGGTACCACTCCTCAGCGTCATTTGGGATAAATATATCCAGTTAGGAAAGGAAAAAGTATATCTCTAACAACAGTTCTAATAAATGATATAAACTATGTAACAGTAAATAGAGTGAATATACAAGATACAATATAATGGTACAAGAGATATGCATTAAAAGAATACTAAAAATAAATACAAGAATGAGCATCATAGGAATGAACAAGAAATATTAATACTAAGTGAGTGAGTACCAGCTTTAACATGTGATCGGCTTGAAAACTTGCACAAGGATTATGGCATGGTTAATCATACGTGTGGTGTCTGATTTTATACTATTCAAGGAACAAGACATGCACAAGGAGGGTATAATCATATATCTACACTACATACTCCCCGCTTTCGACTGGTATAGTAGATCCAACCATGGTACGTTATGACACGGGATTCTCTGGATAGGTATCAAGTCTCCCCAAGAATCAATGTCTGTATATGTACAAGAAGAACAAGAAACAAGGCTTGCACAAGATACACCATAAATACCAAGGAATAATATCTTATGACGAGATCTGGATATACCAATCCGTGTAACCATCGTATCAAAAAATTAAGGATATCTTCAATAAATACAAGAGACATAGAGAATATCATAAATGAAAAACTATCAGAGAATGTACTCGCCTAAAATTCGATAAAAAATATTAAAGATGTCCGGTACGATGCCTCAAAGACCTAAATATGGAATATTATATCAATACAAGATTTTAGAATAAAAAAAGTTAAACTAGTCAACTTCTAGGTCAAAAAACTATTTCTAAGTCAAAATAGTCAAACTAGGTCAACTCTAGGTCAAACTGGTCAAACTAGCTATTTTTAGGTTGTATGAGTCCATCTCTAGGATATTGGGTCCATACACAATGTCACTAGGCCATACTAGCTATACTAGGATACTAAAAAACTAACAAGATACCGTATAATAAGATACATAATTTATTGGATATAAAAATATTATAATATATATAAAAAACAACAATATATAATATTTTTAGCTAAACTAATGCTAGGTGGATACCTTGACTTCGAACCAAAAGCGGTATCACACCCCTACTCTCCCATCTTGATGTGCAAATCCAATACCTTGAGTAAAATCTAATACCTTGACATTACGTTGGTATCACACGATAATTCAATATCTAATTTATAATTACTACCCATACTCATCACTATACAATAATATGTATTTAAACTTATAACAATAATATTCTAAACTATATACTAACATCTCCTTGATATTTAATACCCGTACCTGAGATATCTCATTCTCATTACCTTGGTGCACCCCAAGGTAATCTAGAAATAAGGCTAACTAATATTAACTAGTACTTATGTTTATAGAAAACTCATATATATTATATACCAACTTATTTATAATATATATATAACTAAGCTTATTAATATAAACTAATTAATCTGTATATATATATATATATATATATATATATATATATATATATATATATATATATATATATATATATATATATATATACTAATGTACTTGCTTACTAGCTTATCAAATAAATTAACTAGCTTATCTATTTATATATATATATATATATATATATATATATATATATATATATATATATATATATATATATATATATATATATACTAGCTTATTAAATAAGCTAACTAACTTACTAGCTTATCAAATAAATTAACTAGCTTATCTATATATATATATATATATATATATATATATATATATATACTAGCTTATTAAATAAGCTAACTAACTTTTATATATATATATATATATATATATATATATATATAGCATATAACTTACCGGCTTTTCAATAAGCCGCTGCTTATTGACTGCTGCTACTGCTGCTACCGCTGCTTACTGTCGCTGCTGCCGCTGATTCTGCTTTATGCGGCTGCTTCTGCTGCTGCTTCTTGGCTTCTGCTTCCTGCTGCTTTTCAGCTGCTTTTGCTGCTGCTTCTTTCAGCTTTTCTCCTACTGCTTATCATTGCTTTTCTTCACTGTTTTTATTGTTTTCTCACTATTTTTCCATTATTTTTTCTCTCCTCAAGCACACACACATAAATACACATCTCACACACACATATATATATATATATATATATATATATATATATATATATATATATATATATATATATATATATATATATATATAGTATAGTGTATACACCATATTAGAAAAGAACATGAACTTCTACTCTCCCAAGATCACCAATACCTCAACATAAATTCTAGATCAAAAATATAAATATACATATACATATATCTCACATAATAATTATAATTATAATATTTATAATATCTATAATTAAATTAAATTATAAAGAACAAATACGTGAAGTGCATCGCACCCGTATCATACTAGATCTATGATACGCTTGCGATACGTCTCCACCACGAAATTCATTATATCCCAACGGACACGAGCAAGTCTAAAATAATAATTATGAATTATATGAAGAGCTAACTACTCATCCAAGTGTCCGTGTCAAAATGTGACATGCTCAAACCTCCCGTGTTGGAGAAAAACCCCCAAATCAACCCTTATCTCCAAATTATAGGGATACGGCCTATACGTATCCAATTGTGGATACGATACTAGCCACACACAATCAAACATATATCAATTTGGTCTAATTGACCAATTGACAAACACAAGTTATGTCAATCTCGGAATTTTCCCAAAATTGACACAAAATATCATATAACTTTCTCCATAGGCCTCCTATGAACCTAATTCTAATTTCTATGGGTAGCCTTAGCATATAAGGTGGTTCCTAATGATTAAAATACAGATTTAGAGTCTAATTAGAGAAAAAAACTAAATTGTACCTATTGGGAGATGAATTTCTAATAAAATTACTAAATTGAGTGAAAAGAGCTTCCAACTTGTAGATCTTTGCTCCTCCTTTTAGATCTTTGCTTCCTCCTTATAGATCCTTGCATTCTCCTTATTCTAATGGCGTCCAATAATGATTTGGGAAAAAATTGAGAATAAATTTGGGTAGAATTTGATGTGGGAATGAAGAAATTTGGAAGAAAAATTCTAGATCTAGATTTAAAATAAAATATAAAGAGAGAGAATTTTTTCTCCATTATTAAATATGGTCGGCCACTATTCCCCCTTCCCAAGGTACTATGTAAATTCTAAAATATCCCTTGGGGCCTCTCATAAAGAAAATAATTAAGGAGCGAAGGTTCTAGTCTAATTGTTTTAACTTAATTAATCATCCTCCTAATGATGGACATCTTATTGGGCTCAATTCTAACTAGAATTAATTGTTGATCGATAGATCTAATCTAAACTAGTTAGGTCCACTAACACAATTCTAAAGTAATAAACTAACGTTTAACAATAAATAAATAATATAATAAGTAAATTTATAATATTTATAATATTTAATTAATTATGAAATAATCAAAATATACTTTTCGAGAAAATATGGTAGTGACAGCCCGTGATTTAGTGTAGCCCGTGATAGTTAGCAGATCATGCAACTCACGTATGATCATACTAGCTTCCCTTTTATATATAGCCCGTGTTAGCCCTAAGTCGATCACATTATCTTACTAATATTTCAAGGCACATTACTATATTATTTTCGTTATTCGAGTTCATTAAATTGATATTTCTTACCATATTATTCTTAGTTTATTTCCATTATTTACCATGATACTCTTCCTAGTGATATTTACTAGTTCAGTTATTTCTATCATTTATTTTTATTGCTATTGCTATTTTATAGTTTTTGTTAATTATTGGAATTATTATTGGATTTTACTTTACTCCAATCTTGACTGGATATAATTTTTAGATGATTCATTAGAGGACTGGTGTCCTACGCACTATGGGCCACATGATAGGGAGCCAGTTGAGATAGCACCCGTAGAGCCTATTAAGATAGTACTAGAATTCGATGAGACTTAGCTAGTTTATTTATGATATTGTATATGTCAGTTAGATACTTTTGGCATTGTATTATATTTAAGGCCTTGTGCTGAGATTAGAGTTGGACTTGTGATGTATTTAACTTTTTATTTCTTTCCTTCTATTACATATCGTACCATATCTTTCTCTAGTTTATTATTGTAATTGAGTATTGTTTACCATTATCATATTATCATATTATTCTCCATTTGGGAGTTAAGATATATTGACTGGTATATTATATATATTGTGTAAGATATTTAGATAATATTATCGACCTAGACAGCGTTCTAGCACCGATGTTGCGACGTAGGTTGGACGTACCCACGTACTCGTGCCCCTACACTGGGTGCGGGTTGTGACACATTTTTATGGTGGCCCATACAGGTCTTGAAGTCTTCAGTGTAGTAGTACTCAGACTTGGATTATTACTACAAGCCTACTATAGGATATAGGATTAGGGATATAGGATGAGAGGATACTCAATAACAACTAGGAACATTTCTAATCTTTTAAATTTATGACTTTATCCTTTAAAATAATTGCTTTCTTTGAAATATTATTGTCCTTCCTTGATGCTATCGTACATTGCACAATATTGATTTCTTTATTTTGAATATGTCTTCAAGATGCCACCGAAGACCCGATCGCAACGCTCGGGAGCAGTTTCGGTGAGGTCAGTTATTTTGTCACCTCAGAGAGAGACAACAGCTACTATTCCTCCTTCTCCAGCTCAAAGGGTTGCCTAGCCGGTTCAAGTGGGGGCTTCAAAAGGGGGGTGCTCCACCTACAATTCAGAGGACGATGTCCATAGTTTCTGAGAAGTTTCTATCACCCCCAACACCGATCGACGATGCACAGATGTTTGTGCTATTTTGGAAGATGATGGAGGCCTGGAGGGCCCAGGTAGAGGCTCAGCACCGCCAGTCAGATGTGATGAGGCAGGGATAGAAAATGCCCATCAACTAGCCCTTGCAAAAGTAGAGAGGGTTGCCCTTGCTCAGCCATAGGAGGTACCACTTTATTCTGCCCTACAGCTATCGAGGTCGGGTACCATTATTGATTTCAGGAGGATGGGGCCCAAGGACTTTAAGGGCATAGAAGGGATCTTATACGCCGATAATTGGATTGAGGACATAGAGAGGACCCTGTGATTGGTACAGATTTCAAAGAGTCTATAGGTAGAGGCAGTAGGAAGCTAGATGTTCGATATTGCCCTGACATAGTTTCGTACAAACCCGAGGATAGCGACGCCAGGATTGATTTGGGAAGCTTTCAAAGGGATTTTTAAGGAAAAATTCTTTTTGGACATGGCTTTGAGAGCCTTAGAGAGCCAGTTCCTAGACCTCATCCAAGAGAGCATGACGATGGACGAGTATGCTATAGAGTTCTACAGATTGGACAGATTTGTGAAGGGGCAGAATCCCTTAGGGAAGGCCAGGAAGTTCTGAAAGGGTTTGTCCAGGGAGGTCAAATCTCTTACTAGGGGATACTATACAGCTACATTCAAAGAGATCATGATGGATGCACAGTGGAATAATGATGACTTGGACCTCAAGTCCAAGGGGATGAGAGACACATCAGGGGATCTAGCAGTAGTACAGGTCCATTTCTCCACTTCCATCAGCAGAGGACCTTCCAGCTACAGAGATAGCAGTTTCATGCACCATTTCGAGCACCAGCGCAGCAGGCACATCAGGCCCCAAGACCGGCATAATAGGTCCTGCAGTATACTCAATGTGGAAAGATTAGTCATATACGGAGGTTTGCAGAAAAAGGCTTGGAGTGTGTCTCTATTGTAGAGAGCTAGGCCACCAGTTGAGGGAGTGTCTAATGAGGGGACCTCCTTAGAGAAGATCAGGGAGCAACACCGACATATAGAGCACCAGAAAGGCCACCTGCGGGACAACAGAGGGGACCTCATTTACCGACTCAGCAGTAGCATTTCGTCTAGCACATGCAGCAGAAGAGAGGTGCACCACAAGGTCGACCTTTTGCCATGATAGTTGAGGAGGAGAATCCAGTCGGAGATGTGATATCAGGTTCAGTTCTTCTTGATTAAATTCTAGCATATGCTTTATTTGATTCCAGTGCTTCCCGTAATTTTGTATTTGTATCTTTTGCCCTTAAGCATCCTTTAAAGGCTGAACCTTTGGCTAAGACTTCCAAGACCACGCACTACCAGAATAAGTCAAATTAGCGACGTAAATAAATATTGCTAAATGGCCAAAAAATATCGCTAAATAATTTTAGCGACATTTTATTGAAGTCGTCTTTAAACTAGTCGCTGACAGAAAAAATATTGCCAAACATCGCTATTCTGACATTTTCTAGTGACGTATATACGTCGCTATATTAGCGACGTTTAGCGACACAACGTTGCTAAATTAGCGATATATATTTTTGTCGCTATATTTTGCTAAATTAACGACGTAGATAGCAACATTTATAGCTACGTAAATAATGACATATGTATGACTCATTTAGCGATATTGTGCGACTAATTTAGCGACATTATTATAACCTAGCAATACTGCCATGTCAGCAATTTACGACGGACAGTGACTTATTTAGCGACGTGTGTAGCGACGGATTTAGCGACGTATATAGCGACGTATTCAGCGATATAATTAGCGACGTGAGTAAACGTCGCAAAACATTGCTAAAAATATCGTTAAAGATACAGTAAAAAAAAAATACTAAATTATTTCTAAACTATTCTTCCTGCAGTTTATGAATTCATAATTTGTACAAATAGACCCGGAGCAACCCTCCGTTGAATTTGCTGGGTTCGTCGACCCCCTCGGTTGAACACTCAACACCGATAAATTAACATATATTTAATATGAATAATATAATAAAATTTAAAGAAAATAAAATATTGAGATTACAAACCAAATCTGTAGAAAATATCGTCGTAAAAAATACAATAAATATCCATACAACTGAGTCTGAAAGCCTCATCCTAAAGAATATAAGAAATAATGTCTGAATGCCTCAAAAATAAAAAATATTCATAAATGACCAAATATTATAGGTCTAAAACATAAACAATCAATAAACGGTCCTAACTATGACTACTGCGGATCTGCAGGAGGATGACCACCGGCGCGCATGAGGGATAAGAACATATCATACTGCTCCCGTAAAATTGACACCGATATCGATGGAGAAGGCAGTGACGTCGGTGGAGTCTGTGTCGATATAGGTGTACCAGGAGGACGTATCCGCTCCAACTCTGCTAGTCGCTGGTTGTATGAATCCATGGTAGATAACAACCTCGTACGGCTATGAATTATTGAATCCTGCATCATCGTCAGCCTCTCGCCCATGGATAGCTGTGATGCAAGCAGCTCTGTCACGCTGCGCTCTGTCAACGCTCTAAGATCAGTTGTCAAATCCTGGAGCTCCATGATGTTGCGCTCGAGCATATCAAATTGTGCGATGAGCGTCGCATTGTCCATCTGCGGCTGGGACATGGGCTGCTTCTCCATCCTTCGTAATAACTCATCACGGAGAGATGCAATATGACGGTCAACGACCTCCTGGACTTGGGCCGACGACTGCGAGGGCTGTAGGGAATGCCCACTTGTCGGGGAGGCCCTAGATGACTGCATCATAACAAGGGCGCCATAGGATCCAGTATCGTAGTACGTACCCCTCTGGAGACAACCACCAGCGCTCACCCACAGCACGTCCACCGACGAAGCTGGAGAGGGTTGCGAGAAAGTACCAGCTCTCCCGCTGTAGGTGCACGAGCAGTCGCCCGCTCACGCAGCCTAAGATAATCGACCTAGAAAAGTTTGGATACTCGATAATTGCCTAAGTTATTTTAAATTAACACAAAGTAAAATAATACTTATATAGGTCTGCAAGGCCCTCTCATCAATGAGATTTCTGCCCTTTCGATAGGTTGCCAGGAAGACGGTCACCATGTTTGCGTCATCACCCCTTTGTACCTGTTAAAAATATATTATTTAGTACTAAAATTACATATTTTTTATACTAACATTTTATCGTACTTCCATTAAAATAATATATCTGAAATAAAAAATATACCAAACGACGAAAATATTCTGTCATCAAAATTGAGCCACCACACTACTTTGCTTCCTTCGTCCTAGCCGCCTTGGCCTTCTCAGACCTTCCTTGTAGCTCAGATCGTCGAATCTAGCCCTCATCGTAGTCCATTGCTCAGGCGTGATCCAACCTTGGATCAGTTTTTTAACGCGATCACAAGCCTTCTGGTCATCCAGAGCATCACGGATAAGCTTGGTGGCAATGGCAGAAAATATCTGCTCGATCAACTCGGCCCGGTGCGGAGGATAGAAATATATTTGCTACAATAAATAATTTAGTAAGTTATATAATATGCATAAATTAGAGGATTTATATAATATACTTTTACTTTGAAGTGCGCAAACTAGAATGCATTCCTCTCCTCTGGAGCTTCAGAGTAGTTGATCCAAGGGCCACCATAGTTGTTCCTCAGAAAGAAGCCCAGGCGTCTCTGTATCGACGAGGGACAATATCTATACAGAGATAATTCTTTTGATCAAAAAAGTCAATATATGATGAATAAAGAAATATATGATATATATGATGCTAAACCATATAATTGACTTACTTTGTACTATTGGCCCAAATCTCTGTCCTCGTCCCCTCCGGAGGTGCGCATGGAGGATCTAGCTGATGCTGGGACAACGTCGGCTCGACCTCCACCATATGCTCATCTGTCTCCATGGTTTCGTCAGCAGGAGAAACGCTGGACGAGGGAGAACTATCAGGCCTGGAACTAGTCATTCCAGGAGTGATGCTACATAACATCATCATATTCAGAGATGTGACTGATCGATATATTGGAGTACTAGGCGACGAGGATCTAGAACCAACAGTAGGCAGTACCAGAGGAGCACTCTGTCTACCTCGGGACCTGTCGATCCCTCCGCGTTATTCTGTCATACCTGATAACAACATATGATGAATAAAGAAATACATAAATATATAGTATATTCTACAGTTAAAATGTTATGCATATCTCACAACATTCATAGAATTGTATAATAAATAACTAGTGGTATCACAAGTCTAAATAGATAGTACATTCTACAGTCAAAATATAATACATATCTTCGTCAAAATAGTACATTCTACAGTTAAAATATAGTATATTTTTCAGGCAAAATATTTTATTTTTAATTATCTTCAGAAAATTTATCTTGTTCGTCTTCCTCTTCCTCCTCTTCCTCTTTTTTCTCATCTTTACTTTCATCTACTTTGTCTTTGTCTTCGTCTTTCAGATAATTCTACATCTTCTATATTATTACTCGTGTAATGAGTAACTTCTGTTGAGTCCACATCTATAATATTTGTTACAAGAGGTAGCTCGTCCTCCTGATAAGATATTTCGTCAATGTCAAAGGTATTTCTAGCTTTAGTCTTGCATACTGTCTACCAATTTGACCTCGCTGTCCCCTGTCTAGGATAAGTTATGAAAAATACGAGCTGAGCCTGACTTGATAGGACAAATGGTTCGTAGCCTTGATATCTACGCTTGTAGTTTATATCTACAAGGCCATGCTTGTCAATTTTCTAACCTTGATCTTGAATCAGATTGAACCATTCATACTTGAATAGTATAATCTTAGCAGGTTCTGTGCCTTAATTATATGTCAACTCCACAATCTCTCGTAAGATGCCAAAGAAATTATTGCCTGGATCGACGTCTTTGTAGTTCGAAGATTTGATACACAAATAACTATTTTTTTATGGAATCAAGATCCAGAAAGCTGTCTCTGATCGGAGCATTTATAAACTTGAACTTAAACCCATTTACACAGAAACTTGGCTATATTTTAACGATAGTATTGGTCCCTTGGCTAGAGTTCTAATAGATTCAGTCTCGGGTGTTATTAGACGATCGACCTAAATACCAAAGTAGCGATAGTAAGTTATTTATTGTGCAAGTGCAAAAAAAAAAATTACCAAGCTCCTTATATATGTGCTCAACTAAGAAGGAAAATGGCATCTCATTTCTTATTCTACTTCTTCGTTTGTTATATAGGGTCTAACCGACCTCAACTCATCATTTTATGTGCTAAAAAATAACGAAGCAACCGCTGATTAATAGCATAATAGTAGTTTATACTATTACATTAAGATAATGTAAACGTGGACATATTAATTGCTTACCCCTCTAGCTTCTCCACTTCATTCTCGTCACAATTGAGTAATATATACAACTAAGCAGCCCTTAGATCATCGTCATTTAAATATCTCTTCTTTATTTTCCCCGAAGGCTTTCCGGACGCATTGAATACTTTGAGTATTGCATCGTTAGATTTATGATATCCGTCATCATTTCTCGGAGCTCTCGTTCTATTAGTAGTAACATGAGGTTTAAAATATGTTGAGCAAAAGTTTATAATCTCCTCGAGAATATAAGCTTCACAAATAGAGCCCTCAACCCATGCCTTATTTTTTACCGTTCTTTTTAGGTGATTCAGATACCGCTCGAAGGGGTACATCCACCGATAACCAATAGGACCACCAACACGTGCCTCATAGGAAAGATGAATTGGCAAACACTCTATAAAGTCAAAGAATCCAGAAGAAAATACCTTCTCGAGCTTACATAGTGTTATCATAATGTCCTTCTCTTGCTTTTCTAGACGATCGATGAGCAACTTAGTAGAATAAAGATCTTTTAAGAATATGATAAGCTTTGTCAATAGATCCCAAATGACCTGCGGTAAGAATTCCCGAAATATAATCAAAATTAACCTCTCCATGAATACGTGACAATCGTGGCTCTTCATACCCACCAGTTTATTCTCCTTGAGGTCGACGCATCTTATCAAGTTTGACACGTACCCGTATAGAAATTTTAGATCCTGAATCCACCAACAAAGTCTCCCTTTATCCTTCTTCTCCAGTGAGAAAACTGACTTAGGCTGCTTTAACTTTTCATTCCCCTCCTCTATCAAATGCAACGCAGGACGTCTACATATTTCTTCTAAGTCCAACCTGGCCTCCAGATTGTCTTTCGTCTTCCCTTTTACCTCCATTACAGTATTAATTATGTTATCAAATATATTCTTCTCGATATGTAAGGCATCAAGATTATGTCTGATCAGATTGGTGCTCCAATATGGCAGATCCCAGAATATACTCCTCTCTGTCCAGTTATGGGTGCGACCAAATCTGTCACACTTGTACCCCTTAGTTGGATCTTCAATAGCACTTGGTAAATCTTTTACCTTTCCTCATATTGTGTATCTGGACTACCTTAGCAGTGGATTGGCCTTCTCCATAATGCCCGTACCAAAAGCATTTATGTTTCTCCGGTACGGATGATCCTTCAGCATAAATTATTGATGACAATCAAAGAAGCACGATTTGCCTCTATATTTCAAATGGAAAGCCTTAGTACAGTCTATGCAATACAGACATGAGAGACGACCATGAGTGCTCCATCTCGATAATATTTTATATGCCAAAAAATTGTTGATGGTCCACATAAGTGCTGCCCTCATCTAAAAATTCTGCTTTCTGGAAACATCGTACGTATTAGAACTTACTTCCCACAGCTGATTTAACTCATCTATCAAAGGCTATAAATATACATCGATGTTCCTCTTCGGATTGTTCAGACTCGTGATAATAACGGTTAGGAACATATACGGAGTCTTCATGCACATCCAAGATGGTAGATTGTATGGAGTGATGATCACAGGCCAACATGAATACTGGAAGCCCGAAAGTCCGAATGGGGTAAAATCGTCGAAGGAGAGCCCCAATCTGATATTGCGCGAATCCGAAGTAAAATCTGGATACTCTCGATCAAAGTTCTTTCATGCTTATCCATCAGATGGATGATCCAATACTCTTTCGATCTGTTTTTGCCTATGCCAACTCATATTTTCTATAATCTTATTCACCATAAATAACCTCTGCAACCGCGGCATCAAAGGCAAGTAGTGCATCGAATCGGTAGGCTTCTTTGCACCGACAGACTTTTCTCTTCCAGTAGTCTTATAGCGATCAGCACCACAGAATCTGCACGCATCTTCATCCTTATAGTCTTTGTAGTACAACATGCACCCATTGTGACATGCATCGATTTTCTAATATCCCATCCAGAGCGATCTTACCATCCTCTTAGATCGATAAAAGTCTTTAGGATACTTTGTATCCTCTGCTAAAATCTCTATAATCAAATCCATCAGTCGGTTATAGCATTCTTACGACATGTTAAAATTGGACTTGATGCTCAATAATCTTGTAACAACCTCCAATAGTGAATGATCTTCACAACCAGGATATAATGGAGTCCTTGTGTTCTCTAGCAACTCCATGAACTTTGCAGCATCGATATTCGGTGCCTCCTCAGCTGCATCATGATTGTCCGGATCGAAACTAGGACCTGTCACATTAAAAACCATGTTCACCCACCCATCGTCGTAAACAGCATGGTCTGGACATCCATATACGGGTCCACATAAGGCTCCGACTCTGATGCTAAAGACATAAGTTCTCTGTGCGTGGTCCACTGATAGTAATTCAGCATGAATCCCTTCAAGTACAAATGATATATGACTTCCACTTCTAGATGATATTTCAAGTTACGATATCTCACACACGGACACTTAATTTTGGTACCGTCCATGTACTGAGGGAATGCCTTGGCGAACTACAGGAACTGCTATACACCCTCAATAAATTTATCTGGCATACCGTACATGTTATCAGGATGACGGTTGTACATCCACGAACTATGGCACAGATAGTAATTCATATCCATTTCAAGATACTTCTGTAGCAAAAATGAATATACAATTACCTTCAAGTATATACTCATCATTAAATATAATACATGCACTGATACTCCTAGTCCTAGCATATATACTCATCATTAAATATAGTACATGCACTGATACTCACTACTACTACCTTCAAGTATGGTTGTTTGAGTGATTGAGTGAGCTCGGGTCACTAGGGAGAGCAGTTCACAGTTTTCAGTATGTATCATTTGGCAGTGATCAACTGAAGGGAGAGCAATGTGCAGCTCTGTGCTAGCACAGCAAGAAGGAGCATAACTGAGTAGTGTATAGCTCTGTGCTACCATAGTACAAGGGGAAGCATACAACATTTTATAGTAGTAGCAGCTAACTGTACTGCACAGTACAACAGTGAGGAATCAGTGTACACCAACACTATGCAGTACACAACAGAAAGGATGCACAGTAGCAAGTAAACTCAGCAAGTAGCAGCAGAGCCAGTGTGTTACAGAGCCTTTAACAGTAGGTTTAGCAGTCTACAGTAGCCAATGCAATAGCTCATACAACAAGAAGTATCAGCCCAAGTTAGATACGAGTTCTAGAAGAAGCCAATACCGTATATCGTGTCTCGGCTTTGAAGTATCATTTTTGTGTCCGTCTATATGACTCTCCTTGAGTCAAGATCTATATCGTATTATATACGCTGCAGATACGCAAGGTTGCATCTAAACTCAGACAGCTAACTAAAAGAGAGATAGAGTTAGGGTCTGTATCTAAAATAATAGAGTGCACCAATAGAGTGCAACCTTAAATATGATAAATAAAGTGAAAGACAAGTCAAAACATTGATGTCTATCTTTCCTAACTTCTGAGTTTTTCCTAGCTGCAGATTAGGTGAATAGTAATTTATTGCTTCCATATTTTTAGACGAAATCATTGAATGCTGGCGGCTTCCTAGTAGAAGCTGCGGAGTCTCATTTCAGGATTTTTATTCCCAAAAAAGCCCTTAGTTAATTATTGTACTTGTTCCCATTATACGCATGCAAGACCATTGACTATTTTCAAATCTTTTCCCCTCTCTCCTTGTATACGTCTCTTCTGCATGTGTGTGTGTTCTTGTTCTGGTTTTTAAAATTTTTCTTTGAGGTTAGGTTTAGGTAATTTCTTGAATTATATAGTTTGTTGTTATTTTTTCATTATTATTGGCGAGACACTACTAGCTAGCAAGAAGGGAGGGTTTGTGTGTCTGTGGCATGTCTTATCTATGTTTGTATGTGTCTGTGTGTCCGTGTCAATATTAGGATTAGTATCCGCATGTGTTAGTATGTCCACGTATGTGTGTGTGTGTCCGAGTTAGGGTTAGGGTTAGTGTGTGTCATGTCGTATCATATTATGTTGTATCGTGTTAGAGAGAGAGAGACAAAGAAAGAAGATAGAGAGAGGAGCTCACCGAGTGAGGAGGAGGGGAGCTGGAGAGAGAAGAACGCCAGAGGAAGGAGGAGCCGCAGGAGGGGGAAGGACGCCAGAGGGAGGAGGGGAGCCGGAGGGGGAAGGACGCGGCCGGAGGGAGGTGGGGCGCCGGGATGGGGGATGTTTAAATTTTTTGAGATTTCGATCGAAGGAAATAGGAGGAAGAGAAATTCGTCAAACCCTATATAAAATAAATTAGCAACGTCGGTCTATACGTCGTTAAACATCGCGGATATAATAATATACTGTGACTTAAATACGTAAACGTCGCTAAACATCACTAAAATTAAAAGTTAATGACGTTTAGCGACTACCTAGAGACATATTATATATTTATAATAATTATAGTCACTAAACGTTGCTCCACGATGTATTGCGACGTATTGCGACGTTTTATATGGACGTCGCTAAATACCTATAATTCAGCGACATTTTATTTGGACGTCGCTAAAAACGTCACTAATCCCGCAATTTTTAGTAGTGATGACTGGGGGAGGCATTATCCTGGTCAGTGATATTTGCAAGGGTCGAAGAGTTATACTGGGAGACCGGAAGTTGATTGCGTGCTTACTCATAATGTCACTTTCGAGCTACGATATTGTACTCAGGATGGATTGGCTGAGTAGGCACCAGGCTAGTATAGATTATCTTGGAGGTAGAGTTTTATTTATACTGCTAGGAGAGCCAGAGTTTGAGATTGCTAGAGGAGCAGCAGAGCAGAGCGAGGATGCCCTATGTGGAGCCATGGTGGAAGAGAAGGAGTTGCCACATCCGTTAATAACAGAGTTCATGGATATTTTTTTGGAGAAGTTATCGGATTTGCCGCCAGACCGAGATGTTGAGTTCTCTATACACTTGGTGCCTGGTGCAGAGCCTATATCTCAGCAAGTCTATAAAGTTAACAACAATGACCTGGTAGAATTGAAGAAGCAGGTGGATGAGTTACAGAAAAAAGGCTTCAGTAGATCCAGTTCATCACCATAGGGTACTCCGATATTGTTTGTACCAAAAAAGGATGGGTCAGTATACATGTGTATTGACTACAGGGCTCTGAATAACCTCACTATAAAAAAATACCCGCTGCCGAGGATTGATGATCTCTCGGATCAGTTGAGTGGAGCGAAGGTATTTTTGAAGATAGACTTGAGGTCGGGTTACCACCAGGTGAAAGTGAAGAAGGAGGATATTCCGAAGACAGCTTTTCAGACTCGGTATGGCCAATTTGAGTTCTTGGTGATGCCATTTGGGTTGACCAATGCCTCAGTGGTATTCATAAATCTGATGAATAAGATATTCTACCAGTATCTTGATAAGGTTGTGGTGGTATTTAATGATGACATTCTGGTATATTTGAAGACCCCGGAGGAGCATGAGGAGCAACTGAGGATAGTTCTAGAGACTCACAGGAATGAGAAGCTTTATGGTAAGCTTTCGAAGTATGAGTTCTTCCTTGACAAGGTTGAATTCTATGGTCTTGTGATTACAGGTGACAAGATTTTATTGGACCGAAGAAGATTTTAGCAGTGGAGTCGTTGGCTACTCCAAGTTTAGGGGCAGAGATCAAGAATTTTCTAGGGCTAGCAGGTTATTATCGAAGTTTTATATATGACTTCTCCAAGATTGCAGAACCGATGACTAGGATGACCAGGAAGGATGTGGAGTTTGTCTGGACAGAGAAGAGGCATAAAGCTTTTAAGGAGCTGAAGAAAAAATTAACAACAACTCCAATACTGACGTTGCCACCAGGATCAGGTGGATTCACTCTCTATTTTGATACTTCAGGGATGGGTTTGGGTTATGTCTTGGAGTAGAACGGGAAGGTGATTGCCGATACTTCCAGAAAATTATGTCCTCATGAGAAAAATTATCCTACCCACGATTTGGAGTTGGCAGCGATCATTTTTGCTCTAAAGCTGTAGAAATACTATTTTTACAGAGAGCGTGTGGAGATCTTTACAGACTATAAGAGCTTGAAGTACATATTTTATCATGATCTGCACCCGGAATAAGGGCACGAGTAGTGAGCAACACCCAATCTACGCCGCAGTATCGACGGTATAATGTTGTATGGATCAATATAACTATCTACACACCTTCCACAATATATAAAAGGGTACTTGTCATGCTACCTCTCCAAAAGAAGGAACAATATGGTATATGATAATGGTAAACAATACTCATTCATAATATAACTGAAGGAGGATAAAAGCACGATATAGAGTAAAAGAGAGAAAAATAAGAGTCACAATACATCCACAAATCCAAATCCATAAGTCTAGACATAGCCACTCCAAAATAATATATATATATATGCCATGAGTCTAGAATGAGACTAATACAATATCCAAAAATATGCAACTAGGCCTCATCGGTCACTGGCACTAGGTTCTCCTGCTCTAGGGGAGAATCATCTAATGGCTCACCATCCTATAACCCATAATAAGTGGGATACTGCTCCTCAAGCCATTCATTTGAAAAATATATTTAATTAGGATTAGAGCAAAGTATAAAACTCTAAAAGCAGCTCCAAATACATAGTAGAGAATATATGACAAGCAATAGAAAAGAATATAAGATAACTATCAACAGGAAATGGAAATAAACTAGAGTAAACATGTGAAGTACTGGAATAAAAAAATAGGCAATATGAAATAATCGCAATTAATGTAAATAGATAAACTAGCTAATGTGCCATAGAGTACAAGTTCATTATGTGATCGGTTTGGGTTGAACACGAATACAATATGGTAACTCGATTACACGTATGATATGTAATCAATATATACACGAATATACTTGGGCTTGATCACATAACCAACTCCTACTCCCCCGTCCCCAACCAATACTCATGGATCCAATCACGACATGTTACGAACAAAAATATAAGCACACTAAACACGAGCAGTGTATGAACACGAAGTACACGATAATCAATACCCGATATACACGATAAAATATATGTAAAAGAGTGCTCGCTGAATACGGTAAGGGATAACATCCCATGACAGGATCCATTTAATACCAGTCCGTGTATCCACTATATCAGAATAAAGTAAATAATTCTAGAATAAGCGATATATACATTATCATGAAATAAAAACTAACAGAGAGATGTACTCGCCTGTGGTCCTGAGAAAATGGTGTATCTCGATGCCCAAGCTGGTGTCACACAATCATATTTAGGAAATATTATGTCAATTAGTGTAATAAAGTGATAAAATGCTAAAATGAGCTAAATCATGATATTCTAGGATAATATTAGGTAATTCTAGCTAAGCTAGGCCAAACTATGTCCTCACTAAGGTTTAGGCTCATATTAGTCACTAATTAACTAGTACTAGCTATACTAGGTATTACCTTAGTTAATAACTATAACCGATCATTAACTTACTAACTTATAGCTAACCTCATACATTGATTGTACCCTCTTCTTACAATTACTGCTACTAGAATGCCACTGTGTTAATATAGCATCAACTGCTATGATCCATATCCCCTCCTCCTTATATCTATATTTGTATATCCATACTGGCATCAATAATTCCCAACTTATCTTGCTAATATGATACTTCAAGTTATACATTTGAAACTAATCATCCATATCATAATACCAACTAGAACAATGTTAGTACCGCAATACAATACTAACCCAAGGTAAATCCCCCTGTTGTAAGTTGTTGTTACATCTTGCTCAAGTTCACAGCAGTGAACTACTAATCATTGAACCCCACTCCATCCAATATCTACTGTCACTAAGGCCCAACCCCTCTATTAACAAGCACTGCTACTGAAAGCATCACAATAACAACTAAGTTACTGCCTTCTAAATTCTAACCTACAGTTGTCCAATCATCCAAATATTTCTAGTTAGTGACATGTGCACTCTGATACTTCAGGTATTATGTCTAGTATCCCCCCCCCCCAACTGTGCAATGGTTGCCCTTAGGTATCCACCATAACTGATACTCAAAGTATCAATAATAATTGATACTCAAGTATCAGTAACTGGGAGCATTCCAATTAATCCTTCATCCACATACAAATGAACACATACACCATATCACTATCACTAATTCACACACATCCATAGTAGCAACACTAAGCATCACCTGTCTCTCCATTAACTTACCTACCCTGGTCTGCAACCTGGACCCCAAAACATGCCCTGAATTCACATGTATACTGCAACACAGCTCTCTTATATCTATAAATACACACATATACAAGACATTGCACAAATACTCCTAAATATAAAACCCAAACTGATACTCATAAACTCTATCACAACTTCTACCCATATATCCCTCTACTATACTGCACACAACAGCAAACCGAGACTTCCTTGTCTCTCAAAGACACGTAATCATACAATTTCTAGTGTATATCACATTTGTGCAAGATGTGTACAAGTTGCATACTCCCCTGTTGTAACCTGGTTACCTTAACTAGGGGTGTCATTATCCTGGTCAGTGATGTTTGCAAGGACCAAAGAGTTTCTTTGAGAGGCCGAGAGTTGAGCGTTTTTCTACTTATAATGCCACTTTCGAGCTACAATATAGTACTCGGGATGGATTGGTTGAGTAGACACCATGCTAGTATAGATTAATGTTGAGGCAAAATTTTGTTTCAAGCGTTAGGAGAGCCAAAGTTTGAGTTCGTCAGAGGAGCAGTAGAGCAGAGCGAGGGAGATTTTTATGGAGCTATGATGGAATAACAGGAGCCTCCACATCCATTGATTGTAGAGTATATGGACGTCTTTTCAGAGGAGTTGTCGGGGTTGCCATCAGACAGAGATGTGGAGTTCTCTATAGACTTGGTGCCAAGCACAAAGTCGATATCATAATACGTCTATAGGGTAAAAATAGTGAACTGATAGAGTTGAAGTAGCAGGTAGAGGAGTTACAGGATAAGGGCTTCATCCGCTCTAATTCATCACTGTGGGGTGCTCCGGTATTATTTTTACCAAAGAAGGATGGGTCGGTACTTATGTGTATCGACTACAGGGCACTCAACAACCTCACTATCAAGAATAAATACCCGTTGCCACGGATTGACAATTTATTTGATCAGTTGAGCAGAGTGAAGGTATTCTCAAAGATAGACTTGAGGTCGGGGTACCATCAGGTAAAAGTGAAGAAGGAAGACATTCCGAAGATAGCTTTTAGGACCTGGTATGGGCAGTTTGAGTTCTTGGTGATGCCTTTTGGGTTTACCAATGCCCCGACGGTATTCATAAATCTAATGAATAAGGTCTTTCATTAGTAGTTGGATTAGTTTGTGGTAGTATTCATTGATGATATACTGATTTATACGAAGACTCCGGAGGAGCATGATAAACAACTGAGGATAGTTCTAGAAACCCTCAGGAAGGAGAAGTTATATGGCAAGCTTTCGAAGTGTGAGCTCTTCCTTGATAAGGTTTAATTTCTCGGGCATGAGATTATAAGTAACAGAATCTCAGTAGATCCGAAGAAGATTTCAGCAGTTGAGTCATGGTCTATCCCGAGTTTAGTGGCAGAGATCATGAGTTTTCTTGGATTGGCGAGCTATTATCGGAGATTTATTCAAGATTTTTCCAGGAGTACGGAGCCGATGACTAGACTAACCAGGAAGGACGTGGAGTCGTCTGCACTGAGGATTGTCGGTCTACTTTTGAGGAGCTAAAGAAGAGGTTTACATCTCCAGTGTTGACATTGCCATCAGGGACATAAGGATTTTCTATATATAGTTATGCATCGGGTAAGGGTTTAGGTTGTGTGTTACAGCAGAACAGAAAAGTGATTGCCTATGCTTCCAGGCAATTACGCCCGCATGAGAAGAATTACCCTATCCATGACTTGGAGTTTGAAGCAGCAATTTTTATAATTAAACTATAAAAGCACTACTTATATGGAGAGTGGGTAGAGATCTTTACAAATAACAAGAGCTTAAAGTATGTGTTTACACAAAAAGAGCTCAACATGAGGCAGCGGCGGTGGTTGGAGTTGATGAAGGACTTCGACATTTCTTTGCAGTACCATCCAGGAAAGGCCAATGTAGTCGCTGATGCCTTGAGCAGGTGCCTAGTACCTATGTACTTGACGAGGAACAAATATTTATTAGCCGATCTTGATAGCTTGGGTATTGAGGTATTAGTTCCTGGAGTTGCAGCACAGATGTGGGAACACCAAGTACAGTCAGAGTTAATATACCAGATCAGAGCTAAACAGTTCGAGGATGAGTCTCTGAGGAGCATCCGAGCACAGGTCCGAATGGGATTGGCAGAGGACTTCAGTATTGCAGATGATGGATCATTGCGGCACGGTACCAGGTTGTGTGTGCCGAGTGGAGCATTGTGTGAGAAGGTTCTTCAAAAGGCTCATCAATCTCAGTACTCTATGCATCCAGGTGCCAACAAGGTGTATAGGAACATGAGAGAGAATATTTGGTGGTATAGTATGAAGCGGGAGGTAGCTAGCTTCATATCCAGATGTTTGGTATGCCAGCATGTAAAGACAGAAAGACAAAGGCTAGGTAGATTGCTTCAGCCTTTAACCATTCCAGAGTAGAAGTAGGAGCATGTGACTATAAATTTTGTATCGGAGCTTCCATGTTCTTCAGGAGGTAATAATGTAATTTGGGTCATTGTAGACAGGTTGACCAAATTATCCCACTTTCTGCCATTCAAAGTGGGTACATCAACGGAAAATCTCGCAGAGATATATGTGCGTCAGATAGTAAGATTTCATGAAGTTCCTGTAAACATAGTCTCGTATCGGCATAGTCGCTTTACGTTCCACTTTTGGAGGAGTTTGCAGGCTAGCTTGGGCACTCAGCTCAAGTTTAGTACCTCATATCACCCTCAGACAGACGAGAAGTCATAGAGAACGATCCAGACTCTCGAGGATATGCTACGCACTTGTATTTTGGATTTTGGAGGCTCTTGAGAGGATCATCTTTACTTGGTAGAGTTTTCTTACAACAACAGCTACCATGCCAGTATCGAGATATCTCCATTTGAGGCGTTGCATGAACGAAGATGTCATACTCCGTTATCATGGGATAATATTAGTAAGAAAGCCTTATTGGGATCAGAGATGGTCGTGGATGAAACTGAGAAGTTGAAGCTCATCAAGGATAGATTTTGGGTGGCGCATGACAGACAACGTCTTTGGAATGATAGCCACCGGTGACCATTAGAGTTGGAGGTATAGATTTTGTTTTATATTGCTTGTGATTGCTTATTATAGTTAGAGTGCTAAGGCTGTGTTCGTGCTAGGTTGGCAATCTGGTATTTTTGAGGATTTCTCCGACATGGGATACGATTTGCTTTGGTGAAGGTGGAAAGCTTAGTCCATGGTATATCGAACCCTTCAATTTTTTTGAGAGCTTCGGATCAGTGGCCTATAGACTAGACTTGTTGCCTGTATTAGAGGGAGTGCACAACTTGTTCCATATGTCACAACTGAGATAGTACATGGCAGATCCTAGCAATGTACTAGATTACTCGGAGATCAAGGTTGGTACGACTCTCAGCTACCCAGAGCAGCCCGTAGAGATTCTCAAATCGCAGGGAGAAGGTACTGCAAAACCAGACGATTTTTTTGGTGCATGTCGCATGGAGGCATCACTCGCCAGGAGAGAGTACCTGGGAGCGAGAGGCCGAGATGCACAAGCGATATTCTTATTTGTTTGAGTCGTGAGGTATAATTCTTTCTTGCTTGTATTGATTGTTCTTGGTAGTTAGTTTCTTCCTTAATTTTGAGGACACAATTTTTCTAAGGTGGGTAAGATTGTCACCCTCACTTTTCCATGTAGGGGTAGTTTAGTAATTTGGCATGTGTATTTAATTTTAAGAATAAATATTGAATATAAATGTGATAATTATATTAATTATTTAATTATGTTGAGCAATAATTATTTGTGACTAGTACTAGTTATTTAATTAGAGACTTGTGTTATTTAGTTTTGTTAGAGAGACAACCTAATGTTTAGACTTGACACATATGGACCATTTAGACTTGTCATGACAAATAGTGAGCCCAACTTGGACCCAAGTCCATTACTCATTCCACTAATTAAATTAAGGAGAATTAGTTTAATTACAATCATTTAGAGACTTCCAAAAATATTCACCCTTAATTATTTCTCTTAATTCATATGTAGGGCTAACTTGGACATTTAATTTTGCTTGGGGGAGAAGGAATAGGCCGGCCACTATAGGAAGGGGGTTCTTCTCTCTCTCTCTCTCTCTCCTCATATGCATTGTATTTTGCTTCCAAATTCTAGATCCTCAATTTTCTATTTTTCATCCATTAATTTTTTACATAATTCACTACCATTTTCTTCTAAAATTTATCACTTTTGGAGCCTTGCAGCATAATTCGTAAGTCATTCCTTCTATCGATTTTGTGATAAAAATCGAATTCAAAATGTAGCCTCCACGGTCTATAACCCTACAGCAAATAGTCTGGCAGAAGCATTCAACAAAACCTTTATTAAGCTCCTCAAGAAATTCTTGTCTTCCAGTAAATGCGACTAGAACGAGAAGCTAGGTTAATGTCTCTAGGCCTATCGTACAACTGTCCGGATAGCTACTGGTAATATGCCATTCTCTCTCGTGTACGAAAGTGAAGCGGTCCTCCTGCTCGAGATCTAGATCCCCTTATTACTAATGGCTCTCTCCAACCGGCTAATCACGGACGTTAATTATCGTTGATGGTTACAAGAGTTAGAAGCACTCAAAGAGAAACAGCTCTAAGCTCAACAACGCATCGAGCTGTATCAAGCGCGTCTCTTTGGAGCCTTCAACAAGCAGGTAAAACAGAGAACTTTCCAAGTGGGTCGTCTTAGTAGTAAGAAGACCAATGGTTATGACTCACAAAATGGTCAAAAAATTCCAACCTAAATAGGAGGGCCCATTCATTGTGGAAACTATTTTCTCCAACGGCGCCTACCGGCTGGCAAAATCCAATGGCAACTTGCTCATAATTCCTATCAATGGCAAGTTTCTCAAAAAGTACTATATCTAAATTAGACTTGTACTCTTCTATTACCAAACTATATCGTGTCTTCCTAGGAACTAGTTCATGTCCACAATTACCTCTGGATTGTCGCTCTAATGTACCACTCCGGCCGAGTTTTCTACGTCCATATTATCTCTGGCAATGCTTGTCTCAAACCTATTACTTGCACTAACATATATAAAAAATAATGGGTCCACAAAACCTATCATGTCTATATTACCTCTGATAGGGATTGTTTTCAAATTTATTATTTGCACTCAACGTGCGAAATAAATAATAAGTCCACCAAGAGTCCCCAGTGGGATTTCCTTAATGGAAAAAATAGCCATGTCCATGTTACCTCTAGCTTATTTTCTTCTCCTTCCACAAAAATATCAGGATCGTACCTAACCTCTCGGTATGTCTATTGATCATCTCACGTATGCGTCATCTCTGACTTATCATTCTTACCTCCTCACCAGTAGGGTTTTGCTATGTCCTTCGCACATCTGAGTAAACCTTCTGGTTCAACTATCGATCAGTTCACGTCTATACTACCTCTGAACTACGTCTCTCTACTTTCTCCAGCAGAGTGAGTCTATCACTATAAGAAAATGGTCACATCTATATTACCTTTGTCCTATTTTCTTTATCCCTACAGAGTCATATCTTACCACGTCCATATTACTTCTGAGTAAGATATTTTTAGAACTTTTTATGACCATATTGTATCTGAGTAAAGTTCTGCTCTTCAACTTTCTGCTATCACATTTGAATAACCCCTAATAGTGCTAGTCGTTTTATCTTATTATCCGTACTTAAGGTACACCATGGGTAATAAGTCCACAACCCAAAAGTTTTCCATGTCTATATTATCTCTGAGCAAACTTTTCATTCTTGACCATCAATCATCACGTCCATGTTACCTCCAATATCGATTGTCTCCTAACTTACCATCGTTACCCAATCTGGAGTATGCTCACGGTGTTAAGTCCATAAAACCTATCACGTCTATATCACCTCTATTAGGCTTTGTTTCGAATCTATTACTTTCACCCCTAGTGCACAAAAGAATAATAGGTCCATCAAAATTCTTCAGTGGAATATCCTTATTAACCACAGTTATTGTACTACATCCATATTACCTCTACTACAAGCACCTTGAATATCATGATGTCCCATTTCTCCTCTTATTAAAATAAAAAAAAAGGAATGAGAGATTATAAACATCAAGAATAAGAGGAATCAAAATCTTCTGAATTACTGATGTACATAGTAAAAAATAAAAAATACAAGTGTCTGGTGATGCAAGCAATAAACGTGGAGCATTTCCAATAGCTTGCTCCCCCGAATCAATAGGGGTGTCCAAGAGTTCTTGGAAAATATCCACCTTGCGTACTCAAACAGTGGACGTTTCTCCCATCCTTTCAACAGGAAGCAAATTGAGCTTACTAGAACGTGGATCAGGGGTAATTGATGTCATAAAAACAGATATATTAGTCTCCTTTGGAGCATCTCCAAAAGCTATCGCACTAAAGCTAAATTTGTCTACGGAGCGACGAGATGTCTGCTACTTATAAGTGGAGAAACAATGGCTTACTCCTTGAGTCATAACTATTTACTTTGTAAGACATGATGATTCGCTCATGCACAACCCAAGATATGATTACCATGATTTGGGATAATACTCTCAGAGACCCAGAGTGACACAACGGTATGAACACATCAGGCACATATAAACAGTTAAAGCACAAGAAGTGGTCATTTCTCTCTCAGGATATAAATCAAACAAAATGGACAATCGTAACAAAAGAAAGCTTTTATTTTATTTTACTAAAGTAAAAAGAGCAAACTACACTTAAAGGGATACTGGAGCCCCAACCACAAAATAAACTTTAAAAAAATGGAAGAGAAGGGGGATGGTCTCAAAAAATGAAACAAAAACTTTTGTTTCTCATCATTGGAGCATAACTCTGCTATCCACCATGGAGACGGGCAACCTGACCATCTAGACGTGCTTTAACTTGACGCTCAACCTCTTTTTCTATGATCTTGGGATCCTCATAGCGAACGTAGGACTCATATCAGTTATTCACCTTCTGTACCATAACAGCAACAGCAGTCGTGTTCTTCGCTACCCGACTCGCTTCAGTTCGAATAGTCTCTTCTTTCTGCTGTCCCGAAGGTTATTCCCCAGTACATCGATCTTGGCTTGGAGCTATCTAATCTCCTTGGTCAAGTCATTTTCCCTGGTAAGGCATTCCTCCCTGAGGGTACCCAGCCGATCACGCTCCTCCTGCAACTTCTGGAGGTCATGTTGCAAGCCTTCCTTAGAAGAAGCAAACAGGTCCTTCTCTGTATCTAGCCTAGCCGAGAACTCCTCATATTCATAGGATATTAGTATCCCCATATCGTAATATTGATATTGTCGTAGCTCCATCAGGCATTGCTCTACCTTCGCCAAATTTTGGTTCAAGAGGTCCGTTGTCTCTTATAAGCCAGGGATGCTCCTCAGAGAATTCGCCTGAATATCAGCAAAGCATTTCGCCCAGTCGAAGGGCCTATTGCACTCCAACACACTCTGGACCCCCTGCCTCAGAAACATCTAGAAGCTCTAAAGGGAGATCTGGATATTTTTATCAATCTTTAACAAAGATTTATTCTGTATAAAAAATAATTTTCACATAGAACACAGCTACGCTGTAAACATGGTTCCTCCTAAGAGAGACTGGAGAAGTCCCTTTTATAGACTTCGTGTTATACGGAATCTTACCAGAGGATCCTAAAGAAGCAGTATCTATCAAAAGATAATAGAACGCTTCTATTTTGATGCTTCTTCATAAAGTCTGTATCGCCGAACATACGATAGACTAGTGTTACAATGTCTCTCTGATGATGATGCAAAGTGGGTTATCCGAGAAGCTCATGACAGTGTATATGGAGCACATCAACCCGATCCTAAGTTATAGGATCGTATCAGGAGGATGGGCTACTACTGGCCTACTATGATTGCAGATGCAGTAAAGTATGCAAGATAATGCAAAGCTTGTCAGGTTCATGCAGATTTTATATATCAGCCTTCTGAGTATTTACATCCTACTATTGCATCATAACCCTTTGAAGCATGGGGTATGGATATCATTGGTCCTATTCACCCATCGTCTTCTAGAGGACATCGGTTCATATTGGCTATCACCAATTATTTCTCTAAATGGGCGGAGGCGATCCCTCTTGCTGAGGTAAAGACATCCAACGTGATCAGTTTTATCAAGCATCATGTAATCTATCACTTTGGGATACCCTAAAGGATAATTTATGACAATGGGCCTCAATTTATCAGCCAAGCATTTCACCAATTTTGTGATAAGAATCGGATACAAAATATGGCCTCAATGGCATATAATTCTGCTGTTAATGGTTTAGCGGAAGCCTTCAACAAAACTATCATCAAACTCTTAAAAAAGTTCGTCTCTTCGAATAAAAGAGATTGGAATGAGAAGCTGGGAGAATGCCTCTAGGCATACCGTACAACAGTACGAAAACCGACGGGTTTTACCCCATTCTCATTAGTCTACGGGTGTGAAGTAGTTCTCCCTATTGAAATCCAAATTCCACCACTCAGAATAGCAGTGGCTAATGAGTTGACTCAGGAAAATAATGATCGATTAAGGCTTCAAGAGCTAAAAGGATTAGACGAGAAATGCCTTCGAGCTCAACAGTGCATTGTGTTCTACCAGGCACGCATTTTCAGAGCTTTTAACCAAAAAGTGAAAGAAAGAGTGTTCAAAGTTGGTGAGCTAGTTTTAGCTGTGAGGAGGCCAATGATCATTACGCACAAAAGTAAGGGTAAATTCTAGCCCAAATGGGAGGGCCCTTATGTGATTAAAACGACATTTTTAAACGGCGCTTACAGATTAGCCAAGCCTAATGGATATCTAATAATGGCTCCTATCAACGACAAATTCCTGAAGAAGTACTATGCTTAATCTTCCTTGCTTAAACGGAGTATGATAAAAAATTTATTCTAACGATACTACGTACAAAGACTGGTTGGATCATATTCTATCATGTTCTTATGACCTCTGAATAGATTTGTTTAACTAATTTGGAACTTCAAAACCTATAACGTCCATATTATCTCTGATAGTATTTTGTATACAATTTAGTTGGATCATATTCTATCATGTCCATATAACCTCTGAATAGATATATCCAGCTAAAATTTACCGAAAGTATATCACGTCCATATTACCTATGATATCACTTTCATCCTAGCCTATCATTTATATTCTAAAAATGATGGGTCCACAAAATCAGGAGAAGTATCTTTATTATCTCCAGGAATAGCAAATTACAAAAAGAAGCAAAAAGTATATCATTGGGGAGGAGCAATTAAATCGTGAATCTGTTACGCCAAAGCAGCCATCCTCTCATTCCTGGAGTTCAAGATGTTAGCGCGAGCCTATTTCAGTCGTGCCTCGTCATCGCTCAAGCGAGATAGTTCGGACCGAGCATTAACAAAATCGGCACGGATGACACCCACATGTGCCAAGTTCTGCTGAGCTGTATCCACTTGGCCCTTTAGCACACCTCGAACTGCCGACGTCTTGAGAAGCCTCTCCCTTACTTGAGCGAGTTTAATTTCCAATTTTTGAACCCTCGCTTCATTTCCCTCACATTCGGTCTGGCACTTAGCTAGCTGGGGAATGACCTCCACTAAGACAGCTTGCTCCTTATCCATCTCTTACTGCTGTTCTTGGATGGATTTGTTTAGAGATTCCATTTGCTCAGCAAGATTTGCAGTTAAGGAATCGTACTCAGCCTGAACCAGATCATCGATGCTGCCCCGAGATAGTTACAAATATTCGTTAATGGGTTGTTCTAAACCATTAACTATTTGCTCTAGCGTATCAGCTCTTTCAGCGTCGTTGAAATTTCTAATCGACATTGTCGTAAGCTGGGAGGACATCTGCAGACCATCAAAGCCTAGGTTCTTCTCCAGTACCATCGATATCAATTCCTTCAAAGTATGGTAGAATATACTAGTATATTGTTCAACTAGCATAACAAAGATCGGATGCACACTGGGAGTGGCTGCAATACCGGTAAATCTTCTTTCGGGGATGACCGTGGAGGATCTTACCACAGCCGTCGCTTCAACGGATGGCGCGACAAAAGAAAGGACACTAGCAATGGTTGAAGTTGGTGGCATACTCAATGAAGGAGGCACAATTGAGATAGTGAGTTCATCCTCCTCCGATGTTATTTGGACTGCTACTGGCGGGATGACATCCGAGAATGTTGCGGATGAAAGATCGGCAGCTTCAAAGCATGCCACTTCGACATCAAACACCGCCGTTTCATCAGCCGAATCCGCAACAAAGTCATAGGTTGCGTCAACTCTGCCCTCCCCAGAGATGTCTTTGCCTGAAAAGAAGACAAGAGAAAGTTAATATCAATTTGATGTTAATTTTCCTGAAAGAAGCGTAAAGACAATATTTACCCATGGCCGATGGTATGTATATTGCGTCTGCAGCCTATACAGCTAAATTATTTCTTAATGATTGTCATGACCCGTACCCAAAATTGGGGCATGAGTACGCGGGTACGTCCAGCCTACGCCGCAGCATCGGTGGTAGAACGCTGTCAAGGTCATGATACTATCTAAGCAATCTCGCACGAGCATCCAATCTCCGTAAGGAGGCACGGATGACACAATATAATATGAACAACATACTCAATCACATAACTACAGCACGATAAGATGTCAAAAAAATAAAATAAAATACAACACAAGTCTAAATGTAAATAATCTAACTCAACAAATATCCAAATCTCATCAAAGTATGCCGGAGATAAATCTGGTACCAATAATCTACTAAAGAACTAACTAGATAACTAGTGATTCCGGCTAGACCTCCCGAAATCATAACTGAACTACCAAGTCCAAGTCTGCAGCTACTCACACTGTGGTCCATAAAGTGTTGGATACCGGTCCTCTAAGGCATAGTCTGGAAAAATATTTTCAGTCAGTAAGGAGCAAAGTACATCTCAAATAATAGTTCTATTTAATTTATAAGGACTATAAAGCAATAAACAGATGATGTTAGATACCAAGAGAAGACAGTGAATAAATGCAATGGCAAAATAAAGAGACAGGCAATGTAAATAATATGATACAGTCAGTGCATAAATGAAATAAAGAGAACGAGGTACAGTATCATATACGGGTGATATAATATATGATCTAAAATAGAGAGCTGTAACTATTCTAAGTGTTTGAAGAAGTAGCTTCGATATATGATCGGCTTGGGAACATGTACGAGAGCTATATGGCCTGGCTAATCATATATGAGGAGCATGATTAACTCTTACATTGTTCTATACTTGTATAATAGGGATATGATCATATTTCTCACTAACTACTTCCCCGCCCCCAACTAGTACAGTGGATCCAATCATGACACGTCACGATACATAATCAATGTCGAATATATCATGTACAAGGTCTAAATATCAATGCCGTGTATAATGTCAATACGATAATCAATGTAACATCTCATGACTGCAGATCCAATCTATATACTAGTCCGTGTAGCACAGTATCAAGGATCAGATGTAACATTTCTAGATACTGAACTTATAGAAATTATCAAATAATTGGAAATTATCAGAGAATCTACTCGCCTTGGGTCCTTAGCTGGTAATACCAATGTCCTGTTCCAGAGTATCGCCTGGATGAACCAACAGCCCTATAGACATATCATAAATATAACATTTGCATCAGATGCTACACTAACACAATCATAATACATTGAACTCAGGGCTATGCCAGGTATGGCACTTAGTCAACTAGGGTCAAGTGCGTCAAGTTGCACGGGCGTCAAGTCTGTGATTGCTGTGAATCCAGACAGTCGGTGATATGGGTCTCCCCAATACGTGAGTGTACATATGGCAGCCTTCTATTAATTAACAGGGTTACAGGTCCATGTAAATACGGGGCATCCGTAATTACACTCGGGTCGCCTATAATATTTATCAATAGACATATATCATTAAATACAATACATATATATGTATATACCAATAATTACGTACAAAATATGTATAAGTGTATATACACTAAAATAGAAATATATATATTATGTTAAAATATACATAACACATTTATACATAACAACCGTTATTTAAGAATATATATATATATATATATATATATATATATATATATATACTGAATATATATATATTTATATATATACTAGTGAAAATATACATATGTTATATATATATATATATATATATATATATATATATATATATATATATATATATATATATATATATATATATATATATATATATACACCAATAAAAATATACCTATACTATATTTATATATATATATATATACTAATGAAAATATACCTATACTACATACGTATATAAGTACATATATATATACCAAAATACATACATATATATATATATGTATATACATATACCAAATACGTATTTATATATATATACCAATACAAATACATATATATATTTATACCAAAATAGTACTTATACTATATATAGGTGTATATATATATATATATATACCAATACGAATATTTACATATATCATATATATATACAGATATACTAATATATACATACATTAAATACGTATATATAAAAATAAAGAAATACACGATATATTCATATATATATATATATATATATATATATATATATATATATATATATATATATATATATATACATATATATACATATATACATATATATATATATATATATATATATATATATATATATATATATATATATATATACGCATATAAATATGAAACATACATACACACAAAATATACCCAAATACGTATTTATATATACATACCTATATACACTAAGCTATATGCTCTATCAATGAAGGAGGGAAGAGGGAGAGGAGAGAGAGGCTCACGGTGGATGGTGGTGGTTCGATGTAGCAGCCGGGGAGGAAGCTGGCCGGAGTCGGGGTGGCACTGCTCGAAGAAGAGAGGGAGCTGGTGGTTATAGGGTGGTGGTAGTGGTGATAGTTGATGAGGATGGTGGTGGTGCCGGAGTGCAGCAAGGAGGAGGGACTCGGCTGAGGATGAACGGAGGTGCGGGGAGCTCGGGCTGCAGCTGCGGAGGTGGCAGTGGTGGTGGTTCGGGGAACGGCTCGCCTGGTGGTCGCTCGAGGGGAGTTGGGAGGAGAGCAGGGTCGGGGCTGTTGATCGCAGCAGCAGCCGGAGCTACAGGCGGGGAGGTGCTGGGTTCTCGCCGAGTGTAGGGAGGTGGATGGAGCAGAGTATGGTCGGAGTGGCATCTCGCCGGAGTTGTGAAGAGGGGAGGAGCAGCAGTCGGGGTCGGGCTGTGTAGGTGGATTTGAGTCAGCGGTGTTGGGGAGAGGTTGGCTGGTGATGGAGGAGATTCAGATCAGTCGTCGGGGAATGTCGACCGGAGTAGGGTGGTTGCAGTGGCTCGGCGGGAGGAGCTGTAGCCGCCAGAGAAGGAAACTCGGGTGATCGGAGCTGGCCGGGGTGTGAGTGAACAGTGGAGATGATTTCCCCTTCTAAAATTCAAAAAAAAGAGAAGAAGAAGAAGAAGAAGAAGAAGAAGAAGAAGAAGGGAAAAGGAAAAATGAAAAGGAAGGAGGGTGGCTACAGTTCAGGGCTCGTGAGGAGGGAGGAGATGGGGGCTTCCCTAGGTTTGGGGATTAGGTCATGGTTGGGAAGAGTGTGTGAAGTGACATTAAATAGGATGGTTAGTGGGAAATGAGTGGTGTTGATGCACCCATTTTGAATGGATGGTCAGGATTTGACATGGAGAAATTTTTTCATATAAGGATGAGGGTTGTTGACTAGTCAAATATTAGGGCTCTCCATTTAGTTTGAACCAATAGGGTGTTGACACCTAATGCAATATTTACAAATTAGCCCCCTTAAATTTGGGTATTTGCATAGATATATGAAATAATGAAAATTTGGTGGGCGATTTGGTGTTTGGTATTTTGTAGGATGAGGGGGTATTGTGTGTTTTGTATGGGCTTAATTAATGGGGTATTGGATTAAGTCGGGATTAAACGGGATTAGTCAAAATGGTATCCCTAATTTAATTAGAAACAAATATGAGTGGTTTCTAAAATTAATTAGGAGTACAAGGGGCCAAAATTAGGTTGGGTCACAAATATCATTAGTGAAGAAGACTCAGAACAGAACATTACTCTAATTTGGGTTACACGAAAAATGGATCAAGATTGCCTCAAATTTCAATTGGAACGCATAACGATACAAGTTGGAATTTATTTAGAAATTAAATAAACGTCCGTGACGAATATTGTGCGGCTAAAATAAAGCACAAGAGAGCATAATTACGAGTTACAAAAAGGTCAGAATGGAAGGCAGGCACGCCTAGGGCAAGGTTGTAAAATTTGTTGGAAGGCAAAAGCTAGGGTAGCGCTCCAAATATCGAAGCAACGGTAAGGCACAATAATTAAATAAAATTACGATAATTAATCACAATCCCAAATAATTAAATTCTAATTAATACATAACCCTATAATTCGGTCAAGTGTTCATCTAGTGGGCTTCTAGGTCAAGTCTACCAGCTCAAACATTAATGAACACTGTAAATATATATAATATATTTAAATATACATCTCATACAATTATTTAATTTAAATACACATATCATGAAATCATTTAATATAACTACCACAATATTACTAATATATAAAAAGTCGAAAATACCCCTATTTTTTTAATGTGGTAGTGACAAGTCTACCCTCCTTAAAAGAATTTTGTCCTCGAAATTTAAATCCTCAATAGTAGTGTTTATTCATTATATATATATTTTCAATCAGATTTAAAACTCACATAATCAATCCACATTGTCATTCCATAATTTTTAAAATTCTGAAATTATTGTATTCCTGAAAATCCTCGAAATAAAATCTAATTCCATTTTTATCACGACTTCCTCCGAAATTTTAAGTTAATAATTCAATACTCGAAATTTAATATCCACTCCTCTAATTTAATTTCAATCAATGCATATATATATAATTGAAATCTTGTCCCAAAAAGTTTGAATTCAAACACTAATCCATTAATGATTTTATTTCTTGATTTCCTTTTTCCACAAAATACTCAACAATGCGATACTTATGGAATCTTCAATGCAACATTCATAAAATAAATTTCAAAATTTATATCCTGCAATCAAACAAATATAATGATAATCTACTAAATTTCCTCAAGTTTTAATGATAAATTATATCATAATCAATAAATCATCAATTCAACCATATTAAATTCTTAACCTTTCATTTAAATTAATGTTTATCCTCAAATTTTAATGATAATTTAATCATATCTCAATATTGATAAAATCAATGATCCATCAATTCTGCTATATTAAATCCTTAACTCTTTATTTAAATTAATGCTTATCCTCTAAAATTTTTAAGCATCTTGTCTCTCCTTGTCAAGTCATAACCTCTTCATAAATCTACTATGGTTAACCCCAATAATCACAGTCTACGAAAATTCTACCTACAGTCATTCAATATACAATCTAAGAAAAATATGTATGGTTATGGTGTCTTTTGTCATGGGATTGTAGTCTCTGTCAGGGTGCACTACTAACTATATTCTAACAAGAAAATCATGCATACAAACTATGGTACTAGGGAATCAGTCAATCAATCAAATAGAAAGGAACAGAAGGAAGGAAAGAACAGAACATGCTAACACATTACCTGCAATATAGGTCTCCTCGACCGTCATCGCAAATGCCCCGCCCTGCTGGGGTGGTTCCCTTCGCGGGTGCTGAGCAATATACGGTTCCACAGGTAGCCTAACTGGATCTCTATAATTTGGAGCTGCGCACTGGCCGAGAAGATAAAGGGCTAGAAGACAATCCCTTACTCGATGTCCCACAGTGCCACAGTACAAACAAAGTCCTAGCCTCGTTCTACATCTCTCCCAAAGGTGACCTGGCTTCTTACAGAAATGACAAGTTTGCTGTGTCTCTCTCGGAGGCTGCTACTGATCCTGCTAAACATGAACTGTTGCTTGGTACTGCTGTTGATGCTGAAATGCCATGGCTGTTGCTGAATATGAACTGGTGCCTGGTACTGCTGTTGATGCTGAAATGCCCATGGCTGTTGCTGAATATGAACTGATGCCTGGTACTGCTGTTGATACTGAATATGGGGATGCTTGGCCGGTCCTGCGCTACCATTCGTATCTTCAAAAATATTGTGACTCCTCTTAGGCCTGAGATCTAGATCCTCTTCTGCAATCTGGGCATCCATCAAGATACCCTCAAAGGTAGCGGTACGACGACCAGAAGTGTGCAACCTAATCTCTCTCGTCAGCCCCTTTCTAAATTTTTGGGCTCGATCTCTGGGGTCCCGAATCATAGACGATGCAAAATGGCTCAATCGACAGAATTCTGCAGCGTACTCGTCGACCGACCTGTTTTCTTGAACCAAGTCATGAAACTAACTTTCGAAGGTTCCCAATGCCACGTCGGGGAAGAACTTCTCCTTGAAGAGCTTCTTGAAAGTCTCCCAAGTAAGTCCTTGTGCAGTAAGTCTCAGCTCCGTGCGATACCACGTGAGTCCGATATTGAACATCTGACTGCCAGCCACCTCTATCCGTAAGCTCTCCAGAATCTGGGCCAATCGTAGGCTCCTCTCTATGTCCTCTAGCCAGTCGTCAGCGTAGAGTATCCCTTCGATACCCTTGAACTCTCGAGGCATCATCCTCTTGAAGTCCACTATAGTGCCTAATCTCTGCTATTGCTGGCTAGGAAACTGTTGGTATTGTGCTACTCTCTCCAAAGCTTGGAGAGTCACCTGATAAGCATTCTCCATGCTCTCTCTCATCAGCTCTGTTTGTGCCTAGTGTATTTTTGCTTGCACCCTCTGAGCCTCAGCTTGAACTCGCTGAGCGTCTGCCGTCACTCTCTGGGCATCTACCATACCCTGGATCAAGGTAAACATCTGTGCCTCGTCAATGGGCACACCTCCGAAAAATGGAGTCGGTGGAGGAGGAAGGTTGTCCGTCACAACTACGACAATCCTCTGAACAAGTGGGGGAGGAAGATCCCTAAAAAGTGCAGATACTCCCACATGCATCGAAGATGTAGGAGGAACTACGATTGTCTGTCCATCAGGTGGAGAGGTGGCAGACCCCTCTAAAGCTGATGCTACCACTCCCTTGTCTTCGGCGATATCCTGAAGACAGATCCAAAAGAATCAATTAAGGCAATAAATGCGATATCATCAAGGAAGGACATTAAAGTTCTAAAGAAGCAACATTCAAGAGGAACAAGGATAACAAGATAAATAGATTGGAAATATTTCTAATTGATTGCACAGGTCAATGATGCATCCAAGGTTTGATACCTCTATCCCTTTAGGTACCACAGTTCTACTACAAGCACATTCACTGCTAGCTTTCTTACCTACTGCAATTTTTGATACTAGTTATTCTTATCACTCAAGTGCATATCAAATGCAACACACCATACTAAGTACTGCTCCCTCTAATACAACCCTAGATGGACACCCAAGTCAGTTTGCAGTGCAATCTCAATCATGCTCAAGCCAACAGATCCTTACATATGCACCTCATCTACTCATATACTAGTATATATCTCTTCCATTATAAAATTTTATCCTCAAAATAAAGTCCTCAAAACTAACTCCTCGAACAATTTAAAGTAAAATGCATATACTTTCCTCAAAGTCAAATATTCAAATACTGAAACGAAAATTTAATTACTTCCAAAAATTCTTACAGCTTTGTCTAGGTTCATTGAATTGAATCTGAATCCTCAAAAAAAAATTAATAACATAATATCTCAACTCCTCAAAATTCTTAAAAACTGAAACTCATTTTCAATCTTTAAATTATAATTTAAATCCACATCTTGTAGTCCAATAGCCCTAATGTTAATCTTTCTCACCGTCCTCATCGACATGTGTCATCAGATAATACCATAAATTAGTCCGTAAAATTCATCTTGATATAAAATCAAACTCTACAATGACACCAAGATCTTAATTTACTAACTGATCAACAAGAATCAAATTCAATATCAATAAGTGAGAACGGACGAAAATAAGGGAAATAATTTAAATTAGAAATTATAATGAGATTCTCAGGGGTCATCCCAGGAATCTCTTAAGGAATTGTGATTGAGTATTCGCTCTCATCCTAGTATCCTATGTCCTATATCCTATCGCAGGCACACAGTAGTGTAAGAAAGATGCCACACCACCACGACATCGCACAACTTGCGAAGTCTGACCTGCTTGGGTCACCACTAAAAATGTGTCACGACCTGCGCTCGGAATTGGAGCACGAGTATGCGGGTACGTCCAGCCTACGCCGCAGCATCGGCGGTAGAACGCTGTCAAAGTCATGATACTATCTAAGCAATCTCGCACGAGCATCCAATCTTCATAAGGAGGCACGGATGACACAATATAATATGAACAACATACTCAATCATATAACTACAACACGATAAGATGTCAAAGAAATAAAATAAAATACAACACAAGTCTAAATGTAAATAATCTAACTCAACAAATATCCAAGTCTCATCAAAGTATGCCGGAGAAAAATCCGGTACCAATAATCTACTAAAGAACTAACTAGATAACTAGTGATTCTGGCTAGACCTCCCAGAATCACAACTGAACTACCAAGTCCAAGTCTGCAGCTACTCATCCTGTGGTCCATAAAGTGTTGGATACCGGTCCTCTAAGGCATAGTCTGGAAAAATATTTCCAGTCAGGAAGGAGCAAAGTAAATCTCAAATAATAGTTCCATTTAATTGATAAGGACTATAAAGCAATAAACAGATGATGCTAGATACCAAGAGAAGACAGTGAATAAATGCAATGGCAAAATAAAGAGACAGGCAATGTAAACAATATGATACAGTCAGTGCATAAATAAAATGAAGAGAACGATATACGGGTGATGTAATATATGATCTAAAATAGAGAAATATAACTATTCTTAGTGTTTGAAGTAGTAGCTTCGATATGTGATTGGCTTGGGAACATGTACGAGAGCTATATGGCCTGGCTAATCATATATGAGGAGCATGATTAACTCTTACATTGTTCTATACTTGTATAATAGGTATACGATCATATTTCTCACTAACTACTTCCCTGCCCCCAACTAGTACAGTGGATCCAATCATGACACGTCACGATACACGATCAATGTCGAATATATCATGTACGAGGTCTAAATATCAATGTCGTGTATAATGTCAATACGATAATCAATGTAACATCTCATGACTGCAGATCCAATCTATATACTAGTCCATGTAGCACAGTGTCAAGGATCAGATATAACATTTCTAGATACTGAACTTATAGAAATTATCAAATAATTGGAAATTATCAGAGAATGTACTCACCATGGGTCCTTAGCTGGTAATACCAATGTCCTGTTCCAGAGTATCGCCTGGATGAACCAACAGTCCTATAAACATATCATAAATATAATATTTGCATCAGATGCTACGCTAACACAATTATAATACATTGAACTCAGGGCTATGTCAGGTATGACACTTAGTCAACTAGGGTCAAGTGCGTCAAGTTGCACGGGCGTCGCATCTGTGATTGCTGTAAATCCAGACAGTCGGTGATACGGGTCTCGCCAATACGTGAGTGTACATATGGCAGCCTTCTATTAATTAACAGGGTTACAGGTCCATGTAAATACGGGGCATCCGTAATTACACTCGGGTCGCCTACAATATTTATCAATAGACATATATCATTAAATATAATACATATATATGTATATACCAATAATTACGTACAAAATATGTATAAGTGTATATACACTAAAATAGAAATATATATATATTATGTTAAAATATACATAACACATTTATACATTACAACCATTATTTAAGAATATATATATACTGAATATATATATATATATATATACTAGTGAAAATATACATATGTTATATTTATATATATATACACCAATAAAAATATACCTATACTGTAAAACCCCCTTCCTAGAAATCATATATACCTTTTTATTTATTAATTATTAATTAAATGATAGTAATTAGATCTAAATAGGAGAATTAGATTTTTAATAATTTTTATGTTAGGTGTTCGGGCACTTAGATGACTTATGGGACCATCAGAAATTTTTCAGAATTTATTCCATGTAGGAGACCCCTTGAGCAGTTGCTAGCCCAACGATGTGCATTACCCTAACCTATAAATTTTCTTATATATATATATATATATATATATATATATATATATATATATATATATATATATATATATATATATATATATATATATATATATATATATATATATATACAAATATATATATGTATATATATATTTAAAAAGAAAGAAAGGAAAAGAAAATATTAATTAAGAATCTAATATATAATAATAATAATAATAATACTAACATTCCTAACCACTATACAGACTTTTCAGCAAACTTGCTGATAGAAAGCCCCTTCACTTTGCTTGCAATTGACCGCCCACTTAAAATCCCTTCCGCAACTTGCAGCCAAACAGACCCGCCCCTATTTACTTCAACCCGACCCCTTCACCCCGCGAACCATCCAACCATCCCTCTCTCTATCTCCCTATAATATATATATATATATATATATATATATATATATATATATATATATATATATATATATATATATATATATATATATAGTTATATCTCAAAAACCCTAACCTAATTTCCAGACCTCCTATTCCCATCTAGAGCCGTCACCACAGCCAGAGAAGCCCCACCAAGCCATCCAACTATCCCGTCGACGCCGACCTCGCATCCTGCAGAATCTCACTCGAAGCACCTTTGCTTCGGAGTGATTTTCCGCCAACTCGCTCAACCAAACGCTGTTCCGTCTTCATAGGTATGATAATCCCTTAACCCTCTCCAATATCTGTTTTATAGCCAACCTCGGAAAACGTGTGCCCCTAGATGAAAAACAGCATCCAAAGTGGACGGACAGACCCAATTCTGGAATCGCAGAATTCCAAAATGATCACCCATATTGCCGAGTTCGTATCTCCCACCACAGAGATCCAAATTCGGTGATTCTTTTTGATACCTGTAGAATACCTGACCTAGTTTATTTTCTTCTAAATAACCCTATGCTATTAGTTGCTGTGGATATAGTTAAATTCGTCACAAAACTGCGCGTACCCACTTTTTCCAGATTTCCAAAAATTAGAAAACGGAGCGCGCCCCGCCAAACGGGACCGCCCTGCCGTGTGTCAAGTATACCGAATGGTACACGCAGCATAACCGGACACGTAAAATTTCGTGGGGATTGATTCGGACGCGTGTACGCGCCGAAATCAGGCCGTATCCGCGGACACATTTCGTATCGCAACTTTTGTGGAACTCGCACGTATTTTGTGCACGCTTGTCAGATTGTGACGAAACTTGCGCCACTGGACTCGTGGTAACGCGCTGGTCCTGTGACCCAATTTTTACGTATTTCTGAGACGGTTGACCAGATCGTCAATTGGCGGGCCCACAGTTGACTTTTTGGACAAAATAGTGTTCGGCCCATCGGAATCCATATTTGGACATACCGTTGGGTTCGTATTGACATCTAGAGTTATTTGACCTATAGTTTGTCCCATTTAAAGACTGTTATCCTTGGCACACTTTTCGGTGCAAAGTGGGCCACACGTGGACCCCACTTTTACCCAAAATTACCGTTTTACCCCTGTGTCCAAATTGGACGAAAGGGATGTGCTTTTTAGCTATTTTGCTCATTCTGAAAACATTGGTGATGTATATTTCAGCATCCGGAGACGTTTGTTCGGAGTCCTTAGTTCCAGGTTCAGTGTCCTTGATATTTGGGCGCGTACACTTTACAGATTTCTTGTCAGGCAAGTATACCTTGCCATTGTACTGTTTTTACATTCCATATGAGGCATGCATGTTTATTTTCTGTTTATTTAGTTCATTTATTTTAACTGATATATAAACTGCGCGTCCAAGGAAACTTGGGGGCAACGACGGTGTCGTCGTACTATGTTTTTATTTATGTATATGCATTGGACCTACTTTATGAGACTACCCCATCTTCATGAGGCATTATGTTTTATTGGCCATGACACTATTCTTACACGAGTGTGAGTCACATGTAGGACACGGACTTGCGTATTCGGCTGGCCACTGGTACGTATAGGTCGTGCGACGGATAGGGATAACTGCCAATAGAAACTTTGCATGCTAGTAGACCTGGCGGTTATTAGAGGGTTATCGTATCATGGACATGACATGCTTAGAGCATTGGGTGGGGAGAACAACAAGTAAGGCATTTGGGCTCCTTTGCACTTTCCTTGTGTAATCCGTACGCTCCGCCGGAGATGCGCGGTCATGATGACCACTATATATTATATATTATCAGGCGGGCCTCCGACGTTTGAAAGTCGTCATGGCTTTGTAAGCCCCTAGATCTCCAAGAGAACCATGCCAATCCCATTTTAGCCAGATAGCCCACTTGGTGGAAAGTTGTTCTCAAACTGCATTCACATAGATGGTTAGGCGACCCCAATGGATGTTTATTTTCAGTACTTTATTGGCATGTGCTTTTTTTGTATCTTGTTACGTCTCTCTAAGGACCTGGTCCCTTCCAGATATAGGTGAGCAGGAGTACCCGCAGGAGTATGGACCTGGACTTGACGCTACCTATCAGCCTGAGGAGATCTTACCTTCTGATTATATGTGATTCATTGCAGCTGTTTAGAGATTTTAGTTGCTATTCTGTTCTAGACATTTATTCTTATATTAGAGTTTATTCTCTTCTCTCTTTAGTAGTTTATATAGTCAATTTGCAGTAGATTTGTTTCCACCCGACTATTACACTTTGAGATTACTATTTGAGACTGCTTCTTTGATATTCATTTATTGATTTCCATTCTTCTATTATTTGTGCTGTGGATGAGATATAGAACTGCGTGTGACTTGTTGTGACATATATTACCACTATGGATTGGATATTCATGTACAGCGTACGTGTGTATATGGTTTCCATATATTGGAGTTCGTATACATACGGCTGGCGTGTTACGTATTCCTAGTCCTACATATTTTGGGACTGGGGCGTGACATGTTTTTGTGGTGGCCCATGCAGGTCAAGAATATATTGTCTCGGTTACATAACCGTACCGAACAAGCCTGCGGATAGGAATAGAGTATAAGGATCTCATCCACGCTTGATTGAAATTCATCCTTCCTATTTAATACTTGCATCCTGTTTGATTCCTGTACTTTTTCTAATCGTTTCGTACATCAACTGCAGAGAGATAGATTTGCAGAATGGATGTACTGCCGCCGATAGCGACGCAACTTCTGGAGTCAATGGTCAGACTCAAGGAGGGACCCCAACGGTTCCTAGGCTTCCGAGACCAGATGGACAGACTCACACTCCAGTTCCATCTGATCCTCCCGCTTCACCTATTGGAAACCTTCCACCTGCCCCAGTACCGCAAGATGGCCAAGCGCAGATGTTCCAATTCTTTCAGATGATGATACATGAACAGAGGTAGCAGGCAGCCGAGCAGAGGCAGCAGGCAGTCGAGCAGAGACAAGAATTTCTGGCAGCACTGGAGAGGATGGCTGCACATGCTACTGTACCAGCCCAAGCACTAGCTCCAGTGCTGCCAAAAATTCTGGCGTACGATTTTAACACACCACCCCAACCCATTGCTTCCAACTAAATCTATGCTTTGAGCCTAACTGGTCCTATGACGCACATAACACTCGACTTGCGTTATTCGAACCCCCTATATACTCCTAATATAATATTAAGTAGAAAATATAATTTATTAATTTATTTAATTAATTTAATATTTATTAATATTTAGTAAATACCTTTTTAATTAATATAAATTTGGTTATAAATTATTTATTGGAGAAAATATAAATTTCTTAGAATTTTTTCAAGTGCCTAACTATTTTCTTGGAAATTTTCTATATAGATTTATTGAAGAAATAAAATAAAAGAAAAAAAATTAAACCCAGATCCAAACCCATGAACCCTAACCCTACCCGTTAACCCTAACCCGACCCTAAACATATAAACCTTTTCCTCCCCCATCCGCGTATAGGAAGCCTCCCCTATATATATGTAAATACTACTAAAACCCTAACCCTAATCCCACACCACCTCCACCATCACCCACGCCTCCACCACCTCCACCATCTTCCCGCCGGACCCGCCGACTGCCGTAGTGCTGTCGTACCGCAGCAGTGTCGGAGCAGCCGCGCGACCGGCAGCACCAGCACCATGCGGCCCCCCATCGTACAGAGGTTTTGTCCTCCTCGCTCGTCTGTTTTGTGTCATGTCTTCACTGGTACGTTCACAACCTAACCCCCTAGGGATCCCTTCAAGTGGAACGAATTTAGGCACCCGAATTTGATCAAAAAATTGACCGAAAGTTGGCAGAAAAAACTGTTCAGAAACAGTTCAAACATTAAGTCCAATTACCCATGTTCATGTCCAATTTTCTACCAACTCATTAATTATTTTCAAAATATAATTGAAGGAACTTCTTTACAATATAACCAAGATTTCTACTATTCTTTTAATTTTTATTAGTTTTCTTTAATGGTTAAATTATTTTGGTTCCAAAATGACCAAAAACTTGTTTTTAAAACACACAAAATCTTTGATATTGGCTGTGTCCCACCAAACGGGGTGACTTTGTCGTGTGCGAGTTACACCGAAAGGCGCGTAACATAAATGCGGACGTGTGGGCTTTCGTAAAACTTAATTTGGATGTGCGTGCATACCGGAATCAACGCATATCCATCGAAAAGTACCATATTTGTCATGACCCGTACCCGGATATTCGGGCATGAGTACGTGAGTACGTTCAGCCTACGCCGCAGCATCGACGGTAGAACGTTGTCTGGTCAACTCTAACTAACTAAATGTCTCAACAATATATATATAGTACATGTCAATCATCTCAACTCCAAAAGGAGGAACAATATGGTATCTCACATATATAACTATACTCAATCATAATGCAAACTAAGGAAGATAAAAGCACGAATGGAATAACGAAGGAAAGAATGAAGATACAATCCACAAGTCTGAAATAATATGCATGCCATAAATCTTAATAAAAGTCTAATACAAGTCCACTAAAATATAAACTAAACCTTCTCAGGCTCTGGAACTAAGTCCTCCTGGTCTATAGGAGTATCCTCTAATGGTAAGCCCTCATGCGGCCCGTAGAATATAGGACACTGATCTATGAGCTAATCATCTGGAAAAATATATTAAGTCAGGATTAGAGCGAAGTACATACCCCTGAAAATAGTTTCAAATACATAATCAATCATATAAAATAGATAATAGAAAAGAATACAAGATATCTAAATATCTGAATAAAATGAACTAGAGTGAACAGGTAATGTACTGGAATGAAGAACAAGCAATATGAATATCTGCAATATAAAGGAATAACTTAAATCTAACTAATGTGTCTCAGAATTCAAGTTTATTATGTGATCGGTTTAGGTTGAACACGAATACAATAAGGTAACTTGATTATAAGTGTGGTATGTAATCGACATGTACACGAATACACTGGGACTTTGATCACATAATCAACTCCTACTCCCCCATCCCCAACTAATACTAATGGATCCAATCATTACACATTATGAACATAAATATAGATACACTGAATACGAGCAGTGTGAACACGAAATATAATAAATCAATACCCGATACACACGATAAAATATATGTGAAGGAGTACCCGTTGAACACGGTAGGGGATAACATCTCCTGACAGAATCTATGTAGTACCAGTCCGTGAAACCATTGTGTCAGAATCAAGTATACAGTTCTAGAATATGAGATATATACACTATTATGAAATAAAAACTAACAAAAAATATACTCACATGAGGTCCTGAGCAAGGTGTGTCTCTCGATGCCCAAGTTGGTGTCACACAGACCTATATATGGTATATTACATCAATACAAGATTTTGGAATGAAAATAAGTTAAACTAGTTTAATTATAGGTCATAAAGTCATTTCTAAGTCAAAACAGTCAAACTAGGTCAACTCTAGGTCAAACTAGCTAATTCTAGATTATATGATTCCATCTCTAGGATATTTGGTCCATACACTATGTAACTAGGCCACACTAGCTATGCTAAGATACTAGGATACAAACAAAGCACCGTATCGTAAGATATACAAGTTTTTAGATATGAAAATATTAATATATATATATATATATATATATATATATATATATATATATATATATATATATATATATATATATATATATATATACAAGACAATATTTATATTACTCTTAGCTAACTAATGCAAAGAGGATACCTTGGCTTTGAACCAATGCGGTATCTCACAACCTACACACTCATCTTGATACTCAAACCCAATACCTTGAGTATCCACCAATACCTTGACATTACCTTGGTATCACAAGATAATTCAAATTCTAGTATATAATTAACTACCCAATACATTAAACTATAACTAACATGCATTAACTACTTATATTATACTATACTAACTTACCAATACATATATATATATATATATATATATACTAAACTATAACTAACATGCATTAACTACTTATATTATACTATACTAACTTACCAATATATATATATATATATATATATATATATATATATATATATATATATATAACTGCTAGTAATCAATAGTATATATCTAACTACTAGATAACAATATTTAATAGTTAGATATATACTATTAATTACTAGCATATATATATATATATATATATATATATATATATATATATATATATATATATATATATATATATATATATATATATATATAATAATGTAACTAACTAACTAAACTATTAATAATACTAACTAAACTATACATCAAGCAAACTAAAGCTACAACTCATTGCTAATCACCTTGCTGTTTTGTTGTTGATGCCCTTGCTATTTTGTTGCAGTTCTTATTGTTTTGCTGCTGTTGTTCTTGCTGTTTTACTGCTGTAGGCTACTGCAGTTGTTGTCTATGCTGCAGTTGGTGATACTCCTCTTGTTGAATGCAGTTATTGTGCTTGCTGCACTGCTGTTGTTGCTTGCTGCTGCAGGCTCTTTGCTGCATTATTGTGCAGCTCATGCCATATTGCTTGCTGCTGTAGACTCTTTGCTGCATTATTGTGCAGTTCATGCCATGTTGCACTTGCTGTTGATGCTGCAGCAAATTGTTGCTAAAGCTGCTGCACAATTGTTGTGCTGCTCTACATGCCATCTCTGATATGGTTTGCTATTGCAGTTGCTCTTTGCTACCTTAATTGAGCTACTGAAATCCGATGCCCAACCCCTTTGACTGAATCAAAACACTTACTCACACTCACTCACTCACACTCTAAGCACACACACACATATGTAAATATATATATACATATTTATACATATCTTGATATACAATCATATATGAATATAATCATAAATATATATATATATACATATACACATCCACATACATATATATATATATATATATATATATATATATATATATATATATATATATATATATATATATATATATATATATATATATATATATGTATGTATGTATATATACCACATATATACATACATACATACATACATATATATATATATATATATATATATATATATATAATCACTAAGTATTTACATATAACTACTATACTACTAATGCATACCCATTCTCTTATTCTCATGACCACCACCCTCCAAATACAACATAGACATATACATAAACTTACATATACATATATCAAACAATTATTATAATATAACATTCTAATAGCTATTACCATGACAAAATAAATTGAAATATAATGAAGCAAACACGTAGAGTACACCGCACCCGTATTACACTCATTCTATGATACACTTGCGATACGGCTCTACCATACAATCAAACGTATCCCGAAGGACACGAACAAATCTAAAATCATAATTATGAACAATATAAAGATTTAACTACTCAACTACGTGTCCGTATCAAAATGTGACATGCTCAAACCCCTGTGTCAGAGAAAACCCCCAAATTAACCTATATCGATAAATTATCGGGATACGGCCTACACGTATCCAATTATGGATACGAAAATAGTCACACACAATCAAACACATGTCAATTTGGTCTTATTGACCTATTGACAAACACAATATATGCCAATATCAAAATTTTCTCGAAATTGACACAAAATACCACATAACTTTCTCCATAGGCCTCCTATGAACCTAATTCTAATTCCTATGGGTAGTCTTAGCATATGGGATATTTCTTAATGATTAAATTATGATTTAGAGTCTAATTAGAGAAAAAAACTGAATTGTAACCTATTGGGAGATGGATTTCAACTAAAATTCCTAAATTAAGTGAAAGTAGCCTCCAACTTGTAGATCCTTGCTCCTCCTTATAGATCCTTGCTTTCTCCTTGTAGATCCTTGTTCGACTAGCCTTCAATGATGAATAGGGAAAAAATTAGGGAAAATTTTGAGTAGGGACTGGTGTGGAAATAAAGAATTTGGAAGAGGGAAAATTTTAGATCTAGATTTGGAATGACAAATAAAAAGAGAGAGAGAATCTCTCCCCTCCCTATGGTGGCCGGCCCCTAGCCCCTCCTCCAAGCTACTATAGAAAGTCCAAAATACCCTTTGGTACTTGTCATGAAGAAAATAATTAAGGAGGAAAGGTTCTAGTCTAATTGGTTTTACTAATTAATTCATCCTCCTAATGAATGGGCTTACTATTGGGCTCAATTCTAACTAGAATTAAATGTTGTTCCATGGATCTATTCTAAACTAGTTGGTCCACTAACACAAGTCCAAAATAAATCTAACATCTATAATAAACAAATAATATAATAATTAATATTTATAACATGCACAATATTTAATATTATATTCCTAAAAATATAAATACCCATGCCAAATTACCAAACTACCCTTAGATGGAAAACTGAGGGTGACAATCCTACCTACCTTAGAAAAATTTTGTCCTCGAAATTAAGAAAGAAACTAACTACCAAAAGCAATCAATACAAGCAAGAAAGAATTATATATCACGGTTCAAACAGATATGGATATGGCTCGTACATCTCGGTCTCTCGCTCCCAAGTACTCTCTCCTGGCGAGTGATGCCTCTACGCAACGTGCACCAAAGGAATCATCTGGTTTCTCAGCACCTTCTCTCTCTGATCCAGAATCTCAACTAACTGCTCTAGGTAGCTAAGAGTAGGGCCTACCTCGATCTCTGAGTGATTCAGCACATGACTTGGATCTGCTATGTACCGTCTCAGCTATGATATGTGGAGCATATTGTGCACTGCCTTCATCGAAATGAATTATGCCACGTGTCCAAAAAATTCTTAAGAAAACCAGGCCGCCAACCTAGCACAAAATACATCCTTATCACTCTAACAAAAACAAATATTCACAAGCAATGCAAAATAAAATCTATACCTCAAACTTTAATGGTCTTCGGTGGGTATCGGCTCAATGTCGCTGTCTGTCCTGCGCCACTCGAAGTCTATCCCTGATGAGATTCACCTTCTCAGCTGTATCCACTACCATCTCTGGTCCCAATAAGGCTCTCCCACCAATATTATCCCATGATAACGGAGTACGGCATCTCTGTCCATACAATGCCTCAAATAGTGACATCTCGATACTGGCTTGGTAGCTGTTGTTGTAAGAAAACTCTACCAAGTAAAGATGATCCTTCTAAGAGCCTCCAAAATCCAAAACACAGGTGCGTAGCATATCCTCGAGAGTCTGAATAGTCCTTTCCGACTGCTTGTCTGTCTGATGGTGATATGCGGTACTGAACTTGAGCTGAGTGTCCAAGCTAGCCTGCAAACTCCTCCAGAAGTGGGACATAAAGCGACTATCCCGATCCAAGACTATGCCACCAGAACTCCATACAATCTGACTATCGGACGTATATACATCTCTATGAGCTTCTCCGTAGATGTACCCACTTTGAATGGCAGAAAGTGGGTTGAATTGGTCAACCTGTCTACGATGACCCAAATTGCATCTTTACCTCCTAGAGAATGCAAAAGTCCTGAAACAAAGTCTATCGTCACATGCTCCCACTTTCACTCTGGAATGGGTAGAGGCTTAAGCAATTCTCTTGGCCTCTTTCTCTCCGCCTTTACCTATTGTCAAACTAAACATCTGGATACGAAGCTAGCTACCTCTCGCTTCATACCATACCACCAAACATGCTCTCTCATGTCCCTATACATCTTGTTGGCACCTGGATGCATAGAGTATTGAGATTGATATGCTACCTGAAGAATCTTCTTACGTAATGCTCCACTCAGTACACACAATCTGGTACTGAGCTACAATAATCCATCATCTGCAATGCTGAAGTCCTCTGCCAACCCTATCTGGACCTGTGCTCAGATGCTCCTCAGAGACTCATCCTCGAACTGTGTGGTTTTGATTCGGTCTATCAACTTTGACTATACCTGAAGTCCCAATATCTGTACTGCAACTCCAGGAACTAATATCTCAATGCCCAAGCTATCAAGATCGGCCAACAAATATCTGTCCCTCGTCAAGTACATAGCTACTGGATACCTACTCAAGGCATCCGCGACTACGTTGGCCTTCCCTGGATGATACTGCAAAGAAATATTAAAATCTTTCATCAACTCCAACCATCGTCGCTGCCTCATATTGAGCTCTTTTTGTGTAAATACATACTTCAAGCTCTTATGATCTGTAAAGATCTCTACCCGTTCTCCATAAAAGTAGTACTTCCACAATTTAAGAGCAAAATAACTGCTGCCAACTCCAAGTCGTGGGTAGGGTAATTTTTCTCATGCAGACAAAATTTTCTGAAAGCATAGTGTCACTACCACATTCCAGAATAGGATATTTTCATC